>CM052808.1:41074173-41109157 GCA_028533885.1 Nasua narica | reverse complement strand
AAAAAAAAAGAGTAAAGTTAGTTATGGATATTATTTAATTTCCTTGGGAGGACACAAGCCATCAGAATTTTAGCATTTGTGCTTTCTTAACTTCGTGTGAAAATGTCGCAGGTGTATTTTTAGTAATTTCTTTGGGGATTTTAAAGAAGAAATTTTCTATTTTAGTATCTCTAGATGACAATGATCTGGATAAGAATCCACAGGGGAAGTTAGGAAAGAGTGTGTCAATGAACAAAAGAGGCAGGAGGGAGCCCTCTAGTTTCCTGACACCAGATAAGAAGGCCACTTTCCTGTCCCCTCCTTTGTCTCTGTTTCATTGCTTGCAAGAGTAAAGAGGCTCCTACATTGTAGTACCACACTGCTTGGATTACATTTCTCTCTTCTCGCCTTACAACAGCATTTACTTTGAAAGCCTGGTCACCTCATTATGTCCCCTATCGCTGTTTACAGCAGTCGCCACGAGGAGCTGAGAACCTCGCGTCATGCCTCATTCCCCTAATCTGAATCCTCGTTGCCCCCAACCCCTGTGCAAACTGTCCTCTTCATCACTTCAAACTATCGCATTGAACTTACTTGTTTTTCCCCCCAATTAGAGTGTTAAGCAAAGACTTTGCTCTGTTCTGCTCACTGCCATATCCTGGTGTTCTGGAACCGTGGTAGGCACACTGTAAGTGCTGCAGAAATGCTGGTTAAGTGATGAGTGAAAAAAAAAAAAATGGGGAAAGGAGCATTTGAACTTGACATGGGCTTAGATGTGGTCCATGAGAGACCAAGTACAGGCTCCAGGATAGTGGGTCTGAGATGTCTCTAGGGTCCCATCCAGCGGTTGCCATCGGGAGGGGCAGCCATAAAGATAACAGCACAAGGACTAGGAGGTCTCTCTAGGTAGAAATTAATTTCAAATAGCGAGATGCCATCTTATCAATTTGCTGCAGGAAGAATGTTGCTTAAAAAATAAAAAAAAAATCTTCAAAGCTCTTGAGTATCAGTGACTATCGGCATGATGGTTTTTCCAACATGAAGGCAGAATTTATGAATACCTTTTTTAGGTCAACATTTGCCTTCACGGCAGCTGAAATATTTTAAACAAAGCTTCAAGGCAAAGCTGCAAAGGCAGTAGAAGCTCACAGCATATAGTTGGTGCCTGACGACTAAGTTTGTAAGGTTATCAGAGGTACTCATGCCTGGGCAAAATTTGAAGAGTCTATTTTCTGCTTCAGTGCTGTGGAGCAGTCTCTGTCCCGCTGTGTGCGACCCATCCCGAAAGGGCCTTTCGCGGACAACCTAACTTCCCCTTTCCCAGTTCTTCCTCCAGATAGAATTACATGACTTTTGGACTTTGTTCCTGCAGACCCATGCTTTCTCATACGAGAGTTAGTGACACTGGCTTAATCGGACAAAAGAATTCTAGCAGATTCCTTGCTTCACAGACCATAACACTCAAGAACTTAACAATGCCTAAAACAAGTTAAAATGATCACGTTTTCTAAAGGTCCCTGAGGAATGATGCTGGTGTCACAAATGTGAGGCAGCGTGGCGAGACAATGATGTAGGTATTTGAGAGTGATCGGACGTTCTGAGTTAAGAATTTAAAACCTAACAGATGGGGCAGAAGACTATGTAGATTGAGAGGCTGTTTTTTTTCTAAGAGGGGGTACACAATCCTTTCATTTCCAGTTAGAGATTTGAATACAACATTCGGACACCCTTGTAGGCACACGTACAGTATAATTTTCATAGATCCTTCTTAAGAGGAGAAATTTCAGGTTTTAATGTCAGATCGCACATTTCTACATGTCAGGAATAAATTGAGCATGTGTCAGACTTCCTAAGATAAATGTTTTGTGATTTTTCTGTTGCTAAAAGAATCAATGCATTGAAGACACCGTAAGATAGCCAAGTCAGAATGTCAGTTTAGATCTCATTTCCCATTGTTTTTATTTTGGAGATGGTAGAGTGAGTATCAACTTTCAGGGAAGCTTACGGGGATTCACGATTTGCTCCTGGAGCGTGAATAAACCATGGCACAAGAATTATATATTAGAACACTTCAGTTATATCCCCTTCTGGGCCGTAGATGGATAAAGATGTACAAATATATTTTATTTCATGTTACTGCACAGTAAATCAGCAAGGGTTTTTTTTTTTAATTAAAATTTATTTTACTAATGTATCATTTTGTAATATTTCTGAACGATTACCATATTCTAAATACAAAGGGTCTCTCATATGTGAAAAATTTTCTAGGTAACAATTGTGGTTCATAAGCAGGAAATATAAGGGGAAAAGTTGTGGATCAAGTGGAGAGAGGGTGGACAGAAAATGAGAGAATTAGCCATTTTGAGTAACTTATAAGTTCAGGTACATTCTCATAAGTTCTTTGAATCTTCACAAAAGGATAATGAGGGAAGTTCAGTTAGAAGATGGGATTTGAGGGCCACATGGGTGGCTCAGTGGGTTAAAACCTCTGCCTTCGGCTCAGGTCATGATCTCAGGGTGCTGGGATCAAGCCCTGTATTGGGCTCTCTGCTCAGCGGGGAACATGCCTCCCCTGCTCTCTCTCTGCCTGCCTCTCTGCCTACTTGTGATCTCTCTCTCTGTGTCAAATAAATAAAATAAAATCTTAAAAAAAAAAAAAAGAAGACAGAATTTTAATTAGAATCCAGGATTTCCTACACCATGTTCTGGGAGCAAAGTCATCCCTTAAACTGCCAGCCTACCTGACCTTTCCCTTTCCTTCTCAATCAGTCCATTACATGATGGTTTTATAAGACTATAGCTGGACTTGGGAGTCTAGAATTTCCTCTGTTCAAAGAAAAATACTTATTTTTTAAAAGGTAGTGGTTACTTCAAAAATAACCTAAATCTTCCAATTGTTACAAAACCATTTTTTATGTCTATAAAAAGAATAGCTTTATTTTTTTCTCTCCCAATTTTTATTATTTTTTATTACTTTTTTAAATTTAAATTTTGGGTAGTTAACATGCAGTGCAATATTAGAATAGAATTCAGCAATTCATCAATTACATACAAAACCCAGTGCTCATCATAACAAGTGTCCTCTTTAATACTCCTCCCATCTAGCCCAGCCCCCATCCACCTCCCTCCATCAACCCTCAGTTTGTTCTCCATCTTTATCTTTATCTCAGTTTGTTTTCCTCTCTCCTTTTTTTTTTACCTTATTCCCATATATTCATTTGTTTTCTTTCTTAAATTCCACATATGAGTGAAATCATATGGCATTTATCTTTCTCTGATTGACTTGTTTCATAACGTAATACACTCTGGCTCTATCCATATCATTGCAAATGGCAAGATTTCATTCTTTTCTGATGGCCGAGTAATATTCCACTGTGTCTATATATACACCACATTTTCTTTATCCACTCATCTTTCGATGGACATTTGGGCTCTCTCCATAGTCTGGCTATTGTAGATAATGCTGCTATAAACTATAAACATAGTGTATGTATTCCTTCAAATCTGTATTTTTGTATCCTTTGGGTAAATACTTAGTAGGGCAATTTCTGGATTGTAGGGTCATCCTATTTTTTAACATTTTGAAGAACTTCTATACTGTTCTCCAGAATGGCTGCACCAATTTGCATTCTAAGCAACAGTACAAGAGGGTTCCCCTTTCTCTACATCCTCACAACACCTGTAGCTTCTTGTGTTGTTAATTTCAGCCATTCTGACACGTGTGAGATATCTCATCATGGTTTTGATTTGTATTTCCCTGTTGCTGAGTGATGTTGATCATCTTTTTATGTGTCTGTTGGCCGTCTAAGTGAGTTTTTTTTTGGAAAAAGCTCTATTCATGTCTTCTGCTCATTTCTTAACTGGGTTATTTGCTTTTTGGATGTTGAGTTTGATAAAACTATAGAATACTTATGAAAGAAATTGAAGAAGACACAAAGAAAAATATTTTTAACAGAAAAGATATCTATTCATCCAGAAATCCTTTGGACAGCTATGAAAATTAAGACTTACAAGTCATAAGTTCCCCAAACTCTGATCATTTTCATGAAAAACCTGCCACAATGGAGGAAAGGTAGCAAGTTACAGTAAAAGTCCCTATTTATTATATGCCTTTAACTTAATTTAGAAATTTAAAATAACAAAAATAACAGAACTATGAATGAAATAGGTGAGTTGGTACTCATATACCACATAGCTCATTATCTTGTAATACAAGGAGGGAACGAAGACCTTTAACAGACATTTGACATAGTTTTAGCTAATATTCCCCAGGGTTTTGTCTAAATTGGTTTTGTCTAAATTGGTGGGCAACAAATATTTAAGATGAAAATTGCCACTTTGTTGAATGATCCCCTCCTGTTATACTCAACATTGTAGTGTAAAGTAACTGATACCAACATCCCTATTAAATTTAGCCTTATTATTTGAATAAAGGTATTTGTTTTCAACTTTGGGTCTAAGTGAGTCTTGCACTACTTCCTGGAATAATTTAATTATTACTTTAAAAAAGTCTTTCCAGGTGTTTCTGATGTGAAGTCAAGTTCAGAGGAAGAGCGGCAAGATGGCATACAGGAGGATGTGTTAAGGGCTGAAGTGAACTCAGGATGAAGGTGGCTGAAGAAGGGAGACCTGACTATATGAAACTGGAACACATTCCAGAAGGGGCAAAGAACAAGTAAAGAGAAAAGAAGTTGCCAGGAAGAAGAGCACCAACAGCTATGGGAATGAGTATGTCATGGAAACTTAAAAGGACGTGAGAAGGCTAATTTTTGAAGGCTCACTTTGCAAAGTGGAAAAAAATACGGTGGGAAAGGGAAGATACAATGTACCATACCTAACACATAGTAGGTGCTCAAGAGATATTTTGTAATTGAATACATAGGTAGACCAGATTATGGAGGGATTTAAGAGCCAAACAACATAACTTGTATTTCTTATTCACTATATCCTTCCAGTAGCTAACATATATTAAAAACTCCATAAGTAATTGCTTCACTGCCTTGCACATAGTATGTGCTGATTAAATGGTTGATATTATTCAAATTATGATTATCATTAGTTGAATATCTTTATTTTTCAGATGGAAAAATTCAATGATTTGTTTATAAGACAGTTTCTATTTTAGTCTGATGGAATAGTTCAGAGAAACCATATTGCTTAAAGACATTCTATCATGTTCCAAGGAGACATTTTATAGGAACAGCATTACACCACCAAGTATAGAATCAGAGTTCCTACAATAAAATCCTCCCACAAAACTTGAAAACAATGAAGCTGTTCATGTAAGAATTATATTAAGAATACCTACTATGGACCTTCTAACTGAAGAAAGCATAAAAACATTTTTGTCCTTACAGCGCTTGCATTCTAACTAAAGGAGCCGAAAATTAGCAAAATATATAGTAGACATAGTAGAGAGGACAGCAGGTGTAAAGGCCCTGAGGCAACAGCAGGGAAGCCAGCATATCTTGAGTGAATAAGGAAAGAATGGTAAGATATCAATGTAGGCCCTCCTAGGTTACAGGAAGGACTTTTGCTTTTACCTTGAGTGGCATGGGAAGCCACCTGGGGTTTTGAACATGTTGGGGTCCTGATTTGGTGACCTTCCTGGCAGCCACATGCCTCTCCATGAAGCTGTCCACAATTTTATTAACTAGAATTGATTGATCCCTCCTGGGTTTTTTTAGTATTTCTTTCTTTTGGATTGGCACAATTCCTTTATTTTTGATGGAATAAATACAGTTTTTCTTCTTTCCCTGGGTTACAAATACCTTGAGGGTACCTTGTTCATATTTATGTGGCCAGAGATATCCAACGTAAACTCTGTATATAGTAGATGTTTACCAAATATTTTATATAACTTCATAGCTTTATATCTTTTTTTTTTAAAGATTTTATTTATTCATTTAACAGAGAGAGAACACAAGCAGGCAGAGAGGCAGGCAGAGGCAGAGAGAGAGGAGCAGGCTCCCTGCCGAGCAAGGAGCCCGATGTGGGACTCGATCCCAGGACACCGGGATCATGACCTGAGCCGAAGGCAGCCGCTCAACCAACTGAGCCACCCAGGCGTCCCTAGCTTTATATCTTTAACTATGTAGTCTTTTTTTTTTAAGATTTCATTTATTTATTTGACAGAGAGAGAGATCACAAGTAGGCAGAGAGAGGGGGGTGAAGCAGGCTCCCTGCTGAACAGAGAGGCTGAGGCAGGGCTCCATCCCAGGACCCTGAGATCATGACCTGAGACGAAGGCAGAGGCTTTAACCCATTGAGCCACCCAGGCGCTCCTTAAATATGTAGTCTTTATATTATTTTTCAACTTTGTTTACGGTGAATCTGATCATAGAATATCACACCAGTGCAGAACAAGAGATATTGGCTATGATTCTTCGACATGACTGAATAAAACTTGTGCATCATTTATATGAAAAATTTGCCTGCGTTAATTTTTTCTTTTTTTTCTTTTTTTTTTTGAGCAGTACATCGATGTGCCATTCCATCGATGGCCAAAAACACTTAACCATGTTGCAGTCTGAGTTTCATCCGCAGTCATTTGAAACAACCTTGCAATTCCTTTGGAATTCATTCTGTTTAACCAACTGCGCTGGAATTAGTCTTAGGAGTGTGATTTGAGGGTACTGAAAGGCCCCTGCTTCCCCTAAAATATTTCCACTATAAAGACTGTCTCCTCCCTCCCTTTACCCAGATCCTTTATCCTTCAGTTTGTACCTCTGGAGCAATTTTATTCTCATTTAGCAAAGGAAAGGGCATTGCTCTTAGAAAGCTTTTACAGAATGCATGCTGATGTTAAGCAGTTGGAATCACTCTGAGCACTGCCTAGTGAAGACCTAGTTAAAAATTATGCTGTACTTGCACCTCTCTTAACCAGCTCAAGACAACCAGTGTTTTATCTATCTATCTATCTATCTATCTATCTATCTATCTATCTATCTATCTATCATTTATCAGAGGGCCTCTAATTCTGCAGGCTCCTAATGACTTAGTGAGCAGCCCTCTGCTGCGAGATCACCTCTTGGATAAAACAATTCCATCAGCTTTGATAATTTGGACTAACAAGAGTCTGTCAAGGGACAGACTCTTCTGATTTGAAAGTAAATGTCTTAACCTCCCTCGCCATGACATTTATTTTCCATAAATGGTGCTGGCTTTGCGTTGGCATTCTTTTAGCAGCAGGAGACCATTATCCTGTGAGAATGTTCTCTCCCCTTTCACATTATCTCTTAATTATTGCCCTCTTTTCAACAGACAATGCCTTTAGGAATTTTCATGTAATTTTTCCCCTCCCTTCCTCCTCTGACTTGTACTACTATAGGAGAGGATTTGGGTATTAACCCCAGAAAGTCCAGAATAATGAATCTCGGAGACAGTTGGCTCAGTATCCAAGGAATCCTTTGAGAGGGGCCCGAGATGCTGTGAGCAACGTGCAAGGCAAATGCTTGGGAACTAAAACATTTGCATGGAAGCCTTTGAGGGCAAAGAGGGAAAGACAATGCAAATCTCCAGGCTGGCCGAGACCGGATGGAAGATTTAGTTTTTCCCACATGGGAGGCTCTCAAGACCATTCCTTTTATTTATTTTGAAGAAAAGCTTTGGACTCCCCCACTAACAAAAATAGCCTTCACTAATGTAAATCCCATTTCTGCCGTTTTGGTGAGTCTGTAGCCAGCCAGACTAAAACAATAGCTGTTAACTGCCCCTCTCCCCCCCACCCCCAAACTCCCCTGATGCATCGTAATGGCTGTTTGTTAACTTCAAAACTGACCATTTAAATGTTAACCCTATTAAGCAGGTAATCCAAAACATAAGCACCCAGCTTGAATCATTAGCATTTAATTGTCTAACATTTCTATTGTTAGTTTACAATGCAGGGTAAATTCTTGATCTAAATCTAAATCTAAATACACACACACACATTTTTTAAAAAGCACTTTAGGACCGAAGTTTATGTCCTGGCATAAATACTTCTCCGACATTATTTATGAATCCATGGGAGCCCAGGTTAAGGTTACCATTGTGCAGACGCAGCCGCGCACACTAAACCTATTAAGAGGAGCCGCCCACCCCACCCCCTCTCCAGCATTTGGATGTTAGCTAAAGGGATCCACGGAATTCTGCAGAAGTTGTCATCAATATGTATTGATTACAATTGTGATGTCATACAACAGGGAACACCGAGCTCCACACACATTTTTGGCAGTGAAAGAGTGGGCCTGAAGTTTTTTTTCCCATTTCTTTGAAAATACAGGGGGGAAAAAAAAGAGAAATTCCTGGCGCTTTTTCAACATAATATAAAGGTCACTGACAATAGCCCACCTATAGATGGTGATGTGTGACATTTAAACTGAATGTGAGGAAAGCATGATAAGCATTAAAAAGAACTAGTTGCTTTCAAGATAATGCTGTTTACCAAATCATTTCTCTTTGGGGAAAAAAAATAATGTACCATTTCCTTTTATTTCTCAGATATTTCTTGAAAAACATATATAGTGTTCTTTAAGAATGTGAATAAAGAATAGCTTGTCTATGATTGTTATTTAATCCACTGATTCATAAATAATATTTTAAAAATGTGGCCTGGGCTGTTCAAACTGGCCTCCGAGGAAATATGTTTGGGTGATATTTTCAGTTGTTACGTTTTGGTGAAAAAAAAAATTGAGGTGTTTCTGGAGTTATATGTGCACGTTGCCAAAACTAACAGCTGTAAGAAAAGAAGTCCTTTAGAAAATGGTTCTCCTTTTGCACATATATCGGACACAACCAGCTGGACTGATATCTTGCTCTCTCTCTGTGAAATTGAATTGTTGAACTAAATTTCTGAGACCAACCTGTTTTAAGCTTTGCGCCAGCGTGGAATCGAGTTTAGGAGAGGGGTTAATAAGGGTATGATAAGCAGAAAGAACTCCATAGATCCCTGGCCCCCATTTACGCTCATAAGAAACTGCTGAGATCCCGCAGGTTCCTCGAGTCTGCGGGGTGAGCGAAAGAAAGAGAAAGAGGAGCAGAAGAAGGAGCAGGAACCCCTCTCCGGATGAGGAGCTACTCTACTCTTGTAGCTACTCTACCCCATCTTTTGGGTCCAGAGGTAGAATTCGGAGCAGGCCCTTGGCCGTCTGAAGCTGTGGATCTCAATGCTCGCTGCACACCACAATCGCCTTCTAACCCTGACTACACTACCCAGGCCACACCGGAGACCAACTCATCACCAGGCCTCGGGCTGCGCCCCAGGCCTCGCCAATTGCACAGGCCTCGCTTGTTGAGCCCACGGGGTCTTCTGAGTCAGAACCTTGAGACCGGCCGCTTTATAAGGCAAGGGGAAGGCGGAAGCCTGCCTGCTGCCTTTCCCATTCCCCCAGGGCCCGGACTCCTGGGCTGGCGTGTGGTGCGAATTCTCATCTTCACTCCTGTGCGGAAGGTGAGTGTTGACCTCGGGGAAGCAACCCGCAGAGTGGGCTGGGGTGGGGGGTAAGGGGGGCGGCCTGCGTCACCAGGTCAGCCTCCGAGCGGCATTTCCGTGCGTGGGTCTCGCCTGCGGCGGGTGTAGGAGCCGCGCCCCGGGGCCGGGGAAGCGCGCCAGTGTCCGCCCTCCATCTCCCCGCCCTGGACGCGGGACCGTGGCTCGCGGATAACACGCCGAGCCTTTGGAAGGACTGAGGTAAAAGCCAATCACGCTTTTATGCTTTTAGTATGGCGCTGCGACCTAAATGGACGTATCCTAGCCAGCTTGCGTCTTTGCCTATACGTTTCAGGTAACTTAGGCCCTAGCCTGTTGAGGCGGGGAAAGTATGACGAAGTCATGGGGGGCAGGGGACAACAGCCAGCACGCCGAACCCCGAGCGAACATCACTGTTAACTCCAAGGGGGAAACGGAAAACTAGCCTTTGACTGTCTACTGCTAGTAGAGTGTAGTACACGCAGTATTCTTAATGTATTTTCACTTAAGCCCTCTAGTACTGCGAGGCTGTATCTGTTTCGCAGGCCAGTAATTTCTAAGCTCAAATATTTTAAGTGGTCAGCTGGGTAAGTTAAAAGTCTGTAAGACGATATTAAAACAATTGGTTTATAGGTTAACCGGAAGGTTAAGTAAACCGTTGGGTTTACTGATAGTAAACCATCGGGTTTCAATTTTGCTTTCGGTGTTCCACTCCGTTGCAAATGGTATTGAATATTTTGGGAGACAGATTTCTGGTGGAAAATAGACCCAAGTTAGCTGCAGTGATGTTTCAGGACTAAGAACATGAAGTTAATCACAGCTAAATAAATTTGCCTGCACATATGTTAAGGAAAAGTAACCACTTCAAAAATAGCATTGAGAAACCTGAAAATAGCAATGCCTATTAAAAAAAACCCCTAAAAACTAGTGATATTGCTTGTGTTCTTTGTTCAACGTATGGCTGTCAAAGAAAATAATGGCATTCTAGGCATTTTGATATGTAATACTTATTAGAATTGGTTAATACACGCAAAGCATTTTGCACAGTGACCAGCCCCAAAGTAAATGCTAAATTATCAGTGATTACTAAGTCAGATCTTAACTAGGGAAGGTCCCTGTATTGAATGGGAGACACATGTCATACTCCCATGTGTCAGACGTTTACTACGTGCTTTATAAGAATCTCTCCTTATCCTAATGATAACCTGATGGTGAGGGGCTATTCCCATTCTACAGAGGAGAAAACAGAGCCACAGAAGAGTTAAGGAACTTGCACCAAGTTATTTAGCTAATGCATTGTGGAGCTGGGTTCCAAATCTGGGCATTCAGACACCAGGATTGGGTCCTTGAGGTTCTAAAACTCCAGTCATTGTGAATATTCAGATTCCAGAATCTTAATTATCCAAATACATGGCTTCTATCTCCTTTATATACAAGCCTACTTATGCTACTAACTAGTACGTAATAAAAACCTGTTAATGTTCTAACTTTAGTGGGGCTGTAGTGAACTAAAAGACTTCGAATATTAAAATTAGATTGTTCTCCAGTGATACTTGGTATTTTCACACTATTTTTCACATTTCGGAGTGGTAGATCCCCCCACTGTTATTTTCTATTCAGAAATATCCTATGCATTCACATACCCGTGACCTTCTTATGAGGACTGCTTCTATTAGATATATTGCTAATTTGTTCTTGTCACGTCTGTTAGTTTCAGAAAGATCTTGTTTTTAATTTTGAACTTCCCAATGAAATGAGGCTGTTGGGAACCCTGAGACCATCCTTACTTTATTCAGCCCTTCCTCCTGTAGATATTCCCTGTTGTCCCCTATGTGCCAGGCACTGATGTAGGCATGGAGCGTACAGCATTGAACACAGGGCACCAAACCTGCCCTTAGATTGCTCAAATTCTTTTCCTGCCTTCATCACTTTAGACTTCTGCTGTTCTCAGACCACAATTAGTGGTGTGAAAAACTTTGTTCTAGGTCCTAATTTTTTCTACTAGCGGATACAACTGTGTGATGTCTTGCCTATTGGAGAGATCTTGGTCTCTTCTGGTTTAAAACTCTTTAAATTAAATGTGGTCTCATTTGGAAGTATCCCATCTGTGGAAGATTGGGATTATCCTTTTTTATTCTACTGGGATACTTCTAGCTTCCTAAGTAGCTATTTGAATCCAGTCTACTTCGGAGGCAACTGAAACTAATCCACCAGGTATGGGAACGGTGAATTACCAGGGGTAAGAAATTCTAGATTGAAGGAGAAGTTAGGTTTAGCTCAAGGGGAATTAAAAATCCCCGTCATGATATTTATTTTCTTTGAGTTTTATGTCCTTCTGTTGCCAAATCTTCCTGATAATAGTGTCCTCGCTGTGGTTGTACAAAAATCAATGCTGATCGTAGAGGGGAAAACACCATGAAATGCCACTGAGACTTCATGTTTTGAATTACTAGAGGAATGGCATTCCACAACCACCTCAACAGACATGAGTCACTAGTATAACAAAATGTCTTATGCTGCTAAAACTTAAATTTGTAAATCTAATAATGGAAACTTTAATATTGTACTGTAAAATAAAATGAATATATTTCTAATTCCCCTTTCCAATCCCTTATGCAAACCTTCTATGTAACTTGAGTCTGATTTGAGAGCAGACCTTCATAGCTAACACCTGTAAGAAAAGGCAGGAGCAGCAGCGGATCAAATTTTTATTAATGTAGTAGGAATAAAAGATAATGTCTCTTGAAATAATTGCCATTGCATTTTTTCCTTTGGATTTCTCCCTTCATAATCCTTCAGCTTTAAGATCCAACAGTGGGAGGATAGTGGGCAAAGGGTGCCCAGCTCTGCTGGGAATCTGAGAGACCATGTTGGAATTGTTCCCTTTTAGGGGTGAGGAAGCTAGGCCACCACTGTGGTCCCTTGTTGGTTGAGTGTGGCCCCAGAAGCATGAACCGTGGCTTGCCCTCCTCACTCCCTTGGCCTCCAGGGTTGGGGGAAGCTATTAGTATGTATGGGAGCACTTTATAGGTGAGCTCATCAGAGTAGATGAGAGCATATGGGCAGGGCACCAATTAGTCAAATCGGTTATTGAGTAATGAATGGTGATTAGTAACTTATATACAGGTGGGTACTATAATAGTTTGCCAGGGATGCCATAACCAAATATGAATTAAAAAAGATGAACTTAAAAATTTTTTTTCTCGGGGCGCCTGGGTGGCTCAGTGGGTTAAAGCCTCTGCCTTCGGCTCGGGTCATGATCTCAGGGTTCCTGGGATCGAGCCCCACATCTGGCTGTCTGCTCATGTCTGCTCAGCGGGGAGCCTGCTTCCCCCTCTCTCTCTGCCTGCCTCTCTGCCTACTTGTGATCCCTCTCCTTTCTGTCAAATAAATAAATAAAATCTTAATTTTTTTTTTTTTTCTCACAGCTTTAGAGGCTAGAAGTCCAAGATCAGGGCATTGGCAGGGTTGCGCTTGCTTGCTCATGAGGCTTTTCTCTTTGGCTTGCAGATGGCTGCTTTCTCCATGTCCTCAGGTGGCTTTTCATCTGTGCAGGAGAATCCCTGATGTTTCTCTTTTGTGCTAATCTCCTTTGTTAAGAGCAGATTGGATTCAGGTTCACCCCAAAGGTCTCCTCTTAACTCTTGTTAAAGAGTTTTAAAGAGCCCTACCTCGAAATACTGTCCAGTTCTGAGGTGCTGGGGGTTAGGACTTCAACATAGGAATTTTGGGAGAACAGCATTCAGTACATAACAGGTGCTGTTAGATGGATTGGGAAAACCAAAGATGTGTCCAAATCGTAAAGTAGCTTAATGTGATGTGGATCAGTACAGATCCATTTGTACATTTTTGTACAATGGGCAAATTTCTTGTCTTGAAGGAAGAGTTGGAGATTAAGTATAAATTTTCTTACTGAATGGCAGCTTTTCCAGCTCCCTTCATCTAATTTTGGGGGGGGGGTGCATCTTAATTGAAATAGAGTTGACATACAAGTTTACATTAGTTTTAAATTTTCATCTGGTTTTTGGAACCTATACACCTGGGCAGAGAACTGGAAGCTGTACCCCCCAGCCCCCCACACCTAAGAAATACCATGGGAAACGGATTGACACTTGGAGGGCTGCAAAGAATTCTCCAGTTCTCATTCTGATGGTCTTACAAGTAAAATCCAAAGTCTCAAAAATTTGGTCAAAAATCACCAAAACATATTAATGCTTCATTCTAAATTCTATAAGGCTATCAAAGGACCCTGAGCTATTTGAATAAAGCCTCGAACATGAAAACCAAACACATGCAGAAACTTGGTTTGCCAATGCAGAGAACATTATTTAAATTAACATAATGTATTATTTGCCCCAGGGTACATGCAGAGAACATTAAAAAAATAAAAGACAAATTTATGATCTGATAACTTTAAAAGGAAAAATACTGAAATAGTGCAAAAAGAGTGCATAATGGAATAGAAATGAGACCATTTAGATGTCAACCAGAGCATCCACTATTGAATAGTTTATGAAAAGAACAAAAACAGAAGAGAAAATTATCAAATGATAGAAAACTTCCCAAGAGTGAAGGTCCCTCAGAGTGCTCGCTATAGTGAACAAAAGACTCTTATGAAAACCTGCTATTCAGTAGTAACACACTAAAGATGAAAACTTACAGAAAACCAAAGAGGGCAAATATAGTGAATTAGGGAAAAAAAACATGGAATTGGACCCTAGAAGGTAGTAAGTACTAGAGAGAGCCCTTCTAATTCTGATGAAAGGATTTTTTTTTTTTTTTAAAGATCTTATTTAATGGAGATAGATCACAAGTAGGCAGAGTGGCAGGGAGAGGGAGAAGCAGGCTCTCTCCTGACGCAGGGAGCCCAACGTGGGACTCAATCCCAGGACCCTGGGATCATGACCTGAGTTGAAAGCAGCTACTTAACCGACTGAGCCATCCAGGCGCCCCATGAAAAATATTTAACCTGGATTCTAGTCACAATCAAGTGGACCCTCAAGTGTGGAAAAACTTTTAAACCTGTAAGAACTCCAAACCTTTACTTCTGTTGTCCCTCTTCTCAGGAAGCTGCTGGAAGACCTACACCACCAGCATGGACGACACCAAGTGAGGATGAGGAGCTCAGGGTCAGGAAACGGTCCCTCCAACATACGGTAAGAATGTGGCAACTGATTCAAACTCCAGGAGTGTTTTCTAGGGAAAAATGGAACAGATAGTTTATTTGATGTATTTGTGTAGGAGGTATTAGTAAGGAGCATTTTCCTAAGCTGTTGGATCTGTTGAGTTATTGGAATATTGAGCAATTAGAGCCTCCAAAAAGTATAGAACAAACATTGTCTTGGTAATTTTTTAAAATTACATTTAGAGTGATGGTATAAAGAATATTAGCTAAATATGGAGTGAAGACTAAGAAGGTAAAGCAATAGAACTGGAGATATTATAAGAAAATGAAATCCTCCTTGTGATAGGAATGTCTGAAATTAAGAAAGTCTGTTTAATAACATGAAAATAAGTCAACTAAAACATAGCTAAATGGTAGGGAGTTGGTATCTTATAAGGTTTTTCTGTTTTTGACCTATATGCTATATTAAGAATAAAACTGAAAAGCTAGAAAAATCAACAAATCAAAATAAGATATATATATTTAAAAACCTATAGTTTAATAATCCATTTAAGGTATTTATACTCCTTTATGGTCATATATAGATCTTAATACATAGCATTATGTGAGGATATGCTAACATCTATTCTGTTTGTGTCGGTACCATACTTAATATGTCCATGTCAGATACTGCACTAACTACATTACGTATAGTTGCTTACTTTTTGCGGTAACACTTCAAGAGATCATACTATTCCATTTTAAAGATGGACAGTCTGAGCCTAAGAATGTCTTACCCAAAGTCACATTGCTAATACATAGGGCAGTGGTTCTCACCTTTAGGGAGCATCTGAATGACTTAAGACTTGTTAAATCGAACATGGCTGAGTCTTACTCTCAGATTTTCTGACTCACTGATCTAGGATGGGGCCATAAAAAAAAAAAGTCCTAAGCGATGCTGTTGGTCCAGGGACTGAATTTGAGCTGAATTTGAGTTGGAAGAGTGGAACTGGGGAATGAAATTGTGGGGATCTGACCCCAATCACAAAGTAGTGCTTCTCTAAAACCACACATAATAGGGACTATTGGGCTGTGCGGATGCAGAGATGGGAAAAATCTTATTCCCAAAGTCCTCAAATGAGTAGAAAACAGGCTTCTAGGCCAAATATGCCAAATTACATAGAGCCTCTGAACACCATAAAAATGATTTGAGATCATTCCTACATAGAGGTTAAGTATTTTAGTAAACAGTGCTACAGGGTTAATGCTCACTGGAGCTAATCATGATTATACCATACAGGTTGCCAATGACTAGAAAAAGGCGCATGACCTAATTCCAGCCAGGAGGATCTGAGAGGAGTTCTCTGGACTTTTGGGAAACCCTTTCTGGCTCTTATAAAAGACCCACTTAGGAGGAGGTGTTGCCATATCTAGATCTGAGATCTATATTCATGGCAACAATTTGGTGCCCAGGAGAGAGCTGTTCTGAGAGCCAAGCTAATGTCTTAAACGGTTGTGTGGAAAAATAAATTCCTTATCATATTTTGGAGCTGCTGCTCTAAGTAAACCTAGAACTCAACGTCTGGATTTCTTGGAATGTGAGAAAATAAATTTTCTTGCTACTGATAGCCATTTTAGGTGCTTACATCTCTAGGCCTCCTAAGCGATAAAAGTATATAAAGCTATGTGTTAAAGAATTGGAGCCTTAGTGAAAGCCAGACAGGAGTAACTTGGAGAAAAATCGTGAGGGAGGATGAAGTTTAGTAAGGTGGAATGGACTGAGCAGCAGGCCTTGGCTGCTAGAAGGAACTGTGTTCGGATATGGTGTGCATCAAGGTGTAATGTTGTCCTTGCCGTTGTATCCCCATCACTGCCGTGGTGTACCTGGGAAGATCTGTGTGCTCTGAAAAAGAATCTATAATTCAATGTAGTAGCCAAGTAAAATAATACAGTATTGTAATAGAACACTTCTAATACAGTAAGTTCTATCCTAGAAGGCTCAAATATGTCTGCTATGTAGAGTTGACTGATCTAGAGCTACCGGCAACATGGGCAACTTATCGATAGCTTATTTTTTCTTAAAGATTTTATTTATCTGACACAGGGATCACAAGTAGGCAGAGGCAGGCACAGGGGTTGGGGGGGGGGGGAAGCAGGCTCCCCACTGAGCAGAGAGCCCGCTGCGGGGCTTGATCCCAGGACCGTGAGATCATGACCTGAGCTGAAAGCAGAGGTTTTAACCCACTGAGCCACCGAGGTGCCCCTCAGTAGCCTATTGATTACCATGTAAACATCCCCAAGTTTAATGGCTTCAAATAACAACCAAGTGTGTGACCTATACCCGGCTGGCCCCAGCTGGGTGGCTGCCTCGTGCATCTGTGGGGAGCTGCAGGCCAGGTAGGCATCTCTGCCTCTGGGAGTTGGCTTTTTGTCACCTGGGCTGAAAGCGCTGACTGGTTCATGAAGCCTGGCCCTCTGGAGTAGGGTGGCTGGGCTTTTTCTGTTGGTGGTTGTAGAGGTCTAAGAGGCACACATCACCTCCCCCATGTTCTGTTTGCCAAAGCAAATTGTAAGTCCAGCCCAGATTCAAGGGGCCATAAAGAAAAACCTAGAAATAGGTTCTCCTTCTTAATGGAAATGTCATGAAGGAAGGGTGGAGAGATGACCTTTTTCTCACAAGTAACGCACCACATCCAATGGAAAACCAAGCAGAGAGCCATCTGACTGGTCAGGTCAGGCAGTGAACAGTTACTACAGAGGTGTGGACCACAGCTCTGATTATATGGGAGGTAGAATAACCCCTTGGCTGTGGGCCCCAGTCAGTTTTGCTGAAGCATGTGGGCAGGGACATCTGTTCCCGGTAGCCAAGCATTCCTAAGGGAGGGCAGGCAGTTGAGGCTGTGGCAGAACATGTGTTGAAATTGAGAGCAGTGGAAGAGCAGGTGTGAAATTTGAGTACCCGTGCAGCACTGTTTTTGTTTTGTAGTTTTCCCCCCTAAATCTAACAGAAAGCGACAATACCAAAGGAGGGGTGGTGTTGAGGCTGGGTGGGGTGGCTCGGAGATGGTGTTTTCAGTACTTGTGGTACTGAATTTATACCTGCTACTTAGAGACCTAGTAATGAGGAAAGTAGGTAGCACGATTCTGTTACCGACTTCTGCCTGTCCTCAAATGAGTTAACTAACCACTTGCAGTCCAAGACCTGTCTGGATTCTCCTGGTTTGTTGTCCTGGTTCTAACTTGTTACCCTTCTCAGGTATCTCTTCTCCACCCATGACGATTGCATGGAAATTGCAGTTTCTGGGCATCAGATTATGCCAATTGTGTGGATTTTCCGGACTCCTTAGTCTAAAGATCCTACAATTCATACTTTCAGTATAAAGTTGACATTTTAGTTCCAGTAATCTCTTCTGATGATGCATATTTTTTTTGGACGCGTGTGTGCGCGCGCGCGTGTGGAGTTGAGCTAAAAGGCTTGGATTCTCCTATCGATGTGTACTCCCTCCTATGATGTGTACTCCTATAAATAGATTATATTTCTATGGGGAGATGATGTCGTGTTCTAGTCTTCTGTCTTCTTTCTTGTATATGATAGAGTAGTGGGAAGTTCTGTGGAGTTCATCTTGGGCATTTGGAGAGAAGCTCCCACCTGATAGGCCTTGACCACCACCACCATTGTGCAAAATCAGATTCCTTAGGATTTGTCAAACATTCCCTTTTCCCTTCTTTCCTAGTAGCTTGTTTACTTATTGGCCAGCTGGGGATTTCTTATAATTTAGCTGGTATAACTAACATACATGAGCAAAATAATTACATAGTAAGTCTTGATGGAAAACTTATAGAGGGAATATCACTAGGGGTTGTCTTTGTAGAAAACTAATACATGAACGGTGTGTGGAAAAATTGAAGATGGCAGAGGACAGCAGGGAGAGTATCCTGGATAAACCTCAGCAATGCATTTTAAATATACTTAGTGTGTGCATGTATTAAATATGGAATGTAAATTAAAGCCACAGATCTGTTTTTAGAGGAAAGGTGAACAGTAACCAAAACAGCTCCAAAATTACCAGATATAAAGGATTATTAATTGCTTCTAAGATTTTCTCACCACATTGAAAGATTCAGTGTATAAGCTTTTAAAATAAATCATTAAGCATTCAATAAATATTTCTCAGTGTTTAAAAATGATCTGGCCTTCCTATTTTTAATAGGATGAGTTTTGAGAGGGATGGCATTTAGGGAGAACTTTGAATCAGCAAAGGACTGTCCTCCTCTCTTTGCATTTCCAAATCAAATCCTGTTCTAGGAGTTCTAGTAATACTGTTGGAGTGTGGATTGTTCTGTGTGAATATCATACAGTGGGAACGTTATTTGTTAGGATATATGTTCGGATGAAGGATGGGTAGATGATCTACGGATACAAGATGCACAAGCTCATTTTCACAAATCCCTAGGATGGTGGCAGAAGAGTGTCTATTAAGTTTGATCCCAGGGCGCCTGGGTGGCTCAGTTGGTTAAGCAACTGCCTTCGGCTCGGGTCATGATCCCGGAGACCCGGGATTGAGTCCCATATCGGGCTCCCGCCTCTGTGGGGAGTCCGCTTCTCCCTCTGACCTTCTTCTCCCCTCTCATGCTTTCTCTCTCTATCTATCTCAAATAAATAAATAAAATCTTTAAAAAAAGAAAAAGAAAAAGTTTGATCCCAGCTCTCCAGTTCACCCAGAGCTCCCTTCTCCTATTTTTTTGGTAAATTTATGGAATGAGAAGAAATAAGATAATAAATATCACTTAAAGAGCCAGAAATCTCTAATCTCTGCCTTCCTCTCTCAATCCTTTTCTTAAAACACACCCAACCACTTACCCACTCACCCATCACTCTGTTTGCTAGGAAGAAAGTTAAGGAACTTTAATATTTTGAAATTTAAATCAAAGTCCTCAATATTCAAACCATTACTTAAATCATAAATTGTGAGATAGAAGATACAACAGAACTTTGTAGTGAGACGAGTTCTTTGTAGTAAAAACTTCCTCTTGTGTTCTATAACTAGTCTAGTTTTTCTAGACTTACCCATATTTTAACTTAGTCTCTTAACTTTTAATCCCCAGTGTAGAGATCATACTTCATTGAAGAGTACATTTCTTACACCTTGACAAAGCCCTTTTCATCCTGCTATTAATAAATTGGCATTTAGTTTCCTTGTGTTTGAAGCATTTCACTTGAAGACTGAAAAATACTTGTTTTATATAGTGGTTTATATATTTGCTATAGGAAAAGTTACCGGTTTTAAACTTCAGAAAGTTTGATTTATACTTTTCATGTTTTCAGTTTTGTTTGCTGTTTGATTACTGGTGTTCTTGATTATGAGGTGTTCAACACAGATCATGAAGTGCTAGCTATTCTGAGAATGTTAGATTTTTTGACTATTACTCAAAGAAATGACTCCTATTGAATTGCATTGCATTCTAGGATATTAAATTATAAATGGTTTCTAAGGCTTCACACTTCCTCTTTTATCTTTGACATGAGTTCCCTGTATCTGGATAATTGTAGTTTGAGATGGTAATAGAAATTGTAGGCAATCCCTTAATTGCCTACCAAAATCCAACAAGTGCTGAAAACTGATAACTCTCTAATTCATGTGGTAGCATCCTAACCTGTCCTGAGCTTATTCATTGGTAAAACCAAACCTTAAATAATCTCTTTATAATTTTTATATGACTTTATTTAACCTTTATTTATCCTGTGGAGTACAAATGTTCACTGAAGAAACATTAAGATGTCTGCTTATAGGGTACTGTCCCACATGCTGCTGGGAGTTGATCTATTTCTAGAATATAAACTTATAAAATACACTTCTGCGTTTCCTAAAATCTGACTTCTGAATTCCAAAACCTACCTGACCCCAAGTATTATGGCAGGATTTTCAAAAGTAAAAACAAAATCCCCAAACTTTGCAAATGTAAAATGAGCACACGTCAAAGATTATATTCAGCTCAATAAGGAAACCAATAATTTAGGCGGGTTCAAAGGAGAATTTGAAAAATAGACTTCTCTAGACAAGCAGTCCAAGGAATGCTGAAGTTTGTGTGAATAGATTAAAAAAAATAGCTTATGGCTTACAAAGGCGCAAACTTTTACTCAACAGAAATCTACACATTAGTACAGATACTTTGAAATTACTTGATAAATATTAATAAAGTCATATACAGGTGCATTCTCCTAGATATTTATAGAATCCTTAAACAATGACATGAAAGGATATCAAGATTTTATTTCCAGATCTTGAATTTCTCTACTGCTTCTCCATCCTCTCATAAATAATCCTAAAGTTTCTTAATAGCAATTTAGCCTTATGTGTCTACACCTCTTGTTGCATGTAGTCTTCTATAAACTAATGAAAAAAATTAACTCTTGCAATTTTTTTAAAGGTTTTATTTGAGAAAGAGAGCACAAGCAGGAGAGGGACAGAGGGAGAGGGAAAAGCAGGCTCCCTGCTGAGCAGAGAACCCAATGTGGGGCTCGATCCTAGGACCCTGGGATCATGACTTGAGCCAAAGACAGATGCTTAACCGACTGAGCCATCCACACACCCCAACTCTTGCAATTTTCTAAAGGCATCTTGACTTGGACCTTTAAAAGCCTCTATTTTACTCTCCTGTTTTGAGTCTTGGAAACCAATGTCAAGAATCTCCCTTTGTGAAATTTCACCTGCAATGCCTATAGGTTGGGATGAAATGTTATCTCCTAGATAGTCCCAACATTTTATAAGCTGCTGACTACTGGAAAGTGCCCTTTCTTATTACTGTGACCTAAGCAATAGACCAGGTTCCACTCCAGTTTTCCTACAAGGGATTGCTAGCCATTGGCTTCGTATAGCAAATATGATTTTTATTGGTAAGCTTATTAATACCATATCAAATAAGACTCCTCTTCCAATATGATACTCTAGATATGGTCTTAGTTGCACAATTAATTTGTACAGTTATATCCTAGTAAGGGCAGACTCCTTGAATAAAAGTAAATTACTGTATCTTCCTTAAAAGGAGAAGCAAAGGGGTGCCTGGGTGGCTCAGTTGGTTGAGCGACTGCCTTTGGCTCAGGTCATGATCCCGGACTCCTGGGATTGAGTCCCACATCGGGCTCCCAGCTCCGTGGGGAGTCTGCTTTTCCCTCTGACCTTCTCCCCTCTCATGCTCTCTTGCGCTCTCTCTCAAATAAATAAATAAAATCTTCAAAAAAAAAAAGAGAAGCAAATAACCATATTTTCATTAAAAGTAAGATTCTGTAAAAGCATCTGAGTTCTGAGGTTAGCAGGAGATGTACCAAATGGTCAGTTTCAATCTGCAGAAGAATGGTCTACCCATTTGAGAGACTTTTTTCTTTCCCATTTAAGAGACTTCTTAAAGGATTTTCTCCTATATGGATTAGAAAATAAAACACTACATACTAAATACATTAAAATAGTGACAGTGGAATTTCTCACTGGTTCATTTAGTCTGATAGAAACTTCTTCGTGAGCTTGTCTGTTTCTGGAATAGTTCTGCAAATCCTGATTTTCAGGAATTGTCTAAGTGCTATCCTCTGTAAGCTCCAAAGCCGGATCTGAGTTTTTGCCTTAATCTCTGGAATAGACCTTTCCATGACTTGAGACCATCTTTCTATGTTAAATCCAAATCATGCCTATAGCTTAATTTTCAGTCAGGTATGAGTGTAGGACAGAAACCTGTTAATGGGGCTAACTGCTGTGATAAAGTAACCAATAACCTAAAAATGTAGTATGAAATTCTTTATTGCAATGAAAATACATAAATATTTCATGTTTCTTAGAATAGGAATTAATAATGGGTATTGATGGTCTTTCAGAGAGTTCTGTAAGGCAATAGTTTTCAAATTTCATCAGATTGCTGGACTCCACTTCCAAGAATTTCTCATTTGATAGGTCTAAGGTGGGGCTCTAGAATCTTCATTTCCAACAAGGTCCCAGGTAATGCTATTGCTGGCCTGGGGACCAAACTTTAAGAAACACTGTAAAAGGTATAATGCTAAATAACCTTATGAATATTTAATCTTACACTTATCCTTTCACTTGACAACTTAGTATTCTTACAACTGTGTTGAGCTGAGAAAGAGCATACCAAACATGCCCTATCTTTTATAGTATTTCTCTTTTGATAAGACAAACTATTATCCAGAGGCTGACTGGGAAATCTGAGTTAGCTTTGGATGACAAAAATACCTTGAAATTTGTGTTTTTCTAAATAGGGGTTTTGCCCTTGAAGACAAAATCAAGAGTTTCAAGAGCTTTCTTACCTCATTAAAAGAGGCTCCATGGTTTCCTGAGATAAAGTACTGGGCTACCTATTGAATACAATGTAGTATTTCAAAATGAGCATAGTAAGGGGAATATGACTGGAGGGAATCATGGTAGACACGAGGATGAGCTTCCCAGGTTGCTGTTCAGGGTGGGAGCTGTTGCCCATGTGTCAGCATGCACTCTTGAGCTCTTTGCTGCCTGTCTAAGCACATTCCTTCCCAGGGTGGTCCATATCCAGTGATCCCAGGTAGAAAGCCTGGCCAGTTTGGCTTAATGCTGGATGTTCTGATGAGCCATGTTCCAGAACTCCCCGTGGGGTTGAAGTGTTGCGTGGCCTACATCCCCAGTTCCTGCGTGTGCCCTCCTCTGCTGCTGCCCTGCCCTTTTCATAGGTATTGATCCCCATGTGCAAACAGTCTCAACATCTGTCCATGTGCAACTCCATCTCTGATGTTAGCACTTTCATGAGTGAGCAGACGTTGTCCTTTAAAAAAATAAAGTACAAAGCACGGAATATTATCCTGGTGAGTAGGATCCTATTTGGAAAGATTATCCAGAGGTAAAGAACAACATTTTACTGCCTATTAAGACTAAATATTTCAAGATTACTTGCCATTTTAATAGCGAGAAAGGCCAAGTTCTTGTTTGTATCAATAGGATCAATACAATATTTGGTAGTAAAGGATTCTCAAGCTTTTTTTTTTTTTTTTTTTTACAAAGTGACATGAATAACCCCCTCAAAACTAAGCAAACCTTGTCAAAAATTAACATTTCATTACTTAAGATGCAGGTATTATAAGCCAAGGGTAAATAAAATTCAGTTCCATCAAAATATCTACAACTTGGTATACAAACTCAAATTTTGTTCTCCACCATGCTTCATATTCTGGAGGACCTTTACTCATTTTCCTGGAAAAACAGTCCCATCCCATTACCTTGCACACATCTGTATTTCTTTGATGTTCATGCTCCTGGTATAATTTGTCTCCTGTAGAACTTTTACAAAATTAAGTCCCATTTTTTACAGAGGTGGGTAATTGATAATCGCTTATCACAGTTAAGCAAACTAGCAAAGCTCAGTCCCAACATCCATAAATACTCCAGTTTTATACAGTTTTACAGTGACAAGAATAAGTACATCTAGTAGCATTCAAAACTATAACCACCCTGGAACATCTTAACCAAAGGTAGGTATATTAAGTTTGTGCTTAGGTTTCAGTGTTTTGCTTAGAAATTATCCCAGTATCTGAAGATTATCCAATAAACTGTCTAAAATCAACCTAATATTTAGTTAATGAGGGTTCTGGGAAACTGTTTAAGCTGAAACTCTACAGAACATAAGTTTTTAAAAAAATTTTTTACTCTCCCTACCCATGTTTTTTGTCTGTCATACTTTACATCTTTTATTTTGTGAGTTCCTTGACTGATTTTTATAGACATAACTGATTTTACAGCTTTTGTTCTTTAATCTCCATACTGGTTTTATAAGTGGCTGGTCTACTTCTAGTATGTTTGTATGTACCTGTGAAATTCTTTCCTCACTTTCTTACTCCTGATTATAGCTTTTTCCTTTCCACTCACAATACTTCCTTTAACCTTTCTTATAAGGCTGATGTAGTGGTGAATTCCTTTAACTTTTGTTTGGAAAACTGTCTCCTATTCCAAATGATAGCCTTTCTGGATAGGGCATTCTTGGCTGCAGATTTTCCCTGGTTAGCACTTTGCAGCCAGAGGAAGTGTCATGATCTACTCAAAGTTTCTGCTGAAAAATCAGCATAACCTTGTAGGGTTTTCCTTGCATGTAACTGTTGCTGCTTTCAAAACTTGTTATCACTATTTGCCATTTTAATTACGGTGTGTCTTGGTGTGAACCTCCTTGTGTTGATTTTTGTTGGGGGTGTCCTGTGCCTCCTGGATGTCTGTTTCCTTCCCCAGATTAGGGAAGTTTTCAGTTATTTCTTAGAATAAAGTTTCTGCCCCTTTTCTGCATCTGGGAAGCCTATAATGTGAATGGTGTTACGTTCAATGGTGTCACTCAGTTCCCTTAACCTATTTCTTTACTCTCTTCTTCAGCTTGGTTGCTTTCCATTACTCTGTCTTCCAGGTTGCTGGTCTGTTCTGCTTCCTCAAACTGTTCCTGTGCTTGTGCTATTGATGCTCCCTAGTATATCTTAAATTTCAGTTTCAGAGTTTTTCATGTCTGATTGATTCTTAAATTTTCTATCTGTTGAAGGTCTCACAAGATCCTCCACTCTTACATCCAGGGAGTATATTTATGACCATTACCTATACTGGATCAGGCATATATCTTTCATCTAGCTCTTTTGTTGTGATTTTTGTCCTGTTCTTTCATTTGGGACATAGTCCTGTTTTCTCATCTTGCAGAGTCAGCTTAGTGTCCTGATCTTGAAAGTACCGGCCTTCTGAAGAAGAGGTCTTATAGTGCCCTGCAGTGCAGTGTCCTCTGTTCCCAGAACCAGACACTTTGGGGGAGGGGGATCTCCTAGGTGTTGCTGAGCCACATCTGTCTTCAGTCCAGTTGTCTGCAATGACTCTTTGCCTGTTGTGGACAGGGTTTGCCTCATTTGCTGTTAAGGGACCAGTCTAGGGCTGCCTTACATTTTTCATAATCCTAATATAGAGTTAGTATTAACTTATTAGATCAATAAGCCAGTGTAACAAGTTTTTGGAAATTAATAACAACAAAATCCAATCCTTAAAAATGTATTCTTTTCTAATACTGAACTATGATATAATCACAGAAAAAAATACATTGCTGTTTTCTTAACCCAGACTATCAAACCAGTCTTATCCAGTGGTTCATCTTGATTATGTGAACTTGAATTCTTATATAACCATGCTTCTGGGCAAGCAGTTTACTTATTTTGTCTTAAAAGGCTATCATACTTAAAATTCAGTTTATTTTTTGGAGAAATCTTAAGATTGTCCCACTAAAGTAACAGTTATTAATCTCTATCAACACAAAACAGGCTTCTTGAGATTTCTGTCATTTATTAATACCCTCAGAGGTAGGACAATACTTTAGATATATACAGAGAGAGGTTAAAGCTTTTTCTCAGGAATAGACCCACAGATACATACTTCACTTATCCTGAGCCACAAATCAAGGTAAACAAACAGTCCCCAGTTCTTCTAAGAGCTGTTTTCCTATTTAATGTGTGCAAAATATTTTAATTGATATGAGAACATCAAGGGACAAAGTTTTCTCTCTTAAGAGAGCAGATGTCTATCATCTTGATAGAGATAGCCAGTGTCAAACCATAAAACCAGATCCCTACTGCTGTTACTGATGGAAAATAATATATTGGCTCTGCACAGAGTAGTTGGAACCAAATGTAGCCAAGATTCAGAAGCAAAACAAAAACACAGGCAGAAACTAAAAAGAGAAACAGAGTCAGCTGGAGTCTCCTGCTGCTTGGAATTCACGCTGGGCACTAAGAAAATAAGTGACTGGGCTGAAGCAGCACAAGAAATTGTATTTCTTGACCAACAGGGCTTAATTGGCTTTGGCAGGTAAGTGCGTTTGGGCATCTCAGTAGAATCTCTAAAGCTGTGGAAGCACAACTCTCAAAATAAAAACCTGACTCGCCTACAAATGAATATATGTCAATATTTTGATTCAGCCCATTGCTTAATGAAGGAACTAGTCAGATGGTGAGGTGGGCTCAAGAGAATTTGAGAAGTGGAGATTTATATGTAATCAGATAAGAGAATATTGGAATAAATTCTTTCATAGAGGCAAAACCTGGTTAAAACCTGATAGGGCAATAGGACTCTAACTTTTGGGATTCTCTTTCCTATGGATAGAAACTTAGAAGCTCATGTGTAACAAGGTCTAGGTGCAAATTAAACATTGAATAACGATGCTTTCCCTTATAAAATTTTCTTTAGGTGAGCCTGTTAATAGGGTTGAAATGACCATCTTAATACAACTTGGCAACTTTAACAAAATTTTTTGACTATGGATTTGAATTTACTCGGGCAGTTCTGGTTATATTATTATTCAGTATTGGTTGGTTTGTAAGTTTGTCCGTGAAGGTTCACTTTCTTCCCCCTTCCAAGGTATCCTGGTCATCAGAATAAAGTGGACTTAAGGTGCCAGGCAGCATTACTTGACCTATTCAGTACTTTAAAATATTCAAGATTCTAGTACAGTTTCTCAAAGGCTGTTTTGTGAAACCATTATGTTGGAATCGCCTGGGATACTTGTTAAATGGATTCCTAGCTAGGTCTCAAGCCTAATACTCTAGGGGGCATGACCTGGGAATATGCATTTTAAGAATTATTCCAAGTGATTGTTATGCCCACTAAAGGTTATAATCACTTGTCCAGGAGAAGGAAAAGGGGCCTGCTTTAAAATAAGTTAATACCAAGAAAGGCTCGAGAAAATAGCCGTGAATCATTTTATGCCTCCAGAGATCAAGTCACTGTTTGAGCAAAAAGGATTATTGTTGACCGACTCTTCCAGGGTTAAAGTCGTGTATGTACTTAAGGGACTTAGCATCTCACTAAGGTATTGGTGGTACTGAACACTATTTACGTAATCTTAAGTGTGATATTGAAAGCTCTTGTTGGTTTACAATCTTTAACTTAACCTTCATGTAAAGCTGATAGTGATCTTTGCCGTGGAACAAAAACCCTAGCCTCAAAGGAAAGAGGGTCGATTTGTCACAAGGTGTGTGTGTGCTATGGGAGAGATTGAGTGGAATCCTCTTTAAGAAAGATGGTAGTAGATCTCTTCTTCTGTCTGACCTTCTTTGTTCCTTGCCAACATAAAATCCAACCTTCAGATTTTGTGTTTGAATAGGAAATGTCCAAGAGCGGTACTCTAGAGTTGAGTTGGGTATTTGCATAAAAAGTCAATTGTAGTAGGGCATTTATTAACCTTAAAAGTATACTCTTTTATCCTATAGCCTGTATCAGAAATAAGCATTTGCTAAATTAATACTTCATCATGTTTAAAAATGGAGCTCTTAGGGCTCTCATCAGCTGTTTATTGGTGTGGGTGTGTTCCATGGGAAGGGGAATGTAAAAGGGGTGGGCAGAGAAGGAAAGATATACATACTAAAGGTTAAACAAATAGAATTATGAAGTGAAAAAGAATGGCAAATCTTTTTTATCCTGTCATCTTAAAAACAATTTCTTCCTGGCCAGAGCCTTTAGGCAATAATATCAAGATGATTGCAAATAGTATTTTGAGATCTATTTTACTCTGGAAAAATTCATTTTCTTTGAAACAGACCTCCAGTTCCTTTTGACTTTAAAATCCCTTTATCAACAGGCAGAGGAAAACAGGCTAGGGAATGTGTCTTCAGCAGGAATTGAGGTTTGGGGCAAGAAAAAAAAATACAAGAGATCTAAAATCTTTCCATTGAACTGTCAAAGTAGTCCTGAATTAATAGGAGCTGAATTTCATTGACTTTGACCTGATTTTCCTGCTGGAGCTAATCAGTAGAAGGCTGGTAGCAGGAGTTCTGGAGGCTTAGCAGTTTCCCTTAGCCACTTATTAGCTATGCATCTGCTTATTGTCATCTGGGATCCCCAAAGCCCACATACTTCACAGCAGAGCTTGCTTTCACCATTCTGGCAGCTTCAGAGCACCAGGCCCCAAAGATATGGAGATCATTAAAATAAGATTAAAAAAAAACTGAAGAGGTGGTAGTGTCAGAGCTGCCTCAGACTTGGGTAACAGAAATCCCTTTTTAGTAAGCCTACGCTTTTAGAGGGCCTTCGCTGGGGCCTTCCCCAGGCTGTGCCCTCCCTCCAGAAGGTGAGGCTGTAGGCCAAAGGGATGTATGTGTACATCGGGCCTGTGGTCTCCTAGACAGAAAGAACAAGTTCTTCTATCCACCTGTGGGTAAGAACTACCACCTCTGCCTTTTTAAGAAATTTCCTATTGATGAATGACCAATACTTCTGATACTTCTGTAAGATACAAAATCCTATACTTGGATGTTATAGCAATGCTCATTGCTGTGAAAGGCTCTAAATGCTGACTTTCAATCTACAGTGACTTGGTGCAGACTGTAATAGTTCAAGGACCAGCAGGATTTCAAAGATTGTATTTTTTTAAAGATTTTATTTGACAGACACAGCGAGAGGGAACATGAGCTGGGGGGAATGGGAGAGGGAGAAGCAGGCCTCCAGGGAACAGGGAGCCCAACAGGGGGCTCAATCCCAGGACCCTGGGATCATGATCTGAGCTGAAGGTAGACACTTAACCACTGAGCCACCCAGATGCCCCTCAAAGATTGTACTTTAAATAGTATGTTCTACACCATGCATGGGTCTCTAGAATCTTCTTCTGGAAGGGACCTGAGCTTGCTTCAGGATCTATATAGAACTTTTTCTTAAATCTAGACTTTGAAGGTAGACTGCACAACTAAATAGCCGAGGGATAGCTAGGGGGATTGTGGGTATTGTGGGGTATTGTGAATAGTGTGTAAACATGTGGGTAGGTGACCACAATAGTGTGTGCCAGGCCCCTTGCAGTGTGAGGTAGAGCCAGGACTTTAAAGAGTATGTGAAGGGGACGTGAGAGGGGTGCCATGCTATGAGTGGAGGTCTTCTAAATATGAACGTGGCCTTCTAAAGTACATTATCAAGGCAGAAGTGTAGAGCATATTTAATAGCTTGTTAGATTGATTTCTTATTTAGATGTAAGGCATATGGAGTTTGTGTTCTTGTCCAGGGACCTACCAGTGTGAAAAGGCAGGTCTGGGTATGGTCCAGAATCTTACTTGGCAGATAACAAATTCCCCTTTAATAAACTCAGATACTATTAATACATGTCATTATTTAAAAGTCCTTGGGTGGGGTGCTTGGGGGGCTCAGTCATTGTCTGCCTTCAGCTTGGGTCATGGTCCCAGGGTCCTGGGATCAAGCCCCGCATTGGGCTCTCTGCTCAGCAGGAAGCCCGCTTCTCCCTCTCCTACTCCCTCTGCTTGTAATCTCTCATGCTGTGTCTGTGTCAAATAAATAAAATCTTTAGGAAAAAAAAATCCTTGGGGGAACTCCCCTTTTCTCTAGAGGTTGTACATTTTAAAGACCCTGGGCTTCAGGATTGACCATGTAGATGAGGAACTATGCTCCTCTTATGTTGCATATGTTCTAACATGAGAAATTCATGCAAGTTAATCTCCATGATTCTTACCTATAAAATGGGCACCATAACTTTCTATATATCCTAGGGTTATGTTAAGATTAAACTTGTAATGTTTTTAAAGTGTCTGGTATGTGGCAAATTGTAGCTGCCATTTTTATGAAATTTTCACTCTTGGAGCCATCTTTCAGCTCTGGTTATATTTCCAGGTGTAACTTTAGAGTTAGGATAGACTGGTAGCCTATGTGCCAACAAGTGGAACTTAGACCAATAACCCTTCTCACTAAGACAAAATCTAGTCCGGTGTTGAGTATGGCAAAACCAATCACAAGATCTCTGTCGATTTAAGCATTTACTTATCTGGGAAATGGTAATCTTAATTTTGAGTTTGAAGGTTTTGTCTAATTTGAATAATATGCTGCTGATGCGGGGAGCCTGCTTCCCCCTCTCTCTCTGCCTTTCTGCCTACTTGTGATCTCTCTATCAAGTAAATAAAATCTTAAAAAAAATAATATGCTGCTGATGAAAATCCTTCGCCTATTCTGGTCTTGGCATTCTCTGTTTAGCTTTTATTTTAACAAACCCTCAATAGTGTGCTTATGTTATCTCAGAATGTTATATTAGGCATTATAAATAATTCCTAGGCAATATTGAGAATGGCTTCAAGCCATTTTTAGAATTGGATGAGAATTATTTACAATACCCTACTCACACACTTTGCCTGTTGTATGTTCACTACGTGTTTTCCTTAAAATCCTCTAAAGGAGAGAGGATACCACTGCTACCCAGGGGTTTATTCCTGCGCCAAGTCAAAGATGGTGTGAAACATTTTTTTCCTCTCCAAAGCCTAAATGAACTTGTAGTTCCATGAACTCACCACTGTCTAACTTGTGTCTAGGAATGGCTCATACCACTCATCTGGAGCTCCTAGTCTCTTGTTCCCTGTTTGCCCACAGTGTCTTTCCTAATCCTTATCAATCCAGAGAGAGTTCTTTCCTTGAAGTTCAGTTTAGGCAGCGCATCCTACAAGTACCTATACTTATCTCTGTCCTGTTTATTGGTCTGTCTCTACCATTGCAGTAAGAGCTTATCCAAGACAGGGTCTTGTTAAGTATCTATCTACATGGAACAAGTGATAGGAAGTATTAACAAGCCTGGCCAGGTGATCAAATACTCCTCTAGGGGTCCCTTGCTGTGACAGGGTGAAGGAGAAACTAGGAGAGACTTCCGAATGGGCCAAAAGATTGGTAAGGGTCTTCATGTTGTATAGAGCACGTTCTTCAAGGCTAGCTGATTCTGTGGAGTTTGAATCTTTCATTATCGTTGAGCTATCCCATAACCCTAGAGGCAAGTTGTAGAAAACTTAGAGTAATGCAAATATCTGTAGACAAGCAAAATATACCATCTGGATGTTCAATTGCCTTCTCTCCCTTCACTGTAGAAGTAAATGTTATTACTTATTAAGTGAATAAATTTTAACATACCTCATGAACTTATATATTTGATCTTTGATTTCTCCTTTGAACTGGCTTTAACACCTTTTCTGATTCTTTCATTTATTAAATATCTTTGACAAATGTGTTTTTTTGTCTGTAGGAGAGTATCTTTACCTTTTTTCTTTTAAAAATTATCCTTGAATAGCTGTGGAGATCTTCCACTGGGATTATTTAAGGAAAAAAAAATGCCTAAGGAAAAACATAGCTTCCCCTCTCATGAAGGAACTAAAGTTCTTTCTAGTTGGGGTATCCTTATGTTTACTTTTAAATGTTTTCTTGTTACTTTGATTAAACAGGAAACAAGTACTTCTAGTTATCTGTATAAGGTCCTATGTTAATCAGATGTCCAAATTTCCTCTTTATTCTTTGCCTTCAAAAAGTCATTCTTAATATAGAAAAGACCTTTCAGGGTATCTTTCTTTCTTTTTTTTTTTTTTTTTACCTGAAGCTATATTTGATATTTCCCAGAAGATCTCTAGAAAATTACAATGATTTATTTCTATAAAGTAGTGCTATAAATAATTAGGTTTGTATAATGACTTAGCAAATCAGACATGCCAGAGTTCCCTAGGCTACATTTAAACACAGAACATGTATTAATATAAATATTTCAGAAATTTTATATCTTCATGGGAAATCCTAGAGATTGTCCAGTGCCCTCATGGCCTGTGAGTTCCTATTGATCAGGTTTTTGGTGGTAGTTCACCCACCAAATATTAGGCAAAAACAGTGTTGTCAGTCAGCTGCAGTTATTTTAAATGCTTACTTGGAATAAGCTTGCTTCTCACCCCACCCCCAGCTTTATAGAGACATATACATCGTGAATTTAGATATACAATGTGGTGATTTTATTACACAATATTTACCACACAATACTTTATTACACAATATTGCACAATATTTATTGTGCAATATAATTAACACAATGAAATTAACACAATGAAATTAACACCTCCATCCCTCACATCATTTTTTTAATAGTGAGAACATTGAAGATTATATATAATCTGAGCAACTTTAAAGTATATGGCATATTAACTGTAGTCCTCTTGCTGTATATTAGAGCCCTGGAACCTTATAACTGGAAGTTTGTAACCTTTGCCATGTCTCTATTTTCCTTACCTCAGCCCCTACGCAACCAGCATTTTGTGCTGAGTGCAGGTATTAAGATTCTACGTATAAATGGGATCATACATTATTTGACTTTCTCTAGCTTATTTCCTTTAGCTTAATTCTCTCAAGGTTTTTCCATGTAGTTGCAAACTGAAGGATTTCCTTTTTTTTAATGGCTGAACATTTGTGTGTTCCTCCATTGATGAACACATCTGTTTCCATGCCTTGGTTGCTGTGAATAATACCGTAACGAAAACAGAAGTGCAGATCTGAGATCATGATTTCATTTCCTTTCCAAATATACCCAGAAGTGGAATTGCTGGGATTTATATGGTCCTTCTAGTTTTAATTTTTTCGGGAATCTCCACATTTTCCGTATTGGTCACACCAGGTGGCATTCCCACCCACCGTGCACAAGGGTTCCCTTATCTCTACTTCTCCAATGCTTGTTCTCTCTTGTCTTTTGGATAATCTGCTTTAGTCTGAATGTAGCATCTCTTAGGCCAGTGATTCTAAGTTGGAGATGCACATCAGACTTACCCATAGTTCTATAAAAACACAGATGTCTAAGCCCTACTCCAGAGTTACTGCATTTCTTTACTTGACGTTATGTAATATCTCAGGATTATTGTAATAACACAAGATTTCCTCTATAAAAATTCACATATTTAGGGGCACCTGGGTGGCTCAGTTGGTTGAGCAACTGCCTTCCGCTCAGGTCATGATCCTTGAGTTCGGGGATCGAGTCCCACATCGGGCTCTCAGCTCCACGGGGAGTCTGCTTCTCCTTCTAACCTTCTCTCCTCTCATGCTCTCTCTCACTTTCTCTGTCTCTCAAATAAATAAATAAAATCTTTAAAAAAAAATTCACATATTTATAAATCAGGTGGAACATTTAAAAATCAACTGACTCATTACCCTCAGACATTTTGCCTACAAAACGTGGCTTGCAATGGCTTTGTTTTGTTTGCGGCACACAATCCCAATTTCTTGTCAGTCACTTTACTCTGAGCTCTCCCCAGATCTCTTGAAAATTAAGGTAAAAATCTCACCTCTGTCACTTTCATCTATGGATTTTGGTTGATGATTCTCCCCTGAGTGAGTGGAGTTAGTCTTTAACAAAGCTGTCTTGATATTCCAGGTACTTCAAACTACTGACTCTTCTACGAGTAGTCTTGTGTACAGATGGTGTTACTTGCCAGTGGGCTGAGTCAGGATTTTCAAGCTTTCTTTAGTCAAGAAGCAGACGGCTTCCTGAGTGTGCTAACTCAAGATTTAGCAGAACATGACTTAATTATGTAGGACTGAATGAACTGATGAGGGCATTTTTATTATGGATATTTGTTTGGAACATTGACTTTTTTTTTTTAATGTTATATAAGCGAGTTCTAATTCTTAGGCTATCTGTAACCAATAACTTAGCAGACCCTGCCACTGTGAATACATACAGCACTTTCAAATGATGTCTAATTCTCACTAAGCCCTTTCTGTTCACCTCTACTGGAAATGAGAAGCTTACTAAATTTCTTTATTGTTTGACAGTATAATTTACATATATTCAATAAGGACATGTCCTTTGTACTAGGAGATGATTGGAAAAACTGGTATAGAGCCAAAGTCTGGCCTGGAATGTCTTGATTGGGAATTGTTCTCATTTAATCAGGTTTGATGATCACTTTTAAGGTATGTAAAGCAAACTTATGTAGGGCTTTCTAAGGAGTAGATGCCTATGAAAACTTCTTAGGGAAGATTGGGCTGAAAGCTAGCGTAAGTGGGCCCAGTCTTTATGGGTGGTTAGGAAGGCTCACCACCTGGGAAGCCACAGGCCTTGAAATGGGGAGTCACTCACATTTATAGGTACTACAGGTTAAGCCTGATGAGTTTTTTGGGCTTGGATTCCAGCCTTGACATAATAAATACTAGAAACATTAACTTCAGCCTGAAATTCCTTGTGAAAATTTCCCACCAGGGACGCACCTGGGTGGCTCTATTGATTGAGAGTCAGACTTGATTTTGATTCAGGTCATGGTCTTTGGGGTTGTGGGATCAAGCCCTTGTGTTGGGCTCTTTGCTCAGCAGTCTGCTTGAGAATTCTTTCTCTCCGTTTGCCCCTCCCCCTGCTCATGCTCGTGTAGATGCTCTAAAATCTTTAAAAACAAAAAAACCCACTAAACTTTGCAGCAGCTTGTCTTGTGATTATTCAATATTATAGAGCTCTAGATTTCCAAAACAAACTTAAAGTCTCATGCTGCACCTATGCAAAGGAAGCTGAATCAGATGAGGCCACAAGGGTGATTTTTCGTCAGGATTATTCTTGATCAAGGGAAGAAGACTGGACCAAAAAGTCGTAAAAACTTAATTGGGCCTAGAAGATTACCAGGGATAGTCAGTGGAAAACTGTGCCTT
>CM052808.1:41037214-41073673 GCA_028533885.1 Nasua narica | reverse complement strand
GGTGATTGTAAATAATGTGACGAACGTGGAGGTCCTGTACTTTCTTACATTACTGTTTCTTTCTTTGGATAAATACCCAGAAGTGGAATTGCTGGGTCATATGGTGGTTCTTTTCAATTTTTTTGAGGATGTCCATACTGTTTTTTATAATGGCTGCATGTATCAATAGTTAATTGCTATTTGTTGCTGAGCAGTATTCCATGGTATGGATGTAAGTTTCCTGGTGGTACTTCTGGGACTATGACTCCTCTCTCTAGGGCTGGATCCTGTTTTTCCTCTGAACTCAGTATGGATCTTGCTCAGCAATAACTATTGGCTAATGCCAATCCCTACTTTCTCTTCATTGAAGCATCAGGTATAGCCAATGAGAGTTTTGTCCTTTATCTCTGTAGCTTTCTTTCTGGCAAGATATGATTTTGCTCACTCCAGTTTAATGCTTCCCTTGTTCAGGGACTCAGGGCAAGTTCTAGACAGACTGTAGACCCATATGCAAGGCTGCCCAGTCAGAAGTTTGGGGATTTTTAGAACTCCAAAAGGATTTCTGTATTTCATGGAGAACTTGTAGCTTAGGTCAAGGATTCTAATCTCCCACAACTCCATTCCAAACCATTTCAGGTTCTCTTCCTAGGCTTCTGAGGTCACCACTTCCTCTCAGATGAGTCTCTCAGGGCATGGGCCTTTCAGGGCATGTCCAGGTTGTGGGTGACTTTAGAGTAATAAAATGGATAATAGTGCCTGCAGTAAAAGCACTTTAGTCTCATTTAATCTCTACTACAACTTTATATGGAAGAGGGAGAGACTGGAGTTGACACTTAATCAGTGCCTACTATGTTCCAGGAACTTGAGATATATCATCACATTTAGTCTTAGGAACTTTATGGAAGAGGATTTTCCTTTTACAACAGGAATACCTTGCAGCTCAGAGGTTAAACGAGTTGCCTAAAGGCAGCTAGGAAATAGTACATAAGCATTCAAACTCAGGTTGATCAAACTCCTTCCATCATGCCCTCTGCAAAAAAACAAAGGGATCTAGAAAGGGAGAGGTATATAATTTATATGGTGCTTGTATTAGTTTTCTATGCTCCTGTAATAAAATACCACAAGTTGGGTGGCATAAAACAAATTGTTTCACAGTTCTTGGAAGCTGCAAGTCCAAAATCAAGGTATTGGCAGGAAATCCTTTCATCCCTCTTCCTGGCTTCTGATGGTTTGCTGCCAATCTTTGTCATTCCTTGATTGGCAGCTGCAGAATCCCAATCTATCTCGTCACATGGCATTTTCCTTGTGTGTGTTTTCATAGGGCCAGCTCATGGGGGCACCACTCAGACTGGATTAGGGACCCACTCCAGTATAACTTCATCTTAAATGTTTACATCAGCAGTGACCCTCTTTTCAAATAAGGCTGAATTCTGAGATGCTGGGGGTTAGAACTTAAGCATTTATTAGGGGGATGTGATTGACACAATGCCTATTGTGTATTGGGGTTCATATTGGACACTTAGACAATCACATGGTGGAATTAACTGTCCTTACCTTCCTAGTTATTTTTTTTCCTGTCAAACTTGGCTAGCTCACTCTCCATAGCATTTTATTTTAAAAGCAATAATTTGAAAAATTTTTCCGTAAGAGCCCCAGTAGGAATTAGTGTCCATATTCTAGTACAAACCTTGTAATTGAGAAAAGGGCTGAAAAAGTCCATGCCCTCTGTGAATAGCCCCCTGCATGGCGGTGTAAAGTTAGGTTAAACTTTGTACTTCTCAGACTTCATTGTTTAGATGTCTATACTCTGTCTAATCTTCTGATTTTCAGAAGAACCCCTTTTTGAGCACATGCCTTGTGACTCCTGACCTGTCAAGAGTCACACTAAAATGGCAATAAGCTGTGGCTGCTATTCCATTATTATTATTATTATTATTTATTATTTTACAACATACTGAAAATACTTAACATTTTCTAAACTTTCTGTGAATAAGAGGGAGGAGACTCACATGGGGCATTTCAATCACCTATTTCAATGATTGTCATTGAGATTTTCTTAAAATCCATTTTCTTAATGACACAATGCTATTTAAAAAATTTTTTATAAATTGTTAGACATTCTCTAACAGAGGAAATTGGTTATTGCCTTTTTAAATTCAGCTTTCCTCTAAAAACACATCTTGTAAACTATCCCATGTGACTTTCTGCCATGTTGAATTTGAAATTCCAACACACTGAACAAGGATTATGCCTAATACACCTGTCTTACTTGTCCATCTCAATATTTAATACAACTATAGATTTCACACCTACAGTGCATAAGTACCAATTCCCATTTTTATAAGAATTAGCTACAAGTCTTATCTAAAGATATTGGTAAAGAATATGCTCAAGTGCATTAAAAGCCCATCTGAAATTTTCAACAGAAAATCTAAGGTGTGAATATGGAAAAAAAAAAAAAGTCAAAGCTTTTTTTTTTAATGGAATGACTTTAAAATTGCTAATTATCTAGTTCTTATTACATGTGTATTCCTGTCCTTACCACAGAATCAACAGAAGCAGGTGTAGGGTGGGTTACATCAAACAGATCTTAGGACCACATTCTCCTCTGGTTGTTTTTTTTGACCAAACTTCTACGTGGTAATGGACTATCCTAGTGCATTACAATCTTTAGGAGTTTCTTGGAGATAAAGATATTGCCATTTTTGAAATCTTTTAAGGCAACTTTAAACAGGCAGCTATGTTTTTAAAGAAAGTCAAGCGAATGACCTAGAAATAAGAATTTTAGCATCTTAAGGTTTTTCTACTTGCAGAACATTTGGAAATTCAGTGTTTAATTATTGCTGCTCTATTTGTATTTGGCTATTTATACTTTCCAACACTAGGCCAGATTCCCAAAATACTGGGCCTCAGTATTTTATTCATCCAGAAACTCCTGGAACTAATAGGACAGGATGGTGGTTGGAATCACAGAATCTGGACCATACTGCCTCTTGGGCCTCTGTCTACCCTCCTGAGGATTAAATTCAATGAATCTGTCAAGTTCTCAGAGCAATATTTGATACATAGTAGATGTTACTTGAGTCTTACTATTCTTCCAGGCTGGCTTTGCTCCTATATTAGCTATGTGATCTAAGGCAAATCCTTTAAATTTACGTAAAATGTAATAAAACCTGAGTCACAAGCTTTTCATGAGGATTAAATTAGATATTTTATGTAGAAATCCCATGTGCCACATAGTGTACTGCTTCTAACTATGCTGGGCTGTCTATATACTCTGAGGGTTTTATTCAAGACCCTCTGGTGACCAAAATCTTTAACATGTCTTCAAAGGCTCTTAAGACTCATTGTTCCCTCGGAGTTGTTTATATACTGTGGACAGTCTAAATCATTACTGCTAGTTAAACATGTTGGTGGTTATTACTGCAATATATCATATACACATGTAATATTGAAGTGTATCCAACCACTTATAGTTCAAGCCATAATCATAGAGTATTTCATCAAACCATAAAGTATCTAAATCTCTTGAGTAAAGATCAAGTAGGAGACAACATTGTTACTTTCAATATGCTCGTTCTACGACTCATGGCTTAAGGAAACCACTTGATGTTAATAACAACCTAGGTATATAAACCCCACTCATGACTTTCACAACATTAAAGCTTTTAACTTAAATATTGTCATGTAGGGGTACCTGGGTGGCTCAGCTGGTTAAGCATCTGACTCTTGATTTAGGCCTAGATCATGATCTCTGTGTTGAGATCAAGCCCCCTGTGGGGCTCTGTGCTGGGTGTGGAGCCTGCTTAAGATTCTCTCTTCTTTTCCCTCTGCCCCTCCCCCATCCATGCACACATGCATGAGCTCTCAAAAAAAAAAAAAAAAAAAAACCAAAAAAACCCACAAGGACTTAAAAATATTGTCAGCTAAAACTAGTAGGACACTGTATGTCAATTACACAATTTAAAAATTAAAGTATCTTTGTGCTTTCCACTTGGGTGGAAAAGTAATAGTCAAAATATAGCCTAATGTTTTATTGAAAAAGAAAGGTTAACATATTCTGTAGTTTTCTCTGAGGTTTATGAGAACTGCCTACATCCTTAGGAACAATTTGGGGACGTTATAAGACAAACTGAGCTGAGGCAATGATATCAAGTTTGGAAGATAATATTCTTTATCATTCGTGAGTGTAGTAATTTCAAAAGAGTGCTATAACCTTGTTTTGTGTTTCTAAGCAGCCTGACTCATTCGGTTTTTGGGTTTCCTGGTTCATTATGTGATCATCATTCCATATGGTGGTGTTATCTTCTAGCTCATATTTTCATCCCCAGCACTAGCTTGTTGCCCATTTAATGATGCAGAAATTCAAATTCATGGATGGCAGTTTCATATGTTAAAACACCATTGCAAATTCACCTAAGGAAAATGAGGAAAAGAACTTTTTTGCATTCAGGGCAAAATGAACCTTTATGCTGAGGAAAAATTCTTGATCCTCCTCGGTTCCCATACCATATAAAAACATCCAATTATAGAATGCCCAAGATAAGAATTTTAGGGTTTGTAGCCTCCTCTGAATTGAATTAAGGGAGGAATGTATTTCAACTCCAGCCATTTGTGTTAGGTTTACCAAATTGCCATAAACCTCTCATTTGTCAAAATGATGAAAAGAACAAACATGTTTCTGCAGGTATCCAGAGCTTCCCCCACCCAAGATTTTTTTAAGCCTCAAAATTAAGTTCTCTAAATCCATCCATGATTTTCATGTTTTCAACATCTGGCACATGCTAGATTTCCTGAAATTGAAAATGACAGAATCTAACACGTGAGTTGAGCAATTTTGGTGTGTTAAGGACAACACAGAACCATACCAAACTGTACTTCATCACTGAGCAGAATTCTAAATATACCCTCAGTGTGAAGTTTGTGAATCTCAAGATACGCAGCCTGGATGGAGACCTGGTCATATGACCACCATTTTTGGCCTTGGAAACCATTACCAAGCAACGTTTCAGTTAGGATCCTTCAAATACAGGAAGGTTGCCCAGTCCTTCTTTTGGGTAGGCTGGAGAGCGATGCCCATGACTGCTCAGTGGGTGCCTTTTCAGAAAGAGGTGAATGGGGTTTTGGTAAATTAGATTCCTAGCTTCCCTTTCTCATTACTTCTATCTGGGAATTAGTCTTTTTCACACAGTAGGTTGTATTACTTACATGTTTTGAACTTTGTCATGGGTTCTTTTGTGGGATTGAAAATGGATTTGTACTGTTTCATTGACCCTCCGCTATAGCTTTGTCTTAGCCTGTCAATATCCAAACTGCTAGAAAAAGGCATTAGTAAATGATGAAATGGCATAGCCACTGAGTGAATGGATATTTTCTTGTAAGTGTAATGGTCACCCTTGTTTACCTAAATAATTAGGTCCCAGACGTCCTACAAATGGCTATTTTCAAAAGTCAGTGGTGAGAAAAAAAAGTTGAGGCATCCTGATTTGAATAGGTTATTGGGGCCATCTTTGATTCTCTTATACTCTAGCACTGCTAACAGAAAGCTCAGATCCTGTAGTAGATTTCATAGTTCTTATTCATCATACAAAGCCATGCTTTTAGGTATTTCCAGATGCTTTAATGTTTAGAACCATACAAAATGTGCTATTTGTCAAATATTTAAAATCTATAATTTGTCACCTGGAACATACATACATGGATGGGAAAAATATCCCTGATCCTCATTGGTCAGCTGCTGTATTTACCATCTGACGGCTAAAACCAAGGCTGGGAGAACTTGATAGAACAGTTTTTAATTTCTGCCTCTAGCACTGACTTGCTGGAATATCGGGTATTGGTCACAAATCTTCTGTGCCTCCTTTATCTCTGGGTGGCAAGCACATATCCCTTTCTCTGTGGGTCAGCTGCAGATTTAATTAAGCCTTAATTAAAGTAGCTGGATGCTTGCCCTGAAGTCACCAGTCAAGTAAGAACTTCAGTTTACCCACCAAATATACCAACCAGAAAGCCAAATGGCATTACTTTACTCTCTTTGCCTCATTCTTTTCCTATCCAGACTTCAAAAGCTTTTATTGAAAGAAATGAAACATTTCCATAATGAAATCAGGAATATTTGTGTATAGGGGCATAACTTCTCAGGTCAAAGTTCATCTTTGAGTAGATAGCTAAGGAATGAAAGGAGCAGACATAGATAATATATATTAGAATACGAGCAAATAATTCAGGTAGGTTGGGGAAAATCATTGTTGGAAGCTTTGAGTATGGGTTTTTCACAGCTGTGAGTCGAATGTATAGTGACAAGAATCACAAAGCAGTCTGTCCTGATATTCTCCTTGTGCAGTGGTCAGGAACATTTTATATATCATTTATAAAGTCTGCTGTGTCTGTCATTCCCGAACACAGATTAAGCATAAAGGAATGCAAGGAGACATGTTCACTTGTGGACTGCTGATATCCTGGGTCACGTAGTATTTGGATAGAATGATTCAGGGACCCCTTCACAGCTGAGGAGACTCGGCTGAGTTCTGAATGTTCCATTGTGCAGTTAATGCATTTCATAGTTTTAACTTAAACCACCCTCAGAATAGTTTCTCCTTCCACTCTTTCGGAAGAAAAGACAGGAGTTTTTAATATTTCTAAAAATGTGCATGGGCGAATACTGCTTCGTTGTCCTCTTTCTAGTTAAGTGCCTGAATCTGAGTCAGCAGCCTTTTCTTGAATCTGTCATTTCAGCTGAAGTCCTTTCCACTGAATGTTCAGTGAAGGTGGACTGACTTCAGGTCTACAGATCCCTAGTGGTCCAGTCATCACTACAGACAATTTCTGTCTACAGAAACTGCATAGGTTTTCTCCAAATGCTGAACTTCAGACAACTTTATTCATTCTCAGTCCTATCCCTGTGAGAGTCTTGCTTCTTTGCTTGCTTTCAAGGTTCAAAACAACCCAGTCATTAAAAGCTATCCTTTTCTTTGATCTTGGAACGTTTTCTTGTCAGATCATCTCATGTACTCTGTAACACTGACTTACCTTCTAAACTGTAGGTTTCTTAATTACCCATATAGTCAGTGGTTATTTTTCATACAGAAATCAAACATCTCTTTATATTCTGCCTTAGCTAAGTAGCTAAAGCATATAGTCAGTACACAATGATGTAACTTCGAAAGGGAGTAGTAGTGGTCAGATGAAGGCTACATGACTCTCTACCCAAGGCGCCATTATGTTATTACCATAGCCCATGATATACCTCCCTGTTCTGTTCAGCACTTCATTGACTTGGAAAGGCTGACTCATGCTAATCAAAAGGTCAGGACACTGAAGTATATAAACCATACGGAAAACTTAGAATGGGGACATGTTCTTCTCATGATGGAGAGGAATACATCTATGAGCTTCTCTGAGAAATGGACCTAACTCAAGTTGCCTAGTGAATGGAGTGAAAAGGCAGCCTTGAAGCATATTTCAACAAAGCTGTTCTAAACCTGTTGAACCATCCAACATTACAGATTATGAGGAGAACCAAAAAGTAGGTCTTTTATGGGACTAGATAAAGTCAACCTTAGGCTCTTGACCCTTTTGCCCTATTCTTGAGGCTGACTGTCCTCCTTTTATTATTTTCTGCAAGTGGGGTATAGTTGTATTCCTGCCTTAAAAATCATAAGCCTCTTCCAAATCTGCTTTCCTTCTATTGTATTCGGGTCTCTCTAGCTTCTTGAGATACAAATTAGAGAACCTCCTGGGGGTACTACTACAAAGGCTGGTCTTGTTTATTGTTGATAGGCTTATTCAGGTCCTGGGTGGGTAGCCGATCTTGATGTTTCTATGCTTCACCAACATATAATTAAATACTAAGGTAATTATTTGCAGGGTGACAACACATAATGCTTTCTAACCAACTTCTTCAGTGTTTTGTAAAATAGAAAAATGAAGGTATTTGATGCAAATACTCTATAGTAGTGAAACTGGAAAGTATAGAAATTCAGCTATAATTCTGTAGATCATTAGTCATTAACCAAATAAACTTGTTTTGTGAAAATTCCTCTATTGTATCCTAACTGCTAATTACGCAATAGAAATCTGACAAGGAATTCATCATCTTATAGAATAATCTAACATATTTAGAGTCTCTAATAAAAGTGTTAGAAAATCCTTTCTTATTGGTTATTGGATAAAAATTTTAGATTCACTTACGAGTGTAGTTTTCTATGACTCTTGTAGGAGAGAATTTTCTTTGCCGTTCAAGATCCTTCTAGCTGGACTAAGAATCATATTGACAAGACAGACTAACAGTAGAAAGTCAAAATTTTGTACATGCACTCCACACAGATCTGGACATTCCAAAGACAGACAAAATGAAGTATGTCACTTTAAAGAGAACAGGATTTTCTACAGTCTTAGATCTCTGCGGTCTTTCACAGAACTTCGAATAGCGCTATGTTGGGACAGAGCATCCAGAGGTTTATAACCTCTGTGTTCTGTAGCCAGTATGAAGTCCCCAGGAAGAATTTGCCATTTTCAGTGGAAAATGAGTGGTGGTTACTAATCATAATGGCTGCGTGCTTTTTTTCTGGATTTGCCATACCCTTTTATAGCAAGACACCAACTGCTTAAGAAATAAGGATGTTTTAATTCATTATACGTGAAAAGGAGCATTTTAAGAGGGGTGATCTCTTTAGAAAATGGACAAAACTCTTGAATTCATGCTAGATACATTTGTAGATAAAGGTATGAATCCTTACTGTGTCTCTTCTGAAACATGGAATGTAGTTTACTTTTTTACTTGGGAAATATTCCAGTATTTGGTCAAAATGTGTGTGATTTAGCTTGTTTCTTGGCTTTAAATTTTGAGATTTTTATTTAACTTTTGCTTATCAGGTCAGGACCTTGTTGGTAATTTGTTGTATTAAAAAAATGCAAATTGGAGTACCTGGGTGGCTCAGTCAGTTGAGTGTCTGACTCTTGACTTCAGCTCAAGTCGTGATCTTAGGGTGGTGGGATCAAGCCCCACAATAGGCTCTGTGCTAGGTGAGGAATCTGCTTGAGATTCTCTCTCCCTCTGTATCCTCACACCATGGTCACCCTGGTGTGTGTGTGTGTGTGTGTGCATGCTTTCTCTCAAATCTTTAAAATGAACAAAAACAAAGCAAAACAAACCCCCAAAACCTAAGGCGAATGGGGGTATAAAGGTTTGGGACTTGAAAGGGAAAGAATGCAATTTATAGGAAGATGAAAAATTTTTGTCATATTTGCTAGGCCTTTCACAAACAATATGACAAAGAGGACTTTGATTACAGTGGCCTTACAGGTCCCTCCCTGTCTGTCATATGTAATTCACATAATGTAGTTCTCTATGCTGAGAGCTCCTTTCTTGAAGCAGGTGGTTGTGGGGGAGGTAAAGAGCTTTTCTTGCACCTGCTGTATTTGGATTGCTTTTAAATCAAAAATAATCTTCATGCCGAGGTATCCCATCTTGAGATAGCCTGCCCGTGGCCTCTACACTCATAATCACATTTCTCTTTCAATCTCATCTAGTTTTTCCGGTTTTCTTAAATGTTAATGCCTAGAATTGAACAAGCGTATCATTGGGTCTGCAAGTAACCTCCCTTGATTTCAAGGTTCCTGTGTGTGCGCGCGCGCGCGCGTGTGTGTTGTGTGTCTGTGTGTGCGTGCGTGCGTGCATTACATCACACTGTTGGTGCATTACAAAACTGAACTAAAACTCAAGGTACTTCTTACAAATCCTGACGACAGACTGAGTTGCCCTGTGCTGTGCTGGCGCACACAACTCCTCTGATTCTAGGTACAATGATTTCCGTATATCCTTGTTACGTCCTTTTATTGTGTGGGTTTGGCCCTCTCTCAGGGCCTTTTTAAAATCGTATTTCACTAGGTAGTGTATTGACCTTGTAAAACATAGTGAGGAAAGAACACCGAAAGACCCAGGCCTTCTATACCTCAAAATAAGACATTGATAAAAACACTATATTCTGAAATGCCTAAAAGAGGATATGGTGTCACAATATAGGGTTGTATTTCATTAGTTTACTTATTCAGTGTTCACAGAAGCCTGGTACATGTTAGGCATTGTGCTAAGCCTTGTGGAGTCTTGATGAATAAAGGAACAAGTTGTTAGCTTTTTTGAAGCTGAAATTTTCATGGAGGAGATGGAAAATAGTGTGGTAGGAAACAGGGACAGGGTAGAATGTGACGGAGTTGGGTCGGTGGCCATCTAATTTAGAGATAGTTTCTGAATAGGTGGCATTTAATGCCTTTCAGTTTGACAAGGAGTCAACTATTCAGAGAGCTGCGAGAACATTCCAGGCAGAAACGAATAGCAGATGCAAACAGGAAGGAAGGAACTTGATTAAGAATAGAAAGTCACCAGCATGACTGAAGCTTAGTGAACCAGGAGAGAAGTAGGTGGGGCAGACCATGTAGGACATTGTAGATCACAATATGGGGTGTAAGTTTTTTTTTTTTCTTTCTAGATTGCCAATAGCTTCTGAATAAGTCCAATACTAGTAAGTGTAACAATACTATCCAAGCCACATTTCTCTGTGGTGTTCATGAGAATATCATGAGAAAGTATCAGTACGCCAGAATCCTGGTTTACTCTAGAGGTTTTCCTGATACATAATTCAAAATAAATAAACAAAACTCTTTAATATGTCTAGTGAATTGTTAGCTTGCTCAGATCTTTAAAACAACTTGATGAATCCATTATAGAATTTTATCAGGGATTAGAGTCAAATTGAACAGTCCATAATTTCTAGAAGTTGTTTTTGAAACTTGAGCCAAGAATTTTTGCATCTTCAGTTTATTCAAATTCCTTTCTCCCATGATTGCATGAAGATGACCACAAATAGTTCTTGATTGAACTTACAAGATGGTTCAATACTTGGCAAGATAATTCACTCTATTTAGAGTAACTAGATTTTATCTCACTACAAATATATCAGAATTTGTTCTGGTTCATTATTCTTTAAGTCTGGAGACACTTTCCCTTAATAAAGAAGAGGAGAGCAGAATAATGAACTGGCTCCATCCCCTCTCTCATCTGGTAACCTCATGTGTCCCAGTAGTTCACTTCATGGCTACCAGGCCAATGTTCCCCCACCCTGGTTAAGCATCGCTAACATGATACGAAACAAAAGTCCTCTTAAAGACACCAGCAATATTTTCTTAACAAATAATCTAGGAATTCAGGAATCTTTATTCCAAAGTATCTGTCTTCAGAAAAACAGGTAAGGGGTGTTTCAGTTTCTTTGCCCACTTCTGGCAGTGGCAGCCCATGACGTGGAGAAAGTAAGAGAAGTGGCATTGCAGTTCCTTTTCCAAACCGGGAGCAAAGGGCGGGCAGTGATGTGTGCTGAAGTTCTCTCCTGTGTAGCCATGGGAACCGGAAGTAGTAGGCTATGACTGTTCACTTTCCATGTGGAGGTTCTAACCTTTGTGGTTGACATTTGAGTGAAATAAACCTCTATTACAAAACTTAGGTTAGACATTCAAATCTTCTATCTCTAAAAAGCTAAAATCGAAGATGATTACAAGTTACTTATCTGGCCCCTAGTTTTCACACCTGTAAAATTAAGAGGTTGGAAGAGTAATGAGACTCCTTCCAGCTATAATACTCTGGAAGAAAATTGTTTTAAAACCTGAATAAAAAGTTTGAATTTTCTTTGCAGAAATTGAGGCAGAGCCGTGGTACTTCTTTTTTTTTTCATTCTTCAGCAATTTTATGTATAACTTAAGGCACTAGAAAATTGGATCAATTTTCTTTTGAATTTTCAAATAACTTTTAAAATACATCTCATTTGTGAGTTAATATTCTCTCTGCCATATAAGGTGGATGTATTATGCTAGATGTTAAAAAATGACCAAGACTCACATTTGCCCCACTGAAAGACTTTGTGATCCCACATTGAGTTTTCTTGCAGTTAAATAATGTAGGAAGATATTCACCAAATCTTCAGTCTTCTGTGTTGCCCAGTTTGAATAAACAATGCATCGTATTGCAATAACATTTTTCACCAAATGATACATAGATGGATTCTTAAGTTGTATAAAACTTTGGGAACATCTTTGCAAAAAGAGTGCCAACCCCTTTTTTAGATGTTAGTTTCTTAAGCTGAAATGAACATTTTATCTAGAGGGAAAATAAATTGCTACCAATATCAATTCCAGTTGAACTTTATATGCTTCTAATCCACAGACTCAAAAACAAATAGTCCTAGAAGGTATATCAGATAAGCTAGATGTTAAAAGTAAAAGTATTAATCTTCAGTCTCGATTTTTATGGGCTATTTGGTTAAACATCATCACTCAGGCTAGTCCTGATCTGAAGTAACGATTAGGATTAAATTTCCCAAAGAAAATATTCAGTCTTTATAACTTGTACCAAGGCTTGAAGAAAAAGTTTGAGAGGCAGCTAAAGGTTGTGGTAGGCGATATTCTGATTTGAGGGGGTCAGTGTGTTGGGGTATGTGGTGGCGGAAGAAAGAAGAGACCGTGAAAACACTCACTTTCCTTTTCTGTTCATCAAATACTATCTTCATCTCGCTTTTATGGATGCTTTCATCTGAGTCTCAATCAACTTCTAGTATAATGTCTTTGAATATTGAAAATCTGCAGATGTTTCATAAGTTGTAGAACTGATTTTTCTGGTAGGCAATACTGAAATAGGATATAAAGGTTATTTCAATACACTTAATAAATTGATTAACTTCACTAATTGTTCTAGAATGCTTGGAAGTCTGGATCTGGATGCATTCAGATTCTGGTGGTGGTTCCCACCACAAGGACAGGAATAAGAGACCATTGTCGGTTTTCTTAAATTTCTTCTAATCTTCAAGAAGTAGCACTATGAACACAGAAGTTTGGTTTTACTGTAAAATAAAATAGCATGTGTTGCCCTTCTCCAACTGTTTGTGCATGCATGTATTGTAATTGCTGCTACCACTACTCAAAAACTTTTGACTGCATTTCCTCCACGGCATGTTGGAATGCTAAAGCCTGAGAAAACGCTGGGTCCTAACATTAGCATTTCCTATCACAACACAGACATATTGAACTTCCTCTTTAGCAGACTAGGAATGCAACACTTTGGTTGGTTTTACTCTCGTTTCTCCAAGAAGAGATGCGCTTGGCCAGTTTAATAGGGAACAATCCATGGCTGTTGAGGAACCCTTAGAAGTGTTTCTTGCATGTCCTCAGTCTCTGTATTCTGCCAAAAGGTAACCTCCTTGGAACCCTCTATCCATGGACTAGGTTTGTAGAGCTCTCAATGAAGGGTGGCCCACAGTCCTTTTGTGACTACAGACGATAATTCTCATAGGGAAATGTTTTCTTTCTGACAAATGTAAGTATTTTGTTCTTTTGGTCAATGCGACCTGCCACTGTTTTACCCTCTCACATTTAATTGTTGGGAAAACGTAAGGATTTTCCGTATCTAGTTTTCACATTTTCTCCCAGAAAGCACGAGGTTCGTGCTCTTGGGCATTTTATTTTTTGCACTCTGTCCAGGAACAGTTGGTTTTACTTTTATTGGGAGCATCAGTGTTTATTTTTTGCTGCGGTACAACAAATGTATACATTGCCAAAGTGAGACACTTTTAGGGTCCATTATTTTTTTTTTTTTTTTTAAGATTTTTATTTATTAGAGAGAGAGACTGAGAATGAGAGGGGAGAAGGTCAGAGGGAGAAGCAGACTTCCTGCAGAGCCAGGAGTCTGATGTGGGACTCGATCCCGGGACTCTGGGTCACGACCTGAGCCGAAGGCAGTCGCCCAACCAACTGAGCCACCCAGGCGCCCTAGGGTCCATTATTCTGATTGTGCTCCCTGGTATTTGTGCTGGTGCCTGTGAAGTTCTAGAGGGAGTTGGAAGAACACACGGGCATAAAAAGTGGTGTGGATAAAAGGGGTTCCCTGAAAAGGCTTCTGGGCATGGTGTATTCCCATGATCTCCTACAATCACAAAGCCCGATTCTGGTAAAGTAATACAGTGTATTCCAAGAAGAGTAATTGAAAAGAGCATAAAAATATAGCACAATGTTTGCTTTGTTATACAGCATAGAAGGAAACCTGGAACCTGGAGCATCTGTTCTTTAGTAGGGAAGGGGTATCAAATGTGTAGGACTAACTAGGAAACCTTTTTGGATGGGGAAAGAAGGATCACTGTGTTTGGGGAAAGAAGGGCTAGTTGGTTCTGGAGATGCTGGGTTAGAAATATGCCAGACCTTGGTAATGTATTGATGCCAGTATAAGTAAAGACGGGCTAACCAGGATTGGATGTTACTTTGCTCAGATAAGACCCCCAAATAATCAGCATAAGGAAGTAAGGGACTGTGGTATGTGCCTGCACACCCCTCAGCTTGGAGTTTCTAGTTGGCCTTGGCTAAAGTATTCATTATTAATAAAAAATGATAGCTATTATCTGCTCTAAGAATAAAGGATGTGACTGATCACTGGCACACATGGGGTCATTGGCAATGTGGGTCATTGCCCCAAACATGGGGTCATTGTCCTAAACAAGAAGAGTAATTCCTAAACCTTCCTCCATATCAAAATCATCCAAAAAGGGTTTTAAAAAAAAACCAGGGGCCTAAGCCTCACTTTTAGAGCTGCTTATTCAGTAGGAAACTATATGTATAAAATTTCTTCAGGGTCCCAATGGGAAGAAAGGTTAAAGAAAGGCTCTCCTATGTCACTTGGGATGACGGGAAGGCACTCCTCCTGGAGAGCCTGCAGTTCTCCCTCCATCCCTTGGTAGAAGGTCCCTTCCCTGATCATTCATCAGCCATTTACAAAAAACAGATTCAGAAATGATTCTGTGAAATCCCAAGCTTCCTCTCGCGTTTATACGTGCCAAGAAAATATTTCAAACCAAAACCCAAACAATGTCAGGTGAACCCAAAAGCCTGAAGAGTTGTGTACTTGAAAACAGAGTGGTTTAATCTGGCTTGAGTTATGTAAATGTCTTCTCACCTCACACACATACAGGTAAACTGAATAGCAAAAATACTACAAATACTGCACACTACAAATATGCAAGGAGATACATATGGATTTGCCAGAAATGCAAGTGCTTTGGGTATGATTGCTGGTGATTTTTTTTTTTTTTTTTTTTTTTACCAAGTCACTGCTTTTAAGTCTAGGTAATGGCTGGCACTATTTTCTGTTCAGGGCATAAAGGGAGCAACAGAAAAAGGCCTCTTTTCCTTTAGGACAAAGAAATAAAAGGAGGAGGTGGCATTAGGTATTGACTCCCTTGCAAGCACCTCTTGCCCTTCCCTACAGCCTACTGAGAGATAAACCAGGTTAAAAAACCGGGATATGAGGCACCTGGGTGGCTCAGTGATTAAGTAACTGCCTTTGGCTCAGGTCATGATCCTGGAGTCCTGGGTTTGAGTCCCACATTGGGCTCCCTGCTCAGTGGGGAGTCTAATTCTCTCTGACCTCTCCCCTCTCATGCACTCTCTCAAATAAAATATTTATAAAAAAAAAAAAAGGATATGTTGTAATGGGAGAGGAGGTATGGAAAAGGGACATAGTGTTCTTTGGGCTGGAGGGAGGGAGTGGCTTTTCAGGGGCAAAGCAGGATGAAAACTACCAGCAGCAAAAGTGGTCCTATTTTTCTCTCCTGCTAATACTAAACACTGTATGAAGATAGGAGTGGCATCACAAATATACCAAGGATGTATCATTCACAACTATAAGTTACAATTTAAGTTTTGCTTAAAAATATTGAAATAGGGGTACCTGGGTGGCTCAGTGGGTTAAAGCCTCTGCCTTCGGCTCAGGTCATGATCTCACGGTCCTGGGATCGAGCCCTGCGTCAGGCTCTGTGCCCTTCTGAGCCTGCTTCCCCCTCTCTCTGCCTGCCTCTCTGCCTACTTGTGATCTCTGTCAAGTAAACAAAATCTTTAAAAAAAAAAATCTCAATACCTTGGATTGTACATCCTTTCTTAGGTAAAAGGGAAATTCTCTTGCCAAATGGGAAGTCCATTACTCTGAGTTTGAATATTTAGAGGATTCTAAGTTTTGGTGCTTTGAATTACTGTTCTAAAGTAGAAAATTATAAGAGTTGGTTCTAGCCAGGTAGCAACTGGTTATAACTGAGTTTATTTTGAATCCATGATAAAGGGCAATTTCATGTTAACATAGGCAGACACAGGTCCTTTTTTTAGTGCAGGGGGAAAAAATTCCATCTCAAATTAATCACTTGGGTAGGAATGTAAACACAGAAAAATGTTCCATATACAGTATTGTGGTATCCAGGAATACACTTTTGCACAATTCCTTAGCTTGTGTCCTGTATATGCTGCCATTTTACATTCTTAATCCATGCCTCTGTTAAGAATAAATGGTATTGGAACAAATGAAATGAGGCCTCTGGGCGCTTGGGTGTACTTCAGAAATGTAAAGACCTAGTGACTCAGAGAAGCAGGTGGCAGAACAGGAAGTAGCTCCACCAGCTGCCGAAAAGCCTGGGTGGTGGAGGCAGCTATCCAGAGCTCAACTCCAGAACCAGGACCCCGGGGGGATGACAGACTTCTGGGAAGTGTTCTGTGCAACACAGTTATGTGCTTAAAAGGGCAGGCTCCCTTTTCCTGTTTAAATCGAGAGTAGGCGAACTACAGTTATCCAGGAATGCCTGCCCATATCTCCTAGTTTTCCTATCCTTAGCTGCCCTTTGGGTGGTAACCATCACTGCTGGAGGGTGTGCTGATGGCTGGCTCTGCACCCCAAGCCCACAACAGCTGCTTGCATAGCAGAAGAAGCCCTCAGAATCCTAAGACCTTCCTCTCTTCATGGCCAGAAGGGAGGGAGGTGGGGATGGGTGAGGGGAGAGAAGTGATCCCCAATCTGGAGCTAGCTACTGGAAATAAAGGAAGCACTGGGGTGCCTGGGTAACTCAGTAAAGTAGTGTCTGACTCTTGATCTCAGCTCGGGCCTTGATCCTCAGGGTCCTGAGTTCAAGTTGTACATTGCAATACCTATACACTGGGTAGAGAGCCTACTTAAAAAAAAAAACACCCAAAACCCCCCAAAACCCCAAAAACCACTGACTTGAGTCAGCACCCAACCAGAATTCCAGGATTGAAGGATGCAGTGTGAATCTGGCAGGGACAGCCCCACCCTCACAGAACGTAGACTGATCTTGTACAACAAAGTCAAGTCTCCACCCCCCAGTGACCTCCTCTGTAAAAACATTGGCAGGTTACTGACAATGCCACGTGGTGTTGTGAAAATGTATACCAAGAACCTACTTCAGAGTCTGGCTCATAACAGATAATCGGTAAATGCTTTTTCTTTTTCCTCCTCTTCTCCCAGCCTGAAACTTAATTGTCTGTGTAGGAACTTTGAAAAAACAATGGACAGATGGTCAGCTGCAGATTCCTTGTACATAAAATCAGCACTCCAGCACTGTCTTTATCATCTAGCACTCCCTCTTTATTCTACCGCATGTTTCTTTTTGGTGATGATTTCATTTTCCTCCAAGGTTGTCCTTGATGTTCTTTTTAACCTAATTCCACCCACATACCATATGCCGGAGGGTGGTGGTATAGCGAGGAGGCACTGAGATTTGTTCTGCATCCTGCACCTGCCCGGGGCTGGACCTGCCTATATATAGATAAAAATGAGCAGCAGGAATCTTTGAAATGTCAAGGCAAGGGGACAGGAGGTCCCTTTGCTCCATTTGGGGAGCACGCAAAGTGGTATCAATAGATCGGAATGGCAGTGCTCTCAAATCACTGTGCACATGTACAGTGACTCCAGTGCCCCCCTTCCCATCTATCCTCATTCTTTGGTTTGGGGCTATGCTCAAAGGTAGGATACTGGGGTCCTACAGCTGCTTTTATGATTGTTTGGCTCCAGAGTCTGATTGACTCCATTCAAAGCCATCTCCACCATAGTACAAGCTGTGTTACCTGTGGCAAGCTTATAATTAATGGGAACATATATTTCCTAATCTTTAAAAAAGAATGAGTAATAACTCCATCCCTTATAATAATGCCCAGCTCAATAAATGGGAACTTTATTTGGAACAAAAGCCCTGTTATCCTCAATTTTTCTTTCCACCACTATAGCTATCAGTATATCCTATTGGCCATATTTTCAGCATAAATTAAGAATCTAAATCCAATCAGGCCCTTCACTTCCTTCTGGTCCTAGGGCATCTTTTCTGAGAGCTCTGTCCCGATCATTCTATAACCTATCCATTTATCTTTCCCCTTCTCCCAAGTTATTTTGTCTATGGGACTTTTTCCCATTTCATGGACCATGTAGGTCTATTCTGTCTCCCACTAGGTAAATTCAGTGATGACAGGGATTTCGTATGGTGTGTGCACTGCTGTAATCTCATCAGTTAGTGCATAGTCTGGCACAAAATCATTCTTGAGAGGATCCATGTCAAAGAAAGCATTTAGCCCTTTGATTAAACCAGAAAATACATGTAAATCACCTAGCAGAGTATCCCTATGTTTGTCATGCATTTTGAATCACAGGGAGCTTTTCTTTGATGTTGTTCAGTAACACAAAGTTCAAATTCTAGGACATTGCTTCATGAGAATCTCCCAAAGGAAAAGTTGCTAAATCCCTTTTAGAAGGAAAGAAAAACCAAGCTCGCTATGGCAAAAGCAATGTACAAAGTTTGCCTATAAAGCCATGATGCCGACACTTGGATATCACTTAATAGCGGTATCTTTGAACACCTGTTTGTAACTCATCAGCATCAGAATCACCTGGGGGGGTGTTAAAATGCAGATTCCTGGGACTCAAGCTCGATTCCTTGTTTGAGACCTGCTTTAGAGCTGTGTTGGTACATTGCTCTTCCTAGAACCTTTACGTCAACAGAAGCAACCTGTGTCACAAGGTATCAGTCGATGGAGCAGCCCAAGTGACCAGATGCTGAACCAAGAAAAGAATCCCATCCTTGCCCTGGTCATCTAAAATACTTAGAATAAGCATACCAGTACTGGCTAGATTGGAATAAAAATACTCAACTTACACCTTAATGTGAAGTTAGGTATTTTTATACTGAGCAAATTAAGAGGATTGGGCGGATGGAGATAGTTTGTGGTGTAAAGAAAAAAACAGTGGGACAGTAACCCTCTAGCTGGGTGTCAGAACCATCTAATCTGGGGGAAGTGGTGGAAGGGGAACTTCCCAACAAGGCCCAAACAGGGCTTCTGGCAAAACCACTGTTGGTTCTATCATCTGGTGGTGATATAAAATAGGACTCTTGAAAGCAAGTTACTTCTCTAAGAATTTACTTAAAAATGAATTATTTGAGCAATTTTGAATGAAAGAAGCTTACTATTAGAAGTGAGAGACTGAATTCTACAACTTTAATAAATGTACTACCAGGGTAACTTTTTTTTCATAGTTATCCCCATTCACCTACATAAAAGTCATCATACTTGTCCTGTGGCTTCAGACTGGACCCTTGACCATGTACTTAAAACGTTCTTACTATTTTAATTTCATAAAATAGAGCCCATCACTTATTTCCATCTTGCATTCACTCAGCTGCATATGATAGTGACAAATCTTACCACAGTACTTGGGAGTCTCCACCTGATTCTATCAAGTATTTGGGAACCCTAAACATGAATTCCAGTAACTTGTTCTGACTGGGATGGGCTTCTGTATGGAGGTTTGGCAGCTGAACAGAAGAATGAACTGTAGACTTGTGTGGATCTCGTTTCTTCCAAGGTGATTAGCAAATTACAACCTTGAGGAGGGATAATACTTGAAAAGAGAATTGTGGTAAAGCTGTATTTGAACGGCAACTATAGCAGCCCGTTGAGCAACCTGGGGGTTGGGTACTGACCACCCACCAGCTGAAGATTGATGTGTGTGTATTTTTTATAAAGATTTGAGCAAACAGTGGTGGGGGAAGAGAATCTCAAGCAGACTCCCTGCTGAGTGTAGGGCCTGACTTGGGGCTTGATCCCACAACCCTAAAATCATGACCTGAGCCGAAATCAGTTGGCTGCTTGACTGAGCCACCCAGGTGCCACTAAAAAGCAGTGTATAATCTTTGTACAACAACTTTTACTAATCACCTATTGACCAAATAACAGTTGATTAACACGTTTTGTATGTTTTATGTATTACATGCTGTATTATCACAATAAGCTAGAAAATGTTAAAATCATGAGAATTTACAGCACTATACTGTATTTATCCAAAAAAATGCACACATGTGGGCCCCTGCAGTTCAAACCCATGTTCAAGAATCAACTGCACATGGTTTATACTTAGCATATATGTTACTAGACAAAAAAACCAAAGATTTTCCAAGAGGTTTTCTCAATTATATATAACAGGTAAATAAACACATCAATCATCAATCCATATCAAATAATTCAGTTGTCAAGTGTTGGGGGGGAGTGACATGGAGACTATTAGGGGGTAGAGCCTTGTAAGTCATAATTTATTGCTGTCAGTAGTCTTGAATAATGCTGAAACAAATCCAAACAACCCTTTATACTAAGTAAGAGTTAACTGACATGCTGATGGTTGGTGTTTTCTAGTAGAATCAGGTTCTATCGTTGGTGGGGAGAAAACGGAGGGTCAGGGAGAGGGTGTCTAGAAAGGGGATTAGAGCATGATCTGTACCATTGGTTGGCTGGAGAATTGTAAGCAAAAGCATGGCCGTGCTTTGATATCCTTCTTAATGTGGCACATGGATCTGTTTCTGTGTTTCCCGTAACCTCGTTTCATCAGTATTAACAAACGTCTTGCCAGTGTAGCACCCTGAAAATGGGGGACCAGGCAGTTTGGGGATGCTCAGAAGAGCAATTATTTGACCTAGTCCCTTGATAACATTTCTGGTTCAATAGTCCGATAAAAAAATGTTTAAGTTGGACAGTTAAGTTGTTTCGGGAGAAGGCTAACAAGGGTTTCTAGTTCATGGGGTTTTACTTACTTTTGAACCACTCTGATTCTGAGACCAAATCAAAGTTGAGTCACAACTTTCTGGCCTTTTCAAACAAAATGGCCCATTAGTGAGAAACGAGAATATAGGCTGTGAGAGTCCATCTTTTACAGCATACTATGATTGAATCAGATTACAACATGGTATCTTGGCCAATGTTGGTGACCGAGAAGGACCAGTTTTCATTGCTGTTGCTATGGCGATATAGAACTCGGGAATGGACCACACAGAGATGCCTAAGACTGGCAACAGGAAATTGTTACATATCGGGATATAAGGGTGCGTTTAACTATTTAGTTTAACTATTTAATAGTTTAACTACTAATAGTTAAATACTAAATTTAGTTAAATATTACATAGCTTATATATATAGCTTATATATAGTTTATATATATGTTTATATATTTATATAAGTATGTATGTTTATATAAGTATATATTTATATATAGTATTAAGTTTATAGTTAAACATTAAATTATAAATATTAAACTCTTGGCTAATAGTTTAACTATTAAACTTGAAGCAGTCTATATGTGTCAGTGTCCATATCTAAATTGATACCTTTTAGGATTTAACTTCCCATAAGTTAGCTTGAAAAATCCAATGTGATGTCCGTGATTTACGTTAATGTCTTCATTAGAACTGTGCAGATAAAATGAAGAGAGTAAACTCTTTAGCCCAAGTTCTGTTTGGCCTGTCTGTGGGACCCAGTGAGTCCGTAGCTTTAGTACAGTCTCTGTTTGGAATGTTACAGTGCAATAAGTGCCAATATTGACAGTGAAGCAGTGAGTGAGTTACCTCAGACTCCCCGAACCAACATGTTTATTCCCCGAACTTATTCCCAACTAATGTGGGGGAACTTCTTGGATTCAGAGTTGTTCTTATCTATCATATTTTGTGAGTGGTATAGCTTAGTGCAAATTTTATCTTTTAGTGCTTCTAATTTTGGTTTACTGAGTAAGATGACATTTATTAAATAAAACATTTTTGTTTCTCACCATATTGTGACCTGTAATACTGTTTTTGGTATTGGAAAAATAAGATTTTATCCTCATCAAACTGTTGATCTGTGTCAGCAAGAATACTCTATGAACCATGAAGAAATATGTCAAAATTCACACCATTGCCTAATTAAGCATTTTCTCCAAACATATTCCCCAAAGCTCTACAGTGTTCATAAATTGTTACTTAATAATAGAATTACACATAGAAATTAACTCTTTAACATAATTATAAGTAATTAACTCCTCCATAATACTTATTCATGAGAATATTATTTTGGTGTCTCAATTAAGTCCTGTTCCTTGGAATGACATTAACTGTTACAGGGTAGAGGTTTACCCCCCATATAAAGATGGTTGGTAAAGGCATGAAGAAGGAGTACACCGTTTCATTATTCTGTGTATAGTTTTTAAAGTAAACCATATTCTTAATGCAATAGGCTAGCTTAAGAAAAACCAAAAATTAGTTTTTAATACTTCCTGTGTAATATGAGTAATATTTCTCTTCTAAATTACCTGGGGTTGGGGGTGTGTGTGTTTTGTAATATTTTTCAAAGCCAGGCAGACCTGTGGACGTGTATTTTAAAATGAAATATAGTATTTAGCTTAATAGGATGGAAAATACACTTCAGTGTACCTGTACTGTTGCCATAGTGTCTAGGTCTTTAAAAAAAAAGGTAATTTCTTGGAGTTAATTATCCTTGTGGATAATCACAATACCGAAAAAAGCTATTAGCTTTATATTAGGAAAACAGAAGACATTCCAAAGCTTGTCGATTTAGAACCAGAAAGGTATTATGAGGATCCTAAGGCTAAAAGAACTCCGGAGAAAGGACAGAGGTTTAAGCTGCAGATTAACTCTCAAATGACTCCATTTACACAAAAGGAATTTTATGGAGATCCTTAGGAGCATGGTTAGGTGGTTGCTTCCTAAGCTATGAAGATTCTCAAACCTGAAACTCTTGACTTCTCCTGAAAAGAATGGCTAGTATAGTAGAGAAAGGCAATGGGCTGACTGTAATTATCTTTTAAATCAGAAAGGTCTGCTTTTATAAGCATATAATTGACCTTATTAATGTTCTTTTTTTACATGTGGGAGTCTTCATGAGTTTGTTTTCCTTTGAAAATTTAGCCTTTTTGTTACACTGTTTAATTACTCTATATTTGTTATAGTTCCTGGAATAAATATGTGCAATCACATAATTAAATTGGAATCAGTAATTGTGATTGTGATCTAAATTTTCTACTGAGTTTTGTCAAATGTCCCAAGCGTACCCATCACATATAGACCTCAGCAAATGACTTCTAACTTACTCTTTTCCAAACTATTGATTATACGTCTTGTGTTTAAATATACATATATGTATATATATTTACATTAACTGTAAGCTGAACTACATGTGTTCTCACTAGCTCCATCTGGAATACTACATAGTTGATCAACTTTGGCCATCGTGGAATAGTCAAGAGATTGTGGTGGGTTGTATTGAGTGAGACTGCTTATTAGCTGCATGACAGACCTCCTGGGACAATTGGGGGTATGGATCAGGAGACTAATGAAGGCAAGCCGAGTGTACGAATGCTTTTGAAGGCTAGGAGAGCAGCTCTACCCAGGTCTTAGCAAGATTATATAATGGGTGAGGTTTGTCTTTTTCCAAACTCTCTCCCTTCCATTGTTTGGTTATTGGAGTGGCTGTAGATACTTTTGGCATCTGGCCAAGGTATAATCGAGTTGGAAATACGTTGTGTTGAGTTTGGGACCTATCGGTGTGGCTTTCATTCAATTCAACATATAGTTCAGGGAGTACTAACTGTCCTGGCACAGCCATGGCTTCCTGCAATACTCTGACTGCCCATTGTGCCGACTGACCTGGCATCTTGGTCCAAAAAGATACTGGGTGATCTGAGAAGATGATTTGGAATGTTGCCATAAAACATGAAAGATCAGAACAAATTGAGATGTATGTGATGAGGCCCTTTTGTCATCTTTAAAGTGATCTTTTTTTTAAGGAACTGAAAGAAATTTTACATTTAAAAAAAATGCAGAAATATGAACTAAAGTGATTAAAGTGAATGATGAAATCAAAAGAAATTATACTAACACTAAGCATATAATTATAACCAAGTTTTTTTCAGAGCATAGCAAAAGCAATTAAGAGGAAGTGATAAATTCTTAATATAAATGGTGAATAGGTTCTTAGATTGAATCCTGTGAGTGAATGGCATGAACACTTCAGGAAAATATTAAAATTCTTGGTGACTTAATGTAAAATATGATAACAAAAATACTTTATATTGAGGTTTACATCGAGGTTATCGATGACAAACTGGTTAATATCAATTCAAAGTGTACTTAATTTTATTTCTATGATTAATTTTAATGCTTATATGTAAAAGGATTTTTCACATTCAACTATCCTAAAATATACATTAATCTGAGAAACTCAACGTAGCTTTTAAGTTATAAATAATAAACAGATTTAGGTCAACTAAAGTAGAACAAAGATTAGCAAACTATGGTTCATGTTTTTTGTATGGCCCATGAATGGAGAATGATTTTTAGATTGGGAGGTGGGAAGGAATCTTACTCCATGACATGTGGAAATTACACAGAATTCAAAAATCAAGGTTTATTAGAACACAGCCGTGCTGATTCATATGTGTTGTCTATCACCGATTTTGTGCTACAGTAGAAGAATTGAACTATGAGAGAGACTGTTATAAAGTCTAAAATACTATCTGGACTTTTCTAGAAAAGTTTGCTAGCTTCTGATGGTAGAGAGAAGACTAATTTGCTCTATAATAATCTTAAATCTATCTGATGAGGAACTTCATCAAAGAGTATGCAGCCAGAATAGTTAAGAGAAAAAGTATTAATGGGGAGGAAACTAATTTATAAGCACATCTTATGATTCTGGGTTTTGTATTTGTAGTATCTTTTTTTTGGGAGGGGGTGGGGAGCTAGGTTAAGCCTGAGCCTTCGGCTTAACCTAGGTGGCTAGGTGGCTATGTTAAGCCTGAGCCTTCGGCTGAGGTCATAATCTCCAGGTCCTGGGATTGAGTCCCTTGTTGGGGTCCCTGCTCAGTAGTGAGTCTGCTTCTCTTTCTCCCCCACTGTCCCTCCTCCCTGCTCATGTTCTCTCTCTCTCAAATAAAAATCTTAAAAGACTTGAGAGCACGCACGTGCATGAGCATGAGTGCAGGAGAAAAGGGAGAGGAGAGGAGGAGGGAGAAAAATCTGAGGAGAGGGAGAAAAATCTCAAGCTGACTCTGCTCCTGAGATCCCGACCTGAGCCGAAATCAAGAGTCAGACATTTAACTGGCTGAGCCACCCAGGTGCCCCTATATTTGTAGTAATTTGTTAGCCTTTCAAACTCTATTGGTTGTGCTTTATTTTTCTCATTCTAAATACTTTCATCTCTATTTACTTGTAACTTTATTTTCTTGAACATCCCTTCTCAATTCACTTAAACTCCAGGTCCAACAAAACTGGATACACCAGTATATGACAAACTAGATTTTCTCAATGGGAACTTGAATGCAGTTCTCCTGCCGCATGTCTTTCCTACTTATAAACATCACACATTTAAATTTAAATTAGCTTTCAGAGGGCAAACAAGCATCTGGGGTGAAATAAAGAGGAAAATTCTGCTAAATGTTTTACCTTATTAGAACTTGACCCCCTGCTAAAACTTTCTCAAATATTGTTCCTAAACAGTAGAAACTGCTGGTTTGAGTCTTGAAATGGCGCATTATTGCTCAGAGGGATTTTTTATGACTAAGTTTAAAATGGAAATGCCAACAGGTTTAATTATGGTACTGCTGCAGAGGGCACAGCACATTAACATTATTGCATGAAAAAATATCAATCTGCTCTATGAATATATTGAGCACCTTTAATATTTTCATTTGCATTTACAAAAACTCACATTTAAATTTTTCATGAAAGCTAAATAAGACTTTGTAGAGAAATGCCCTCTCAAGATCTTTGTTTGAAATCCCTTATTTTAGGAAAGGTAATAAAAAATGTGAAGAATTCTGATTCTTGATATAAATTAAAATGGGCTTGTTATTCTCCACTGTGGCCCTTGTGAGTATCCTACTTGACCCATTTTTCTGGAGGGCAGATAATATTATAATGGGCTAAAAATTCAACTGTTAAGGAATTTAAGAGAAATATAAGTTATACATATGTATTTAAATGACTCAAGACAGTGCTATAACAAAGCTAGATGGAGCCATCAACTAAGATTTTCTGGGCCAACTTTTTTTAAGAGTCCATATATATGGCAGAACCAAAAAATCATATGAACAGACTTTCTTTGTACCTTCTAAAAATGTGGTTCTGTACGTCAGTAGACCATCATCTCACTAAGCTTTAGTCTCCTCCAAGACATCAGATGGTTCGAATGTCCTGAACTGGTCCATTGCTACTGACCATCTGTCTCTGTCCAAACTCTAGCATAGCTTCTAGCAGCTTAAGGCTATGTCACTACTTGTCACCAGTCCCACCTTAAAATGCCTACAACTAGAAATTTTTCTGTTCTTTGAGATGTAACTCTTCTACCATCTAAAATTGTCTCCTTGACGACCTGGGAGCAGTCTCTTTGAGACTAAACACACACACACACACACCCCACTTGGGAGAGTGCTCACTCTTGTCCCAGTTCCTGAGGAAGGGCAGGGAACAACCTTTGGTGGCACCTTGCTCCAGCTTGCGCCTTTATACGTGGTAGCACAAAAGATAGAAGTCTGTTTCTCCTCTGGGTACGTTCCAATTAGCAAACCCAAATGGTCTAGTCCTAAGGATGAACCCTCTCTCTGTTAACACCTTTGATTACCTTTCCTTTAGTGCAACTCCGTGTTTAGAAAGTCTCCTGTCTTGGGGCGCCTGGGTGGCGCAGTTGGTTGAGCCACTGCCTTCGGCTCAGGTCATGATCCCGGAGTCCCAGGATCGAGTCCCACATTGGGCTCCCATCTCCATGGGGAGTCTGCTTCTCACTCTGACCTTCTCCCTTCTCATGCTCTCTCTCTCTCTCTCTCTCTCTCGTTCCTAATAAATAAAGAAATAAAAAAAAAAATCTTTAAGAAAGTCTCCTGTCTTGTTTCAGTGGACTTGAGCTCAGGTTACACTGGTCTTCTCTACTATTACAGTGAGTACTACTGAATAACATCAGTCTTTATCACTTGTAACTAGTATCCAGCTGTGTTTTTCTTATATTCACAATATACTAATGATTCCATGTAGTTCTCTATCAAATCTTGGAGTCAGAAGGGACCCAAACTCAGTTGATTTCAACTCTTTTACAACGAAGGCATTGACCCTTAGAGTAAGGGAAGTATGGGCCAGTAACTGGAGCTGAGGTCAGAAGCCAGTATTCTGACCCTCCCCTCTTTTTTTCGTTGCTAGGTCCCTGGTTTGGGGCAGAGTTTCCCTCTTATGAAATCATTTTTATGGTAGAAGGGAAGGTTGGTATGGATGTGTTAGCAGCTTCTGAGCTTTAAGAAGAAAACTTTAGATTTCAGTGCAAAGTTTTACAGACATCATAAATAACAAAACATACTTGTGCTCAACAATAAAGTGACTTCCTAAATTAAGCAGTGAAATCCAACAATTTGGTCAACTAAATGTCCACTGAATTAGATATTTTTGTTCACGTTGTGATTAGGATGGAAGGTTACAGCAAATGTTAGAGGGTATTGGAATGGTTTTAATGCATAAGTCCAATTCAAAGACTTAAGCACAATTGTTCTTTACTTTTTTTTTTTTTTAAGATTTTATTGTTTGACAGAACACAAGCAGCGAGAGCAGCAGGCAGAGGTAGAGGGAGAAGCAGGCTCCCTGCCAAGCAAGGAGTCCCACATGGGACTCAGTCCCAGGACCCTGGTCTCATGACCTGAGCCGAAGGCAGACACTTAACCAGTTGAGCCACTCGGGCATCCCTCTATACATTTTCTCTTATGTAATTTCTTATATGGGTTTCTTATCCCTTAAGAATGAGACTTAATTGGACATATTTAGCATCAGCAGTGGGGCTGATCTAAAAATTCTTTGATTTTCTTATCTCTATTACAAATATGAGTAACCAAACTAAATTAAGTTACTATAAAAGACCTTTGGGGCCAAAAAGAATGAAAGGGAAAAGGAGCTTTAAAAATAGAGACGTCTGCCCTTTTTTCTTTACACTATGCATATGAAAATTGCAAGTAATAGTCTACTAGGCCATGGATGTCATTCATTGCATCTGGCTGGGCTTTAAACAGCTCTGGGCTACTATATAAGGCATATCTACAGGCATGAGCGTGATTAGGAGGAAAATGGTACAATTGCACTAAAACCAGGCAAAACCCAGCTCTTCTAATGGTTGCGAATTGAGATCAATGATGACACAGTTCAATTATAGCATTAGTTCTTTATGTCAGAAAGGGGTTAAAAATGGATCATAATGACTCTTTAGCAGATAAATTTGTAGCAATTAGAGGTCTGAAAATGTCTCTTTATGTAACTAAAAAAATAATTACCCTTAAATTATCTGGGCTGCAGAACCTATTTCTTGTGCATGTTAGAAGCTGTTTTAAAATTCTATTGCTTCTCAATATGGACTTAATCGACTGAGTTTCTAACCCGCAAATCTCAAGTGAGGGATCAGATTGGACTTTAAGTTAGTGTGGACTACAAGTATTTTAAAAGGTTAGTAAATTCTTCCCATAATGTTGCTCGTCTTAAAACCTAGCACAGGGCCTTACTGCTTACTGGGATTAACTGCTTATTGAATTATATGCTCCTTCTTCAGATATGGCTAGAGAGTACAAACTAAATATAAACCAAGCAATCTATATCAACTGCCCTGTCCCCAAATAGTAGCCTTTTATCTTTTGTTTGATGCATATAGAAGTTGAATAAACTGACGATTTAAGCCAACACAATTCTTTCATGTAGATTTGGTAGACCGAGACTGTCATTTTCTCAGTTGTTGCAAGTTCCCAGGCTGGCCATGAGAAGTTTACAGTCCTGTAGCCAGAGGTATCATCCATCATTACCTTTGTTTTTCTCCTTGTTAGGATTATTGAACTGACATATTTATTACTTCATCTCAGCCATAGATAGGTTTTAGGGAGGAAAATTTAAACTGATTTGCACAAACGGACAGAGGAACACGTTGGTTTGTGGGCATTCAATACAAATTAGCACAACTTTCATCTTGGCTACCCTGAAATACATCCAGACGTCACATGTGTAAAAAGAAAAATGTTCTAGCTCTTCCTTTTAACCTTTGGATGAACTTGGTTATTTAGTGTTCTTGGTTCTTCATCCCCTTGCTCCTTTTAGGTCTCTTGTTTTCTGTGCAGTCTTGATTCTACCAGCTTGTTGTGGCATTTAACTTAATGTCAAGATGGAGAAGGCATAAAGGGGAGAACACAGAGTTGCAAATTGTTTATTGATAGTGTCTGTTATGTAAGATTCTCTATTCTTAACAGATATAGGAGTTTCTTTTGCTCTTAAGTTTTGAAATGCTACAAACCACTGTTTCAATGATGACTAATGAATAAGCAGAACTTCTTTGAGTACTTAAATGTTCCTGACATGTTGATCATATAATCTCTTTTAAGTCACATATCATTACTTAGAAGTAGATATTATTACTTCTTATTTATAGATTTGAAAACTGGTTCTGAAAATTTCTATATGCTTAATTTGGCACAGTGAGTATTTTGTAGTTAGCTAAGTAGCTGAAAAAGAGGTTTGTCTATAGATCTTAAACAATAATACGCTAATGATATAGACTTATAATCCTCTGTCAACAAAATATTTTCAAGGCTTATTTAGTTTGAATGGAATTCTACGAATTGTTGAAGAGTTTCAGGTCATGTTCTTCCACTATTCATAACAAACACATATAAATAGCCTATTTTTCAAGACTTTTTATTTTGATTTCTTTTTTTAATTTTTATTTTATTTTTATTTTTTTTAAAGATTTTTATTTATTTATTAGAGAGCGAGAGACTGAGAATGAGAGGGGAGAAGGTCAGAGGGAGAAGCAGACTTCCCGCAGAGCCGGGAGTCCGATATGGGACTCGATCCCGGGACTCCAGGATCATGACCTGAGCCGAAGGCAGTTGCTCAACCAACTGAGCCACCCAGGCGCCCTTTATTTTGATTTCTTGAGATGCTCTTGAGGCTGAGTTTATAAAGATGATACGCATTCTTCCTGAGGGTCTAGAGATCACTCATGATATGTAATATAATTACCTTGTGAATTTCAGAGCCCAGATACATTATAACTACACATTGAAGAATTAAATAAGCTAATTCAAAATTCCTTTTTAAGAACATTTTCCAGGGGCACCTGGGTGGCTCAATTAAATGTTTGACTCTTGATTTCAGTTGGGTGGTGATCTCAGGTTGTGGTGTGGGATTGAGCCCTGCATCAGGCTCTGTACTCAGTGAGGAGTCTGCTTGAGATTCTTGTTCTCCCTCTCTGTCTCACTCATGCTTGCTCGTGTTCTCACATCTTAAAATTTTCCAAAAGTTGTAGATCTTGATTTTTAATGTGAACTGTAAAAATATCCTCTTCTATACTCCTGTACAACCCTTAAGTTTGCTAATTCAAATGGTATAATTATCAGGCAACATAAAAATTAGGGTCTGATTATCATGTGGGGCTTCCTCTTTTACTTGAGGATTTAAAGCCACTTTCTAACAACTGAAATGGGTCCTTTTGGCTAATTGTAGCTCATGTATCTATACATGAAAACTTCACTTTATGATAGTACTTTTGAATATTTTTCAGTTGCTGGTGAAGGGAGAGATCTTCTAAATATGTTATCATAACCCTATGATTAGGTATAAGCACCTGATATAGGAAATTCAGTAAACACTTAAAGCTACTGTGTTCCAGGTATTATGCTAGGTGTTAGATCCATAGAAAAGGGGAAGACCTATTTCCTATTCTCAAAGATCTCATAGGGTAGCAGAAAGCCAGATACATTAAAACCTATGGATATCAGATGAGCGGAAAGAGAATTTAAGGGAGATGCTGACACCCAGTTTGACAGCGTATGGCTCATTAGGCTTCCCAGAATTGTCCTCCATCAATTCACCCGTCCCTTCCTCACAAGCTGTGGGTACTTTAAGAGATATGGAGACTTGCAAAGGCCACATGAGAATGCTTCCTTGACATCTTCGCTGCTTGGTTCCCCAAGGCCAAGATGATCACCCTTTATTTGGGAAATCTTCCCTCTTGACACGTGCAGCTTCATATAAAGATAGAAGAGGATTGGTCATGTTTCATTAAATTAACAGCTTGGTATCCAAATCCTCTTCATGCTGCAAGGCATTTTCTTGATCCATGAGAATCTGTGAACAGATATTTGGACCTCTGCAGGATTGTTATTCTTCCATCTGGCTCTGTGTTCTTTGAGAGTCCATGGTTTGAGCTGGTGTACATGGAGAGGGGGTTGGATCAATGGGGTACCTGGATTCCATGTACTAACACACATGGGTCTGTCCACAACTCTTGAAGCAATTCCATCAAAGGCATCTTTTGCTATGATCTGTTGTGATTTCTATAGCATCGGTAGATATAGGGAGAAGATCCATAAAGGATCTCAGAGCAAGTTTTCAGGAGTAAGGAATGAAATAAATGAGACAATGGATGGAAGACACTAATGAAGATTTTCAGGACTAATGAAGCAAATGAAGCAGTGGACAGAAAATACTCGATTGTCGGGCTTTGGCTTCCCATCACTTTCCAGGTCTCTCTCTCCACACTGCCAACTCCCTTGACAAATATAACATTTCTCTAAGTACAGAACAGCTGCCTGTGAGGATATAACACCCTCCCCTCCCACGTTATGGCACCAAAGATGCAGCTCTTATTCTCTAGGGAAGCTGAATTTGAAGGAGTGTGTGCCACCCCCATGGTTTTCTACAGGACACGGGGAGGTGCAGAAACCTAGAAGTGTGTCAGCTAAACAGTCTGGGCACAGGTGCTGACGGAAAGGCTGCGTGGCACAAATGTTTAGCTCCAAAACTGAGCACAGCTCAAAGTATGTGGACTGATGACGCAGAGGAGATGGGCTCAGTTATAACAGCAGCCTCTTTCAGAAGTTTCAGGTAATACTAGAACCTACTAGAAATACTCTTGGGCTGACCTTGTTTTCCCTTCTCTTAGGGCCTCTTGAATTTAGAAGTCTCTCCTTTGACAACAGACTCTGGACGTTCAGTGGAACAATTGAACTTGATTTCTTCTGCAGAATTTTTTGCTTATTCTGTGAAACTATGGATAGTTCTTTCACAGTTGATCACTTATAATCTTGGCTTTAAAGCCACTGGAGTTCCGTAATTTTTAGTGGTTTCTTTCTTAATAGAATATTTTATATCAAAAATCTATATTTCCCATATTTGATTCAATAGAAATTGAGAAGACACTGTAGGGGAGTTGTCTAGAAATTTTTTGAATTAGATATGATCCAGAAATCAGTATAGAAACATGGATTTATTCTGCTAGAGCATCTCTGTATGCTACAAATCCTTTGAGGGCCAAGACCCTGCCTTAGGAGTCTTTGAACCCCCTGCAGATTCTAGCACCCTCCTTTAAATAGGGAAGATTCTCAAATAATTTCTGGTAGAACAAGTACCTCTGAAGCAGTATTAGGTTGAATGAGTTATCTCAGGACATTTGAGAAGAGTGAATTATAATTTAAAAAATTTCTTGGCGCACCTGGGTGTCTCAGTCAGTTCAGCCTCCGATTCTTTTTTTTTTTTTCAAAAGATTATTAGTTTCATCATTGAACACCATAATTTTTTAAAGATCTTATTTATTTGACAGAGATCACAAGTAGAGAGGCAGGCAGAGAGAGAGGGGGGGGAGCAGGCTCGCTCCTGAGCCGAGAGCCCAATGTGGGGCTCGATCGCAGGACCCTGACATCATGATCTGAGTCAAAGATTCAGCCTCTGATTCTTAATTGTAGCTCAGGTGATGATCTCAGGGTCATGAGATCAAGCCAGCATCAGACTGTGTTCAGCATGGAGTGTGTTCCAGATTCTCTCCCACTCCCGCCACCCTACCCCTGGTGCACAGGCATGCTCTCAAATCTTCAAAAAAATTTTTCTTGCACCAACTGTCTTGATTTACTTTCATCAAAATCTTAAAAATATTTGTAAGGAGCTATTAGTTAATAAATTTAGGCTTAAACTTCCCTTTGGAATTACTGTGATCTGTTTGGGGGAGATAAGAGGGGGAGGATATTTTACAATTTGTAAAACGAAAACTCAGTCTGGATTTGGCATTTGTCAACCATACACACGTTTGTCCTTATGTCCTAGAGTAAAATTATTACAAAAAACTGCTATGCAAAGAAAGTCTATTAAGTTTGCCATGTGGATTCCCTCTCCCTTCCCCAAACTGTTATTTCTGGAATTGATAAAATTCTAATATTTCTTCCTCCTGCTGCCTACAGTTTCCCCTCCTTCAAGCCTTAGAATACTGTTACTGAGGGGTGCCTGGGGGTCTCAGTTAAGTTTCTCTCTTGATTTCAGCTCAGGTCATGCTCTCAGGGCTGTGGGATCCAGCCCTTCATAGGGCTCTGTGCCAAGTGTAGAGCCTGCTTGAGAGTCTATTTCTCACTCTTCCCCTCCTCCATGCCACATGCACTTATGTGTTCTTGCTCTCAAAATTTTTTAAAATATTGTTACTGAGAATTCTATTTATGGCGCAAGTTGAGTTTTTCTTTATTCAAAACACATTTCTGTGATGCTGCAGTAGCAATACTATCACACTCTCACATTTTGCTTTTCATTCTCAATTTTTCTTTTACTGTAATCTGATTTTTTTTTTCCCCCAGCTAGAAAAAAAATCAGAAATATCTGGTTAAAGCTGGTGCTCTAACCTAAACCAGTCTCTAGGGGAAGGAATGATTGGAGCAGCGTTCTTCCATCCTCCCTTATGGGAGCGTCTAATGTGCGCAGGTGCACGCGCATGCGTACAGCCGCGTAACGTGGTCTGCCCCCATCTTCTCCAGCCTAACACTAATTTGGGATTCCCCATCTGATGGGCACTTACACAATGATCTTTTATATACAGGGTGGTAATTTCACACTAAATACTTCAATTATTTATAAATGGATCTCAGAGGCAGCAACTAGCAGCTGCGCTATAGAAGCTGCTTTGACTGAGGCGTGGCCAACAAAACCACATGCCACTTTAAGCAGTGTTATTAATATTTATGTGACTTGATCAGCTAGTTGAGATGCAGGTCTTTCCTGGGCCCTGTGGGAGAAGGCTTCCTATTTTCCCTTGCCTGTAATTATACGCTGATTCTTTCCTTTGCCAAACTTTGGGGTAATAGAAGGGCAGGCTCTTAGGCTGAAGGGTGTGCCAAACCCATCCACGCCATAATACTTTCTCTACTTCTCTTGTCTTTGGAGTCCATTAAAACCTAGGTCTAAAGTAGGAAGTCTGTGAAGCTGACACTTTGAATCTTAGAGGAAGATTCTGCATTTAACTTCTGACAGTACAGTCATATTTGTGAATGGCAATAAGTAATCAGACATGAGGGAAATGAACAAAACAGGTTAAGAGTTGGGTTAATGAATTCACACCTTTGAGAGAGAAACACAGATGTGAATGTGGTGATAAGTGTACGTAAGGGGCACTACTGCAAACCCAAGGTCTTGCTTCCCGATGAATATATTCTTTTTTCAATGAAGATGCATTGTATTACTACTGAAGCCAGGATCCCTAGTGTTCCCTGACTCCTTTCACGAAGGAGCATGCAGTACTGGCTCGAGAGCTCCATTGTTTTTCTGGTCAAACATAGACGTAGAAAAGTGATAATTCTAGTGCTGATGTAAACAATGTGATTTTTTTTTTTTTAAAGACGATGTGAGTTTGATTTACAGCCTGTTTTCCCCCATTGCACATCTGAGGACCATGCATAGGGGGTGGTTCAACAGCTTCCTTCTGGCAACTGTAAACTTGTAAGGTGACAACCAGTAGAGGGCAGCACTGCTACATTTTCTTAGCAGGAAGGGGGGTGGTGGGGGCAAGGATACAAACTTTCCTTGGAGGGGTCTTCATGATTAAAGCAGAGCAGTCTTCCCATGTGGTCATTTGTTTGCCTCCCCAGACAGACTGTTGGTAGATGTTCAGAGGAACAAGTGAAGCTATATCTGGGAAAAGGCAGTACAGTGCTACATTCTAGCTTTTGTGTCCTTTTAATTCCTTCCATTGAAAACACTCCCTTTAGGACCTTTTCGGTTTTAGCCAAGCAGCTCACCTTTCTGCTTTAGCTTTCTCATTATCATTTGTCCCTTTGAGATTTAAATGTCTTGCATATGTGTGGTTGGTGAAACCATAAGTAAACACAGATGATTTCCCTTGTAATGAAGCCCGCATTTCCAGGTCTTGCAAGACCCAGCATTTATACCAAAGATAGCTATTGTGGAAGGATGGGTTTCAAGACACACAGAATTACTGACCTACAATGATGACACATTCACCTGCATGGTACCTCATTTGTTAGTAGTGGACATCTCAGCTGCAAGCTGCCAGGGAAATGAGATCTGAATAAACTAATTACAGTGGAGTAGATGAAGATTGATTGGTGAAGGGAAGTTTTATCCTTTGGGATCAAAGAACTCTTCCTTTTGACTTCACTGAGGAATTAGTTGTTACATGACAAATAAAAAGGGTAGCCTGCTATTGAAAACACTCCTTACCTGTGCAGTATCTCAGTAGATGAAAGAATGTCTCAGGAGTAAGAACGAGCTCAGCAGCTGACGGGGTGGAGCATGGAGCTGAGCCAGTGCCCTAGAACTGAGAGTGACCCAAGAGCATTCTCCTTCCACAGGCCAGTGGGCCGGAAACTAGGATAATGAGATAATCCACCCAGTCTTTGCGTAACCAAAGCCAACATCTTCCACAATTCCTTGCTCTTAGATCTCCTAAGAATCTGCTTTCTGCTTCAGTAAGGCTTGACAGCAATAATTCAGGGATGCGGAATTTGAAAATAGAAGCAAAATTTAAATGCAGAAGGACAAAAAAGAAATTAAATGAGGGTGGTTGCAACTAATTAGCATATAGGCAGCTTCCTCACACTGAACATAGTGAGATATACTTTCACTTTTACAGAGTGAGAGTAAGAGGTATATAAATGGTGGAAGGGGGTCCATTGGGTGCCACAGACTTGAATATGTACCACAAAGGGAGCTATGGAAGGTCAAGGAAATACTCAGTACACATCCTTGAAATTGATGGAAGCTTGCATGACGGAATTGGCTTTTCATTCAACCAACCTAACAGTCAAGACCAATGTTCTTCTATGTACTTGAGCATCATTTTTGATGCTTTCAAGTACTAACAGCTCTGGCTGAACTGAGCTTTAGGAAGCTTGACAACGAGTGGAAAATAGTGACAGCTACGTCACTTACAATTTCACTCCTGTAATTCTCAATATTCCTCTCAATCAGCACCATTTATAACCATTAAGTTGCATAGACTGAGTCTAGAGGAGGTCACACCTTTGCATTT
>CM052808.1:40999931-41036714 GCA_028533885.1 Nasua narica | reverse complement strand
ATTGCTGCTATAAACATTCGGGTGCATGTGACCCTTCGGATCACTACATTTGTATCTTGAGGGTAAATACCCAGTAGTGCGATTGCTGGGTCATAGGGTAGCTCTATTTTCAACATTTTGAGGAACCTCCATACAGTTTTCCAGAGTGGTTGTACCAGCTTGCATTCCCACCAACAGTGTAGGAGGGTTCCCCTTTCTCTGCATCCTCGCCAACATCTGTCGTTGCCTGACTTGCTGATTTTAGCCATTCTGACTGGTGTGAGGTGGTATCTCACTGTGGTTTTGATTTGTATTTCTCTGATGCCGAGTGATGTTGAGCATTTATTCATGTGTCTGTTGGCCATTTGGATATCCTCTTTACTGAAATGTCTGTTCATATCTTCTGCCCATTTCTTGATTGGATTATTTGTTCTTTGAGTGTTGAGTTTGAGAAGTTCTTTATAGATTTTGGATACCTCAATGTGAGACAAGAATCCATCAAAATCCTGGAGGAGAACACAGGCAACAACCTCTTCGACCTCAGCCGCAGCAACTTCTTCCTACAAACATCTCCAAAGGCAAGGGAAGCTAGGGCAAAAATGAACCAAGACTTCATCAAGATCAAAAGCTTTTGCACAGCAAAGGAAACTGTCAACAGAACCAAAAGACAACTGACAGAATGGGAGAAGATATTCACAAATGACATATCATCAATACTTTTAAGAGGAACTTAAAAAAGGAACTCTTGCTTTGTGGCACCTACCAAGTGACCGTTGCCTTCCAAAAAAATATGAAGCACATAGTTAACTGTAGTTAGTGTTTGATTTTAATCCTGTTTAAAAAGAATAAAAGAAAATGCCTTAAATTTACATGTGTGAAAAGTTTTCACCTGCACTGGGTTGTTTATCTTTTAAGCTTCTGTTTGTCTTTCAAGCTTTTAAGCTCCATAGAAGTGTTCATTTCCATTTTGTAGATGGGAGACATACCAGAGGCTGTGTAACTGAACCCCCCCAACCCCTACCCCCAGCTGGGTCTGTGAAGGTTTACATGGCTTTGAGCAAGGTAAATGGGGTAACCAGCAACCATAATCCCCACTAGATTATAGGTAGCTGCATTAGCTCCAGAAATAAATTGGGGGCCAGTTCCTAATTTCACCTATAAAATGGAAAGAAATATAACCACTCCATATACAGAGGTTTATTGAAAATATCTTAAGGGTAAGGGATGATTTAGATGCAGTTCTTCTTGTGGTTATGATAGGTGGGTGTGTGTAAGATACGACTGTGTACCATAGCAGGAGCAATTGGTAGTTTCTAATGGAGTTGGATATGCCAGCACCATTTCATTCGCAATTTTTAAATTTCTGTGTTGAATATGTTCATTTGCCTCGGATTAAAATACCCCCCCCAAATATAGAAAAGTAGGAAGGATAACTTTTAAAAAGCCGTTGTTCATGACAACGGATTAATAATTTGGTGGCTTTTTGTCTTGTCCCTAGTTTTTAAAAAGGTGTATATTTAAAACCTAATGGTTGTACAATTTTAAATATAACATTACATAGTTTTATGTAACAGTCTCTAATGATCATATATAATTCCATCAGAGGGATTAACCATTTTCTGATGGGCCGTTAGGTAAAAAAAAAAAAAAAAAGGGCACCTGGGTGGCTCAGTTGGTTGGGCAACTGCCTTCGGCTCGGGTCATGATCCCGGAGGCTCGGGATCGAGTCCTACATCGGGCTCCCAGCTCCATGGGGAGCCCGCTTCTCGCTCTGACCTTCCCCCTTCTCATGCTCTCTCTCTCACTCTTTCCTAATAAGTAAAATAAATAAAATATTAAAAAAAATCATAGCCAACATTTTATCAGGTACCTTGTATGTCCCAGACACTAAGTAGGTATTTTCCTTTTTTAAAAATTAAGTAAATAGGCTTAGGCAAGGAAAGCTAGAATTCAGAGCTCTCTTCATAAATCTGTTGTTCTAGCCCATGTCTACCGTGATGGCACAACTTGTAATATGGAGCATTCGTCTAAGACTAGTTGCACGTACTATTGTGTTCTGAGGCCCAAAGGAAATTGACTATAGATTTTTTTTTTCAGTGACAGCTTTCTGTAAACTTTCACTTAAGATTAGATCAAAAAATTAAGGTCCCCAGAAAATAAGAGGGTGCTTCGGTAACCCAAATATGTCTAAACTCTAAGGATACCATAGGAGTGGATCTGGCCTCAAGCAGTTGACATTTCATGTTCAATAGAGTTGGCTTCCAAACGGAGTACGGAATTCTGTGGACATCTAGGACCTTCACTAACTTGAATTTCTCTTGAACTAGAGAGTAGCTTTAGGTTCCTCCTAACCTCAAAATGAACCAAAGGACTGTATTCCCTGAAAGCTAACAAATGCCCCTCTTTAAAAAACATAGAAAACTTAGTTAATTTAAATGATCACATCTGTGATTCAAAGTACATCTGGCCTTCCAGAAAACAGCTGGGTCCAGAAGCCAAGCTGGTGAAGGCTGAATACATTGTAGCAGGGAGATAATTGGTCTCAGAAGTAAAGATTTCCAAAAGCACAGCTATTCAACATTCTTTCAAGGAGTGTCTCTGGAGGAAGATTGATCTTGACATGCCATTCTTCTTTCTATGGTGTCCTCTGACAGTGCATGAAGACAATGACAGCAGGGGAGCTGGAGAGAAGAGCTCCCAGGGTGTTTGCAGGAGATTTGTTCCTGTGGCAGACAAAGTCAATCAAGATGTGGACTCTTTGTTCAGTCCACTGTCTTTCAAGCAAGCCCGGACTCTTGGAGCAGAGGAGTAAGACCGTTTGAAGAGGCATCAAATGGTTTAGAGAAAGGATACACATTTAGCTAGTCCTTGATGCCAAAGTTTCCCAGTTCATGGGCTTGGAAGCCCTGGGAAAATGAGTTAACAACTGTCAGTGCTGAGTTGTTTTTTAGGTCTAGTGAGTTTTGTGTACAAAGATTCTTCCGAGATGACTTGGGTTTTACATGTAATATTCAATTTCATATAGTTGGTCATTCAAAACCCAAGTTTCTCCAACTTCTGTATAGAGCACTGGTAAAGTTTTCAGACTATTAATGTTTAGTACCATTTACGAACATCGGTCATTAACTTCTAAGTAGCGTAAGCTGCATTTATAAATTTAATATTTCCTTTTTAAAGTAATCTGATTTAATGAAGTTCTTAGGTTCCAAGGTTCATAAGCCATTTTTGTCTAATTTACCTTATAAATAAATGACTCTTAAGAGCCTGTAAATCAGTGTTCCTGGAGGTGTGGTCCCTGGGCCTATATCAGCATCCCCTGAGAATATGAATTGGAAATGTAAATTCTCAGGCTCCACCCTAGATGTACTGTGTAAAAGAAACTAGGACTTGGCCCCCAAGCTGTGTTTTAGCAAGCTCTCCAGGTGATTCTGATGCATGGCAAGGTTTGAGAAGCACTTGTTTAAACGTTCCAGTATTATATGCAAATTTATAAGAGTTCAGGTTAAATTACAAGTCTAAATAAATCCCTTAATTCGATTTTTCCATCAAAATCCTAAGACTTCTGCATTAGAACACCCTCTCTGTCAGATCCTCTTACATATTATCAATACCCCAAATACCTCCTATAAATAGGTTATTTCTGAATCTAACATGAAAAATGAGTGCCAGGAGGTATGATTTACTTAATTTTTTTGTAAAGAATTTATCCTCTAAGGAAACCACTGTGGTTTTTGCCTGCCAAGTTTTCAATTTCCTCTTTAGCTGCAGAAGGTTGCCAATTGACGCAAGAGTTTGGTTCCACTTGTGACCTGGGGGTGGTGACATGCTCCTTTCATAATCACTAAGCCATAGAACCCACAACTTACTAAAGGGACTGATCACCTTAGACCATGGCCTTAGGTATGAGGATGGCTCATTCCTTGATTTTTCAAGAAAAATTCCGGGGCCTTCACCTATGTAAACCAGTGGCTAGCTTTTGTTAATCAGTTTGTGACTTCTCAATACTTGCTTTTCCTACCTGTCTCCTGTGATGTTGCTCTTAGTATTCAAATGGCTTCTGATTGAATTTGGAGTATCACAAAGCTATCTGGGATTTTACTTTCTACAGAGTCTATATACATGACAATGACAAAGGGTCTCTGAAACCCTAGGCACCCTACATGTGGTCAGTGAATTATAAGTATTTGATTTTTTGCAGACACCTGCAATTACTTTTCAGATGAGTGGAGATGCTGTTATACTTATAAAATATGGCATTTGCAAGCATTACTGATTTTATAGTAGCTTTTTGTCATTATGTATTTTCGTCGGTGGGTGCTAAAAATACAGCTGAATGTAAGTGTTCACAAAGTCGTTTTCTGCTAAAAGGGTCCTCATTTGGAAAATGCACCATAAACAAGTGAAAGGATAGGTGCTCTATGTGAAATGCATTTAGTTATTTGTCTTATTATTATCTGAGAGTAACACATTTTCAGCCAAAACGAAGCAGTTGGGGTATAGAGACTGCAAATAAAAGTGAATTTTGGTATAATATGTAGGTCTAAAGATGATACTGCTAACCTAGCATCACAAGAGGCTATATTTATAATAGATTTTCCAGTAGAGTGTTGCAGATATAATTCTGGCTAGCTTGAGTAATTTCCTATTTTTATTTATGTGAACAAGCTACTTATCAACACCTCTACCACCACTCCGGGACATCTCTCATCTGGACTATTGCTCTAGGGCCTGGACTGACCTCACTGTCTCTACCCTCACCAAATACATCAGCACGTATTTCCCCTTTCCCCACCTATATCTAGCTTCCGTGGTGATCCTGTGGTTCTTCTGTGCAAAATCCTCCAGTGCCTTCCAAGCTCAGAAGGAAGAGCTCTTCTTTAAAATAGCCTTCGGGGCTGCCCGTGATGTGACCTTCATTCTTTGTGACCTCATTGCTACTTTTCTCTTCTAGCCACATGTAACTGTTTGCTAAACGCACCAAGGATATTTTGCCTCAGGGGCTTTGAATCTGCCATTTTCTCTGCCAGGGAGATCTTCTGGCATGACTTTCTAGCTCACTTTCTTGACACATTTGCTGAACTATTAGCTCTTCAAGGAAGCGCTTCCCATCTAGCTAAGTAAAATGACTGAAGTCTGTCTCTGTTCTGTGTCTCCCCCTTCCTGTTCTTTCCTAATACCATGTTTTAATTATACAACTGTCTCCCTTTCCCCCCATAGTATGTTGACTATGTGAGGGCTGGGATTTGTTCTCTCCCATATTCTGTGTGCTTGAAGTGGTGCCTGCGTGGGCAGCACCCAGGAAATAATGGCTGAATGAAACCAATGGAATCCAAAAAGAGGTCTCTTTGTTTATCCTCACCATCTTCCACCAATGGCCCCGGAATATAATTCTACAAATTCTGGCCCTGATTCTTTGGAGGAATGCATCTTCCAATGGATGTGCTGTGGCTAGCCATTGTAAAGAGCAGTAGAGACTCTTTCCAGATCTAGGGTGAGTCAAAAACAGGGTGGGGTGTCTGAACTTTGTATGCATGAAAGGAATACAGCTTCTACCTGTAACTGTCAGCTATAATCAGGGCTCAGAACTTTTCAAAGTGTCTCCTTTAGTGTGGCTCTTCTGCTCTCCCGGTCCCCACTCCACCCTCTGGGCCCATCCCCAAGCCGGTGACATTAGAAGTGGGGAAGGTGGGGCCTAGCTCTGCCATTCATTTCTTCCTAGGAACACTCAGGGTCATGGCAATCTAATATCATGGGTTTAACTTTAATTTTTTAAAGAGCAAGTTTAATAACTTAGAATATTCTTTTGGCTTGGATTTATGATCCAGGCTAGGCCTAAACCTGTTTACCTGTGCTGGACGGTATCGGCAGCTCTGTTCCATTAGCTCCACACTTGCCCTCTCCTCCCTTAGGGGTTGGAAGACTGCAAATTCAGTCTCCAAAGCCACCTTTGCCAGCTGTCCTCCTGGTTCGCCCTTCCAGAGAAAGGCCCTGGTGGGAGATTATCACGTGGGAAGAGGAAAACCCATATTGGTATGCCTCTGGTGGGGACAGCCATGGCTGAGGTGGTTACCGAGTTGTAGGGCTCTAGTGTTGTTGCTGGCAGTTTAGTAGCAAAATAGGGGCACACCTCTCATTTTTCTGCTTAGAAGTGGTGTGGTTCCATCAAAGTATCAATCTGTGTGGATTCAAAAGATCCAGTCCAGGAAGGTGGTGCCTTCCTGATCCTGGATTAACAAACAAAGCCTCTCTTTGGCTCTTCCACTACCCCTCCCTTCAACCTCAATTCCAACTCCTCCATGACCACGGTCTTTCCTTAAAGTTCCTGTTACAAATGCATGGAGTGGTTTCTCTTTTCCTGACCGTATGTGGATTGACTATTTGGATCCTAAACGTAGGCTTTTGTCTCTTTTCCAAATGTATAAAGTAACATGGCTGTTCTCTAAAATCAAGGAATCACAAAGAGAAATTCTGTGTTGACAGTCTAACTAGAAGTGGGTATCCTATGTGATTGGTTAGGACTGGTCAGGTATTCATCAAGTCCCAGCCATTTGGGGCTGATGATTACAAAAGTTACTGTCTTCCTGGATTATTATGAGAAATAGCAGTCTGACTTCCTACAAATCTGATCTGTCATAGACAGGTTTCCTGGGCTGATGATGAAGGGTATTTCCTGGATAGACTGCTGATCATTGGTCGGAGTTCTATTTTTATATTTATTTGAGGTATGGTTGATATATGATGTTAGTTTCAGGTGTATGACATAGTGAATCGACAACTGTGTTATGCAATACTCATGATAAATGCAGTTACTGCCCTTCTACATTATTACAATATTGACTCTGTTCCCTGTATAGTACTTTTTGTCCCCCTGACACTTTTATAACTGGGAATATATTGCCCCCAACCCCCCACTCTTTCTTGTAACCACCAGTTCTCTGTATTAGATTGTTTGGGGTTTTTTTTTTCATTTTATTTCAATTTCACATAAAAATGAAATCATGGTATTTCTGACTTTAGTATGATACTCTCTAGGTCTAGCCATGTTAAGAATGGCAAGATTTTTTTCTTTTTTTGTAGCTAATATTGTTACACACATACACACACACACACACACATGCACAATCTTTATCCATTCATCAATCAGTAGGCACTTAGGTTGCTTCCATATCTTGGCTATTGTAAATAATACTGTAATAAACATATGGTGCATGTCTCTTTGAATCCATGTTTTCGTTTTCTTTGGCAGAACACAAAGTGAAATACTGGATTGTATGGTATTTCCATTTTTAATGACTCGAGGAAATCCCATATTGTTTGCCACAGTGACTGTACCAATGGTGTAAGAGGATTCCCTTTTCTCTATATCCTTGCCAACACTTAATCTTTTGTCTTTTAGATAACAGCCGTATCTATAGGTATGAGAATATCTCCTTGTGGTTTTGATTTGTATTTCCCTGATTAGTGATGTTGGACATCTCTTCATGTATCTATTGGCCACCTGTAGATCTTTGAAAAGTATATTTGGGTCATCTGCCCGTTTTTTAACTGGATATATATATATATATAAATTATTTTTCTATATGAGTTCTGTATATATTTTGGATATTAACCCCTTATTGGATATATCATTTGCAAATGTCTTTTTCCATTCCATAGGTTGCCTTTTAGTTTTGTTGTTTTCCTTCACTGTGCAAAAGTTTTTGTTTGATACAGTCCCAGTAGTTTATTTTCCTTTGTTTCCCTTGCTTTAAGGAGCTGTATCCAGGAAAACATTGCTAAGGCCTATGTCTGAGAGATTATTGCCTATGTTTTCTTTTATGAGTTTTATGGTTTCAGGTCTTAGGTCTGTAGTCCATTTGGAGTTTTTGTGTATGGTGTAAGAAAGTGGTCCAGTTTCATTCTTTTGCATGTAGCTGTCCAGTTTTCCTGGCACCATTTATTGAAGAGACTGTCTTTTCCCCATTGTATAGTTTTGCCTCCTCTGTCATAGATTGTGTAAACATGGATTTTTTAGGCTATTTTGTTCCATCAGACTGTCTGTTTTTTGCCAGTACCATATTCTGATTATTATAGCCTTGTAGTATATCTTGAAATGAGGGGTTTATGATAACTGAAGCTTTGTTCTTAAAAAGAAACATACTCAGGGGTTCCTGGTGGCTCAGTCGGTGGTTAACCAACTTCAGCTAAAGAAGTGACTTCTGCCTTCAGCTCAGGTCTGGGATCGAGCCCAGCATCAAGAGTCTACTTCGCCCTTTCCCTCTGCCCTTAACCACCCCCCACCCTGCCCCTTGCTTGTACATGCTTGCTCTCTCTCTCTCTCTCTATCTCAAAAACTTAAAAAAACAAAAAACAAAAACTCAACAGCTTTGGCTATTTAGGGAAAGTTCTGTTTTTATATATGGTCTAGCCATTGTCCACTTATATATTTACTCTTTCAGAGGTAATGGTCCTATGGAACCTCTTTCCTGCTAACCTTGGGCAAGAATGTTGGCCCAAAGCCAGGGCTACAAGCTTAAATAAAAGAGAAGACAACCATCTTGGATCTCTTAAGCATTTCAAGTCAGGTCATCAGCAACAGATTGAGAGTGTCGATATCAAGACAGCTTTGGTATTGCATCCTCTGCTAAAAACTCAGAATTGCCTGGTCAGTCAACCTGCTTTCTTAAGATCTAAAGTTCTAATTAAAATCTAGCAAAATGTGGAAAGCAAATTTTAATAGCTACGTACATTGACAGTTTTGTTTTTGTTCTTTAGAATTCCATTTGAAGGAATTTGCAGAGATTTCCAGTAACTCTTGAGCAGTGCTGCACACATTTGATCTTAGTCGGTTTTGATCAAAACAAAACAAAACAAAACAAAACCAAAAAAAACTTTGCAGGAAAGTCCCCAAAGGAGATAACTACAGTTATATTGCTTGGTGTGGTGGGTGTTCCACTCTGTGTGGAATGGGGCCCTAGCAATGCTCTTCGCATGACATAATTATAAATCAAAATACATCTGTGACAAGTGCAAGCATTTGAGCCCGTACAGTTGATCTTGCATTATGTCACTTTCAGCTAAGTCATGGCTTGTTAAAAATATAATGTTTTCTGCTAAAAAAGATCTGCTTCTATAACTAATTTTCTTTTTTGTCAAAGCAGCTCTGGTTTTCTTCATGAATTCACTTAGTATCAGTGGACACAGGACGGGAGAAAGAACATGAGAGTGATTACACAAACCCATTGCTGTGGCAAAAGATCAGAAGGAAATACAAACACAGAGCCTTGCTATCTCTGGATTAAAGCTGCAAAGCTATCAAGTAGCATTTGCCTTTTTATACCTCTTCCTAAAATGATCTAGATCATGCTCACTTTGCAGAAAGCAACCGCTTCTGAATCTAGATGCCTTCTCAACTGGCAAATGGTACTGAGTTCTTTAGAATTCCTTTTGCTGGACTGACTATTCTCAGCTACTGCCGTTCGCGGTGGTGACATAGCACTGGCTCAAGTGTTTAAGCAGGGTTTTTTGTTTTGTTTCTTGTTTTTATACCACTTCTGGAGACAAAGAAGTGTTCCTGTCATTTGATAGCCTTGAAGCAGAAGCAGGAGCTTCAAAGGACACCCTAGAGAGTCACGGGAACAGGTTCCCCAGCTGCTTCCTGAATGATGCATTTCATTTAAACTCATTCCAAAACCATTGGCATCCCCAGCAAAAGGCCCCATGAAATCTATCTGGAGGTGGCATGCCTTAAAGGAGGTTTTTTTGTTTTTTTTTCTAAGCCTGTGTTTGCTGGAAGTGTGTGTTTTAGGCTGCTCCTACAGCTATGCAAATACACGTGGGCACGCCGAATGCCCAGACACATGTATGTGCCTTGACATGTGGGCATTTGCCATTATTGGTCATGCTGTGATGTGAGGATTCTTCAGCATGCCTCTGTAGTTGATCAACTCCATGTCTGCTAAATTGAAGTATAAAGGTAGACATTTTAGGGGTTTTATTGAAAGAGCCATTTTATTGTGAGTCTCCCTTCCCCCACCCCAAATGTGTCTTTCACATGAACCACATGGTGCGATGCCTTTATTTCTGTAAGGACGATTCATGCATTGCTCACTGAAGCCCCCCTCCAGCTTAAAGGGGTAGAGAAAGGGCTTTCCTTTTGACCCTTTAAGCCATAAGCAAGATGCAACAGCTGGGTGGTGGTTTTTTAATTTAATTTGGTTAAACTGTGTGATCTTTGGGAAAGCATGAAGCAGTAATTTGGATCTTGGCTTTCCCCGTGACCTCCTTGGTGATCTCTGTCCCTTCCCCTTCTAGTCGTCCCTCCATCTCCACCTCGAATAAAAAGGGAGGCTACAGGGTTGACACCCAGGGGGCTCGACTTGGCTTTGGAGAATGTGGCAGAATACCCAGGCTGCCAAATTCCTGATGATCAGAGAGGTCTTGCTGAGGACCAATTTAAACTGGAAAGCACATAAGCTTCATTGGGCTATTTCAAAGTTCACGCAGCTTTAGTGTTAATCCTCTTAACATATTAAGCCAAGTGACTCACATACCATGATGGCAATGGTGCAAAGGCCTCTTGATTTTTATTTACATTACTCTGCATGGAACAATGCCAGTCAATTCATTCTCTTCTGCAATGCCTTCCTCACCCTCATGCCCTGCCCTAAGGTGGTAGAAATCATTGGAAGGCCAGACTGCTTATGCTAACATATTTGAAGATTTTACATAACACTGCTTTCCCAAAGTCCTGGAACACTTGCAGTACATTGGCTTAGAGATTCCTCCCCCCCCCACAACCCCCGCCCCTTCTGCAAAGGATAACATCTTGGCTGTAGACAAGGTAAGCATTTCCAGTATGAATGTTTAATGAAGATGAAGTCCGCATGCAGCATGCTGTTTATTTTACTTTCTAATAAACCCATGCTCAGCAATAGTCTTATGACTGCTGCAACTTCTTGCCACAATTTTTCAGCTGCAGTTTTGCTCAAAAGAAATTTCTTTCAACATTACCATTCTTATGATAAACTAATTATGTCAAGTGTGAAGAACCTGAGGTTGTGAAGAAATGAGCTACAAATAAACCCCTAAGAAATGTTTAACCTTCAAGTACCATGTGCAAATTCATAGATAACCATGCAAGAAAGCAGGCTCTGAGGTTATCAGGATATATTTCCAATTCCAAATGGGTCTATAGATGTCATAGACACTACCCAAAAAATTCGTCACTGACGGAATACAAACACTTGTGTGAGTAAAGAGTTAGGAACCAGAAAAAGACAGACTTGAAATGCTAGAAGCAGCAGGAAAGAATGGAAGGCCCCAGAGGGAATGGAGCAGATTTAAAAGATATGTTCCAGGGATGCCTGGATGGCTCCATCATTTAAGCAAAAGACTCTTGATTTTTGTTTTTTGTTTTTTTTGGGGTGGGGGGGCAGTGCTCAGGTCATAATCTCAGGATCATGAGCTCAAACCCCATGTGGGGCTTCACCCTGGGCATGGAGCCCACTTGAGAGTCTCTCCCACCCTCCATGCCCTGCTTGCACTTGTTCTTTTTCTTTTTCAAAAACAAGTACATAAATAAAAATGCTTGTTTATTAAATTCTGGGTTAGGCTCAGTTGTTATCTGGTTGGATATTTTATAAGAGGAGGGTGAAGTAACTTGTCCAAGGTCACACAGCCACGGTTATGATGGCCATTCATTGAGGACTTACATGCTAGCTGACTGTGTTAGGATATACGTATATAGCCACACACATATATCCATGTTGTTGCAAATGGCAATTTCTTTTTTATGGCTGAGTAATATTCCTTTATATACATACCACATCTTTATTCACTCATCCATCAATGAACACAGATTGTTTCCACATCTTGGTGGAAATTATAAATGCAGTTTGTAATTATAAATTAAAAATAAATTTGTAATTTATAGTTTATACTTGTAATTATAAATTACAAGTATAAATTTTAGGTAAATTATATAAAATCTTCTATATCTTACAGTTATAAATGCAGTGAATAAGAGGGTATAGATATCTTTACAAACTAGTGTTTTCATTTTCTTCGGGTAAATACTCAGAGGTGGAAATGCTGGATCATTATTTTCATTTTTTGAGGAACCTCCATCTTCCATAGTGGCTGCACCAATTTCCATTCCCACCAATACTGAATGAGAGTTCCCTTTTCCCCACATCCTTGCCAACACTTGTTTTTTTTCTTCTTGATTCTAGGCATTCTAACAGGTGTAAGATGGTATCTTACTATGGCTTTGATTTGTGTTTTCCTGGTGATGAGTGATGCAGAGCATCTTTTCCTGTGTCTGTTGGTCATCTGTATGTCATCTTTGGAAAAATATCTTTCAGAACCTCTGCCCATTTTTAAATTTTTGTTCCTTCTCTTGTATGAAGTGTTTATGTAGAATAGTAAACCCTTATTAGGTATATGATTCGTGAATATCTTCTATTCAGTAGGTTGCCTTTTCGTTTTGTTAATGATTCCTTTCGCTGTGCAGAAGTTCTTCAGGTTGACATAGTTCCCTTTTACTTTTTGTTCTTGGCCGCCTTTGCTTTTGCAGTCAGATCTAAAAAACTCTTACCGAGATTGATGTCAAGGAGCTTATCACCTATGTGTGTTTTGTTTTTGTTTTTGGTGGCTTAAAATGACATTTTCCCCCCCGGTTCTAGAAGCCAAGCCTGAAATCCGTATCACTGAGCTGAAATCAAGCTGTTGCCAGGGCCGTGTTCCCTACAAGGCTACAGTAGAGTGTGCCTTCTCGCCTCTTCCAGCTTCCGTGACTGCCAACATTTCTTGGCTTGGGGCCACATCACTCTAATCTCTGCCTATGTGATCACATGTGCCTTTGTGATCCTCTTTGTGTGTCAAATCTCACTCTGCCTCTCCTTTTTAAAAGACATTTGTGATTACGTTGGGGGCCCACCCAGATGAAAATAAATCTCCCCATCGCAAGATCTTTACATGTCTTAAGAAATTCTCAAACTTATCACATATGCTAAGCACACTTTTTTTCCCTCCATATGTGATAATTTTCACAGGTTCCAGGGATTAGGACGTGACTGTCTTTTTGGGAGGGCATTATTTAGCCTACTACAAAAGTCATGAGATCATAAGAGCTTTTAAGAGATTTTCACATGAGAGTATTAGTACTAATTCTTATTTTTAAGTGATAAAGACTTTTTAAAAAATGACTGTTTAAATAGCAGTTGTATAACTTAGAAATTATATTTAGTTACTTGCAACAGTGTCCTCGTGTGACTACCCCTTTCAAAAAAGGTGATTTAAATAAGATAGAAATTTTTCTTCTGTATAGGAGCATTTAGAAGTAGGCACCCCAGGACTAACTAGTATGTGCCTCTAAAATATCATTAAGGACCTGGTATTTTTCCATCTCTGTGCTGTCACCTGGATTCCATCCTCAGGCTTACTAGATGTTTCAAGATGGCGGCTGAACCTCCAGGCATTACATCCAGATACCAAGCATCGGAAAGGCATAACACCAGCTTACAGCCTAATGTCTGGAACATACTAGATGCACTGAAATGCAAGGTTGGAACATTTAGTTTTCTACCTGGGCAACATTAGCCAATTTATTTTTTAAGAAGGGGAGATAGATGTTGGACATCAATTAGCAGTCTTTTCATAGTAGTAAATATTCTTATTTTATCTTTTCAGTGTTCCAAGATTCATTGTTTATACACCACACCCAGTGCTCTGTGCAACACGTGCCCTCATTCTTAAAACTTTTTTTTTAAACTTTTTTTGATTAAAACTTTTTGAAGAATAATTGACCTTCAACATTGTCTTTCAGGTGTACTACACTGTGATGCAATATATTATGAAATGGTCACATTTCATCATATTATGAAATGGTCATCATATTATGAAATGGTCACTTACCATCTGTCACCAGAGTTGTTAAATAATTAACTATATTCCCTATGCTGTATGTTATTTTCTCATGTCTTATAACTGGAAGATACATCTCTTGACTCCATCTATTTCATCCATCCCCTACCTCCTCCTCCAGTGATCATCGGCTCTCTGTAAGAGTCTGTTGTGTTCATTCACTTTTCTTTTTTCTTAGATTTTGCATATAAGTGAAATCCTCTGTTTGTCTTTCTTAGTCTGACACTCTGTAAGTCTATCCATGTTTTTGCAAATGGCAAGATTTCATTCTTCTAATGGCTAATATTCCATTATGTGGACATACGCATGAGTGTGTTTGTATTTATACACACACCACATCTTTATTCATTGATCAGTGGGCATTTAGATTGCTTCCGTATCTTGGCTATTATAAGTAACATTTTGATGAACATAGGGATACATGTCTTTTTGAATCGGGATATTCATTTTCTTTAAGTACCTAGCAGTGGAATAGCTGGATCATATGGTAGTTCTGTTTTAATTTCTTGAGGAACCACCATACTATTTTCCTTAGTAGCCGTATCAGTTTATATTCTCACAAGAATGCGCAGGGGGTGGGAGGGGTCCCTTTTCCACCACATCTTACCAATCTTTGTTATTTCTTGACTTTTTGATAATAGCCATTCTGACAGGTATAAGGTATTATTGTGTAACTGGGAACCTTCTGGCTTTAGCAGGGCAGCTGGGGAGTGCAGGAACTGTGTGTTCTGCCCGCGCTAACAAGGTAGAGTGAGAATACAGAAATGGCACCACTGCCTCTAAGATGAATGAAGGGATCTCCTTCACAAATAGTCTAGGCTCATTTCAAACTGCTGCTATTGTTCTGGACCTTGAGTTAAGTCAGCTTGCAGGTAGCTCAGTGGGTTAAAGCCTCTGCCTTTGGCTCAGGTCATGATCTCAGGGTCCTGGGATCAAGCCCCACATTGGGCTCTCTGCTCAGCAGGGAGCCTGCTCCCCCCGCCCCCACCCCCCCCGCCTGCCTCACTGCCTACTTGTGATCTCTCTCTCTGTCAAATAAATAAAATATTTTTTTAAAAAAATTTTAAAAAGTGGGATCTCCATTGCCTACAGCCCTTTGGATCTCTTGGACACAAGCCTGGTTCTTCAAAGCTAGCTGTTTTAGGGGTCTTGTGTCTCCAGCACAGGTCCCACAGGTTATAGTGCCAGCTGAAGAACACCAGTCCCTCACTTGTCAGGGAGCTCTTGCTATGCGAGCTCCTTCTTGATTGTGGCTCACTGTGCTGGGGGTGAGGTATTGGGTGATACTGTAGCTCTGCCTCTTCTCTCCATCTGTGTGGCCCTTTTATTATTTTGAAGGAGATGTTCAGCTAGTTTTCAGCTCTCTTTCAGAGGAAATCTTTCCGTAGCTGTAGGTTCAGTGTGTATATGGAAGGAAGTGAATTCAGGATCTCCTCTGCCACCATCTTGAACTGCCCTCTAAGCTACATTTTTTTAGAATCTTTAAAATCACCCAAAACAATAAGGACAACTACATTATTTTTAAAGTTGTAAAAACCAGGCTTGGAGAACTACCTGCCCATTGTCACTCATACAGATTATAAATGGCAAGTCTGAGATTCACAATCAGGTTTGTCTAATTTCAAAATCCCTTTTTAATTATGCTGTGTTGCACTCACACAGCTGGCAAAAACTCTGGTGGGTTTTGATAAACACGGAGAAAGAGTTTCAACCATCTACTTTCCCTTTTCCCTTCAGGTATAATAAATTCTCTGTCAAGATAGGGTAATGTTGGAGAAATAGAGATAGTCTTTATTTGTTCAGATTCAGAAGACAGCTTCTGGTAGAAAGGAAGGAGCCCAGAAATGAAGAGTGAACTATTGGAGTATGTGCCACTGTATTAAAAAAACCTACTTATTTTTAGACCAGTTGGAAAGTAGAAACAAGTATAAATGGAAAGTCAGTTATTATAAAATAAATTTAATATCTTAAAAGAAGGAAAGATTCCACATGTAAATTGGAAACTCTTATAGCTTCAAATAGGCACCAAAAAATGTCGATCAAGATACTTGGTGTTGGAAAATGAAAAGTAAAAATTATAAGGCTTAGAATGCAATTCCTTATGTGTGGTCACTGATGGCTGTTACTCATATTTTATAAGTTAGACTGAAGAGATCAATTGGTACATTACTAGCTAGTGCCAGGAACACTGATCTAAGTAGTTCATGAGATGGGAGGACCATTTGACCCATTTTAGAGATGATACAATGAGAAGACCATTGGCCTTGAAATTAGATGAGTTTCTGTCACAGCTCCACAATGTGTGGCAGTGGGAGGGTACTTAGCCTCCCTGTGTCTTAGTTTTCATTTCCAAAATGGGGCTCATAATACCTACCTCAAAGTGTAACATCAAGTGTGATAATACATATAGAAGTACTTAACAGTTAGTAGCATATGGTAGAAACTCAGAAACATGACCTGTCTTTACCATCTTATCACATCTTACTTACATCCCTTGTTTCACAATTGAATTCAATTTATCCTATAGAAGAAGTCAGTGGAAATAGATGAGCCGTTCGGACTTTGTCATGATTTTTTAAATGGCTGTGGATGTACAATGTCTACTTGAGCCTCAGACATGTCCTCCCCACTCCGAACCATCATACGAATTCTGATGCCTCTCATTTTCACTTCTGAGGGTTTTTTTTTCCTAACATACCACTGGTTTTGGGATATAATATTACTTAGAATATATTAAGAGGTTTAACTATATAGTTGTAGATTCAAATCCCATATTCGGCACTTAAAATTTCTATGATTAGGAGAAACATGTTTGTCCTCCTCTGACTCCATTTTTCTCACTTGTAAAATTAGGGTAACAATAATGCCTAACTCATTTTTGTGAGTTAATGAAGTTCTTGGGAATGATACCCAGGAAGTAATAAGTACTAATTAGTGCAAGCTGTCATAATATTGTATTTAAGAATGAGAGCTTATCACCTAGGATTGTCATAACTATCTGAATATTCTGTGCATTAACACGTTCTTTCAACTCTTCCCCACACCTTTATTTGTATATGGATGTCTATGGACCACATGTAGTTATTTTCATAGAAATAGGATGATCTAGTTGGATATATGTGGTCTCAATTTTCAGTGCTGCCAGGTTGAACATCTCTTTGCTCTTCAATGATCTCAGGTTAAACTGATGAGAAATTTTTGATCCTACAGTTTGCCTGTTTTTACATTTGGGATGTCTGCCTCTTGCTGGATTATAGGAATTCCTAATATATTCAAAGTCTGAATCCTTTGTCAGTTATAAATATTGAGAAGTTGTGTTGCATTGCCATTACTAGTACGATGTTAAGTTAGACTGCCTTGCTTCAAACATTGGCTCCCCGTTCACTAGCTTTGTGACCTTGCTCAAGTTCCTTCACCCCTCTGGGGTTCAGTTTCCCCATAAAATGGGATGATAAATTACTCCCTCATGGAGAAAAATGAGGACTAAATGGGTCAATGCTTCCAAACTACTTAGAATGGAAACTGGTATAGAGTTGTCTTCTGGAAACCTTTCATATGCCTAATACAGTGATTTTCAGTTTTGTTTTTTGGCTTGAATTTTTTTTACCTTATTCTTATACTCACTCAACTTCATTCATTCTCCTTTATGAAATTTTGTATTCTTTGGGTCAGAAAACACATCTTGGAAATGTTTCATTTCTAAGGCCTTAATAAACAGCCTGGCCTATAGAAGGATTCATTAAATGTTTACAGAATGAATGAATGGATGGATGCTTTTAGTGTCCTATCAAGTCTGTTAGTACTAAAGTCCCCTTTCATTTTCTTAAGATACAGTTATGTGACACCTGAAGGGCAGATTACTTTCTTTTACTATGCCTATGATTAAATCTGTAGAGGGACTCCCTTTGGGGCTTTATAACAGCTTGGCTTCTGAGATGTAGTCTCTTACTTAAAATTTCAACAGGACTAAATGCTTCCACATATTATAGCTGTCTGCAAAGTTAAAACCTTTATTCCAGTCCCATCATGCGGGTCAATTCTTGAAGCTTTAGATGTCCCTGTGGAATGTGAATGGAAAGACACCACTGATCTCTTGATAAAAATTCTGTAAGTAGGGCCCAAAGAGACCTGCCCAGAGCCCAGAATGAATTGTAGATGGACTTAGGATGAGCCATTCCATCCCAATTTACAGATGAGTTGTCTGGGTTATTTTTTTGTAGCCTAAAATCCTAGAAATATGTAGATTACCTCAAAAAGTGACCTTGAGTTTCAAGGTCCTCTGAACTCCTATAAGAAAAATGCTTCCAACCTTGGCAATTTCCCTTTACTTGGCATTGAGCTTCAGTGTTGATAAAAATCAATAGACTATCTCACAGAACAAAAAGTAAATGATAAAAAGTATGTATTTATGCAATTTAGAAGGACTGAGAAAACGCAAGGAGGAATGAAAATGAGTTGACACCTGAGAAGTGACTTTGAATGATAATTAATATTGTTTTTACAATACATTAAAATCTAGTAGGCCCTTTTTTCATAATTCATATACTAAATATTTGTCTAAAACTGTGAGGATAAATGGAAAAAAGGAACATAGGAACATAAATATTGCCAAAGCAATAGGAAAGGTGTGTAGTGAAATACTTGCTATTACTGTTAATGTGTAAATGAAAATGTGTAGGCACTAAATTAGTTCTCCTATTAGTTCTCCTATAGGATTATCATTAGTGAATTCTTATTTATTCTACCTGAACTAGGAAGTAGACTTTCAATGGAGCTGAGCCATAGAGAACATGGATATAATACAAAATGTTTCCTCTTTAATCGGTGTCTTGCTTTTTGATTCTGTCAACCAAGATACCTTGATAAATTTTGCAATTTTTAGCTAATGGATGAGAATTAGTACTTAGCAACTAAAAAACAAAAAGAACAAACAAAACAAAATCACCTGTATTGTTTCTCCTCCTCTAATTTCTTCTGGCTCTCCTAGGTAAATCACATTAATGTAGCTTGTGTACTATACTTGGGTTGAACAACAAAGTTATGGGTTTCATTAATTATTTCCAACTGAGTCTTTCCTGCTCTAAGCAGAACTTCGCACAGATTCAGAGCTCCTCTTATCCCTCAATTGCACAGGCCTTTTGAGGCTTATTAGTAATAAATGAGGGCCAGACTGGCAGTGCATGGACTTCCTCAGCCTTCTCCTTTTCCATTCATTCAGCAAACAGCAATTGAGTGCCAAATATAGGACACTTATTTAGTCCTAGAAATGCAGACATGAATAAAATGTGGTCCTGTCCTTAAGGAACTGAGGTCAAGTGAGAGATGATGAAACTGTTACTCTATTGTGATTTAAGTGTTTTGGGCATGGAAGAAGGTCTGAGAGGCAACCTCACCTGTCCTTAGAGGGGAAGGAGTGGTAGAAAAGTCTTATTGCGAGGGAAGGGAGTAAACTGAGCTTCCAAGAATGAATAGGGATTAGTCGTTGGAGAAGTTAACTAAGAGCATTCCAGGCCTTGGGGAGCCATGTGAACAGACTCAGAGGTATAAAACCCTGTATCTGAAAACCAGTCTCTCCATATTTACAGGAGGAGGAGAGTTAGGAAAAGGACCAAGATGGAAGGGATATTATCATGCCCAATTATCTGGGCTTAACTGTGAGGACAGCAGGGAACCATCTAGGGTCGACACATAAGAATGACCTAGGAGGTGTAGACTTCCCTCAATTTAAAGAGAAAGGGATTGATGGCAGAACTGAAATGGGGTAAGGATAAAGGGAGGACCTAGTGATATTTCCAGGTGGGACTTCAGTATCCAGGGTGGGTAGTGTCTGATATATTGAGGGGGAGAAGATACTTGGGAGGAAAGATGAATTCCATTAGGTATGCTTTGAGTTTCAGATACCAGTGTTACCTGTCCATCATCTAGGTGACCTTAGCATGTAGATATCATAGACCCAAATGTATCTGGACAGTGAGATTGTACTGTGCAGGTTGTAATTATAGCTGCAAAGTAGTAATGCTAGAACTCACTGTTCAGTTAGGAAGTGAAATTTATCTCAAAGCATCTCCTTTCCTTCCCTCTATGTCTAGTAATCCCTGTGCTCTTAATTACTAGTGTCCAGGTTTATCTTACATATAGGTAGATGGGAGGGTAAATCCCTTCTTAACTACACCGGGCTCAGTAAGATAAGAATCATAACTGAGGTGGATGCCTTTAGCTTAAGGAAACCACCAGCCAATAGGATTGCCCTTGAGGTGCATTCCTTAGGATGGGCCTGCCTACTCCCAGTAGGGAGCTTGTGATACCTGTGAGGAAAGGTTGGTCTAAAAGTGGTAGTGGGGCTTTTCATTTGTTACTGCCTCATGTGAGGACTACTTTTTAGTGTTGTGCTTAGTCAGGAAATCACCTGACAGAAATCGGGCCACTCTTCTGTAGTAATTTACAGCTTTTAAATATATACTCCTAATTCTTGTGGAGAGTATTCTCTGATGAGTGGGGCATTGTCTGTGTTGAAGTAGGTCTTTCTCCAGTGAAGATGTTCTGTGATGGTAAGGACATGTGGCCTAGAGTGGGAATGTGTATCCATGGGTTGAGTTTTAGGTCTGAAGTGCTGTGATGAAGTAACCTACTCCCAGGTCCCCTCTTTTCGATGACCCACAGGTGTTAGAGCAACTCCCTGCCCCCATGCTATAGAGTCCTTGAAGGGTGATAACTTCTTCCAGTAGATGTTCGATCAGCAGTAGTTCATAACAGGCTGGAACTGTTAAGATAGCATGTTCTAGCTACTCTTATAGTCCCCTCCTGGACGGTACATTCTGACCTACCCCCCTCCTTTCCCCCTTTTCCCTGCTTAGGAATGCTGGGTTGGTACAAGTTCTGGAAACCAGAACATCTCTACGTTATTTTCCTACGCAGAAGCCAGTTCATTGCTTATTTGTTCTTCTACCCTGTTATGGACTGTTGGTGTCCTCCACGCCCCCCCTTCGGCCACCCACTGGCCGAGTTCATATAGTGAAATCCTCATCCCCACTATGATGGTATTCGGAGATGGGGCCTTTGGGAGGCAATTTGAGTTAGATAATGAGAGTGGTGCCCTCATGATAGGATTAATGCCCTTATAAAAAGAAGATACACGGGCCCCTTTTCTGCTCTCTGCCATGTGAGGATACAAGAAGGTGGTGGCCATCTGCAAACCAGGAAGTTCACCCAACAGCCACTGGGTCTGATAGCACCCTGATTTTGGATTTCCAGCCTCCAGAACTGTGAGAAACTAAGCGTATGTTCTGAAGTCATTCAATCTGTGATATTTGTTAGCGAAGCCTAAACTAAGACACATAACAGTGGAAATGTTGTTCCAGGAGAATTGTTTTTCTCTTCACACAGATCTTTGACCCAGGCCACCCCCGCACATGTGCCCATTTGCAGTGTTGCAGGGAATGTATCAGAGGCCTTAGTCTTCTTCCTGCTAGAAAACCCCTATGCTACTTTTTTGCAAATGAACCAACCCATCCTTTGAGCATGCACATTAAAGTGGGCAGGAGATTGTTAAACTGCACAAATAGAGCTAAAACTTTCCCAAAAGGTGCCTGTTACCTCCCTGGGACAAGCAGTGCTGCTTGTCCTTCATTTATATAACTAAGTGAAGCACTCTCGTCATCCTTCCTGCAGTAGGGAAAATGTCTCTTTAGTGACTTCTGCTCCTAGGCATATGAACAGTTGATCTGACAGAGCAGCTACTTACATAAGTCTAGGCCTTGGGAGGAAAAAGTGTACAGAACACAGATCTTGAATAAATACTCCCAGGGTGGGATTACAGGGTTAGAAGTTCTGAAATGACTAATACTTAGGGAACATCAGCAGAGGAGGGGAGAGGGGAGCCAGAGAAGAACAGGATGTGGAAAAGGATTGACCAGAGAGAGGAAAAGTTGTGCAAAGTGCCAACTGGGAGAGCGTTTCAAAGAAGGAGTAGTCTAGATGGAGCATCAGACACTTGGGAATTTAAGTGAGACAAAGGCTGAAAAGTGTTTCCTTTTACAACTAGACTCAGAAGGCAACATGTGTTCATAGTAGGGCCCTGTGTGCAGTGGGCTGAAATAAAGGTTTATGTGACAGCACTCCTTGTTTGTGTCTCATAAACATTTTGTGAGAATCCAGGCCAAACAGCCTTGGAGATACAGAGTAAAATGGGATCCTCATAGAGGATAAAGCAGTGTGGCCAGAATGTGTGAATTACAGGGACCAAATTACCCTTAGAAGTTTAGGGAAGGTGAGGGGGAGTGGTTGCAGGGCCAGCACCCTCCTTCCCTCAGCTCTGCCTTTGCCATGGCTAATCCTATTATAGCTCAGTACAGGCCAGGAGGAGAGAAGTGCCTTGGGGTGGGGGTGGGGGTGGGGCGGAGAGAGTAAAGGCATGATTTTAGGAAAGTTGCCTAAAGGAGGGGAAAGAAAGAGACATAATCCCAAATCTGGAAGGGACAGACAGAGATTACCAGAAAAAGATTAAAACAAGTTATAATGCAAATAATTTAATCAACACTTTAACACCTTAACTGACTAGATGTTTATTTTTTTGACTACATGTTTAAAAAAAATTGGATGGACTAGTTTACTTAGGCACCTCATAAGACGTTATTAAACGACCACAGGTTTTTTGTTTGTTTTTGTTTTAAAAAGAAAAATGAGCCCATCTATATGGTTTTATTGTTCTCAGCCAGTTTTAAGGCTTTCTATTGCCAAAACAAGCAGTTAATTCAGTTATTCAACCAGCCAGTCATTTCAGGAGGAAAACAAAGCCTTCAGAAGAGTAATGTTTCAACACGCGTGCCCCAAGCCCCAGCTGTTTGGCTGGACTTTGCACTTTTTTTTGGGGTAATATTGGCATTGAAAGACCTAGATCTTGTGGCCTGGAATGGAAATGAAAGAAAGGCTGTTAAAAATGTGAATAGTAGTTGAGGATTATAGCAAAAAAGATAATCCTAAAATATCTCCTCCTGATATAGTGATGGTTTCTGTAAAGCTTTATATTTCATTGTATGATTTCCCATAAAATCATAGGGATAGATGAGAGGCAGGCATGAGCATTATTTACATTTCAGAGAAGTAGAAACAAGAGCCTCAAGAAATTACATGTTTGGAGCAATTCCAGGCATCACATCATGGGCAGGACCATAAACAAAGCTAGTGCCTTTCAAAATCCCACTCTGGGCTTCATTTGTTACAGCACGTGATTTCCATGTTGTAATAAAACAGTCTTCCTCTAGTGGCATGCACCCTGTGGGCTCTCAATGCTTATTTGTTGAAGATGATAATAATGATCGTGATAATGATCATCATCTGGAATGAACAAATGGTAAGTAGCCAAAGGGAGTCGAATGAGAGAGAAGTGTTTATGGAATTTTATTGTTAGTCATAATGGTGCAAATGTAAAAACACTGGAACATCAAAAGGAGGGAAATGTTGGAAAGCAGGCCTATCTTCATTTCAGTTTAGTTAAACTTTGATTTTTTTTTTTTTTTTTAGGACACTGAAATAAATGGACTGTTTTAAAATTCTTAGCGAAATCAGGTTTTTTTTTAACAAAATTACTTCTTACTGAAAGAAGGATGTGATGACATTTTTGATAGAAGACAACTGATAAAATTCCAAGTGGGGGATACCCATTAAAACTGAGCCTCTAGTATAACAACCAGCAGATGCGAAAACTCTTCACCCTAAGGTCTCAAGGAAATGAATTAATGATTGCACAGGCAGTTCCTTCTCTATCAGTCACATAAGAAAACTTGAGGCAGTACCAGAAAGCCCATGGCAAGCCATTCACTTGGCATCTGACTAATGCCAGTGTCAACCCTCAACTGTTGTAATGTTGGCCTGAAGACTTCAACAATGTTCTCTGCTACTACATCCATAAGATGATACACAGTAGGGAAGCTTTGGTTATGGGCTTTTTTTTGTCTGTTGCACATCATCTTTGTTTTCTACCACTATTGACCCTTTTTCTTGCCCATTTTTGGAACTAAAACCACTCACGGTTGGAATTGGCTTTCTACTTTAAGGGTAACATAATCTGATTCAAATACAGCCCATTGCTGGCTAGAGCTTTCTATTAAATTCTGCTTCCCCATGAAATGTGTAATTGGTTGTACGACTTTGGGCAAGTAACTTCCCTAGTTTGAGTTAGGTTCTTTCCAGATTTAAAATTATTTCTTACCTGTTTCATTTAAGGAGTGAATTACCAGACAAATTACTTTCATATAAAATGTTACAATTGTACAAAAAAAAAATCAAGGCAGAAATGAACATAGTGACATTGTTGAGATTAAGAGAATTATAAGGGCATTTGCTGTGGGGCCTCACAGCAAGGCAGGCAGAGGGAGGAGAAATAGAATGAGATGAAGGGTACTCCCAGAGCTGCTCAGTTTAGAGTATTACCTGGGGGAAGTCACCTGCATCCTTCCCATCTGGGAACAGATCTGAGAGGCAGATTCTTATCTCAGGTCGGTATTTTCGAAAAATGTGTTTCACAACATGAATTGCAGGGATCTTTCATAGAAATTACATGAAAGGGAGCTCTGTGGTAGTATAAATTTAGGAACATGCTGGGTTCCATAAAATCAGAATTTTTCACTGGAAGGGTTTTCAGAGTTCTGGATAGACCATTATGTGGTATCCATACTAATTCCCAATATCTAGTAGTTCTCAAACTCATCTGGATGTGAAACTTTTTTTTCTTTAAATAGAGATTCTCAAGGGTTCGCTTTTCTGATGAATATGTTTCTATGGACATTATTGGTAGCAATCCTTGGCAAATTCAAGTTCACCCCAGAGTGGGGCCCAAGGGATCACTCTGATGTGAGACCTGTCCTTAACAAGTCCTGAATTTATAGGTAACTCTTGGGGCAAAACCAGCTTCCAGAATATGTAAGTTAACCTTCAACTTGTTTTTGCTTGGATGGTTTTTCTTAATTGCTTGAGCTTCACCTCCTGAGCAAGGGTTAGTTCAGTTTTGAGTGCAAGAATATTTTAAAGATGTGTCACCTTTTTGTGTATATCTTCATGAGGTCTTACTAATACATAGTCATTATTCATAAAGAATTTCAGAAAATATTTTAGCTGTCTCTTCACCATAAACTTGATGAACCTGATAACTCATTTGCTGAATGGCATCAGAAATCTCCAGTTTATCTGCTTAATTTTCATATATTCAATCACATTAAAAACCCTTCCTTTCTCATGTAATAATGCGTAACATTATTTCAAGTTACACATATAAAGTTTCAAGTATCAGTTTCAAGTATCTGAAAACCTGAAAACTCTCTTTCGTAGAATAGGATCAAAATTTAAGAATTAACCAAAAGATGTATAATGCTTCTTTCAAATTTTGAAAACTTCTTGAATGAGACAAAACTTATTGGTTTGGAGATATAGAAACCAAATGAAAACTTGATCTCCAGGGATGTCTTTATCTTTAAGAAAATATGGTAATATTTGGGAAAAACACATTTAAATAAAGGAAAGCAGAATCCCTATTGGAAGAGGAACTTACAGTCTGTTGCCACTGGACAGCAAAGAGTTACGTATGTCTAAGAGGAATTTAATGTTTTTTTCACCTATAGATAACGAAGAAAAACTCTGTAGATGGAAAAAAATGACAGGTTTTATCTAGGTACTGCACATATGCATTCAACAGATGCTTTTGACAAACATCTCTTGGTGTTTAAGTATATTCCATTAGATGGGGTCTCTTTAATTGGAAATATGCTGAGAAAAACCATACTGTTTGAAAGCCTTCATAGAGACCCTGAGAATGCTGGCTGTGGTTTATTTAATTTTAGCTTATCAGAATATTGTTAGGTGAGCACTATGTGGAACCCAAGCATTTTGCCATTCTGTTTAGAAATAATTCTATTAACCTCAAACACTAGGGTGGAGGACAAAAGTGCAAGAGCGATTCATATTTATTGGTATCACAATGTATCACATAATACTAATACAATATTCATCCCATCAGATGCAGAACCACCTATATAAAATGCTTTATCCCAGTGAAAGAGTTGGGAAGAGGGAAAGGAGGAATCGTGAAACATTTGAGACCATGATGTAAAACCTTTAAGTGATTATTGGAAACTTTCTGTCAGTCTGAAAGTTGGTAAGAGTAGATCTTAAAAGTTCTCATCACAAGGAAGAGTTATGTAGCTATGTGTGGTAATGGATGTTAACTAGACTTTGATCATTTTGCAATATACACATAAATCATGTTATACACCTGGAACTAATAGAGCATATTTTGAGAAAAAAATATTAAAAAGGTGAACACTTGATTTCTCTATCCCCTCTTTCCCATCCTAGTATGGCCAACATATTTCTTGGATTTGAAAGATCTTTATTAATTCAGCAACCCCTGTACATTTTGTCTCAGGTGCCTGTGCATTTTCAAATATTTTCAGGAGCTTTAAAATAGATTTTTATTTATATTTTATTTATATGGGTTATATGTATCAACACAGTTTTAAAATTGCAAGAGCCATTTTTGAAGTGCTAGCATGCATAAATACACATTAATCATCAGCAATGCATGATAGATCATGTAGTTTCTGGAATATTCTGCTGAACACCTGTATGAGAATAATATAGGCAAAAAAAAATTGTTCTCATATTAAGTTTTACCTTATGTATCCCCAGAAAGGGATTCAGGGACCCCAAATGGGAGCCTGGATCATACTTTGAAACTGCTGCATTAATTCATTAATCAATATAAAAACATGCCTACTGTGGGCTGGGTGCTGAAAGAGATACTATAGGTATGTGGTTAAAGGACTTGATCTTTCTGATACTTTTGTAGTTTAAAGACAATGCAGTCTGTAAACTTCAAAATAAAAGTCTCTAAGGCAGATTTTTTAGTCCTAGTACAGTCTCAAGGTTCTTTAGACATATATTGTAAATGCTTAATAATTACATAATAAATGGGCAGTCCAAGGCTTATCTGTATTAAATTTCTGTCCTTTGTCTCTGAACCTGTGATGCGCACTATTTGAAAACACGCAAAGGTACACCATTTTAAATATGCACAGATGACACTCTCTCATTCGTAAAATCAAATAGAGAAAACCGTAGTAGGAGAAACCAAGTCAGATGTCAAGACCAAGGAGACAGAAAAGTAAACTGTTACTCAGTTCTGCAGCATCATTCTGCAAAGAATTTTGAATGCTAAAGCACTTCATAGTAAATGAAACAGATAAACCTCTTGAAATCATCCAGACCTGGGTCCACATGAAGCTAGGCTAGAGTTCAAGCTATGGAACCATGGAAAAGTTTTCTGAGCTTATTTCTTCCCCTCTAAATAAAAAAAAGGGGGGGGGAACGTGGTCAGAGGAAAGAGGTTACTATGAAAGTCAGATTGCATGGATGTGAAAAAAGTTTAGCACTTTTAAAAGATGATGCAAATATAAGTTTTTAAAATTCTCATAGTAATGTCAAATTATTTGCATTTACAGAGAAAATACAATAGAAAATAACCCCAAGATAGGGGAAAGCGGCAATGAAATGGGTTCCCAATTCCTTTGATGAATTTAAGAAAAGGGGGGGTGAGACTGTAGACCTATAATCAGGAGGGCCTCTGATAATAATGACAAGAGGCAGAGGATGAGGTAGACATGAAACATGTGCCTCAGGGAAGAAGCCCCCCCCCACCCCAAGGAAGGCATAGGTGAAATGATTTTGAAAAAGAAATGCTGAGGCCAAAGAGATTCTAAGATCATTTTATGCACTATGGCTCATCCATAAGAGAATGTGAAGCTTGCTTTTGAGTGTCATGGTTTCTTGGTAATTTCTGTTATTCTAGAAATTTGGGGGGTAATTACATGTTTATAACAGCTCCAGAAACTAGAAAAAGGTGAACAGAAGGGCTAGAAGCCTACTTTTAAGTGAAAGATAAAAACACTGGCAGTATATTTGAATTAGAAATAGTCCCATTTTTTTAGTCATGAAATTTTTCCGTCTAGGATATATTACACATTCAAATGCCAAAATGTTTGTTTTCTAACAGCTTCATTGGTAGATAATTCACATCAAAATATATTAATTTGATGGAAAAATAAGGCTACCATACGTGACTTTGGTTTTAAAGAGCCATTTCCATATATGCCTATATAAAAATTGGCTTTAAGAATTCTTTTATATTTTCCCTTCATTTTCAAGGAAGATATATCTCTGAAAAAGATCTCTAATTTTTATCCAAACAATCAACTTAAAACTAACTTTGGCATTGATGAAGATAGTGTTAAAATGAAGAAAAAAGGTGCTGAGAAAGAATTTAAGACCAATGTAAACTATAAGCCAAACTGTCTGGATCACCTTTTATATTCATAGTTACTGCAGAAAAATGAAATATTGAATGTAACTATTTTCATTCTGGCAAAAGATTTCAGGCATGCATATGAGTTCTATTGCCTTTCCCCAAGAGCTGATCTCTTGGATACTTATCAAAACTCAATTGCTTTGAATTGATTTTGTCTCCTTAAATTCAGTTCTGTTGACACCAAATAAAAATCTTTCACCAATTCAACAGCTTAATCTGCAGACACTAGGTTTTGAAGTCACTGCAGCTTTGAAACTCAGAGCTCTTGTTAAGCTGGGGCGAGTATAATACTTAAAGAATAGAATCCTATTGCACCAAAATGTCTAAAAGGATAAATAATGACATATTAGGTGAATAAGCTGTGCCCATATATACCTATGAATATTTATATCTGATTTTGACTTACATATTCTTGTTCATTCTGATGGTTGTATCACATTGATTCATTATTTTGTTGGTGATACAGAAGGCAGCAGGCATACTTATTTAAGGCAGAAATATTGGGTTTAGGTCATTAGTCAGTACTAGGTCACCAAATCTAAGTTTTCTAAGATCTAAGATCTTAGCCACTGCTGTCATATTTTTATCGGGTAAAAAATTAATCATGACTGAGCTAGAATGCTGTGATAAATAACATGTGACCCATGAATTTGAAAATTTAGGTGAGTTAGAAAAATTTGTTGAAAATTACAACTCTACAAAACCAAAACAAAAAGAAATAGAAAATTTTAGTAGTCCTATGTATTAAAAAAGAAAGAAATAGAATACATGATTTAAAACTTTCCCATAGCAAAAATCTCCAGGTCTCAAGGATATAAGCAGTTACTCTTTCTAAATAATTAAATAAACTTATATAAATCATCCATAGAATAGAAAGAGGATACACTCCCAACTTTGTGAGGTTAGCACACCTAATATCAACTAAAATTACATGGTGGTTTTTCTCATGAACATAGATATAAAAATTTTAACATATTAAGAAAACAACTGAATCTAATGATATATAAAAATAATCACCAAGTTGGGTTAATTCCAGGAACACAAGTTGGGCTGAATTTTGAAAAATCAAAAACTGTAATTCACCATTACTGAATAAAGAAAAATCATATGGGTCATTACATAAAGAACAGGTGTTTAGTAAAATCCAGTATTTATGGCTGAAACTTAGAAAACCAGCAGTAAAGGAATGGAAGAGAACTTCTTCAATTTGGTAAAAACCTATAGTTACCCTCAAACTTAATGAGATACTGAAAGTCTGCCCCTTGAGTTGAACAAAACAAAGATTGCCAATCACTTCAGTTCATTCAGGGACCTCTTTGCTAGTGCATTTGGGCAAGAAAATAAAAGATAACTGAAAAGAAAAAGATTTAAAACCCATAGTTGTTGATGTAGAAAATTCAAAATATTGTATAGACTATTAAAATTAATAAGTGACTTTAGCAAAACCCTTAGACACAAGGCCAGTATCTCCATACAAAGCAACAACAACAACAAAAAAAAATAGAAAAATATTTTTGATGCTGTTTTAAATGTTAAGTATTAGGAATAAATCAGCCAAACTACAGAATTTTACAGAAATCTATTAATACTTCAGAATTTTTTTTTTCTTAATGATGTATCAGGGCACAAGCACACAGTAGGAAGGAGCTGCAGGCAGATGGAGAAGCAGGCTTCCTGTGGAGTAGGGAGCCTAATGCGGGGCTGTATCCCAGGACCCTGGGATCATGACCTGAGCCCAAGGCAGAGGTTAAACAGACTGAGCCACCTAGGTGCCCCCAGAAATCTATAAAACTTCAGAGAAATTGAGACCTTAATAAGTATATTGAAAGACTCAATATATTAAGGGTAACAATTTCTCACATTGTGTCATTAAATTAAATGTAATATCAAGATTCCAGAGGCTTTTTTTTTTTTTGGAAGTGGACAATCTCATTTTAAACTTATATAAAATTTAAAAGTTCCCAAAAGAGTAAAGACAGTCTCGAATGCAGTTGGAAGACTTAAACTATTAAATCTCAAGCCTTAGTAAAGGGTTGCTGCAAAAAAGAATGAAATTAATTCAAGGATAAACAAGTAGACCAATGGAACGTAAAGTCCAGAAATATGTCACACATAAATATGTGTGATTTTCGGGCAGGGTGACACTACAATATAGTGAAGTAGGGATTTTTTTTTTAATGGTTCTGGACTGATATGGTATATGTTTGGTAGAAAATATTGAATTCCTGCTTATACTTTGTAGAAAAGTTGGTTCCAGATGAGCTGAAGATGTAAATTCAAAAGTTAAGGTTTCAACATCATTTGTTATCGAGAAAATGCCAACTAAAACTTTTAGGGCAATACTGAGTACTGGGGAGAAATCAGCCTTCTCATGTACTGCTAGAGGAGGAAGGGGAGTATAAATTTGTACCACCTCTTTGGGAAAATGTTAGCATCGACTACAAATGCCCTATTTGTCATGTTGTTTTGTAGTAAGCTTTTTAAATAGTCACCAAGTAAGTTACCATTTATTCTTAAGTTAATTTCTAGATGTTTTATGGTTTTATTGCACTCAGAGCTTCTTTCTCCCTTCTCATTGCATTTTCTAATTGGTTATTGCACTTTAGGTGAGCTTTATTTTCTGTTGGTCATGTGATTTTCAATTATATGTTTAGGTAGAAACTCTTAGAACCTCAATTAGTATTTGTTTTCTCTCTTCATTTCCCACCCTTATTTCTATCATTGCTTTGGCAAGGATCTCAACTAACACGTATTGAATATTAGTGAGGATAACTAAAATATCTTATACCTGACAATTTAATGATAAGATTTCTAATATTTTACTAAAAAATTATGTATTTTGTTTTTGGTAACTACTCTTTCAGATTAGGGAAGTTTTCTTCTATTAATTTTCTGAGAAGTTTTTATTAAGACTGAGTAATGAACTTCATCAAAGTCTTTTTTTTTTGCATGTCTTTGGGTGATTAACATATTTTATTAGACACAATTTTTGTATATAATTTGTTTTATATATTTCCATGCCTTAACATTGAAAATATTTTCATTTATGTTGTTCTTTATATTTCTGTATTCTATTTGGAAGTTATTCACCTGTGTGTGTGTGTTTTGTATCTGTGTTTATCTACCCTTCCAGTGCTTCTGACTTGTTTGTTTTAGGATGAAGATAATGCTAGGTTTTAAAATGACTTGAGAAGTTTCCCTTCTTTTTCTGTTCTCCATATCGGAATGATCTTTTTCATTGATTTTGAAGAGCTTACCCACCAAATTATTAGGACTCCTTCTTAGGGGAATGCGTCTTGTCTGGGGTGCCTGGCTGGCTTAGTCAGTGGAGCACGGAACTTGATCTTGGGGTTTTAAGTTGCAACCTCATGTTGGGTGTAGAGATTACTTAAAACTAAAATCCTTTACCAAGATATAAGAATATCTGATAGAATAAATTTTTTTAAATTACATCTTATCTGCCTTTGACTATCATTTTTAAAAGATTTTTATACTTATGAACTTTTTTGGGCTAATTATGGTAGTGCACATTGGGAGGCAGTGACATTTTTTCCTAAGATTTCAAATTGATATGCATATTTCACATTAATAGTTTCTTTTTTTTTTTTTTTTAAAGATTTTATTTATTTAACAGAGAGAACACAGCAGGCAGAGAGGCAGGCAGAGGCAGAGAGAGGAGCAGGCTCCCTGCTGAGCAAGGAGCCCGGTGCGGGACTCGATCCCAGGACGCCGGAATCATGACCTGAGCCGAAGGCAGCTGCTTAACCAACTGAGCCACCCAGGCGTCCCTCACATTAATAGTTTCTTATGCAGTTAGATTCCTATCTATATTACCATACTATTGATATTTTGGGGGGGGGGATCAGATTTACCAGTTTATCTTTGAAACAGTTTTGTTGTCTTTTCAGTGATCTGGAATTTTGTCTTAATGATCTAGTCCGAAGTGTTTTTTTTAATTACATAGCATACTCACATATATTCTTTGTACTTTCTAAAGTGATATGTGATCCTGGTCTGTACATGTCCACTTGGAACAATAACTGGTTACTGGTGAGAGATCTTCTGTTTTCTAAATTTACCTTACACTCAGCTTAAAAGTCTATAAAATCCCAAATGTAACTATGGCTTGAGGGCCTCTTCAATTAATGCAAGCATGAGGTCCCTGGCCAGACCTAGTCCAGTAATACCAGGTCAGAATTTTTATTACTGGTAGATGTCTGCTATTTGCTGCTTCTCTCCATATTGTAATAATTAAACAGAATTACCCAAATGCAATATTCTGTTGTCCACTGAGGTCCCATCTTTGTTAGAATTACTGTGCTTCCATGTGGTGTTTGGCCTTTTAAATATCAGAGACCTTGAGGCACTAGGGTGGCTCAGTCGGTTAAGCGTCTTCCTTCAGCTCAGGCTATGATCCCAGGGTCTTGGGATCAAGCCTCCTGCTCAGCAGGAGTCTGTTTCTCCCTCTGGGCTCTCCCCACTGCTCATTCGTTCTCTCTCTCTCCCTCTCTCGCTCTAAAGATCTTTAAAAAAATATCAGAGACCTCAAAAGATTCAGGACTACGAGTAATTTCCGTATGTCTGCAACAATAAAGCAAACCTTCCAAGTGCTATTTGCTGTCTTGACCCAGTTCATCAAATTTGAATGGCTTTGTATGAATGAACTCTACAATATAAAATATTTTACTTAAATAATCCTCTCAACATGTTTGCTCATTCAATCCTCACTATTAGGAAAATGAAAGTTGAAGTACTTTTTGAGAAACAATGTTTCAAAAGATTCACTCAAAGGTAAGGTTGAAGCGTTCTGCACATCAGCCACACCCCACCCCTCACCCTCCCCATCACTGGTGGCTTAAGTGCCACAAGCCACTGACTGACTAACAGATGGAAAAAAAAATCATTCTAAGTAGATAATTTACTTTCTTCGGAAATAAAGGCGATATCCCTCTAACTGGCAGTAGTCCTACTCAAATGGAGATGCACGCACACTTTTACTTCAGCTAGAAATGAAGTTGCCATTTCCTTGATGGTTTCAAGTCTCAGAGCAAACATTGGTGGGAAGCCTACTGTCATTTTGCTTGCTTCCTGACTGACAGCTTTCAGGGACAGAGGGTTTATCCCGTAACAAGGATGCTTAAAGTTACGCTGTATTGATAAATTTGCTTCAAGAGAGCAGATACAAAAATACTGTGCAAAAAGTTGTACGTATGGGTCTTTTACGGTTCCTGTCTATCTCTCTGCTTCATACTCTGTCCCAGCTCCAGTTAATTTTGTAGAAATAGATTCGGCAGCCTGGGTTGCTCATCTTCACTTGCTCTAAACAGACACCGTAGCTCTATGTTGCAAAAATAAGCTACCTTTTCCTCTTTTGTTCTCTTTGGATCTGTGCGATTGCTGAAGTTGAGCTGATTTTAGTGAAGTGGGGGGAAAAGCCACCCTCTGCTCTGCTTTGCAAACTGCCATTCATTTCAGGAAATAACTCTCTGCCTGTTGGCTGGAGATCCAGCTGCTTGTCATGTTAGACCGTGTGGCGCCGACTGCTGGGTCCAGCTGTACAGCCAAGATCAGTGCCCTAAGGACTGAGCACAAAAATGCTGTGATCCCTGGCGGTGACAGGGTCTCTGCTAACAAGCCTCTAGACATTCAAGATGAAATGTCATCACCCCAGCACAGCTATCACGGAAGGATGAAACAAAGCATCTAAAGACCTTTAATAGCATCCGAGTCTGGGAAATAAGTGAGGCATCCCAGGTGTAGTTCCTCATTCTCTGGAGTTGATGTCAATTCTGTGAGCAATTGTGACCCCTTTTTTATCACCTCTATTCTCAATACTCAGATGAAAAGATAACTTGTAATAACACATTTTCCCGTGATGGAGCTTAAAACATTTCTAGGGCTTACTGCTAGTTGTCCTCCATTAATAATTATTAAGTGTCTATTCTGTATAAGTCCCTCTGCTAGAAGCTGAAATGGACAAATTAATAGAGTGCCTACCTTAATGGTGTAGCAGGTAAGGATCAGTTCATTTTTAGTTTAGCTGAGCCTTTGCTGGCCTTAAACCAATGACAGGTGTTTTTATAAGAGGGAAATTTGAACACAGATGCAGGGGAAAGAAAGCCATGTGCAGGTGGAGGCAGGGATTAAATGAGGCATCTATAAACCAGAGAGTGCCAAGGATTTCCAGCAACACAAGAAACTGGGAAAGAGGTATAGAGACAGACTCGTTCTCTGCCTCAGGTAGGAACCCTCCTGACACCTTGATTTCAGACCTCTAGAACTTTAAACCAGAAGTTCTTGTTTTTTAGCCACCCGATGTGGCAATTTGTTACTGAAGCCGGGAGGAACTAACTCCTCTTCTCTGCAATTCCTGGGACAGGTTATAAAAGAGAAGCTTTCAGACTGAGTATAGTCCAAAGGAGTTTGATAAGATAGGGAATGCAGGACACGGTCACTATGTAGCACTCAACTGTGATGTATTCCTTTAAAGCTCTACTAAGGTCGTTCCGTTTTATAACAAGAGCCGAGATCTCTTTCTGTAACCACCTTTTCCAGGTCGTGCCACCTGGAGAAGGCTTATAAGCAGAGCACTGAAAAGTCCCGTGTGGGTTGGAATATTCTTTGGGTTAGTTCCTTGGTTAGAACGAGTAACACTGCAGCCCTAGCTTCTTTTTGGCTGGGGCAAAGAACGTCACATGTGTCATCAGTGGTCTTCGGGCTTGGTCAGGGATGAAAGCCCAGGCACTAGAAAATGATATTATCCTGGCTTATGGATATGGCTCAATTTTTACTGGACCCAGCAGTATTTGGCACTATATAGTGTGTGACCATAAGCAATGAGTGTGTTTTAAAAACATGCCAGAATTAATACATCCTGAGTGCTATCCATCAAAAACCGTTACATTGGCATCACACACCTCACCATTGTCCCCACTACCCTGAGCATTACTAGAACTCCTCTTCTGCAATTTTCTTCAGATCTGGTTAATGAACCACACCAGAGAATCAGCCTCGTAAATTTATAGTCACACATAATTTTGACCATTAAGAATGTCATTGTGCTTGATGGATCTTACCCATCTCATCCATCAGAATTGACTTTGAATAACTTTTGACCATTTCCCCAAATAAAATCCACCATCCATGGAGAAATATTTGCCTCCAGTGAGCACATTCAAAAGAATGATAGCTTCCAAAAATCCTTTCAAAAGAATGCTGTGCACAGTGCCTTGCAGATGGTTGGCACCCAGTAAATGTTTGCAGATTTGCTTTAAATGAACTGGGAATTCTGAAGACAACACCAAGGGTGTAATTCTAGAAATAGTAAAACAGGTATATAGCTTCATAACACGAATTATAGGAAGGAGATAATTATATATTTAAATTGTAATCCATGTTAAAAATAAGTAGTATTACTTTATTGCCATATTGATAGAAAGCCTATCTTCCTAACCATCAGGAGATAGAATTTTATGGGTTTTCCAAATTATAAGCACAGAGCACATGTACAGCTGTACTTACGAAGTTTTGCTTTCATTTTTTATTTTCTTGGATGATAAATAGCATAATCAGACATGATTTCAGAAAATATTTTTTGTTCCATTTCATTGTCTGGCACCATCAATTCATTTTCTTGTCAAACCGTAACTGTGAATCCAGAGGTTACATTGGTAAAAGCAGCAGGAAAGCAGTTAGGCTGATACAAAGACTAAAACCAGTAGCCCTGGGGTAGCTAATGCAGAAGTTCCATGAATTTCTTCACGCCAAGAACTCTGTTGGATAAGGTTCAGAGAGGAAAGAATGGATTATTACCAAGGGATTAGACAATAAGCGTGACAGGATTGTCAACAGAAAAAGCGACAGAAGATAAGTGTTTCGGTGATTTAGCGTGTGATAATGTAGGTTTTCTTTTAGTAGACTTCTTGCTTAACCTGACTTCTTGGCCAGCCCTCTAACAGATGTAAAGGGATAGACTGAACCAAAACCACTATTTTTTTTTTTTTAAAGAGCAAACATGAAATATTAGACTTCAAAAGGTTAAGTTATAGGAGTGTAAGATGATGCAGCTACTTTGGGAAACAGTCTGGGAGGTTCTCAAAAGGTTAATCATAGTTAATGTAGGACCCAACAATTCCATGCCTAAATATATACCTAAGAAATGAAAACATCTATCCACATAAAAATGTGTACATGAATGTTCATACCATTATTCATAATGCCAGAAAGGGGAAGCAGCCTAAATGTCCCTCAACTGTGAATGGATAAACAAAAAGTGACATAAGTATACAATGGAGTATTATTTGGTAATAAAAAAATGAAGTATTGATCCATGCTACAACATGAATGAATTTTGAAAACATAGTAAATGAAAACAGTCCAAATGGACCATAGATGATTCCATTTATAGGAAATGTCCAAAGTAGGCAAATCTGTAGGGACAGAAAAGAAATTAGTGATTGCTAGAGGCTGGGGAAAGAACAGGAAATGAGGGAGTGACTGCTAATTGTTAGTTTCTTTTGGGGGTGATTAAAATATTTTATTTTTTT
>CM052808.1:40934299-40999431 GCA_028533885.1 Nasua narica | reverse complement strand
TGGGATGTCCCAAGAGGTCAAGCGCAGGCGGAGTCCAAGGAGAGGCTTAGAATGCAGAATGATCAGAAGTAACCAATGCAAGGAGCTGGGAGAGCGAACTGGCTTACAAAGTTTTGCATCCTTCGGTGGCTGACTTCCCGGAGGCTGCCCCACTAAGGGGACTGGGGCAGAGCAGGGGTGGCGTGGGGGTTTCACCTGGCAGTGACCGAGACTGCCAAAGCCATATGTACAGCTGTAGTTACCCCTGTAATGTCTGGTGCACATCAGCCTGTGCCTTGGAAACCTCATTCTGCGCCCGAATGATCTGAATATTTCTAATACATGTCCATCACTTGGGCATCTAAGCTTCGCTTTGGGGATTTGCTTTCTTCTTTGCAAACAACGTGCCATGTTAAGATCCTTACAGGACCTGCTAGGAAGACTTGTGAGCCTCCCTTTTTGTGTGGGTCTTAGCACACGCAGCCGAAAGTGGAATTCTTGTACATTCCAGCCGTCTTCTCTGCTGATGGAAACTTCTGTGGCAGTGTGCAGATAGCTCAGCAGATGACTTGAGGGTGGGTGTGGAATTTCTGCTGCACTGCCACAGGGGGATTTCTCAGCGTCTTTCCGTGTCGGTCCCCACGAACATCAAGTGGTGCCTAGTGGCAACCAGACTGACACTTACTGCGTCCTCCCCTGTTTGCGCTTCGGCTCAGATACGGTTTTGGTGTCAGCGTCTGGATTGTTCGAGGATAAAGGGGAAGCTGTCTGATCTGTCACCTTTTCCTGGGTCCCCGAACGGGCAACAGCAATTGTGGTTTGGCAAGTAGAGGATATGGAGCATTTGGTGAGCGCGAACCCATAGCTAGGAGAGAAATTGCAGTGAGCTTATCCTTTGTCCTGGCCAGCTCAGCTGCATAAACCTTATAGTGAGTGCACTTTGGGAGAGGGATGGTGCAGCCCAGGATAAAATCGCATCTTTGGGCAGAAAGAGGAGAGGCAAAGCCATATAAGAAGGACACCTGATTAAGAAAGATAAGTGAAAAAGATTCAAAATAGATCATTTGATATAGAGTACCTCTATAGGTATTTAAGTGTGATTTAAGTGTGGCGGTATTGCCTACAGAATACATTTCAAGTTAGTGACGGGTTGCACTTATTTTTACAAAGAGTTTTACTTCTAAAGAAAATGGTAACCAGGATGAATTTGGAAGATCAGGGTGGGAAAGCCTCCTGGATATTTACCAAACTCATTTCTTGTTTTTTCCCTGAGCTCCTACCTTAGTTGCATTTCTCCACTTCCCACATGTAGCTGTGTGACTGCTGGTAAATGAAATAGTAGTGTGAGTATCAGGTGCCACCTTCCAGCCCAGCCCTCAGCTATCTGCCACAAGACAGGTTCAATGCTTTTGCCTCCTTCTAATTGGCTGGAGAAGGGGTCATTTTTCCATCCTTCCCTCAGCCTTGGAAGCCACAGTTTGGAAGGTGACCTCCATCCTTGAGGATCATCACTTGGAAGAGAAGTGCCCACTGATGAGGAACACCTAGTTTGGACTTTGTGTAAACAAGAAACAAGTTTTTACTGGGTTTGAAACTTTATGCATTTTGGAGTTTGTTCTAGCAGTTTAACCAATATAGCCTTAATTAATGCAAACAATCCTCAAATTTTCGTATGGAAAGTCACTCATTTTTCTTGCACTTTTGGCTCTATCTGAGCTCACCATTGGCACTATCTAGGATAGCAGACAGTGACACCACAATGGTGCAAAGTAAGATTTGACCAAATAAGACACTAAAATGAAATATTTTTCTAATATATGCAAACTGACTTGAGATCTTAATGGCAGTGCACCTAAGGCTATAATTCTCTAGATTACAGTGACGTGAACATTCGGTAACGATTTTTATGATGTCAGGTTTTTTTCATTACTCTGCATTTCTCAGGGGAATGTACCTTATTCCTTAACATGGAATTCCATAAGAATAAGGAAAAAATAAATTTTGCTTTTGAAATCCTTTTGTCTACTAATCCAGACTTGCTCTTAACGTATCGTAGAGGGACGCTCCTTCTAGTGTCCGGCTGCTCTGGCTCCTGCCAGCCTGCGATCTCGGCCACTCAGGTGATACATGCAGGGAGGACAGTCCTTCCCTAGGAAATCTGTGATAGGAGGCAAGTGACTGAACACTGGTCAGAGACAATGGAGCGTGATCTCTACATGATCTCAAAGCCATATGCTTTGGTACTTTCTGCAAAACAAGCAAGTGTCCAAAGAAACAGTGTTTGAAATGATGGCTTGAACTAGTGAAATCGTGAGAAGGGCCAGTGGCTATCTTAGAAGCTCAAAGTGAGGGAAGACGCAAAGAACCGAGAAGGACTTTTCCTGAAGGTTCTTGTTCAGCTTTAGAAATGCACAGACTTCTAGGCATATTATGAAACCCCCAAGATTTAGGGCCCAGGGAATAAACTTTAGGGGCAAGGTGTGGCTGTGGCTTCATGCTCCCTGGCTCTTCAGCGAGAGGCTTTCTCTCATCTTCACAGCCAAGGAGATCTCAAAGAATTAGGACTATTCTCTCCTTTCAGTGCTTTGTCTGTAGTCTGGCTTGAAATCTCTTTCCTCCCCAAGGTACTGTTAAGGCATGGCAGAGTTCCATATAGTTCCATATATATATATATGAAAGCTGATACTGATTCAAAGGAAGAATACATAAAAAATAAGAAAGGAAACAAACATCTATGCAAGTTTCTGATGCCGTCAAAAACAGGGTTCTACAAGCTTGAATCCCTTGTGCTCCTCTGTTTTTGTTTCCTGGGGTAATTGGCCCAAAGGTTGCTTCCCTTGGGAGACATGTTCACCTTTTGAGCCTCTCAGGCCTCCACAAGGTGCTACCCACTGATCTGCTCACAGGCAGGGTCAAGAGGAAGGGCCCACTTAAACATGCTTCTGTAAAGCCCTTTTCTCATTTGTAGAGTCTTCTTTATTCTAAGTGTAAATTGCAAGACTTCTAATTTTCAGGAGCTACTATGTGCTGAATCATGTAAAAATTATCAATTTCCAAAAATTTTTTGGATCAGATGTTACAGGAAATAATATTGATAAAGGAAAAAATATATCTTAGTTATGAAACATTGACTAAAGTTTCCTTTGTAGACCAGGATGTGATCATTTTTTCATAAATATTTCTTTGATGTATAAGAAAGTTTCTATTTGATGGGTATTATATTAAGTTGCGTTTATCACCTGAATAATTCTATTGCTTTATGTCAATGACTTTGTTTTCTGTTTCTTTACTGGACTTTTAAGTTCATATTTGGAAAAATTCAGCAATGCATATGTGCTTTCACTAAAACTCTTTAGGTTCTCTTATTAGCTGGGGGGTCACATCCTTGCATATGTGTTTCCTCTAGCTATTTTATTTCAGTGGGACCAGGTCCAGATGCTGCAGTTCTCAGATTGCGGCTACATGCTAGACTGTGGGTGGCATGGGCCTCCATATCATCATTAGTTCGTAGGCGCTGGAGGAAGCCACATGGCTGCCCCAATGCCCCCTTCACCCCCAAGTGTCCTCTGCTGCGAAGGCCACCCCTTCCCAGTCTTGGCCACCCATGCTTTTTAAGATTTTATTTGAGAGAGAGGAAGGAGAGGAAGGGCAGAGAGAATGTCAAGCAGACTCCATGCTGAGCACAGAGCCCCACAAGGGGCTTAATCTCATGACACTGAGATCGTGACTTGAGTGAAATCAAGAGTTGGACACTTAACTGACTGAGCCAAGTGGGCGCCCTGGTGAGGGGGAAGTCTTGCACCTCTCTTTGAGGCGAAGGAGGCCACCATCTCATCCGTCATCAGAGACCACTCGTCTCGTCCAACCAAGCTCTCTCCAGCACACGCATTTTGATCCCCCACTATCTTGAGCTTACTTCTGGCCCCGACTGAGAGTGTTCTGGCCCAGTTCTCCCCACTTAGACTTTGGAGGAGCCGGAGACCCCACTCACAAGCTCCAGGTCCTTCTCAGACACCTATTCAGAAGTTATCCTGATGGTAGAAGGCAGAGGGACACATTTAATCTCCCCTTCCTCAGTTCCATTTTCTGCCTTGGTGCGACACCCTTTTTTTGGACAACTGGCTGGACAGACTCAGACCATTTGATAACCTTAACATCCACAACACTGAAATTGTGCCCCATTGTTACCCGGAAGGTCATCCTGGTTGGGGAATGGATCATTTCACTCTTCCTCTCTCCAGGCCCCTATCCTGCCATCATTCAGAGTATTGGTTACAGTTCTTTAAGTCATAAAGGCAAATATCTCACCTTAACAAAACTTACTGGGAAAAGACTAGAGTGATGACTATGGCTTTTCTGGGTCTTCTGATACGTAGAGTCTGTTGGTAAGTTTAAATATCTCTTTGTTCTGACAAAGGAAACTGATTCCCTTAAGGGGTGAAATTGTTCCAAGTTCTGTGTGAGTGTGGTGTGTGTGTATGCTTAAAACAATACAGAACCTCTTTGCTTATGTCATGCAGGAATGAAAAATTCTTTTCCTAATCATAATATTCCTCCAGAATGTCATTTGGTAATACAGGAAGTTCATAAGCCATTAGGATAATGATTCCTAACATTACTTGTCAGTAAAATATGGAAATCAGTTCTGGTTACCCATTTGTACTAATTTTATCTTACATTTATTTAGTCAGCAGCAAAGACATTCAGAGGTGATTGTGTCCCACTGATTAATTCCCAGATCTAATAGATCACCAGATATACAGTAATATTTTCTTAACAGTGCATTTTTGCAGAAATGAAGATTTATATCTTAACTGATTCACCGAGGTGGCCTCATAAATGTGAGGCCACATTTTTTGCCACTGGGCTGTTGATTCTTATCCTGAAATACTCAGATACCTCTTGACAGAAGCTTCTGTCAGAGTCCCTCATAATTCACTCACTCTCCTCCCCTTTCCCATGGTGCTCTCCTCCCAACCCTGCCTCTGTTCCCCTTCACCACTCACTCTGGGCTCAGAATTTACCTTTGGCTCCAGATGCCCCCACAGTGGTATCTGAATCACTGCCCAGTGTCTTAGGTTGCAGCTCCCCCATCATCCTTCCTCCGAGTGTCTAGTCAGTGAGGTCAGTCCCTCTGCTTCATTTACTCACAGTTCCTCTAGCCAGATATTGTAAACTAATTTGAGTGGATAGACGGTGGTTTATGCAAAGTGTTACCCCCTCTCAATAGTATTTGCATTTTGATGAGCTTTGACAGAGCAAATCCTGGGATTATGGGAAGCATTAGTGACTGGTGTGAATGTATTTGCATGTGGAGAAGCAGACAGGTATTTAGAGGGTTTTTTGCAAATCTCTCAATCTCTACATTTATCTCCTTTAAAAGTTTAGACTTTCCCACTGGAAGTGTTTTCGGTACTAGAAATCTCATCATCTTCATGTGATGGTTTGCCCCCCCCCCCCTTTGGTGATGATAACAGTAATAATAATTGCACCATAAAGATTTTTAACTTTACACAGTTCTTAAGCATCATTATCTCATTTTATTTACTATGTCCATATAGCAATAGTGAAAGGTGAGACTCTACTCCAGTGCTGATTGTTGAAATTTTTTTGAGGTGGGAGGCCATGAATACGAACGTAGTCCTATTCACTCACAAATATAAAGAAACTTTTTTATCTTGATAGAGGGAAAAAAAGCAATATTAAAAACTGGCTCATTGCAGGGACTTCCACCTACTTTGTAAAAGCTGTAACTTCCTACTCAAGGCTGACCTCTATGTAGGCACAGTCAGCCATGCAAAGAAGGCACTTTCCCTTTTCCCAGGAGAGAAAGGTGCAGTTTTAAAAATAGAAAGATGATAGACAATGGGAGAGAAATCATAGGTCATCCCTTTCCCTCTTTCTGACAGTATAAGTGTTGGGGGGAGGGGGAAGGAAAAAAAAAGAAAAGAAACTCAGACTTTTACAAGGAAGAATTCACAATTCACAGGCACGCATCCCCCGTCAGGCAGACACTATCTCACTGTAAGCAAGAGTGGCACCCTTGGGCGATAAGAGTTGGATAGGATTATGCAGAAGATGGAAGGCCAGGACAGGAGCATTTAAACAAATTAGGTAATCCTAAACCCCTGTCCTTAAGATCAAGATCAGGCTCTGTTTCTGAAGCAGAGAAGGGGCCTGGAGTCCCCTGCTTGGGTGGATCGCAAGTGGCAATCCACAGCGCCCTGACACTGATCCTCTCCATAGACTTCTGATGCCATTCCCAAAAGACAGGCAGGCAACCTATCTGTATGTAGATAAGGGAATATGTGGCATTTTTTTCCCAAGTCTTCCAAGGGAAAAAGCTAAGTATTTGCTTACCGTAATGCTCGGCTGGAGTAAATATACTTAATACAATATTATAACACTGAACTGTCAATTAAACAGGACAGAGATTTCTCGGTTGGAATTGTGTTGGAACACAAGGTAATCCCAACTGTCACTGAGCAACCGTGTGAAACTTGCCTTCCAGACAAGGTTTTCCCTCCAATGTCTCTCATGTGTTACAGTGAAATTCCAAGGGGCTTTATCAGTTAATTGGAAGGCAAATACTGACAGTTGCTTTATGCACAATACTTAAAATTTAACTGTAATAACACCAAAGTGCAACGTAAATAAGTTTTTGTTGAAATTGAGTTCATAGTGAAATGTGACTGTGACTCATTCCTGATGGACAATAAGGAGAAATGTCATGTGGAGGGAAACAGAATAACTGAAATTGTCCCCCAGAGGCTTCCAGGTAAAAGTCCATTGACCCCTAAGATGGTTCAACCTTGGTGGGGAAATGATATTTTGAAGTAAATAGCTGTTGACCTCTCTGAATTCTTTTCTGTGAAAGTCGGCTTTCACAGTGTGGAAAGTGTGAGCTCTCCCCTTAGTGTCCAGGGATTCGTTTTGTATTAAAATGTTGATGGGATGGGCTACCCTGAAGGATAAATACAAAGGTTTTTGAACATTGCCTGTCTAGTCCTGATATTCATGGAAGAATCTTTTTTGATCAGGGAAGGATGTTGAGAGAGTTAATGACATATTTTGGAGTCTCTTGGAGCTGTATAAACACAAATAAGTGGCAATAATCAAGAGGGCAAAAGGAAACGGATTCTGGTATGGAAGGCAGCGAACCAGACTTTAGCTGGAGCCCAAATCCACATACACAGTAATGAGAGCAGCAGCAATTTCTCTCCACAGCCCTGGTTCACACACTGTAAACCCAATAAGCAAGAGGAGCCAAAGCTTCAAGACTCAAGCTAAAGTGCAAACAATAGCAATTTTGCGTGTTGGGAAAGGCGCTTTCATTTGTGTCAAAATGTCTGACCAACAGCCCCTCAAAACTCCTAGCGAGCAGTCCGAGGAATGCGGGGCAGCTGGGCTGGGCTCTCATCTGTAGCAGCTCTCGGTATTTGAGAATCCCCAGGGTCAGTGAAGGCATCTCCTCAGACACTGCGGTCATTATTATTCCTAGTAGGAAGGTAGGAGTCATCATGTATATGTTTTACATTCTCTTTGCCACTTTACAAAACAAACAGGTCCTGAGAAAGTAAGTAAGCATTCCTAGGCGAGGCACAGAGACCGTGGTATAGAGTTAACAGCCAAATATGAAAATACTCTTCTTTGGCTGTGGCAAAATGAAGAAACGTGATGAAGCTTCCTAATATGTACTTAAGGGTAACTACTCGTGACATTAAAAATAAAACTACTTAGGCAAAACAAAGAAGGACCACCAGTCACTGGCCATTCTGTATTTTTTTTCCCTGTATTTTCTAAAATAAATTAATTTAAAAATAATTTTATATTAGAAACACTGATGTACCAATTTGCCATGCGTGTGAAATATTAGGCAGCAAAAGTGAGTAAGTGCTAAAGTGACTGGGTTGTGAGGACTGGTTTCTGGTTGCAACTTTTCTCTTTTTTCAACATGGCTGGGTAGGAGGTCTGTTTGTGCCCACCACCCTCTGCCTCTAACTTCAGACGAAACTGATGCATTCCTCCCTGAGTGCTCAGGCACTTACACTATTTTAGTAGAAGCATTGTTTTAATGCTTCTTTTATATTATGATTTTGGTTTTGTATTTTATTTTTCCTGTTGAACAGATTTCTTGAAGATAATCCTTGGTTCATATTCATCCGTCAGTCCCTATCATACCACTGAAACACCTTGCATGTCATTAGTACTCAGTAAATGTGTGTTGAGAGAATGAATGAATGGATGTATCTAAAGAATATTCCACGAAAATCGATACTATGAAATGACAGTGAAATCACAATATAATTACAAAGAAAATGCGAAACCAATTGATAGGCCTTCTATTTTCTAACATGGCATTCAGAATAGATTATAAAAAAAGGTACCTACATTACCATGTCTTAATTTTTTTTTTTTAATTTAAAAGCAAATAAGGTCTATTTACATAAGTAGCCCATTCCAGGTTCTGTCACTGGAAGGTTCTTATACTCATCATGAGAAAGAATTCAAGGACAGAAGTGTAGGGAGGCACACAGCCCATTTTTATTAAAGCGGAAGGATGCTCTCAGGTTGGGAGAGTGGGCAGGCCAGGGAAGGCAACCGCGCGGGGGTAGGGGGCAGGAGGTAGTCAGAGTTGCAATGGCCAAGCATGTCTTTCATGCTTGTATGGGTCTGAGGACATAGGGCAGTTTCTGAGGATTCTTCTAATCACCTAAAGGTCTTCTCTTACAGAACAGAAAGGGGAGTTTTGGGCTCTGTACGGTCCTTAGTGGAATTGCATTGGCAGCCATCCCCCACAGGGGAGGTGAAAGCCACAGTGCAAATGAGCTTTCTGGGACTGAGCCAGGTCATTTTCTACTCCATAGTAGTCATTGTTGCAGCCCTGGTATAACCACAGGGCGGATGCACCTGTACAAAGCCTGATGTGTTACGTCCCTAACTTCCTGCCTAACAGCTCCATGATCATACGTAGGCTCCTCATAGTCCTATAGTTGCCAGCTAAATAGAGGATATCTAGTTAAATTTGAGAGAAACAATATATGATTTCTTAACATAAATAATTTTTTAGTGTAAGGATGTCCCAGATACTGCACAGGCTATACTTACAATAAAGACATTCATACTGAGGCGCCTGGGTCAGCCTTCAGCTCAGGTCAGGATCCCAGGATCCTGGGGTTGAGCCCGCATTGCACTCCCTGCTTGGCTGGAAGCCTGCTTCTCCCCCTTCCACTCCCCCTGCTTGTGTTCTCTCTGTGTCTGTGACTGTGTCTCTGTCAAATAAAGTCTTAAAAAGAAAATTAAAATGTGCATACTAAAAACCATACACTTATCTGAAATTTGTTTACCTATACTAGAAAATCATTCACTGTTTATCCAAAATTCAGATTCAACTGTGTGCCCTGTATTTCTGTTTGCTAAATCGGGCAACCCTAGTAGTGAGTAAAATCAAAGGGGAACAAAGATTACCCGTGCCACAGGTGCAGCAACGTGAAACTCCTTGCTTGCTTACATCTGATCAGACATTTCAGTTTGTTTGCTGTGTGATTTTCCTGAAGAAAGCTACGTGAGACTCACATTTCTGAGTGCGCTCCTTCTTCCAGGCTGTACAGGTGTGGTCAGATCTTTAAGCAGAAGTGGCTTTGTCTTGGCTTGCTCTTGTAGAATCCTCGAGAAGACTGCAGCTAGCTCTAAGATAACCGTGCCGTACTGCTTCGCTGCCCTTTTCTTTCCATAGGTCTTTTTAGGACATTCTTTTAAATGGATCAGGTGAGAAGGAACCAGATATTCCTGCTGAATAAAGTATTTTTTCCCCTAGGCGAAGTCCCCAGTTTTTCATAGTCTGGGAGCAATAAGGCAGACCTTTTGTCAGAGTTTCAGGAGGGACAGCTTGGGGAGCCCATCTCTGTAGGAAGAAGAGGAAAGGCTCATCTAGCAAAAACTGGAGGGAATGTGGGGGCGGGGGGGGGCTCTGTGGAGGATGGAGCTGCCAGCCAGCCCAGTCCTAGTTGTGGTTCGACTTGGTAGCTGCGTGGCTTTTAGCAAGGACCTCGGCTCTCTTAGCCTCAATTTTGTCATTTATAAAATAATAAAAATGGCTTTATCCTTCAGAATATCTGTGGATATGAAATGAGCATATCTCTCCCCTGGCATGTGGTGAGCATTCAGCGAATGGTGTAGATGATGATTTGTGTGGTGGTTTAGTTTGTGTGCTCGTTTTTTGGTTTTGTTTTGTTTTGTTTTTTTGTGGCTGGCTGAACAAATACCTCCTGGCAATGGTCAGCTTCCATTTCTCCAGGCTCAGGTGACACAGGCTAACATTGGCTTCTCTGAATTTCAGTGGTTCAGTGTCTTCTACTTGATTTTTGAATATCACAGCACCCAGCTTTTATCTGCAGCCTGACCCCAAAATGAAAGTACACATGTCATCAAAGGGTCCCAATCGGGCACCTGGGTGGCTCAGTTGGTTGAGCAGCTGCCTTCGGCTCAGGTCATGATCCTTGAGTTCCTGGATCGAGTCCCACATCGGGCTCCCAGCCCCACGAGGAGTCTGCTTCTTTCTCTAACCTTCTCTCCTCATGCTCTCTCACTTTCTCTCTCAAATAAATAAATAAAATCTTAAAAAAAAAAGGGTCCCAATCATGGTCCCTGGGGTTAGAGGAAGAACTAAGGACAAAGTCAAAATAGAGATTACAAATTCAAACCAAAAAAAAATGGGGGAGGGGGATAGTTCAGATTTTAGGGAAAAAAATTGATTCTAGAAGTCACATGCATCCAAAGATAACCAATTGTATAACAGAGTGGAATGTTCCTTTTCTCCTCTCACTTGTCAAAAATGCTGTGAAGAGTAGTTAGGAAAAAAACCGAACGCTCCTCTTGGGATGAATAGCAAATCTGCATTCACGGAGACCTGGGACATCAAGGGCCACTCCACAGAGGGTTTGTAGACTTTCAAATTTTTGCCAATAGACCCTTGAGTAAACAGAGCAGGTGGAGAAGGTTCATCCCTTTTTCTGTGTTTTTTTTCATTCTTATTCCCTTCTTCTGTTCCTTATTCCTTTCTTTTTCTTTCTGGTTCATAATAGAGGCACCTTCTAATCACTGCCTTTTCAGATCATCAAAACGACTCCCTTGGCCTCTGGTAGAGGATTCATTTGAGCAAAGCACTAAGGATTCTTTGTTTGCTAGATTCCTCTGCTCATTAGGGTTCAATGCAGCCTTTGCCAGTAGACAATAGGCTTGATCTGTGGCCTTTCTGCTTGGCTTAACTGCTCCTAAAATGCTAACACTGAAAGGCGCTGGATAAGATTCCTATTACCAAAACCCGAATCAGCAACAAAAGAATCAGCGAAAGGGTTGCACAAACCAGGGAGATTTTCTGCCATGAAGCTATTGATTGTCCTCCTCTCTGTAATCTTTCTACAGACAAACAAATGGCCCTGCCTAACCACCGCACTGCCTACTTATATTATTGGGAACCGAGAGATGGTCTGGATGTAGTCTCCCTGAGAGTGATGATCTTAAAGCCCTCTTTCTCCTTACTGACTCTAATGATTCTCTAACGGCATAGCTTTCATTACGCTCCTTTTGTTCTGCCACTGAGAAATGAATTTAAACAACAGTTATTCAAGAGCCGTGGCATTTATCGATTGGATAAACACAAGCCTGAGATTTGGTTGTGTTCCTTCTAAGTCTGCCAGCTCCCTTTTCTCACTTAGCAGCCAGCCTGGATTTTGCAGTTCTGGTCCTGCTTTGTAAAGGCAGGTGGGGAAGGGGCTGTAGAAACCTGCCTGACATAATCCTGAGTCTCCCTGTGGTAACAGTTCTGAAGACACCCCCAGACTCTCATAGGGTCCATTTAGGGATACACGAGAATACATGAAATTAAAAAGACTCTGCTTTTCAGGGGACTGTGAACAGGTCCCCTCAAATAGTGAACCAATACAATTCAAATCCAGTGGACCTGGCGGTTGAACATCACAAGAACTATGGCATTTCATAGGTCAAAGGTAACAAATGTTGGCATTTAATGAGATTTATCAGGTTTGTGTCTGTACCATTTTAAGAGAATCTGTCAACTTGGACAAAAGAGATTGTGCATTTTGACCACATAGAGATGAAAGCCCCAGCGGACATTTGTTCCAGAGGGGTAGTTCTCAATACTCACTGTAGATGAGAGAGGTCTGAGATTTTATAAAATCCCAAATGACGGATTTGGGGGCCTTGTCTTGTGAAATTCTGATTTAGTTTTCAGTAGGTTCTCAACCCCGATGTATTTTTTTTAAGTTCCTCAGACAATCTACTGTTCGTCTGCTGTGATCTTATGCAGATCTGCTGGAACTCTGCAGCATGCTAGGATCACCAATGTTAGGCTCACCAACTTTCTACATAGACCCACGCCTGGGTTCCTCTCAGGCCAAATGAAACCAAATCCCTGAGGCATGAACCTAGTCATCTCTTTAAAAGCCTCAGGCTGTGGGGCCTGCAGTGAGAGCTGAGGGCCACCACTGTAGGTGAAAGGGATCAGAATATGCCACCCCAAAATATGACACTTTGGCATGAGGATTAGTTTGAGCTGAAGGCAAATGAGAATCAACAGGTGCAGGAAGAGTTCTCCATGCATATCTGCTTAAAAGCAGAACATAAAATGCCTTGAGGAAGATACTCCCTTGTCGCCCCCCACCAGAGGGAGAAGAGGGACTCAGCATGGAAGCTGACACCCAGCTGAGTTAGCATTAATGGACCTTACTCAAGCAGCCCTTATCTTCCATTAGTTTCTCACTATTTCCTACTCATTTCCCCATAGTTGATCATCCATTAAAGTCCAAGCCCCCTTCCTTTGTTAAGAGGATACAAATACCCTCGAGTCTGTTTCTTCGAGTTTTGTTTCCTTCCTGTGAACTCCTGTGCAGAAAGTATTAATAAGAATTGTGTGACTCATCTCTTTAATTTGCAAGCCCCCAGAAATTTACCTTTAGTAAGGTAGAGGAAGATTGTTATTCCCCAACATAAGGATGTGATGCAAAGATCGGTTTTGATTTAATGTTAGAGAAACAAAGTTCTCATAACTGAGAACTGACTGCTGTGGACTGAATTCTGCCCCCTCCCCACATATATATGCTAAAGCCCTAACTCCTGACATCATGGTAATGAGAGATGGAGCCTCTGGGAAGTGATTAAGTTTAGATGAGGCCATAAGAGTGAGGCCTTCATCACTGGAGTAGGGTTCTTAGAAGAGACCAGGAGGACTGTTCTCACATGTGCTATCTCTTTCTCCATCACCGCCCCCCCCCCCCAACCATGTGAGGATACAGAAAAAAGAGAGCCATCTGCAAGACAGGAAGAGAGTTCTCACCAGAGCCCCACCATGCTGGCACCGTGATCTCAGACTTCCCAGCCCCTGAAACTGTGAGAAATGAATGTCTGTTGTTTAAGCCACGCAGTCTATGGTATTTTGTCAACGCAGACCAAGCTGACTAAGACACTGACCCAAAATATAAGTATTTGATTTATAAGATTATGATAAGTTTCCTCTCTGTGTACTTGACATTGATGAGACTTGACAAACACTGGCCAACAGTTTTTGCATTGCGTAAGGATATGGATCAAAATCTTTCCCAAATTTAGGACCTCAGGGCCACTGCTAGGGCATCTGAGGCCTTGGGCAAGGTTTTGTTTGTCTTTTTGGGGGGGGGGCGCTCCCTGCCTATTGAGACCATTCCATTTAAAAAATGCATTATTAAATATATGATAGACATTCATGAGGTATAGGGATTTATTGATGAAGATATAAAACAATGAATAAAAGTACTTATATATTTGTGCAAGCAACGTGCATCCCCTCTCTAGCACCACTTAGGACAGTCTGTAGAGAAATACAGCCACCACATGGATCAGAGGCAAGAGAAGACAGACTGGCAAAGCCTGTTGGCATTGAGAAACAATAGCCTCCAAAGCCTTGGGAGGAAATAGGTACATCCACTCACAGGAGAGCCTGATGCTTGGTGTGGAAGCCGTAAATGGAGTGGAGCTGCCCTGGGTGCCAGGAGCACCTGGAGCTGCCTGGCATCACATGATAGCCCCAAGTATGGAAGACCAGAGACATTGTTGAGGTCCAAATATGGATGGCCAGAGTCACACAGGAGCCTACATCCGTGGCTCAAGTCTTACCTCAAGTTTGAAATGGTTGAAGTTCCCTCAAATCAGTAGGTCAGCACCGTTCTGAGGGCCGATCTCATGTGATCCTATGAAAGAAACATGTCAGAGAACCAGAGTGATCTGCTTGCCATGGTGTTCCCTGGAATCTGGGCCTGCCACAAAGATGACCCCATAGACCTCAAGCTCACAGTTCCTCGGGTCATCTGGTCAACCCATGTATGGAGGTAGTGGGTTGGAGAGTACCCAGAGAGCATCCAAGAAATCACTACTGAGGACCATGTAGGTCCTTGTCTGGGCTTGGAGCACCACTGCAGGCCTTAGATGACCCACATACTGAGGGGTCATCAAATGTGGGGCCCTGGGCAGTGCCCTGGTTGCCGGGATCTCAGTGTAGTACTATAGGAGCATTATAGGATTCTGCGTCTCAGTGATACATTCATTGTTTATATGTGATCATAAAGTTATCCGAATCCTACAAGCGTACAGGTGTTCTTTGTAATTCTTCAGAAAGAGAGGGTAAGAAAATTATTCTTCAGTTTCAAGTCCATCAACTATACATTTCCCCACCTTTGGAACTGAATTTTATAAAGCCAACTCTAACTTCAGTTTTTGGATAGTAATTCCATGTTTATGCCACACGGGAAAAAAACATTTTACATTTTGTTTTGGTTACAATGACTAAATGTTGATTATGTAATGGAAATATATACCTCTTGTTGGTTTAGCAGTGGCTTACTAGAATTCCAAATATAAAGGGTCAAGAAAGATAATCCAACATGTGGCTATTCTGATAAACTTTGTAATTGTATAAGGGTGTGTATTAAAAAAACCCCTTCTTCCTTGCTAACAAAAGAACACACTGGGTGGTATCTTTATCTTATTCTTTCCTTAGACTTATTGATCTCGTAGATATCATGCTCTCATATTTAAAAATTAAAAAGTGCTAAATCAGATTCCCAGAAGTAATAATTTCACAGTTAATCTGAATCCTCCTATGGTTCATCTAATCATTATTTGATCGAATCTGATTCTTACAGAGTTATTGTCTCATAGGAGTGAAAACATTAATGATTTCCCTTTCAAAGTGAACTCACTTATTAATGAATCACACCTGCTGGTATGAATTCGCTCATTGGCATCCATGGCATTTATTCTCTGTGTGTGCGCGCGCGTGTCTGTGTGTGTTTCTCCTAAAGTCATTTATAAATAATATGTAATAGTGGTTCACAACGGTGGGATGCTTGGAACAAAGACAAAGGGGAAATGACTTAAAACCCAATGAGTAGTTATTAAAACAAAATAGATAACAGATATTGGGAAAGCAATTTGCCAATCTGCATCTAAATCCAAGCTCAATAATGTAACAGGAACAAATGAAACTCACTAATCAGAGAAAGGTGCACATGAATTGGAAAAGGACTTAATAGGAGCTATTAGGCGATTCACATGCATTATCAAAATCACTTGCTCTAGTTTTAGCCTAAGTACATTTTACTTCAAAGAACAACAGCTCAAATCAATAAATATTTATTAGTGCCTACTATGTTTGGATAAAGAAGTAAGCTGAGTTAGGGTATATCAGAATGGGTTAGTCATATCTAATTTACTTAAATGGAATTGACTGAATGGTTTACTTAATCACTGAAATGTCTAGACTTCAGACTATTAGGTTTTAAAAACAACTTTAGAAGGCATTCAGTATTTGGACCAACAAGGTTGTGATTAGACCAAAGGTTGCCATTTTTCAGTATTTCTCTTAAAAATTTGAGAAACTTAGAAAAAACAGGCAACGTATAAAGAAAGTGACTGTCATTCTAGAAGACATGATGTGTGTGATTTTTTAAAAGTAAAAAGGAGGTGCTTTTAGGGGAACTGACTAAAATTCACCTAGGGTTTATGTTGTGTTCAAAAGAATAAGGAATTATAGGAAAATATATATGGCATGCATTCCCAAAACTTCACTTTATTATTTTCGTCCTTCTCAGAATGCAAAAATTGAATGAGATTTCCTGTTGAAGGGCAAACATGGTGTTGTATTATTAAGTGTCACACAAAGGGCATTAGGAAATATATAATCACCTTAGGGGAAGCCAAGGAAACATGTGATTCAGTGTAGGGCACTAAATGATTAATCAGCTCAGCTGAGTTGTCTTTTAAATTATTGTCATCCACTTCTGTAAGTGCTCAAAGGGAGTACAATCCAAGTCTGGGACAGTTTATCACCCAGCAGGAGCTGAATAATAACATTTTGCAGAATTTTGTTGTTAAATTCCCATCATATCATTTAAATAAAGGGGGTGGGAAGCCTTGAAAGAATTAAATGTCACCTTTAAGAAATTAACAATTGTGGTACATGCCGTTCACCCAGCCCTGAGCTAGGTGGGTGTTCTGTGGATATTGATCTATGTAATGTCAACAACAACTGTGCAAAAGAGAATTCATCCTCATTTCTCAATGGGAAATTGAAACTCAAAAAATTTGGGAATTTGCCTACAGCTTATATGTAATAGAGACAAAACATGAAATCTCATCTACCTGATTGCCATGAATTAAGAAAGAAATCTGGGTGGCATTAGCCCATAATTATAATTTAGGAACCACGTCTAAGGTATTTTCTTTGGTTGGTTAATTCATTCATTCATTCAACAGACTTACATTGAGTAGTTATTTTAGTTCGGAAAGTGGCCAGGGCCCTAAAATGACAAAAGACCCCTTCTGCTAAGGAGGTCAAAGTCTAGGGATTACATCTGATATCAGCATTAACTCTCCCAAAATTCATATTCTACCAAAGCAGTACGTAGGTAGTGAGAACTCTTCTACAGAAATTGTGTTTCTAGCAAAGTACTTCCCCCAACCGGTTGGGTCTCACACCCAAAAAACAATCACTAAATGATTTTTGTGTATTCTAAACATTTTCTAGGTATATTAATAATATATTTTAAAATATTAGACAAAATATTCTGCATTTTCTTAAATGTAAAAGAACAAAGAAATATTTTGTGGAGATTTTAGGGATGCTGTTTTGCCTTCCTTCCGTTATCCATCCTTTTGCTCAACTGCTATTGCCTTCTATAATTCTCATGTGCTATGAGTGTACAGGGGCACTGCCAAGGGTTCTGAGAAAAAGTCTGGTAAAGATGCATTTTAGGGTCCATAAAAGACTTGCACTCGGACAAGTGTTACTTGATTACAAAATTCCATCCTTGGAACTGTTTTAATCCTCCTAACTCTGTGCTCTAGGCAGCCTCACTCAATCCAATTAATAGAAGTCGACATAAGAGAAGAAACTATTTGTCATTTGGAATCTAGTTTCTGCTCTCAAGAAATGCTCATTTTCCAAGTGTATATACAGAATTTGCATGCCAGTTAGAATTTCATCAGCATCTTAGGAGGGGAAAAAATAAAGTGTTGATGAGCCAGGAGGATTTGGAAGAAGAAAAACAGCAGTTTCAGATGTTTAGAAACTTGGACACTGCTGGGGTTGGAGGTAACTAATTTCTATCACTTCAATAATGCAGTTATAAGCAATACTGTAGTTCGGAAGTGAGAGGGGATGGAAGGCAGATGCATCTTAAATTTTCCAGCAAGGAGCAAGTGCCTAACATAGGCAGGTGCTAAGATTTTCATTCTCCCTCTCCAGCTTACTGGACATAGCTATAGACCTGCAGGTAGTGTCTTCTGATGGGCAGTGCTGTCTTCATGCATCTAGTAATCTAGTGTCACTTCCCAAGGACTTGCTTTGTAAAGCACATTGCCCAGAGAGGGGAAGGGCTGCACTGAACTAGACTCATTACAACCGGTTGTCGTTGTCTTTTTTTTTTTTTTTTTTTTTTTTTTTTAAGGTAGCAAACTTTGCAATAATGCTGCTTAGGGCTGAGGATGTAATCTTATTCTGCATCTATAAGCAGAATATTCTGCTTATTCTGCATCTAAGAGCAGAGGGAAGCAACTGGCCCATTCAGAAAGCAAACATAACGTGAGGTAACTTTCCTTGTTAGACTTTAAAATGACTTAAGATGTTAAAAAAATGTAAAATAACACTGAGATCTGGAGTAACCTTATGCTTACCGAGGTTCGTGCCCATGGAGCACTCAGAGATCCAAGGGACCAGAGTTCCTTGAATATTGAAAGTTTAATTATGGGTCTGTGTGGCTTTGACAGAGTAGAGGGAAATGACCCATAACTTTTATCAGACTCCCAGGGAGCCCCTGGCTCCAATGAGGCTCATATACCTTTCGTTTATTAGTCCAACCTCCTAGAACACTTGTGACTTACCCAGGACCCTTGTGTGTCACCTACAGCCAAATCTGAAGTGGTTTATTGAAGTTCATCTTAGTATTTTTTGAACAGCACCACCTTCCCTGGCTTCAACTAATCTTGGAAAATATGTTTTTCTTATACGAACCTTTTGCCTTAAAGCATCACTTTTGAACTATTTCTCACAGAGACCTAAAAACACTTCTAGAGAGCTAAGAAGAGATGGGCCTAAGGATTCCCCACCTACCCTTCCAACAGAGCATTTATACTTTTATTTATTTGATGTGTGGGCATTCTGAATAAATTTTTTAAAAAATTTAACTCTCCTAGAATGAAAACTATTTCTTTCAGGTTTACAAAATGATAAAGATGGATTTGGGGCCACAGTGTTGACATCGCCTTGTAGACTAAATGGTGAATGTCTCTTAGAGCTGTGTAGCACAGAGTTGCACAGTAGTACATGACAATCCTAAAGAAATGGTGGTACTTTGGGGCATGATTTTCCCAAAGCGTTTTGGAAATTAGAAAACATCTTCCTAGGGTGATTTATCTCAAGACAAACCTTTTAATGTCTTATTCACCCATCCTGTTCTGTGATTTTATAAGATGAGATGTTTGGTCCACTCATAATGGAAAGTGTATCCGTGAAGCTTCTGAAACTTCTCAAAACAGAACTTCTGCTAAAAACTTCTGTGCTCACAGAAATAGTATTGCAAGAAGGAAAAGATACTTAGCAACATCTGTCTTTAGATACAAAAGCTGAAAAAATGATTAGGTTTATGGAAGAAATTTATCATTTTTGCAAGTGAAACGAAACAAAATTTCATAGTGATTTTCTTTGAACAGCCTTTTAAGTTGCCCAAATAAATAATAATTGCTTGAGATTAAGAATTCTGTTCTTTCAATCTGACTCGCCATCCCTACACTTTTCCTCTGGTTCTATTGGTGTTAACCTGTGCTCATAAGTCAGGGCTGGAGTGAAGCATAGGACATATCGAGAACTCCTAAGAGATCAAGAAAACCTTGACCTACATACTTTATACCAATTCACACTTAGCCCTATCGAGCCCCCATTTATTCTCTTACATATTTTTGTATTACTCCTCTTTCAGAAAGCAGTGCCAAGTGTAGTATAACGCAGACTAACTTTTTTCCCCAATGACTAGGCCCTTAGCAATATGAGATGGAAGAGTTCTGAATTTATTTGAAAGAAAAGCTGAAGTCTGTTCAAAGGAGAGGTTTTCTAAATTCCTTTGTGTGTTCAAGTGGAAGAAAGAAAAAACATCTCACAGGATGTCCATGGTTATCTCCAACCTCTCAGAGAAAGTATTTGGCATACTACCATGAGTACACATTTCTGAAGCACACTGTGCATGTACTGTGATCATTTTAATGGAGACGAATTACCTGAATAGATTGAACTACAGTGCAGTGGGGACCTAGCGGGTATTTACACCATCCATAGTAATCTGAAGGAAATGTGGAAACTTGGCAAGATGAACAAGCAGTTGGTACTGTCAGGTAATTATGGAACACTTGAAAGCCCACAGGTAAGTACCTCTTCAGAGCTGGCAGGCATCAAAGGATCATTAATTATTCTCTTCACTGTTGTTTTTCTTTGACAAGCCATCTCAGATCTCCTGGGGGAAATAGGGAGACGGGCTGGATACAATGTTCTCAGTCAGCCAAGGAGTAGGAACAAAAGAGAAAGAATTTGAGCAGTTTTCAATACATCAGGGAATTCTGGTTATCTCAGATTCCAAAGTGCTTGAAAGGACTGAGGTTAAAATAGAACAGCAATTGTCTTGAGGGCGATGACAGCAACCAGAACAGTGAGGGCCTCCTCTACTTGGCTCAGGGAAGAGGTGCCAGGTCTATTCATACACCTGAGAGAAGTATGTTTCTTAAGAGCTACTTCTCCAGGGAACCAAGCAAAGTTACAAAGAGAGAGTATGCACCTGCTATAGACATGCTTGTGAGAAGAACTTTGCACTATAGTTTCAACTTTAATTCACTTCACCCAAGGATTTCACTTTTGATAGAGTGAAGTTGGGTATGAATCTGGATCAACTCTTTTTTCTTCCTCCCCTCCTTTCCTTCCCTTCCTTTTCTTTTCTCTTCCCTTTTATTATTCTTTCATCGTTTGCTTTCTGTGGAACGAATGCTGTACTGAAGATACTGAAGACAAAGTGCCCATCCATCCTCAAGAAGCTTACAAAATTAGCAACTTGGAGATGAAAGCGAGTATTTGGGGAGATAGAGTCCCTAGAATAGGCTGGCTGTTGTCTTCAGGTACAGTGTGGTTGGATGGGGAGCCATAGCAGTGAGGGCATGAAATTACTTACTATCTCTCTACAGCTCCTGGAGCTTTGATGGAACTGCCAGGAAAAATTAAAGGTAGGATATTGAGCAAGGTATATCTCATCCAGTTCCAAAGTTTGGAAGTACTCTTTTGTTGTCTGAAGAAGGAGACTTAACTGTCAACATAGCTTCCACGTTTTATCACTTCATGATTATAAGAAAGGTAGACAAAGTTGGAAAGAGTTTGTATTTTTTTGACCTATCTCCTATAAGAAAACACCAACGTTATACCTGCAGTTTACAACCCAGTATTCAATCAAGACCTATGGCAGTTTTATCGATATACTGCCTGTGTCTACTCATCTTTTCTTTCATAGTTTGTAATTAATGAGTAATCTTCTAAATTATGTAGACATTTTGTGTATGATCCTTTCTTCTATGGAGGATGCTAATTTTATAACAAATAGTTAAAGGATAAGACAAGATAATGAAGACATATTGGGGATAGGGTTAAGGTCTACCCTTAACCCTAAATTAAGGTCCAAAACAAAGTAATTGTTTATAGATCTGATCAAAGTCAAGGCACTAGATACAGAGAGCATTTATGGGTTTCAAGGGGAAACCATACATGTGAGCTAGTCAACAGCTAGTTGAGGAACTTGGGCTCAAAACTGGAGTCTAGCCAGAAAGAATCTACACATTCAACATGTTGATACTGTGGCATACAGGCTACCTACCAGTTTGGGGATGAAACAGATGTTAATATTGACAACAAGATTTATACATTAAATTATTCTAAATGAGCTTCTGTGATTAAGCTGAGTATCCCTACTTGTCTGTGTTTAGTTTGTGTTCTTTAGGAATGTTTAAAAACTGAGAAAGTAGGAGAAATAAAGAAGAAATAATAATAGATATAATGAAAGAAAAATATTTCTGAATAAAACCTGAAATACACATTCAAAAATGCCATATTATGGCTGGGGAGAATGATGGAAAAAAGAGAACCATGCTACAACACACACACTATTATTTTTTTTTTCTTTCAATTATCAAGAAAAGCAAATCTTGTAGTAAAAACATCTTGAAAAGTTCCTATAAGGGAAGCAAAACCAGATCAGTTTCATATTTCCCTGCAGTTTGAAATACCAAAGGAAAAAAGAACTCTGCAGCTACAGGGCTGGGAGAGAAGGAATTGTGCCACAAGAAATCTATACCTAGAAGCTTTAGGTATAGAGACAAAAGGCAGGCATTCTTTCTGGAAATTTTCCAGGAAAATTACTCTAAAATACACTGTAGCCAAAGGATAGAAGATCAAAGTAAAACTCAGAGTCTTAAAAGAAATGATTTGGAAATGACATTTAAATCAGTTAAAAATAAATTTAGGTTTTTGCTGGAAGGCGAGAAGGGGGGTGAGAAGGATGGAGTGTCTGCGTGATGGACATTGGGAAGGGTATATGCTATGCTATGGTGAGAAAAAAATATTAAAAATATAGGTTGAATACCAAAAACAGTCCTTGTAAATGTTAAAAATTCCTGATTATTATAATGAAAGGAATAAGAGGCTGTTATAAGGGAATATTCCCTAAATACCCAGATTTATATTGGTAGTATCAAAAGAATGTTTCATTGATTTTGAGAACAAGAAATGGATACTGCTAAAGAACTTATAGTAGCCCACAGAAGTTCTAAAAAACCAAGAGTAGGCTTATTTCAAAATCCTTAGATAATAATGCAAATCTCTAAAAACAAGCAAAAACCACAGTCCACATAGCAAAAGACAAAACATAAAGAAAACTTAGAATAGTAAAACTATAAGCAAGAAATAAGAGATTTCAGAATTAAGTTTAGGCGTATCAGACACTGTAAGAATAAATAGCTTAAAATTCCATAATAAAAGGAAAGGAAATAATAGGATAAGGAAATAAACTCTAACCGTACTTTCTTAAAAGAGGTAGAAATAAACCTAAATAACACAAAACATTAACAATATAAAAATAGACAAAGATTGGAGTGCCCGTGTGGCTCAGTTATCTTTGTCTTCAGTTCGGGTCATGATCCCAGAGTCCTGGGGTCTAGCCCCACATTGGGCTCCCTGCTCAGTGGGCGGCCTGCTGCCTCCTCTCCTGCTGCTGCTCTCCCCTGCTCCTGTGCTTGCTCTCTCTCTTTCTCTTTCTCATTCTCTATCTCAAGTAAAATTAAAAAAAAAAAAAACAAAAAACAAGGATTAGAAAATACAAAAGGAGAAAACTAGCTTGTTGATTGGTTGGTTTCAGTCTGAATAAAAATAATTACCTTCAAGAAGATACCTAAGAATCTCACCCCATTAAGAACAACCTAATTCTTAGGTGTAGAGCTGTCCGAAGCAGGAGGAGCCTGTTTCTTTTGTAAGAATGCTTGAGACGCTATTTATTGTCTGACTATACTTGTAGATCAAGATCGACTTTGTTGTGTGATATGCTTACTCAAGGGAGCCTAGCACTGCTGTGAGCTACTAAAAAATATCAGTTTGATCTCATTCTGGAGATTTTTGTACTTGAAGCATATGCATTTTCAAATTCTTACAAATACATAAGGATTTTGCAGGCCTACTTACAAATACATATCCTCAATTCACTGGGCACCCTAATGTAAAAGAAAAAAAATTATTCACAGTGAATTTCCCAGCCTCATCTGTTGCTTCACATTCATTTCCTGGAAAACTTACCCTCCCTAATCTAAGTAGTCTAAAGAAACTTTGACAGCTTCCCAAGCAATTTCTCTATAGAGACACAAATGAGATGATTTTTTTTTTCTTCTTTCTGCCTATTTCTGCTTTTTAATAGAAATGAGTGATTAAAACCAAAGCTATTATCAACAAAGAGATACTGAAAACCCAGAGGCAACAAGAAGCAGCATTAATTATACTTAAAAAAAAAAAGGGTTTATGGGTAGGGTGCCTGGGTGGCTCAGTTGGTTGAGCGACTACCTTCAGCTCAGGTCATGATCTTGGGGTCCCAGCTCCACGGGGAGTCTGCTTCTCCCTCTGACCTTCTCCCCTCTCATGCTCTCTCTCGCTCGCTCGCTCTCAAATAAATAAATAAAATCTTTAAAAAAAAGGACTTATGGGTTAGATAATACATCTAGGAATAGGTAAATTTTTAATTATAATTATTGCTATCATTCTAGAACTGTGGGAGTCAGTGTTGCTGAATCAGTGAACTTTAATTCTAAAGTAACCAAGTGGGTGAGATGGACAGGTGCGACTGACCATTAATTTCATCCTGAGGGAGAGTAAAGACAGGCATAGAGGGGGGGGAAAAAACTAAACAATAAAGGATTCTAGGACTTTTTAGTCTCTACGGAAAAAAAAAAAAAAAAAAAACCAACTCCCTGCCCACTTAATTTTCCAGACCAATAGAGGTGAGCTAGGACTTTTGAAAGTAAATCCTTATGTCTTTTAAGAAATGTCTTCTCATGAGGATGAAATACTCTGTTTTATATATGAAACTATGTGACTGGTTTTGAGTAGCCTTTTTTAAATGTACACAGGTGTATTGCCTACATTTTGACAGTTAAAAAAAAATGTGATTGAATCCGATCACTGACCCATCATTTTGTTATGTTCACCGGCTATGAAAGAAGGAAGGTTCCGTGCATTTAATCCATCAGCCCCTGTCTCTCCCCAGTGACATGTGTCAGCACCTGGAATACATCCTTCCATACTTTCCACCATGTACAGGGTTTCCATTGTTACTGTTCATTTTCTTAAAAAATTGTATGTTTACACTTCTCTGTATATTTTGTTTGTTTTTAGTTTTTTGCTTGAAAGTACTTCCTGGAAATTCCTCAAAGACAAATTATTATAGTTCACCTTCTTTCTTTTTAATAGTTGCATATTATTCCCTACAGATAAGCCAGCATTATGTAAACATTCCCCTTTGAATTGTTTTATATTCTTCAGGATTTTCTTTCTAGGAGATTCATTGCCAAGAATGAGACTGCTGGCTCAAAAGGTATGCCAATTATTAGTTTTACGAAATGCTGCTGGGTGGATTTCCAGAAAGTGCCAGCACTTCATATTCCCACTTTATTATTTTCTCACATTCTCACCTACAATACATATCTCAGTCTTTTAAGTTTTGCCCTCTGATGGCTATAAGATACCGAATTTTTTTAGTTTGTGTTTTCCTCTTAGTGACTGAGCTTCTTTTCATAAATTTTTGGCCAAAAGGACTGCTTGTTTGTGAATTGCTTTCAATGTTCCATTGGTTTACTTTCTTGTCAGTATGATAAATACTGTTTACATAAATTTAAATATTAGTCCTATGATTATTTGCTTTGCCAACTTTTTTCAAAATATATCATTTATTGACTTTGTTTTTGATAATTTTGCTGTGTATCTATGTTGTCTTTGATATTTTTCTGGATCTTTCAACTGAATGAGAATCTCTTTATACTTTTTCATATAAATTTTATTATTATATTTATATGTATTTTGAAGGTTGTATTTATTTATTTATTTATTTAACAGAGAGAGAGAGAGAGAGAGAGATCACAAGTAGGCAGAGAGAGAAGGGGAAGCAGGCTCCCTGCTGAGCAGAGAGCCCAACGCAGGGCTCAATCCCAGGACCCTGAGATCATGACCTGAGAGGAAGGCAGAGGCTTTAAGCCACTGAGCCACCCAGGTGCCCCTATTATTTTATATTTTGCACCGAAACATTTATTTCCAGTTTTACTTTCTGCTAGGTAGAGGACCAGTTGTGCCATTTACTAAATAGTTCCTTTTGTATGTAATGGAAATACCACCTATTTCCTATATTAAACTTAACAAATATATGATCTATGAATAATGGGATATACTCTGGATTTTTCTAGATCAACTTTTACTACTACTTTCTAATTTCATTGGACTGTGATCAGACATAGAGACCTGGGAAGTATCAACTTCTGAACAATTATCATGGCTTTCTCTGTAAGCAGGTTATTGACTGTTTTGTAAATGTTCCATGGACAAGCAAAAACTATACTTTCTCTGTTAGATGCGAATTTCTGTGTAGCTATTAATCAAGTTTACTGATTGCATTAGTGAATTCTTCTAGGTCCTTGTTTTTTTTATTTATAATATGTCTAATTCAATATACAATGTTTATAACATTTGACTAATGGAAACCTTGCATTATACTACATTGCAATTGCATAAACTCTACCTTGCATTTTAATAGTTCTTGCTTTATATATTTAGTTGTGATCATATGTAGTACACATGCAATTAGGTCTGTGAGGTTTCCTTTATATGTGACTTTGTATCATTGCAGTGTTCCTCTTTATCCTATATGTACCTTTAATCTAAAACGTCACCTGGCCTGGTATTAACCATTCCTGCTCAGTTTTTTCTTTTTGTTTATATTCGCTTGTTATGTCTTAATCCACCCTTTATACTCAACCCTCCTTTATTACTTCATTTTAAGTAGTTTTACATAAATAGCATATAGCTGTGTTTTGATTCTGACATTCTAGCATTCTGTCTTTTCATAAGTGAATTCAGTCAGTTCACATTTAGTGTAATGACTGATACTCTTGCTGTAATACTTTCCATCTTTCCTATTTGTCTTAAACTTTTCCTCCTTTTAACTTTGTCTCTTCGAGTACATTTCAGTTAATTTAATTTTTCCTCTCATAAATTAGGAAGTTCTTGATTACTTTCCTTTTCCATTAATGATTGCCTTTCTTTCAGCCAATGACAGATTTTTTTCTACTAGTATTTGAGAACTCTCTTACTCTTTGGGATCTTCCACCTTTCCCACCTGTAATTCCTTGATTTTTATGAAATAGTTTAATACATTTAATTTTAAAACTATCAAGTTTATTGATAGACTTATTTAATTTATTATTTAATTTCTCTATGTATTTACTTTTTACTTACTACTCTGTATGACATTTTCCTTGTAGTAGGGTCCCTTGTGTTCTAGGAGGCTTCATCATCAGTCCTACAACACATTTTAAATCCTCCAATGCATCTTTAGTCTGATGTTTAATATTAACTTAGCAGTCTTTCACAGTCTCACCTCTCTCCCTTTGCATGTCATTCTGTTTGACCTGTTTTGCTTTTAATCAGTTTGGTTTTTCATTTTGTGATTCATGAAGTCAGTTGAGACTGCCAAAAAATATCTAATGTTTTGTTATCTGTAATACTTTTCATAGTGTTTCTGCGTATTTCAGAGACAAGGTGATTTACTTTCCTTGTTCAGTGATATTTTTCCCTTAAGTCTTATTAATGTTTTTCTTTTTCTTTCATTCTGTTTTCTAACAAGGAGCCATCTCTCCAGAATCACCATTTGTCGACAGACCGAATGTCTGTATTTTCCTTGTCTACTTGAATGCCTGTCCAATTCCCTTCTCAGACCTACAGCTGGGAAGGTAATCAATGGCTCCGTCATTTCTGTGGTCTAGATAGCGTTTATCTTCTGTAGCCCTGCTAAGTCAAAAATAGCATCTTCCTTTCCCTCACCAGTACATCTCTGATATTTGGGATCACTCAATACAAGAAAAACTGCAGTGACCATTAAGCAGTGTCAACAGAAATCACCTAGAGTTCTTTTATGTTCAGGATGTAGAATGCTGGCATTGACCTTCTACTTCCTACCTTGGTAGTTTTCCAAAAGTTGTACTTTCTAATGGAACAGAATAAGAGGAGTTCCAGTGGTAATGGCAAGGGGGAGGGCAGTGGGATGGTGACTTCCATGTATTCTGAAAGGCAGCGGACTATGGGGAGGGCCTGGATGCCCTCCTTACACCCTCAGGGATGGATAGCATGAGTGGCTACTCAGTACAGCTTGAAGTGAATCTCAAGTTATCTTTAGGATGATAAGCAGTTATAGGTTTTTAGCAATAATTTTTATTTGTGTGTATTTTTTTTTAACTTTACAAAAACATCACTAACAAGTTAGGGAAGCCTACATGGTGGCTTGTGAGCTATGGACCATTTACCCTCCTAATTGGGCTCTGAATTCTGCCCTCTATCAAAACCTCTACTCTTTTGTTTTATTAACCATGAATTTCTTCTTACATATTTAATATTTTCCTCTATTTTCTCTTGATAAATTGGGAAGTTCTACAAATCTTTTTTTTTTTAATGTTGGCTATATTATTTGTATGATAATTTACAGTTTATGGAGTTTATATTAAGTTATTTGGTTAAATGAAATGTACAGAGAACAACCTAAAAATTAGACAATTATATTTACATTATAATTTTGTGGTCTATAAATTAATGTGGCTTACCATAAATGTAAATTTTTCTATCTCACTAGCACTGCCTTTTTAATCTCACATATTTTGTATCTCACACTAGGAAACCAAGGTTAGCCAGTATTTCCACACAGTAATACTTTTCAAGGAGGATAGAGTTTCATGGTATTTTTTATACATTGTTGTTGAGAGTGTAATTTGGGCATTACCTCCTGAGGTTGAGCTTTCATTTTACCATGACTCAGCAAATTCCAAAGTTAGGGGAAATCTCCAATGAAGAGAAAATTTTGCATTTTACAAAAACATATGCAAAAATATTCTCAGTACTACTTGTAATGGTAAAAACAGAAAACAACTCAGATGTCCATTTATGAGAGAATGGATAAATTGCGTAGTCACACAGTAGAATATTATCAACAGACAAGGTGAATGGATTATAGCTACAAGCAACAACATAGAAAATCCTAGCAATATAATAGAGGAAAAAATGAGTTCCAAAAGATTACATTGGCACGCTATCCTTTTTATAATCTCAAAAAGAGCTAAAATAAAGTAACAAATGTAGATGCAACAAATTATTTTTGAAGGAAAACCAGGAAATGATGAACACAGAATTTTGGATGATGACCATCTTGCATGGTAGAGCCAAGAGGGATGTGCTGATGCAGAAACCATGTAATTAGGTGTAAGTTATGCTCAGTATGGTAACTTTTGTTTTGAGGTTGTGAGTTAAGCAGTGCTTATTACATTATTCAAGAAACATGAATTGAATAACCTATAAAAGCAAGGCATGTATGGATCAATGATGTTAATGTCACAGTACAGAGATATAACTCATCTAATACTGTATATCTGAGGTCGAATGGGGAAATGTTAAATGAATAGTTTACAATTGAAGCCTAAAGGATAAGTTGCTAATTGTGCTCTGTTGTGATTATTAAATAGTACTGTGCTTTTAGCTGAAACATAAACTCTTAGGGTATATGGTTAGACTTGGACAAAAACCTCTTGTTCAGAAACGTTAATTTCTGTTGGATGCAGAAATATTTTAAATAGCTTGTGTTGAGATCTAATACAGAAATCACTTGGTTTATTTGTTTACTTGAGTTCAGGAGTTCATTTCAATTTGATTTTTCTTTCTCTCTAGATAAGATGTTCTTGAGGCTCATAAAATATTGTTGAAAACTAAATTCTGAATCAAGCCAGAGTTTGCTTTCTAGTTTCCTTTTTCCTTTTTCTCCCCCCCTTCTTCTTTTCTGTACAACTGTGATAGGAACAATATTTTCATGCAGTGCCATCTTTCACACTGTAGTTAATTGCTCAAGTCTTTAGAAAATTATTTTGATAACAGTGGCCACTCACCCTATATTTCAGCTTTAAGCAGCTGCTGGGCTCTGAATTTCCTTGTGGTACTTAGAGATTACAAACCTTTCTAGCAACTGGGTATTTTTGTTCACCTTTTTATTCAGTACTCAGCACAGGGTGAATTCCTTGTGTGTTTGTAGCAGAGTATAAATAAGGAGGCATTTCAATCAGAAGGCTTTTGTATTTCAATAGGCATGTTATATTCATTTATGTTGAGGAGTGGCACTCACGTCACCTGGGGACTTATTCTTTGTTGATAGTTATTTTGCTGGATTGAAAGCATTTATATGTTATATTTTAAAATTATCCATATTCATGTTTTCTTCAAAAGCTTGATTCCCAAGGAAGGAGTGCCTCTTGGCTGTTATTTTATATGCTAACTGTGTTGATCCCACTGGAAACTACATTGTTTGTATTATAAAAAGAAGACATATATACAGTGTTTAAGATCTTTATTTGACTATGTCAGTATTCGGTGGGTATGCATCAGTAGGTGTATACTGATTTTTAAAGTATTGGAATTCTTCTAAACTGGTTGTTTAATATCTGCTTGCCTGAGACTCTCAAATAACCCTCCATTGTTCCAGACTCTTCCCAACACCTGCCACCAAATGGTTAATGTATGGTAAACAAGATTTGGTATACCTCTATAGTGATGTCTTTTATTACAATCATTATAATAACAATCATATCATACCTATTGTTAAAATATTTTGCTGCCCCAAATACTAATAATGGTTTAAATCTTCATAGGAAAACTGAGGACTGCTCAAATCTTCAGGAAGCAAGAGCTAATTAGTAAAGCTCATTTAGGTTGATAATCACAATCATGGCAATGAATATAATCCTTAAGACTTATAAAGATGCATTTTAATAAATGCATTATAAGTAATACTTACCTCATCTTCTATATTATCCAGCAGATTAACACATTACTGGTGTGCATTGTCCAAGAAATAGACATCGAGACAAAGGTTCAAGACCAAATCTTTTATTTGGAAGGTACAAGGAACACCAGCAAGGAAACAGAAAATGAAACAGGGAGGGGGCAGCCCATGAGGTATCTGTGTTAGCACTGTATGAGAGAAGCTTAATCCCACAGGAAATCTCTGAGAATTGTTGAGATTTGTGCTTCAGAATTCCCCCACTCATGGGCCGAGGGAGTTGAGGTATTTATACACTCACATTACGAGTCACTGGTTGAGGGCTGCTCTTCACAATGTTAATCCCTTGACTGCTGATCTGTGGGCCCCAGAACAGAGCGGCCTTCTGGAAAAGCCTTCAGGCACAGAGAACCTGATACTGGTTTGTGGAAGTCCTGCTTTCTGAAGGAATAAGGACTGAGGGATATGGGCTGGCACTGACAGCAGCTGCTCTCATTACTTCATTATCATCAGAGTTAGGTTCCATGTTCTGCAGTTCTTGAATTGCTCTTTTAATCCATCCCTGCCAAAGATCTGTTTTGCTATGTTAAAGAACTATTTATTTTAGCCTTTTGGGGAGAGATGGAATTGCAAAGCTTCTTTTAGAAAAGGTCATGTTCCTTAAAATAAAAAGGCTTAGTAAATTTGAAATCTTTGAGGATTTAACTTGCCTTCCAATTTCAAGATTGCCTCCTATGTTCACGCAAGGCAATATTTATTTCCATCTGTGCAACCATCAGTGTGTTCAGTGGGTAATGGTCTACCTTTATTCTCCCAAATATTTAAAGAATAATAGGGTAGGGTTTTCTCTCTCATGTACCCCACTCGTAGATGTTGCCAGGCAGAACGGAAATTGAAATGATAGTTTAGGCAACTTGACTGTACAGTACCTTCATGAGAAGCCACTCTGATTTAACATTCTTTAAAAGAATAAAACCTGGGGCACTTGGATGGCACAGTCTGTTAAGTATCAGGCTCTTGGTGTCAGTTCAGGTTGTGATCTCGAGGTCATGAGATCGAGCTCCGTGTTGGGCTCTGCATTCAGGACAGAGTCTGCTTGTAACTCTCTCTCCCTCTCTTTCTGCTTCTGTGCCCTAAACTCACTCTCAAATAGTTTTTTAAAAAATAAAATTAAAAATAAAAACCCAAAATGTGTTTAATAATATACCTGGGGAGGGAGACAAACCATAAGAGACTCTTAATCTCAGAAATAAACTGGGGGTTGCTGGGAGTTGGGAGGGAGGGATAGGGTGGCTGGGTTATGGACATTAGGGAGGGTATGTGCTATGGTGAGTGCTGTGAACTGTGTAAGACTGATGATTCACAGACCTGTATCCCTGAAGCAAATAATACATTATATGTTAATAAATAAATACACACACACACACACACACACACACACACACACACACACACACACCCAAAGAATAACAATCATCTCAGGAAATCTGGATGGTACTAAAACATATATAGAAGAAAATAAAAATCACCTATTTTACTCTACAGCAATAATCATTACCATCAATTATCATGTTTATATACATTCTTTTTAATGCCAAATTTTATGCCATTAAAATAATATATATAAGCATCTTTCTTATTGTACAACAAAATGTACTTCCCTAGATGAGTAGTTCTTAAATTTTAGTGTGCCTCTAAATCACCTACCAGGCTTTGATAAAACACACATTGCTGGGCTTTATTATCTCTGGGCCTTTTAATTGGGTAGGTCTAGGAGGGAATCTGAGTATTTGCAAATTAGAGAATCTAACAAATTCCCATGTGAGGTTGATGCTGCTGCTCTGAGAATAAATAGAACCTAGGTTTTTAAACTAATTTTTTTTTATTTTAAAGTTTTTCTTTTTTTAAAATTTTATTTATTTATCTGACAGAGAGATTACAGGTAGGCAGAGAGGCAGGCGGAAAGAGGGAGAAGCAGGCTCCCTGCTGAGCAGAGAGCCCGATGTGGGGCTCGATCCCAGGACCTGAGACCATGACCTGAGCCGAAGGCAGAGGCTTTAACCCACTGAGCCACCCAGGTGCCCCGGTTTTTAAACTTCTTACACATTGGAATGAAAGTGATCTATTTGATTAGGGCATGGATACACGTGTGTTTATTTTGTAAAAATTCATCCAGCTCTATGAATTTTTATATGAATTTATGTCAGTAAAATTTTAACGAAAACTTCCAAAACACACTTACAATGTCTTAGTAATATTATCTCTATGCACATAATATAGTTTACTCAACCATGACCTTAATTTCATGTTTCTAATGAGTAGTAGTCTATTATTAAAATCCTAATATTAATGTATTAAGATTCTAGAAAATTTCAAATTGTTTTATAGCAATGTAAGTACAAGATAAAAATGGATATAAGTATTTTAGGACTGTTGGTACGTACTATCATAATGCCTTCCCCAAACTGTAATAATTCATATTTCAAACAATAGTTATGCAATTTCTTGTTTGATTTGCTGAATGGGTGATTGCTGTCTTTGGCTAAAAGTAGTATGATATGTTTCTTCATTTTTCAGGTAGATTTTTAATATTCAAAGCATAAGTAAAATGAGTGAACGACCTATGTGGTTTTCTTGTGCTGCGCTTTCAGAACTATGGGCAGCAGCAGTCTTTGAGAGAAATTCCTCAAAAACATCTACATAACTTTGTCCAAGATAAAATGCTTGAGATTAACTATTTAGTTTTATAATTTAAATATTAGTGTTTAATATTTTAAGAGCTAATACTGTAGTTTGAATAAACCCAATTTTATGTTCTCCAGAGTACTTCTGTTATACTCCGGTCAGAAAAAAGTGAGAGGATCTCATTAACTTTGTTCCTTCCTCATTGAAAAGTGAAACCACCATTATGTGACAATCAGGATGGCTATTTATAAGGCAATAGTGTGGAGGAAGAGGATTATCACAGCTCCACTAAATATATTTAAAAACAAATGGAGTCCTTAAGTTCAGCTCTCATTGAACCACACGTTTTAAAACATTTATTGAAAAATAGGCATTACAAATAATCAGGTTTTGTGTTTATCTCTAAATGTGTAGTCAACACAATGCATTATATTGGACAAAAGTGTTTCAAAGTAGCCTTTGGTATAAATAAAAAATAAAGCAAGCAAACACGATTTTCCTTAGATTCTTGAACCCAAATATTAATACGGACTGAAAGATATTTTCAGTACGTGTAATTTTTCTGTTTCAGAGAGAATTATAAATACGGCAATCAAATATTGCTATGTCATTCTTTGGGGTTTTTTTTTTTTATTCAGTAGACATTTCCTACAACTCTGGCAAGTAGTTAGCTCTCTCAGAGAATTAATGGAATAATTTCCAATGATTGCTGCTATTACCTCTTTCTCATGATTAGAGATTCCAGGTAACACTGTTTGCATGTGTCTGGGCAAGAAGGAACATGGGAAATGTAATGTGCAAGTGGAACGCTTAAGAAACTGACCCAGAGTGGGTGCTCAGTGAATCTTGCTCTATAGCTACATTATAACTAAAGCTGAATATTTCTTAGTTGGAGCGTATTTCTGGGATAGAAGTGTAAAGGTCTGATGATGGACTGCAGCTGCTCGTTGTATCCTTTCTAAATGTTTGGGAGATGATATTAGGGGTGAAATTTGATGATAAGAGAGAAAAAGACAATATGCTATGCTTTCCAATTATTGCCTGCTTCTTACTTCCCCTTCTAGCTGGATGTTTGCCCTTAGCTGTTGCACAATCTGAATTTAATTTATTAATAAAAATAGAAAACATCTTGAGTAGTAGTATATATATTTTAGGTATTTTAGGATTCTGTGTTTTCCTCTCAACCTTTTTCTTTTTTATTCCTTTCATATTTATAATTTATAACTAAAATGTCAGCTGGATCTATCATATAGCTGCTATAAAAATTTGATAAAATGATCTGAAATAATGAAAAGATAGTGAAATCTGTGTGAGAAAACTTCCTTGGGCCTTCTCTCCTTTTGCTCCCCAGGCACTAGTTTTATTAGGATTTGGAGAAGGTGTTTGGTTCAAATTTTACCATCTAAGAAAAGTTTTTTTTTTTTTTTTTTTTAAAGATTTCATTTATTTATTTGACAGAGAAAGCTCACAGGCAGAGAGAGGGAGAAGCAGACTTCCCACCAAGCAGGGAGCCTGATACGGGCTGGATCCCAGGACCCTGAGGTCATGACCTGAGTAAAGGCAGAGACTTAACCCACTGCCACCCAGGCACCCCCTGAGAAAAGTTTTTAAGAGTGAAAAAAGGCAGTCATTTATAATAGTGTATTATGACCTACACTATAATACCAAGGTAGCATAAAGTATGCAGCAACAGGATGATATAGTAGAAAATTATGTTCTCTCTCTCTCCATATAGATATATAGACATAATCTGTATATATTCTCTTTCTGTATATATAATCTGTGTATCTGTACAGATACCTATAGATAGATAGATTTTGTGTAGATATATACCACAGTTCATCTAAAAGCATCACTGAGCACTTTGCAGCCAATTACTGGTCTTAAATGTCAGCAAGAGGATGTGTTAATTTTTAAGCAAAACCAAAATGACTTTCCTATCTGAGCAGCCAATGAAATTCTGCATCTAAGGGATTTTCTCCCGCAAATGCCAAACTGGATATATTTGCATATGTTCTTTCTGATATATGAAGAAGTTGGAAATTGCACATGAGTTTAAAACAATTCAAGGAATTGCTTTTACAACCTAGATGTTTATATCTATGTATGATTATTTTAATTTTTGATGTTAGGTGTTTTTAAAGAGTAATAAAAACTGATTTTTTTTATTTACCCAAATAAAAAAAATTATTTTTGTTACCCAAATAAGTTAAACTTTTAATGTTGCTAACTCGATACTCAAGTTTATAGACTTAATATAAAGTATGACTATTCCTAGACCAAAAATGTAAACAGAATTGAGATTTGGTATAAGTGAAGGAATATTATGTTGGAAAGCAAATAAATCAATTCAGTTTTATTATATCATTTGTGACACCTACATTATTGGGAACATCTCATTAAACCCATAGAGAACAAGTATTCATATGGATCTCTCCCTTTTCTGATTAATTAGCTGGTTAACTAGCAGCTAAAATTCATAAGTAACAATGGTCTCAAGTCCTCTTAACTATAGGAAACCATTTGTCATTAAGTTAACTCCTTTCATATTCAGAGAACCTTAAACTTCTGTTTCATCATGTTCCTTTTATGTAGCCAGAAAATTCACCACATACTCCATATAAATTTGTGAATAAAATTTAAAGTTAAAGTGACAACATTCACATGTGTGGAATATGTGCCTAACAATGAGGTTATTCTGGTGCATCTCAGAATATTCGTATGAAATTACATAATAAAAATAACAAATATGTAATAAACACTATGATAATTATGCAGAATTGCTTACTAGCCCATTACTATTAATGCCCAAGTTTTAAACACTAATCTTTTCCTGCCCCGCTACCTAAGGCCACCACATGAAGTACCACCTAGGATGCATACATGATATTTTTTAAAATTATGTATAAATGCCTAATTAAATGGGTAGTTTTGCTGAAGAGCAATCAAAGAAAAGGAGAAGAGGAGGAACATCATAAAAAAAACAGAAACTAAAATAGGGGAAAGGGTGGAGAGGGTAAAATGAGAAGACATTTCTTTCACACTGGATGCCTCTGATTTCCCTTGATACATACATGAGTTTTTCCACATACAGTTTTTCATAGTGGAAAAGAATTTCCTTGAATTTGGGATTTATATTTTGACTGTGTGACAAAATCCATCCAGAAATATAATCTACACTGTGCCCCCTTTAATATTTTCCTGTAATAATTATGCCATAGTGAAAACTGCACTATTTAACTTCAACCAGCTTGAAATGAACTTTTAAACTGATACAGATCCTTTCTATTCTTAATTTCTGTTTCTAGTAGGTTACGTAGTGAATATATAGTGAACTGTTAGATGCAGGAGCACAATAAATCTTCATTTAACTTACCTGCTATATACTGAGCATTGTTTTGTTATTGAGAGAGTGGAGGAGAGGGAGAGAGAGAATCTTAAGCAAGCTCCACGCTTAACTTGAAACCCCACACAGGGCTCGATCTCACGACCCTGAGATCATGACCTGAGCTGAAATCAAGAGTCAGATGCTTACCCAACTGAGCCACCCAGGCGTCCCTATACCAAGTATTGTAATAGAGGCTATGAAGATGAAAAGAGAGAATGTTGAGACCTTTTCTCAACATAGTAGTATTAACTATATAGTTAGAGGTTTAAGGACTCAAAGCTAAAACAAAACCAACCAAACAAAACAATAATAATAGGTCTAAAAGGGAACAAATTTTCCAAAGTGTGGCTTTATCGGTATTGAAATATTCGATGACTGACACAGATCTTCTGTTCTTTACATCAAGGGATAGCTTATTCAGATCAATAAACCCACACATTTACAGAAATGATTTGCACAGCAAATATGAAAGACAGCTCCTTAAACAGCATCTATTGTGGTGATTGTGACTAGTCCATTAAGAACCTTCGGGTGTGCGCATCAGTCACTTCCAAAGTGTTGCTGTTAAAAAGGATTCATGAGCTAATGCCTCCTGAGATGGAGTGTGCTTGACCTTGTCTGGGCTCGGGCAGTCGCTCAGAGGGAAACATGTGGCATTTAGGTAACTGCAGGTGAAGTCTATGTTATACCCAGAAAACCAGTTTACAAAAGAGGCCATTTTTCCGAGGCCAGATATTTTTAAGTGCTTATTTTTAAATAAGGTGGGGGCATCTGTTGCTTTTAGTCTTCTGTGGTTTAGCTGACCTCTCTGGTGAAGCACCGAGAACTTTATGGATTTTAGCAATGATAACGTTTTGTGTTTCTTATGTCAGGATTTCAAAGCATTTTAGTAAGAACATGCGTGCCCTCACTGGGTGGAAATGAAGAGCAAATTGGTCATAAATGCGAGGGAGGGCTCTTGCTCACTGGCTCACACCTATTTACTCAGTTTTATGATCCCTTGTGCCAGACATATAGTGGCATAATGGTGTCAAGGACTCTACTCTCATCGTCCTCTTCCTCGAGACAACATGGCCTCCTTACAGTGTTTACGAAGTAGGAGGAGTCTCTGCGGATGCAAGTTCTTTGTTTCATTACACAGCCACAGGGATTGTCTTTCCTCTGTATTGTTCCTTTAGATTCATTGTTGAAAGAGCTGAAGACCGTCATGACTGGGCATTTTCCTTCACGAATACGCACATCACCAGGCAGAGTCCCTTGGCAGGCATTGGACATTCTGGGACTAACATCTCCTCTCTCTACACGAAGTCTGTTAAAGATGACATGACATCAGATTTTCTTCCTTCTGTTAGAACTTTGAAGGGTGGAGGTGTGAAATCTGGCTTCCCCTGAGGCTCTCATGTGAGTCTGAGTGTTGGTTTCACAAGCCATCTATGAAAAGGGTGTATGAGCAGACTGTACAGATGCTGCGTCTAGCTTCATTGTGCCAGAGAAATTGAGGGTACTTCTGCCACCAGGTTTTCTATTTTAAGACAGCTTCTATGTTTTTGCTGCTTTAATTTTTTTTACAAGATATCTTGTTGTTGTTGATAAATGATCTATACCTGTGGTCAGTAAGATGGAAAATACTTCACATATTCCTTTCTAATCAGACATCTCAGATTTGTGAAAGAAGTAAAATCCTCAAGTGAAGTCATATTTTCATGACAGAACATGATTTGAATATTGAAAATAAATGGGATTAAAATTTTAGTCTTTAAGGTGTCTTTACGTAAATGCAAATTACTCATTTCCCCTCCCTTCTCCCCCAGTTCTCTCTCCTTGAGATCATATGCTTCTGAACATCCTACTCCCTGGGCCACACAGCTTGAGATGCCCTTGTACCACAGTGAAGCTAATATAAGGGCACATCTCTGGGCCCCATACCCGTAATTCTAGGATCCGAGCCCTATCAATTTCCCCTTCTCCTTTAGGGCATTTTTGGTGTCATAAGATCGCTCATGAGTTAGTCCTCAACTTGTATTCGACTCTTAACGTTTTCCTCCCTTCCTGTGGCTTTCTTTCTTGTGCCTTTGTCATACATGTGGGCTGGTTCTACCTGCTTCTCTGGCCCTGTGTCCCTTCTTTGCTTCAGTGGGTTCAACACTCACCCCACATAGAGGTTCTGGCCAAGATCTCATATAGGTGGGCACTAAGGTTATTCTGACCCAACATCTTATTTTAGTGAATGGCTCTTTACGTTTTTATCACTGTTAGTGGTACTTCATCTTTTCAGAGTTCAGACATTAGTCCACAAGAAAACAGAAAGCTCTAATAAGAATCACTCCTTCCTTTGGAGACTGGCCCTTGCTGCCCTGGACCAAACATTCCTTTAGGATGAGTTCTTTCCCAGGAGAGACCTGGTCTTCCAAACGTATCTTGAACATGCCAGAATAGGATGAACATAGGTTCCTTGTCAATGGTATCTCTGATCCCTTAGCATTACTCTTTCATCGATGGGTTAAAGATAATAAATAGTTAAAAAATTTCAAAGTATTTATAAATAATAATTGTTAATGCTGATAGTTTCTTAATTCAAGCATTTTTTTCACTCTCCTGGATGCTGATCTAGTACTCATATTCAAAAATATGCATCTTTGTGTATTATTTTTAAACATGCTACTTATTAACTCAAATGGCCTAGCTGCATAAATACCTTGTCATTGGAAGGTAGGGAGGCAATAGGCTCATGAGAAAAAACACACTTTTATAAAAAGTTTGGACATTGCATGGCTAAAGTCTTTGGGTCTCTGACACCATCAAAAAAAAGTTCTGTATTGCATATATGAAATTTGCTAAAAGAGTAAATCTTAAAAGTCCTCGTCACAAGAAAAAAAATTGGTAACTATGTACGGTGACAGATGTTAACTACACTTATGGTGATGATTTTGCAATGTATACAAATAACTGGATCATGTTCTATACCTGAAACTAATGTTGTTTGTCAATTACATCTCAATACAATTTTTAAAAAAAATTTTATTTATTTATTTGACAGAGAGATAACAAGAGCAGGAACACAAGCAGAGGAAGTGGGAGAGGGAGAAGCAGACTTCCCACTTAGCAGGGAACCTGATGTGGGGCTCAATCCCAAGACCCTGGGACTATGACCTGAGCCAGAGACTGACACTTAATGCCTGAGGTACTCAGGTGCTCTTCAATACAATTTTTTGAAAAGTTCTGGACATTTAGGGATGCAGATGGAATTGAAAGAAAATTCAACAAAAGCCTGGAGTAAAATCAGCTATATATTAGCCTGAGAGTAATAATAAATAGGTTACTAATGCAGAAGAGCCCTAAATTAGGTGACCTTGTTTATTTATACAACTATGTTTTAAAATAAAAATAATGTAAAATATGTTTATAATTAATATAATATATATTTTATGTGTATATAATATATATAAAACAAAAATATGTATAACAATATATAATGTAGTAATACATAATAATATAAACAAAGCATATATGCTTTGTTACTTTTGAAAATAAAGGCTAAAATTCAGAAGAAAAACGTGGTAATTGCAAAGTTATAAACCTGACTGAGACATAGGTTATAAGAAAGACACTAGTACTCCCCTTTTAGCAAATAGCTCTATAGACAAAGCCCCTAGTTAACAAGACACCCTGAATGTAAATTTTTCAGCAGACACTACTCACTCACCACATCTGTTCTTATCTTCTTCCAGAATGATAAAACCCCTGATTTTTAGCTAGGTACATGGCCTCCTGAAATAGGCTACACTTAGCAGCTTCACTTGAAGCTAGTTGTAGCCATAGAAATATAAACAGAAATGTCGTATGTGATTTCCAGAAAGGAACATTTAAAAGAGAGGGCAAGGGCAATTAATATCCAGAATATACAAAGAACCTCTACAACTAACAACAACAAAAAACAAACAACGTGATTTAAAAAAAAATAGGCAAAGGACTAAAAGAGATATTTCTTCAAAGAAGATATATAAATGGCCTATAAACACACGGAAGGTGTTTAACATCACTAATCAGGGAAATGCAAATTAAAACCAAAATAACATACCAGAACATACCCATTAGAATGGTTATTATTAAAAAACAAAGAAAACAGAAAATAACAAGTGTTATCAAGGATGTGCAAATGTTGGAAATCTTGTGCATCACTGATGGGAATGTAAAGTGGTGCAGCCACCATGAGAAACAGTATACTAATTTCTCAAAAAATTAAATACAGACTTCTCCTGTGACCTAACAATTCCAATTCTACTTCTAGATATTATGTAATAATACGTATATTCTCAGATATAGATATATATAATAGTATACTATGTAACAATATATATAATTATTATTCCCCAAGAAATTGAAAGCTCAATTTCTTGGGGAATATATAAGGGACTCAAAGTAACAATAGCCAAAAAATTAAAGCAACTCAATTGTTCTTCAGTAAGTGAGGGGATAAACAAATTGTGGCATATACATAAAAATGGAATATTATTCAGCTTTAAAGAGAAAGGAAATTCTAACACATTCTACAACACAGATGAACCTTGAAGACATTATGCTAAGTGACATAAGCCAGTCGCAAAAGAACAGATACTGTATGACTCCACTCTGAGTTACCTAAAGTAGTCCAATTCATAGAGACCGAAAGTAGAATAGAGGTGACCAAGGACTGAAGGGAGAAGGGGACGTGGGGAGTTATAGATTAATGAATGGTTAGAAATGTTTGGGATGATGAAAAAGCTACAGTAATGGATGGTGGGTGATGGTTGCCGAACAATATGAAGATACTTAATGCCAGTGAACTGTGCACATAAACTGTTTACGATGGTAAATTTTGTTATGCATCTTTTATCACCCAAACACATCAAAAAAAAAAAAAAAAAACGTAGAGAAGGCATGTGCTTCCATTTCTTTCTCTTTCTTTACCTGGAATGTAGATTTGGTGGTGAAAGTTGGACATCTGGAACTGTAAGTAGAAGCCATGTGTTGAAGGTGGTGAAGCCACAGGACGCAAGGAGTCTGGGTTTCTGACCATCACAGAGTTGCCATTCTGGGACTGGAAAACTCACTCTTCGATTTTGAGTGAGAAATACTCTATCTTGTTTGAGCCACTAGTATTTTTCTATCACTCTTTGCTGAATTCAATCCTGTTTTTAAAAAGACTTATTTATTTGAGAGAGAGGGGGAGAGTGTGCTGGGGAAGGGGAAGAGGGAGATGGAATCCTTAAGCTGACTCCTTGCTGAGCATGGAGCCCATTGCAAAGCTGGATCCCAGGACCCTGAGATCATGAGCTGAACTGAAATCAAGAGTAGACTGCTTAACTGACTGAGCCACTAAAATGCCCCGAATTTAATCCTATTTTAACCACCTTCCTACTAATTTGCTTTGCTATAAATGGGTACCCTTCAAATTTTTGACCAGAATATTTTGATCTGTGCTTTATATGGAAGCGCACTATTATCCACGATGACTGTGAGTAACATCAGCAAATAAATCCCCAGGCAATAAGTCATAAAAATGATTATCATTCTCCTTCACAAAGAGAAGGTACAATAAAGCAGGTAAGAATGTGTAATTTTAAGTTTCTCTTGAACTTCTCAGTGTTTTGGGTAGATCGTTTCTGTAATTGGCCTCTGTCACTTGTAATTTTAGTTCATTCTTCTGGGATATTAGCAGTCTGGCCATCCTGGTGTCATTCATTGCTTAATTCTCTCAATTTTGTAGTTAAGATGTTCATAAAAAATATTAAATGATACTAGAGGCAGTGTCAAATCTTCAGAAGAACCATTTGAATTTCCAGCCAGTTGGAGACTGACCCAGAGATTGCTCATTTGGGGGCAACAAATGCGGGCACCTTGAAAACAAATACAAAAAATAAAACACAGTTCTTTGGACAATTTGTCCTCAGATCATTACTTAAAGTAGGTTTAAAAAATTAGATAGCGTGTATTATGATTCACACAAATTATAAGGCATTTTGTTGAGTGCTTGATAGACTATCCATTAACTGTTACATACTTAAACCCACAATATCTTAAAATAGTACCATTGTTTCATTCTGGAGGAGACCAATTATCAGACTCTTAAATCCTTGAAGTTTTGGGCTAAAGACCATCATTTGTGCATAATCATGATCACTTCTATAGTTTTGGAATATAATTACACATAAAATACAAATATATCTAGTGGAAAAAAAAATTCCCTATGTCTTTTCTGTGTATATAATTCTTTAGTCTATTAAATGCTGCATATCAGAAACAAAAGACTAAAAAAAAAAGACTAAGCTTCTAGAAGCCTCAGGGATTATATTATGTTTATTTGTACTGTTCCAGGTGAGCTGACATTTGACCATTCCCAGATTACTAAATGACCTATTGGAATCTTGACAAAACAAAAGTGTTTAGTCTGGTGATAGCTAGAGTTACAAAGGTGAAAGAGGAACGGGAAACTGGAAGACTCCGGGGTAAAGACACTACTCTGCCTTCATATTCCGTCCCCTCCCTGAGAAGATGACCTTATCATCACACTATTCCCTCAACTCTTGAGAACTCCATCTACTATGTTATCTGCTCCTTTCATCTATCCTTCACCTCTCCTTTCCAACTCTGGAGGACCAGCTTTTTTGAAATTCAAAAATTTGAATTTAATCTTCCACATAATGTATATCTCATCCCTCCTTGTCTTCTCCAGGTCATTATGGCATGTCTTTACCTTCCCTCTACCTTGGCTTACTCCCCTCAGCAGATAAAGTAGTTTATGCCTCTCCCTTAGTACAAAACTTAGACCAGTTTTTTCCCCAAGTCCACACAGTGATCTTGTGGCTACCACCTCTTTGGCTCTGCACAATCAAGCTACTTGAAAGTGTAATCTATACTCACTGTTTCAATTGCTCACCTAGCAGCCACTCCTTCTAACCTGGCTTCTGTGGCTCCCACTCCACTGAAAGTGCTCTTGACAAGGTTACTGATGATCTCATAAACACTATGTCCAATCGGGAGTTTTCTATCATTATTTTACTAGAGCTCTCAGCTTCTTCTAGTAACGCTGAATCCCTTTTCCTCAAAACCCTCTTGATGTCTAGATTTCCTTTGATCCCTCTTCTTCTGATTCGGTGTCATGTGACACTTTTCCTCCATCTCTCCCTTAAATATGGTTGTGTTACCTGAGACTCTATCCTGTGCACTCTCTCTTCTCATTCTCTGCCCTCTTCCTGGGAAATCTTAACTACCCTCACAGCTTTATCTCCTGCCTTGGCTTTCAGATTTGTTTTTCTGTCCAGTCCAGACAGTTATGACTCCAGGACCCAGTCTTTCCATTTGGACATCCCATAGACATCTCCATCTCAACATACATGAATTTAGGCTTATCACCACTAAGCCCTCTTATCTTCCTATAGCCCCTCTCTTGATGTATGACGTTACCCAGTCTTTTTTGCAGCTTCCTAAATAAACAAGAGATGCTGTCTTACCTTTGTGCTTTTGCACATTCTAGCCCATCTTCAAAGAATATTTCCCTAGCCCATTTTACTTAGCTAGCACTTTTTGTCATTGATATCTCAGCTGAAATGTTATTCCTTTCAAATTTTTTTATTGAATCCCAAGTTTGTGCTAGAAGTTCCTACTACTTACTTCACTTGACCCTTTTTACTTGTCATTAATCCCCCAAGATTGTGAGGTCCTTGAGGCTTAGGGCTCTGTTTTATTTATTATTGTATTGACAGAGCCCAGGATATAGTACTCTATATAGTATTAGATTTAGATCTTCAGTGAATGAAAGAAACTGGAACCCTGGGAATTATCCTAGACCCCTTCTTTATTCCACAATGCACTAGGTTCTAGAATTCAACTTCCTGGATTACTATTGAATCAGTTACTTTAACTTCTTCTCCTAATGTGATTTCTTGTCAAGTTATTGCAATGGTTTTCTTGATTATCTTGCTGTCTCTAGACATATTGCTCTCAAATTCATCACATGTGTTGGCTCCAGAATTATCTTTCTAAAATAAAAATCTGATCATGCCACTTACGTATTCAAAATATTTCCATGGCTCCCCATCTACCATGGTTGTCGAACTACAAGTACAATATACAAGGGGACTCTTGCTTTGTCCCTTGCAACATTTCCACAGCCATCTCTCACCCCCCATATGCTCACATTTAAGTCTTGCCAAACTTGGCATGGTTCCCCAAATGAGGTGTATTCACCTCCCATCCCATGCCTTAGTACAAGCTCTTGTACTAAGAGTTTTAAGCTCTGCTTAAATATCCAGTTCAAAAGTTAGCTTTTAAAACTCTTCTCAGATTTTCGTTCTTCAGGCAGAACTCTCTTAACTCCTTTAGACCAAATGAAGTGCCCCTCCGCTGTTTTCATAGAATCTTCTGCATAATTCTTTATTTTAATGTGGGCTAGAAACTCCAAAGGGTCCTTGGATACCGACCTATATGTACTTTTGAAGGCCAAGAGTCCTGATGTTACCCTATAGCAATTTTATCTCTCCAACTAAATTTATTTCCTATGAGATTTTTATGATTTGTCAGGTTTAATGATAAAATCTTCTCACATTTTCAAGGAGATTTTCCACTACTACAGACTGAATGCTTTCAGTCTGCTGAATGTTAAACATCAAAATAGAAGAAAGACCTAGTACTTCTCCCTGGAGCTTGGCTCTGCATTTCCTTTGTAAATGTACTCATTCCTCATAGCTGTACTCTTATGGGCAATTTTCTTTCCTTATACGTTCTCCTGGGATTGCCTTCTGTACCTGCCTGGGAAAGAGAACACGGAGGCACGGCAGTGTTTTGAGAGCTGCTAGGAGAAATAGGAGGGAGACTTCACTGAGCAGTTATGCCAGGGAGCCCCTCCAACCATGTGTTGTGGCTCTGATCTGATATGCTTCTTTTTAGTGTAAAAAACCAGAGGTACGCAAGTGGACCTCACTTCACTCCACTCGTTCATTTATAGTTCCCAAATAATTATGGCATTACTAGTTCCTGAGGATAAAAAAAAAAAAAAAACAAAGAAGGCAGAGCTCTTTTCCCTAGAGGACTTACAGTTTAGTAAGTAGAATAGGTAAGTTTTCTTTAAAAATGCATGCAGAAAGGTCAGTGATAGACAAAAAATATTCCCTCAAGGCACGCTGATCAATTTTAAGCAGAAGAGACAATCAAGAATGAAAGATGATAGTTTCGGTTTCATCCATAGAGGGTTTGAAGTGCTTATGTGACATTCAGGTAGAGCTGGTGCACAGGTAGATGGCATTATAAGTGTAGTACTCAGGAGATGATCCTCTCCTGATAACATAGATTTGGGATTCCCTAGGGGAAAGAAGATATCTGAAGCTGTGCAAAAACTGATAGAAGATTAATGGCAGCAATATTTAAGGGGTATTAGAGGAGGGAAATAGCGATCTCAGAAAGAGCTTGAGATGGGGAAGATATTTCAGAAGCCAAAGAAGGATATATATGAAGGAAGGAGTGGTCACCAGTCGGGTGCCAGCAAAAGGTCAATGACGGAGCATCAAAAAGACCCCATTGGTTTTAGCCATTGGTGACCACTGTCTCTGGGCAGATAGAGCAGAATGTGGGCCCAGAAGCCAGTCCGGGAACCAATGGAAGGTAAGGCAGCTGAGATGGTGAATTCAGAGTATTTGTCGAGAATCGTGTTTGTGAATGGAAGAAGGGCAACAAAAGAGAAGCCAGAAGAAGCCTGGCTAGAAAATATCCTGTTATATTTAAAAATTTTCAAAGATGTGAGAATGTCTAAATGTTGAGGAGGCTTCAGTAGAGTGGAAGAGATTGAAGATACACGAGGGAGAAGGAAGAGCTGATGATAGAGCAACAGGAAAGGTTCCCATCATGCTCCCCATTTCACACACGGGGCCGGGCAAGGGAGCAATTCATATGGATACACGGGAGCTCTCCAACACCAAGCATCACAGATGCCCCTGTGAAATCTGCCTGGCCCCTTTCAATTATACCTTGTGTAGAGACCTCAGCAAATGTGATGAATTTATTTTTTAGTTTCCGTTAGCAAATAAGAAAAATGTTCGCCTGAGTGCCACAGAAGTAGTTCCAAATATTCATTTCTTTAACTAGAACAGATCTCTTCGGTTCTCTCAGGCACTGCCAAGATCACTTAGCTGCTGCACTGAGAATGTTCGACCCCCCTCACTTCACTGATCATCCAAAATGAGCTTCCGCCGCATCTCGAGCACAGCCCAGGCTGTCTCTACAGTTCCTAAATCAGACTGAAAATCGTATTACCACTGCCGTATTTATTAAGTGCTCGGACCTCTCTGATCTCTTTCTCTTACCAATAGTCCATAACTCATTCCTAAACAAATGGCCTACAAATTTGGATGACCATAAATAATTTTGTTCTCTCTTTATTTAAAATAAAATCCGTAATAGTGTGACCAGCTGGCCATCGCTAGCACACAGAATTTAACCAAGGGCTGATTTGATTTGCATGGGTATTGGATATCTCTAGATTGTGGTAAGTAAATACCTTCTAAATTGAGCATTATGTTTTATTCTTGTGGCTCGATAAGATTATAATACAAAGGGAAGATTATTTATATTATTGTACCCACTAGAGGATACACATTGTCTTTCCAGGTAGGTATCTGCAATTGGAAGGTCTTGGGACATAGGAGCGTGGTGTTGGGTTAAAAAGGACTTTGGTTTCTATTGCTTTCTGGGCTGGAATACTGCTGCTTTAGCTTTAGGTCTGGAACTGTCTCTTTCTGGGACTCTCTGTGAACCCTCCAGAATGGGTGAGGTGTTCCTCCTCTGAGCTCACATCTCATCTGCACACACAGACAACTTCAGTGAAATTACTGCTTTGCTTTGTCTACACCACCCAAGTAGATGGGTCTCATTAGCTGTTACAACACTTGATCCTAGAGCATGCTCTGGTTTCTAGCTGCCATTGAATAAAATGGATTAAATAGTGAAATGAATGAATGTGCCCAAATCTTATGATTTGAATTTAGAAAGTTACAAAATAATCTGCCTAGTAGGGTGAGGGGCTAACTCCCCACCGTGACATGTTTTCTGCTACTTGAAAGTCATGATTCTCTCGGCAGTATAGAGCAGAAGCCTTCCTATCATCTTGTGTCCTCAGAAAATCCCGTATTCTCAGAACGCCTAGAGGGCTAGCTCCTACCTCTCAATTTAGTGGATAATTTTCTCCTTCTTTCTTCAAATTTTCATAGCCTTTTGTGGCCTCCCCCCCCCCTTTTTTTCTTTCCTTTCTGGCATTTCCTAGAATCTGAGATGTAATAGAGCTATTTTAAAAAATCATCCTATTTCCTTGCTGGTTTGTAATTTACTTGAAGAAAGGGATTGCACTTATTACCTCCAACAGTGCGTAACACTGTGCTTTGCTTTAGATAATGATAAATAAATATTGGTCATACTGAACTTCATCAGCAACTACCACTTAAAAGGGGCAGCAAAATGCTAATGGACTTTGATGTAGCGGTGGAAGTGGGACCTGTGGATGATGCTAATCACAGCCAAGTGATGTCTCCTTGAAACAACACGCTCCTCAGGCTCTGACACAGCCAAGTGCAATGGCCCGGGCCTCCTGCTTGGCAAAGGCTGGTAACGACCGAGCTAATGCTTATTCCAACTGCCAGCCAGTCATTTACTAAGTAGATCAACATGGGCAGTGAGAGAAACTCAACCAAATGGGAAGGACCTACAGAGAGAATCAGGTCCTTTCTAAGCTAACACTTCTTGGAGGAAAATAAATCTCCAAACTCCTTAAGTAATAGAATTTCATTCAGAGTTGACGTTTCTTAGGGCACCTGGCACTGACAAGCGAGGTAGGGTTGAATAAAATAAGTGAGAAACTTATAGGGTGTTTTTTTTTTCTAATGACAAAACATACCCATTATAGCCAAATAGAACATGTACAATGAAATAGTCAAATATCTACATATATGAAAATGGGATGGGCAAGGTACATTGACAGTTAATGCTAGATATTGCCTTTGTCATATTATGTCCCTTAGTGTATTTAAAATCTGTAAGAGTTCATGCCATAGAAATTGGATTTCAGCAATACTTAAAAGATAGCTTAATGCATTATCTTTGCATTTGCTAAAAAAAAAAAAGTCATCCTATAAAATTGCTCAACATCTATAGGATTTATGAAGTAGAACAAGACCACCTTTCTAGTTTTAAGAAGACTAAGAATACAAAGATAAACATGTTAGCCAGCCCATCATTTATCACAGTTAATAAATTAAGGTGATTTAGAGAACTGTGGGGTAGAAAACATTTCCTGCCAAACACTAAATTTTGGAAACCTGAAATTGTTTAGGAGATAAAAGTGTTTGTATCTATATCTCAAATTCTGATTACGTAGAAACAATCAAGGAAGAATGGCTTTATTAGAATTTGAATTTAAGATACAAAGGAAATATTGAGGGAAATAGTACAATTAAACTCCAAGTTTAATGATTTCTATTACAACTACAGCAATTACGTAGAGCTCTATGATTGTTGAGGTAATTGTAGTACACAAGCTGGTTAAAAACTCTTATGCATCAGAATAAGTGGTTAGGTCGAAAGTATCACCCTGAGATTATTAATTACAAAGGAAAACATCTTCACAGTGGAGAAATCTGGTGAACAGCACAGTAAATGATAAAACCAAACCTTGCTAATAATGGACAAACGGATACACATTGTATTAACAAAACTCTTTAACCTAGGTCTAGTCATCAGGAAGCAATAAAGCAAATCCACATTGAAGGACATTCTTCAAAATGATTATTCTATACTCTTCAAAGATGTCAGTTTCATGAAAGACAAAAAGATGAGCGAGCTATTCCAGATCGAAGGGGAACAAAGAGATGTAACAACTGATTGCAATGTGTGATCCTTGACTGGATCCTGGGTACAAAACCCCAGAAAGTTATAAAGGACATTGGGACAACTGAAGAAATAGGACCATGTATTGTACATCTGATAATATATGTGTATCAGTGTTAAATAGCCCAGGTGTGACAAATTAGGGTTATAAGTGAAGATGTCTTTGTTTTAAGGTGAAATATTTGAAGTGTCATTATGACTATAATTTACTCTCAAGTGATTGGTGAAGAGAGAGAATAGATAAAATTTAGGAAAGTGTTAATTAATCTAATCTAAGATATATACTGTATATGGACATTCAACGTACTATATATTTTTCAACTTTCTATAGACTTGTCATTTGTTAAAATGTTAAAAGTTGGTAGAAAAAAGACTCAGTTTGAATCATCGTCATTTCAATAAAAATCACCAGAGGTATTTATTAAAAATGCAAATTCCTGAGCTCTACTCTCATACATTAAAAGGGACTGAAGTGTGGTCCACTTGGACAAGAACTATATAAGGATACATAAAACAGAAGTTTCAGCTTTCTAGAATACTCTTTATGACTATGTTATTAGTCTCTTGATTTGGTCCTTTATGTCTATCTCCTCACCAAACTGCCAGCAGAGCCAACAAAAATGGGAATGTGAATACAAATTTCTGGGTTTGGTGGTCTAGGACCTTCATATGACAAACAAATGCAAATCCCAAGTGAAAATTCTAGCCTGTTCACCATTAGTGGGGTGAGGATACTTTCCTGTTTTGTATCCAGGCTCTCACCTGCTTGTGGCCCTCCTGGTTATGAGCAACAGTCTTGACTCTTACCTTTTTCTTTTTTAAAATTTTTTAAAATTTATTTTTATTTTTAATTTAATTTTTTATTTATTTTAAATTTATGACTCTTACCTTTTCAGGATTGTGGTCAAGAAAGTTCAAACACTAGTACAGCTGGCATGTAAATGTCCTTTGAATTGAGCCAAGTCTATCTAATTTGGGTTTTATTAAGTTCTACACATTTTTTAAATGAAGGTATCATTGACACAGCATACAATACACTCATGAAGTACAGGATTTTAAGGCAATTTTTCTCACATTACCAGGTTGTGCAAGCATCACCACTTCTAATTCCAGAACATCTTCATCACCCTGAAATGAAACTACTTGTTAGTAGTCCACAGGTGCCTGCGTGGCCCGTCATGATGGTCCTGGGATGAACCCCCGCGTTGGGCTCCCTGCTCAGCGGTAGCCTGCTTTTCTCTCTCCCTCTGCCCCTTACCCCTGCTGGTATGAGCACGCGCATGCTCGCGTGCTCTCTCTCATGCTCACTCTCAAATAAGTAAATAAAATCTTAAAGTAATAAAGTAGTCAAACCTCATTCCCCACACACTCCAGCTTCTGGCAAATGTAATCTACTTTTTCTGTCTCTGTGGATTTGCTTATTCTGGACATGAAAACATAACTAGAATCCTACAACGTGTAGCCTTTTGTGTCTAGCTTCTTTCACATAGCGTGTTTTCAAAGTTCATCCATGGTGTAGCATGTGTTAGCACTTCTTTTATAGTCACATAATGTTCATTGTATGAGTATGACACATTTTGTTTATTCATTACCTGATGCGTACTTGTTTTTTCCCCATTTTATGGATATTCTGAGTAATGCTACTATGAATATTTGTGTAAAAGTTTTTGTGTGGATGTGCGTTTTCATTTCTCCTGGTATAACTTACCCAGAAGTGGAATTGCTGGATTATATGGTACCTCCATGTTTAATTTTCTGAGAAAGTGGCAAACTGTTTCCAAAGTGGCTGCGCCATTTTATATTCCCACCAGCAACACAAGGTTTGTTTCACCACATTCTTACCAACACTTGTTTCACCACATTCTTACCAACACTTGTTATTTTCTGTTTTGTTTTTTTATATAACCATCCTAATGGGTGTGAAGTAGTATCTTGTCTTCCTTTTGATTTGCATTTCCGTGGTTAGTGATGTTGAACATCTTTTTATGCACTTATTGGCCATCTATATATCTTCTTTGGAAAAATGCCTATTCGAATCTTTCCTCATTTTTAGATTAGGTTGTTTTTTGTTGGTATTGAGTTGTAGAAGTTCTTTATTTTTTATTTTGTTGCCTGTGCCTGTGCTTTCAACAAAATTCAAGTTATTGCCAAATTCAAGTGTCATGAAGCTTTTCCCCTGTTTTCTTTTGTCTCTTACATTATGTCATTGATCTATTTTGAGTTAATTTTGTATATAAACCAAGTAAAAATCCAATTTCATCTTTTTTGCATGTGGGTATCTAGTTTTCCCAACACTATTTGTTAAAAGATTATGTTTTCTCCATTGAATGATCTTGGCACTCTTGTCAAAAATCATTTTCCCATGTATGTATGGATTCATTTCTGAGATCTCTATTCTATTAGTCTATAGGTCTGTCTTTATTTCCAGTACCACACTTAATGCCAGTATTTTAACTTTGTAGTAAGTTTCAAAATTAGGAAGTGTGAGTCCTCCAATGTTGTTCTTTTTCAAGATCCTTTTATCTATTTGGGGTTCCTTGAAATTCCATATAAGAATTTTTAAAGTTTCTATTTAAACTCCAGTTAGTTAACATATGGTGTAATAATAGTTTCAGATGTACAATTTTGTGATTCAACGCTTCCATACAATACCTGGTGCTCATCACAAGTGTACTCCTTAATCCCCATCACCTATTTCGCTTGTCCCCCCACCCACCACCCCTCTGGTAACCATCGGTTTTTTTCTCTATAGTTAGGAGTCTGGTTTTTCTCTCTCCTTTCTCCCCTCTATGATCGTTTCTGTTTCTTAAATTCTGCATGTGAGTGAAATCATACTGTATTTGCCTTTCTCTGACTGACTTATTTCACTTAGCATAGTACTCTCTAGCTTCATCAGTAGATTTTCCTATTTTTGAGAAAAAAGTCATTGGGCTTTTGGTAGGGATTGCATTGAATCTGTAGATTGCTCTAGGTAGTTTTGGTATCTTACCAGCATAAGTCTTTCAGTCCACAAACATAGGATATCTTTCTACTTATTTGTGTCTCCTTTAATATATTTCAGCACACATTTTATAGTTTTAAGTGTATAGGTTTTTGCTTCCTTGGTTAAGTTTGTTCCTAGGAATATTTTTGGTCTTACTATGGACTGAGTGTTTGTGTTTCCCCAAAATTTCATATGCTGAAACTCTGTTCCCCAGTGCAATGGTATTTGGGGATGGGGCCTTTGGGAGGTAATGAGGTCATGAGGGTAGAGCCTTCATGGTGAAGGTCATTTCTAAGAAGAAACAAGAGAGCTTCCATCCTGTTTCTCTGATCCCCACTGTGTTTGTGAGGACATAGCAAGAAGAAAGCTACCTGTGAACCAGGAAGAGGGCTCTCAGCAAAACGCAATCATGGCCACACCCTGATCTCAGATTTCCCAGCCTCCAGAACCAGGAAAACTGAATGTTTGTTGTTTCAGCCACCCACTCTATGGTATTTTTGTTGTAGAAACCCCAACTAAGAGGGGCTCTACTCTGAACAATGGTGCTATTGCTTTTAGTTTTCTTTTTAAAGTGTTTGTTGTTATTGCAACTGATTTTTGTGTTTTAATTTTTCCTGGACCTTTGTTGAATTTATTTATTAGTTCTTTTTTTTTTTAAAGATTTTATTTATTTATTATTTAACCGAGAGAGAGAGATTACAAGTAGGTAGAGAGGCAGGCAGAGAGAGAGGAGGAAGCAGGCTCCCTGCTGAGCAGAGAGCCCGATGTGGGGCTCGATCCCAGGACCCTGAGATCATGACCTGAGCCGAAGGCAGAAGCTTTAACCCACTGAGCCACCCAGGTGCCCTAAATTTTCATTTTTAAGCCACAGTTATTTTGTGGTAAAAATGGAATGATCATATATTCATTTTTGTTTTGAAGTTATGCTTAAAATCTTACACAGAATTATGAGAAGAGAGGCTTTGATATTTCCTATGTATTTTCAACAGAAGGACAAATTATAGTTAAGTACTCAGTAGTACCTGATGTTGACTCATCCACATGACCAGGTCCAAATTCGGGCAATGACATTTAAAGTAAACTGATTTAACCTCTTTGGCTATTAGGGCTGACTTGGAAAAAGAAAAGAAAATCTTATTTTACTATCTACATTTCTGTGGCTCTGGGCTAGATCTATATAATTGATTCTTTCACGTTGATTGTTGACAATTTGATCGGTTCTTTGTGTCCAACATTAGTGACAGAACCCAAAACAATTTGGCTTACAAATATTGAACTTCGTGAACTTCGCTATGAAATGTAACTCACATCAAGTAGGCATATAAAAATTCAACAACAAAACCATTGGTGGGCTGAGGAAGGAACATGACCCAGAGAAAAGGCCATTTGAGCGATGGAGCAAATTCCTCCAGGTCAACTCCATCTGGAAAATATTCTTCCTCCTTCTAAATCCAGGATTCCATGAAATTTTCCAGGGCAACAGTAGAAACTTGATAATGAATTTGAATAGCCAGGTGAATGTTATGTAAGTGAAAGTTATGTCACAATGGGCTTTAAGCACTCAATCTGTCCAGGATGCCCAAGTTTGGGGAAATAAATAAAAAGTAAAGGCGAGAATAACAAAAACAAGAGAAAACGAAATTCAGGTGTCTAAATTTGTGTGGTCAAGACTGAAACGTTCTGTCCTCTAAGGATCCTTTGGACAGGTGTAGGGAGAGAAGCTAAAAACTGCTATTTTCTTTGACCCCAGAAAATAGGTTTCCTAACCTAAAAAATATCACAAGCAGTGTTGTGTGTCTATGTAATAACTCATTAGCAGGTAAGATAGAGGTTTTATACTTCAAGGACTTTGACTTTTTCTAACGTGAAATAAGGGACTATTGCTACTACCACTGGTCTGGCATGATTTAACTAATCAGCATCTGAAAGAAAATCATTCTGGTTTGAATTTTCCTAGTAATACTGAAAAGGGGCTTGTTTATTATAGTAATTATGCTATCAGCATACATTTAAAGAAAACTGCTATGGGAAATTTGATGAAAATGGGCTTCAAGCTTTCTTTGGACACCATGATTTAAGCTTCCTTTTAACAGGGCAATCTACAAAAACCTGAAGCTTCAAAGTGGCATTTTTCCACCCATCTAAATTCATGTTGAGTATTAAGCACTGGTCGAGTCTGAAATGAGGAACAAACAGTCACTTAGACAGCACATATTGCGGAAATATCCCATAAAGATGTAAGAGTCTGCATTAATCATCTGAGTGGGACAATGGGTGACCTTTTCTAATAAGAACTGGAGCATCTAAAGTGAGCATTAAATTTCACTGCAGTCCTATTTGCTGTCTCTCTGTGGCATTCATCACCGCTGAGATGTAAATGTCCTGAGACTGTTGGACTCTGAGAATCATACTTCATGGAGAGGGAATGTTCTGAAGAGCACAGGAAGCTTGTTCACCCCCAAATTTTGGCAACCGTAGGGCCATTATGGCTTCGTTTCTCTTTCATTATGAAAGCAGAGCAGCTGTTGAGCGAGCGAGGTTAACAAACCTTGGAAAAACATTAAAGTTAATTTGTTTTTAGGGCTTTCCTAAACCCAGAAGTTGGAAGAAGATTATTTTATATGGACCCATTAGTCTTTCAATAGTCAAATCTGCAGAGCTACTTACAAGATTTACTCTTTGGGTTTTAAGTAGATATTATCAAGGGTGGGCATCTGTTTAACTGGCTTTTGGAGTCACTAGGGGTGGATGGGTTGGCCTAAAAAGTGCTTTGGACTAATGACCTGTTCAGAGACTGGAGACTCATGAAATCTCAGCTCAACTCCTGACATTTAAAAAGACTTTGAAATTAACTGGTGAGCGGGGTCGATGTTTATACAGAATCAAAACAACTGTGGAGAAAGGAAAAGTAAGTGTAAAAGGTTACTTGTGTGAATTCAAACTTTTAAAATCAGTGAATTTAAGTCAACCAAATTTGAGCAGGCAGAAGGGAAATAAAATGGGAATAGCTTTTGGATGGCTCACATCTCCTTCTTGGCTACCCAAAACCTGTGTGTTCTGCCCTGAACTCAGGTTCTTCACCTTGAGACTGTTACAATGAGTGTGACCTGCAGATACAACCTGAAGATTAAATATAATAATCAGATTAACTATAATAAAGTCCTCGAGTCTCACATGTATATGGTTGGTGATTTACACAAATGATATTGAGGTCTGTGCAAATAGTCTGAGGAATCTAGATTTTTTAAGCAACTCTGAGAGTTCTTTAGATAGAATAGGTAAAACACTTTCAAGACTGAAGTGATTAAATCTTGAATGGTGAAATATGGGGACTGTGGCAGGTGGACAATAAGGAAGCTATTTTTTAGGAGACCTGTCTACTGCTACTTAAAACATGCTGCTTGGGGTTAAATACTCCAAATTTGAATTCTAGTCTAAATGCTGTCTATGTGAATCAGTAATTTCTTTATTGTAGGCCATAAGCAGTATCATCTGTTTCTAGGTTAGGAGTCTAAAAGCTCAGTGGTTGATGTGCTCAGACCAAAGGTGGTTGATATATCAGAGAATTAGAACTAATGGTCAATTCAGAAGAGAACGCTGGGTCTGAATCTGTGCAATCTGAGATTTGGAAGGACAGGATTTTTGAGGCACTAAGGCCTAAAGGGCTCTCTTGAGAGGCCTGCATCCAAAGTCATGAGACCTATGGGAAACTGGGCATAGCCTAGATTATCATCAGCCTATTGTGCTCTGTTTAAAACTGGTTTACCTCCCTCTTCTCCAACCCCTTCATGGCTTCAGATGTTTTTCTACCGACAGAGTGGTTGGATATTCCAGGACTGTGAGATTTTACTGGGTCCTGAGTCCTGTCAGGCAACACTGCTCCATCTTGGATCGGGTGGTTGGTGGCATCATACAGACAAAACACTTAGCACACTGTCACATAATACAAATTCAGGGAACCTTATTATTCTCAGGACAAATATAATTGGAGAGACTTCAGAATTTCCATCAGGCATTTGAGGGTTCATGGGTCTGGGCATCCTGCAAGGTCATGAAGAGCTCAGTGCTAAGTACTCCATGCATGGTGTCCTAAGGGTTTCCCAGGAGAAGGATCAGTAATACTGGGAAACCAACTGTCATTTCCTTTTAAATATAAGAGGGCAAATATACTTAAAAATATTTTGATTTATTTTAATATTTTCTTTTTTCAGGGAGTAAGTATTCCTGTCCCCTTCAAGATTTCCTTCTAACTGGACTAAGAATCAAATTGACATGAGATAGATTAACAGGAGAAAAAATAGCATATATATGTGGTCAACCTATGCAGACATGAAAGTTCCAAAGATAGTCGGGCATGATGAGGTGTATGTCATTCTGAACTAAGGAGAAAGGGGTAGAGGTCTGGGACTTCAAAGGAAAGGAATGTAATTCACAGGCAATAGGAAGAAGAGCAGATGTTTGGTAATTAAATGTTTATCCTACCACACGGGTCACTGGATAATAACCATTATCCTGGGAAAGACCCCCAAGTTAGATTCTTCTGGGTAGCTAAGGGAGAAGCAAAAATTTCTCTTGAGCCTGTAGGGTCTTGATTGCTTTCAGCTCAAAATAACCTTCATGTCAAAGTGGCCCATCTTGGGATGGCCCACCCTTGGCCCCCCACACGTTTATGCTCAATGAGCTCAAAGAGGGAAGGGAAGCAATTATAAAAACAACAAACAAAAAATGAATTTTTGATGTTAGAGACCAATGGTAGTGGTACTCTACCTTTCCTGGTTCACAAACTTTGTGTGACGAACTGTTTTAGTGGCTTTAACTCATCTAATGTTCTCACTTTAAGGTGTGAAGGTGGTATTATTATGAACACTTACATTAAACAGAGTTTAAATATTTTGTCCAAGGTCTGAGAACAAAACCAAGACTCAGATCCAGGTGCTTCAGCTCTGGAATCTAAATTCTTAACCCTTATGCTAAGTTCCCTCTGCTTATGTCTTCTTCATTCTCAGTGCTACCTAGTTTCTACAGATTAGAATGTTGCCATGAGGCTTTGCATCATCAGCATTCCCAGGGAAATATAAAAACCACCTTTGTTAACCAGAAGTAAACATGACTAACATTGACAAATACAATCTGCTCTCAACTTGCTGGAATCGATTTATGTAAATTAGACTTTACCACAATATCTTTAGAAGGAACTCATTCATTAACTTAACAAGTGCTCATTGAATGCCCACTACATGGCAGGCATTAAGCTGGATATATAGGGGTATGTAAAGGCCCTTCAATAGCCTCATCTGGCTCTTTGGTGAAATCTCTGAAAATACAGGTTCCATTGAAATATTCTAAATTATTAAGTGTCAAATTCATCTAGAGATAAACATTAAGAGTACCAAATTCCGGGCCTCAGGAAGCTGCCTACCTCTGATAGGAACCAGCAAAATAAATATAAATATCAGTTTAGATACTATATACCAATAATGCATATACACTTATATAAAAGAAAAATGGGGCACCTAGGTGGCTCAGATGGTTGAGCGTCAGGTCATGATCCCAGGGCCCTGGGATGGAACCCTATATCGAACTCCTTGCTCAGCAGGGAGGCTGCTTCTTCTCCCTCTCCCTCTGCCTCTTACCCTGCTTGTATTCTGTCTCTCTCTCAAATGAATAAATAAAAAATCTTAAAAATTTTTTTTAAAAAGATAAGTTTCAGGAGAGGGGTAAAAAATGTTAAAATTTATCCCTTTCTGATATTTCTATGTTAGCAATAGCACTTTTGGAAGAATGTGGTGGGGGATCACATTTGAAAAGAAAACAATAGGGTGCCTGGGTGGCTCAGTTGGTTGAGACTCTGCCTTCAGCTCAGGTCATCATCTCAGGGTCCTGGGATGGAGCCCTGCCCTGAGCTACCTGCTCAGCGGTGAGTCTGCTTTTCCCTTCACCTCTCCCTATGTGATCTCTCTGGCTCTCACAATCACTCAAAGAAAGAAAATCTTTAAGAAAATGAAAAGACAATGATATTAATCAATCAGCAAACAAGTATAGAAACGCAATAAGAGTTTTGGTCAAAGGTTTTATGCCCCATGCTTTCAGTGACCTCTGAAAGCATAGTATCAGACAATTGGTTGGAGTAAGAGTGAAGGTTGCAGTTCTATTATATAGTAATTTCATGTCAAAAGGAATTAATTGTCCAGTCCCTTTGTGCTCTTGATAGTTGTGGTCAATGAATTGATCTGACACTGAAAATTAATGCCTGCCATATATTTTGTGTGAAATGATGATACTATGCTCACCAAGTTGTCAAGACAGGCTGTTACCTTCACTGAGAAATCTCTCTGAAGACCAGCTTTTACAAAAAATTGAAAAGTCTGTCTGTTGTATCAATCAACCATACTTTCTATTCAGTAATGAAGTTCTGGGTACCTAACCAGAAGTTCAAAGTTATCCCTGATCCCAGGTAAGGCATAACTGAGGCTATTTACATGTGGCACCTTCAAGGCAGCTTAATTAGAACAACAAGGGGAAACTGATGGAATGGGCCATGATATCTCAGCCCACAGCCACACAGAATAATCCTTTTAGGAATTTAAGAGGTACAAAATTTCAATTTTGCTCAAGTAATTAACATATATAGATATACACATTAATAGTTGACTCTTAAGATGGACTCAAGGTTGTTTTTTCTTATTCGTTTGTTTTATCAGAGGGGGCTTTTCTGCAAAATGTAATACACCATTCTTGAACAATGTTAGAGATCAATGAAGTAGTATATGTAAAATGAAATGGATTGTTCCAAGAGAAAAAAAAACCAATAAACTCATCTAAAGGCTAAGTACTCTGTATGTCAGTTTTTACCTGATCTTACTGTTAATGAAGCAGATTAGCACCATTAAAAAAAAGTCAATATTAAACAGCAAGTCCTTTATTTGAGAGATGCAAGATGATTTTTGGCTAGAATAGAGAATATAAAAATGTCATAAAGCAGATAAGCATTTCATTTACTAGTTTGAAATATATTAACTATACTTTGTTTTTACTTTACCTTTATTTTGTTTTCACTGAAAAAACACAGTCAGCAAAAATACACCCTCTTAGATAATGATGTCTAATTATTAATATGTACTTGATAATCAACATCTATATGGAATACAAATCTTTAAATAGTAAGCTGGATATTTACATCTTCTCCTTTAACTCATGTCTGCTGAGGACATATCATATATACAGACACATACACACACATATATATACACACACATATATACACACAAATATTCTTGGATAGCATAGTTTAAAAATATATTTAGATTTTTTTAAAGACATTGATTACTTTTTAAGAGGCATGATTTCCTCCTATTTGCATTATGCATTTTAAAAATCTTTTATACAACTTGCTGCTTCACTAATTACAGATTGGCAAGTGATCAAGAGAACTAATAAGGGCATGCAGATTTCTTTAAAAAAATTCTGTTGTAATGTTAATAAAAGGAGCAAAGTTACAATGTCAATTGAAGAACTGTTTTCTTTTCCAGACACTTGTTCTTAATGATGAGTTATACTTGAGAAAGACAAATACTGTTCTTTCCTAAAGAACTCATTTTTCCCCCATGATGGCATTTTGAAGTCTATGATTTGTCAAAACTCTCAGCAGGAAATATAATGGCTAAGCATGGCTTAACATGTCATTTATTCAAGTAACATGGTCTCGGTTCTGTGGGTGACAGAAATTCTCAGTCTCTGGTTTACCCTTGGCCACCATTTTAGTCAATGATTACAGTGAAAAAATGAAGTTTGTACTTTTCAGAGGTGATTTATTCTGGGTGAAGTTCAGTGTCACCTTGTTTTATCCTTAGGGAATAGCAGTTTGATTGTCATCCAGTAAGGACAAAACAACAACAAAAGACATTATCAACAACAGTACCTTAATTACCTTCCCATATATGGAAAGTGGACTTGACTCTAAAGATAGCCCTTTCCATATATAGTGAAAGTTTCCCAGGAAAAATATTCATATAAAAAAACATACACGTTTCTAAATATTTCCAAAGAGCGCAGCCCATGTTGTAATGCCTGATATGAAGAAAATGGTAGCTTTATGGAAATCAAGGATTAGTCCAGGGATCTGCATGAATATGCTGCAAGATACATGCATTAGTAGCAGGATGGAATTCATATGAATGGAAATAAAGTCACCAGACTTGAGTTTCTGCCACTTAGAGGAAGACATCAGGAAGGAACTTTCCCCCACGATGCGCTGTTTGACACATATCCTTTGTCTTGGTTTTATGGGATGTGTACATCACCTGTTTACATTTTGTCCTCCTAACCCTTCTTTCTTAAATCATACCATATCTTCAGAAGTCTACACATCCTTTGGTCACAATTTTAAAAACTCCAGTTTGGAATGTTAACAGTATACAACGTTTCCCAAGTGTTATGTTCAGGGTCTACCTAAAAATTAAAAAAAAAAAACTTAAGTCTTGTCAAAACATTCTTTAACAGTCCTTTGAATAGTTGATGAAGAACAGCGCAACGCACTTCATTTTATATGTATAACCTGCAGGTGTTTTTTAAGCTTTCTGTGAGTCACTGTTTCTCTAGAGCCCTCAACTAATTATTTAATACTTTTCTCCAGGATTTAAAGACATCGCCATCACCCACATTGCCTGGGCATCTTTGCAAATAGTCAGAAAAATGCTTAAAATCATTCCCATGGTCCTTTCTTTGGTCACACTGGCACATGATAACTATGTAAATTTTTTGTTGTTATTGTTTAGACTTCGGAGTGTGAAATAGTAAAGGCTTCTTGCTTAATTTAAATTTTGAACACTATCCACCTACAAAATAATATGATCTTTCTCAACTTTGGTCAAATTATAGAGGAATTAGCCCGGTGAAAACAGCAGTTTGCTTTTTGTAAAATTAAAGGAAATCTCTATGGGTCCAGGCATCATCTGCTGAATAAGCAGGTTAATATAGAGGAAAGAGTACAGGGGGTTAGCTTACCTGGATTCAGTTAAATCCTGGTTCTGCCTTTTCCTATCGAGGCAACGTGAAGCTAAATTTATTACCTGTCCTGAGGTCTGGTTTCCACATTTTAATAATGATGAAAATATTATTATGAAGTCCTTAGAATTATTGGAAAGTTGAGTGAGATACTGCCTGAAAAAATTAGTTGCATGGAAAAGTGCCATACAAATACTGTTCTTATTGTTTTGGAGGTTTTTTTTTTTTTTTTTTTTTTTTAATGTGCTGTTTGGCAAACAAAGCAATGTAATGAGTTTGAATAGTTATATCTCAAATGGCTTATTCCTATAAGTTGTTCATATGGCCTTATCACGGAGCAATTTAGAAAGAGCCACTAAGGAATAGAGATGTCCCTTCTTGGGCATGCCTAGTTCAGGGCCCAGGGAAAACTGTGCATTTGGGTTTTATTTGTTAGGTTTCCAGGAGGGGACTTGGGTAGAGGTTATGGGGTGCTTTTCCTATTTCCGAATATATTCTCCTTAACCAAGTGACCAGGACCTCCTAACTGAGTTACTTATCACTGGCCTTCATTCTGCTCCCTCCTCTCCCATCTTATTTCCCCATGAGCAGAACATCTCCTTGGTGTATAACCGAGACCCGAGCCGGATAGCTTTTCCGAATCAGAACACAAACACTCCGGTCCCACACACTGCGTTCTCTACATCTACTTCCTAATCATTGCTCACATGCCCGGGGTCACACAACACCAGTGCTCTTGTTTTTTTTACGCCTGTGATCACCAACCCTGCTGTGAGATCTGCGTCCCGCCCCGGGTGGCCGTGTCATCCCAAGCTGTGTTTGCCGAAGCCATTTGCCCACTGCCTCCCGGCTTAGCCCTGACGCCTGCTTCCAAGTGACCTCGGAGCATGGGATAAGTTGGTCACATCTTTCTTTTACAGGCTCATCTTGATTTGCCTCTTAATGCATAGTATTTCCTCTCAGGGTCAGTCCTCAGTCTTCTTTTCTCTTTGCAGACAGAAACACTCGGGGAGCTCATCATCTCCCAAGGCTTTAACTGGCACTTAAACACCCATAACTTCCAAATGCTTGTCTCCAGAGAACTCCCGTGTATTTCACTGTCTGACAGACACCTACAAATCCAACATAAGGCTAAAATTCAAGCCATATTATCTTCCCCAACACCCTCCCCCCCACACACACTGTCCCAGGAATAAAGAAGGAAGGAGTGAAAGAAGGAAAGAAAAGAAACTTGCCATCTTTCTTATAATTTCTGTTTCAGTTATATCACTTTCACCCAATCTGGGAAGGCAGAAAACTTAAGAAAATCTTTGCCTCCCTTATGCGCCTTTACTCTGCATAGCCGCCGGTCAGCCCTGCCATATATCACCGGTTCAGAAATGTCTCTTTAATCCGTCCATTCCTTCCACCGCCACTGGGTCTTCATCAGCCTCGTCCCTATACCGTCTAACACCTCACCAGTCTCTTCTTCCTTCCATCACCTTCCGCACAGCCACCTAACTGGTCTATCTAAACCAAAGCCAACTGTGCCGTTCCTTTTCTGCTTAAAAACAAAACACTAAATGAAAACGACTTCTTCCATGTCCCTCTGACGTACTATTCCATTTTTAAATCCAGCAGAACTCTTTCAGACAGTCTCTTATACTCAGGATCTCCACGTCCTCTGCTTCTCTCTCTTTTTCTTTTTAAAGATTTATTTATTTTGGAAAGAGCGTGAAAACGTGAATGGGGGGAGGGGCAGAGGGGCATATAGCCATCAAGCAGACTCCCTGCTGAGCACAGAGCCCAATGCAGGGCTTGATCCCGTGACCCATGAAATCATGACCTGAGCCAAAACCCCAAGAGTCAGACACCCAAGCACCCCACCTCTGCTTCTCTCTTGGTTTTACTCTAATCAATTTCTCATCTCCAGCAATCCTACTAAAATCTCTCTGGTCAACATCAAGTATGACTTCTATGTTGCCAAAGTTGTTTTGGTTTTCATCTTACTCTGTTAGCATCAGTTAACAGAGGTAGTCTCTCTGTTTTTGAAACACTTTCTTGGACTCTGGGCCACTGTTCTCTCTTAAATCTCCTCCTTTCCTTCCCAAGATTATTTACTGCTTCCACCTTACCTTCTGGATCCCAAATATTTGAGTGCCTGAGGGCTCAAGTCTCCAAGCCTTCTCTGTCTCCACTCATTTTATAGTTGATCTCTTCCATTCTCATTGGAATAAATTGATATGTAAGCTGACTCCCAAATCTATACCCTTGGCCCTGACCTAATTCCTGAACTTCAGACACATGTGTGCAGTTGTTTACTTGAGATTTCACTTGGGTGTCCAATAGGCCTCTTACATGTTCAAAATTGTGGTCTGCCTCTTTATCCCTGTTGAATCTGCTCAGCCTCGAGTCTTCCCATCTCAGTGATTATCAACTCCATTGTGCATTGTTGAGGCCAAAACCATGGAAGCTTTTTTGACTTTCTTTTTGCTCACACCCCACATCCAGTGAGACGACTTCTCACCTTCCTCTCTGTTACTTTCCTGGTTTGAGCCCAGTTATGTCCACATTTGCAGCATTGTCGTGGCCTCCTAGCTCATCGCTGTTCTTCCATCTTTGTCCTCATTTGGTTTTTTCTCAGCATAACAGCCAGAGTGATCCTTTAAAATATAAAGAGATCATATCATTCCTCTGTTCAAAACCCTTAATGCCTTCTCGTCTTACTCAGAGCAAGCCCTCAAATTCTTACCATGGGCCAAGACCTTCAAAGACCTTGCTTCTCTATACCTCTCACACCGTGATCACCTGCTACCTCCCTTCTCTTATTCCCTCAGCTCTGACTACATGGCCTCTGTCCTATATCTGGAACATGCCAAATATGCTATGATCTCAGGGCTTCTGTATTTTTTTTTTTTGGTCCAGAAGCTTTTTCATCATATCTAAATAGCTTTTCCCTTCATTTTCTCCTCAGTTCAAATACCAATTTATCACAGAAGTCACCTACCATGATTTCATGAAAGTAACACCCTTGATCATTCTGTATCTCCTTATCATACCTCCTAATACTTATCATTTTAGAAATATGAAGTATTTAAGTACAATTTATAGCATTAGACTGTGAGCCCTGGTGAAGACTAGCACTTACCCATTTTTATTAATCAATAGTTTTTTTGGACCTAGATAAATGCCTCATATCTACTAGAAATGATAAATATTGACCGAATGGACAAATGGTTACTATTGTGTACATAGAACTATGTAGCAAGATTAAAAATTTAAAGGAAAACAGGAAAGTCATCACAATTTGTGGCAAAACTACTCAAAATGACTGAGGGTTGGTCTGTTATTTCAATAATCTGAAGAGGGCAGCACATGGCATTTCACCTAACATTTTGTTCAGAAATTAGCATTAATAGTAATTTAATTTTTAGTAAGACTGTGGCTCTACAAGGACAATTAAGCACTTGAAGAGGATTAACATCAGTGAGACCAGAAAACCAAGAGGAACTTAATGATTAAATCAATATCACCGTTTGATCGCGGCCTCCGATCAGCACGTACCTGCCAGTTGACCCCATGGCAATCACAAGGACAGCACTTACTTTTGCTCTCACTCCCGTAGAGTGAGAGTAGTCATAGTCATACATAGAGAGGTGGATAGTTTATAGCTGGGAATTGTTTCTTATTGCGATTAGAGTGGAACGAACCTGAAAGATTAACTGGGTCAGTGGTTTCCAACCATTTTTCTCCCATAGCAAGACCCCTGCCAGGTAACATTTACCTGAGCTACATCTTCACATCACTCACTGGACTTTGCTGGGCTGGAAATAGAGCCTATGGGCTCCATGCAAGTGCCAGGCACTACCTGAATGCCCCTTCCCCAGAGCCATTTCTCCTATCCATTTACACATTCACAACAGGCTAGGAACAGTTTCTAGATGGAACCTGTCATTTTTCAGGGAAGAAATCTGAGGCCAATAGAGAATAAATAACTCACCCAAGATTACAGAGATAG
>CM052808.1:40918735-40933799 GCA_028533885.1 Nasua narica | reverse complement strand
TTATTAAATCACTTTGTCTTTTGTATTTTCGTATTGCCACAGTGCGTGGTGTGTTTACTGTTTTCAAGAAACTTTACGTTATTATTAGTAGTATTCCTAGCATTTTCATAGTCTCTGCTTGAACTGCTGGCGGAGGAACTGGGCCCCGTTGGCCCATTTAGTCAAGGCTGGTTCTGGGTAGACACTTTTTGGTTCTGCCATGGTGCCTTGCAAGACACTTGGGTAAGATACACATTTGTAGATATTTGTTTTTCTACATGGGAAAGAAGCTTAAGTGGGGAGACAACTACAAAACTTCAAGCTGATACCTATATTTTTATTCGATCTTACATGAACCCCAGGTGGTGAATCTTAGAATCTGTGTTTAAAGGTGAAAACAAGGATTGAAAAGATTAAGTAACTTGACCAAATCACACAGCTAGTCAGTGGTGGATTCCAGATGTAAGAACCTGCTCTGTCCAGCCCCATGAAGCTACATCCTTTCCACTTTGCCACACTCTCCATCAAAGGATAAATACACAGTTTGAAATATGCGATAGAATTTGATGAAATGATGCTAACACAGAAAATGTTTAAAGAATACAGTTTCTTGAGGAGATTTTCGTTGAGGTGGAAGAATCCTGAGATGTTTGTCACTAGAACCCTAACTGATTCCTGGCTGCTGAAGTAGGAATTCAGCACAACGTGCTTGCCTAGTTAATGAAGTGTGTGCTGCCCTCTACTGGTGAAGAGAAAACACTACAGCTCAAGCTTTGTATCGGCTCTGCATGGTTTCTAAAATTCTAGATTGTGAAGTTTCTATTCTTCTGCCCAGTATTAGAGATTTTCAGTAGGCCTGGGTTCTTTCTATTACATTTTCTCCCAGAATAAACTTAGGAACTTCAGTTCCCTTCTTTGCTGATTTCACATGGCCATGCCTTTCCTATTAATGTGTTCAGGCTTTAGCATAGGCATCTAGAAAAACTAAAGCTATATTTGCATATACATAAATCCAGATTAAAAACTGGCATATATGCTATGGTTAAGGATGTATTAGTCCCTGTTATTTGCTCTTAACATTGCCCTGAATTACAGTTTACGGATGTGTACACTTTTGAATCCATTATTCTTTCGTGTGCTATATAAAATAGACTATTGATTCTCAATAGGGTGACTTTAATATGCATCCATTCATTTACTCATCCCTTCATTAAACAAAGACTCATCAAAGTCTCTTTTGTGCCACCGTGCTAGTAGTGGGTAGGTATAAGTAAGAATAAGCTATCTCCAATTCAGTGGTGTAGACGGGCACATGAACAAATAATTGCAGCGCAATTTAAATAATACTATGATATTTACAATGGGCTAGGGGAATCTCAGAAAGAATGAATATTTTTGCATGAGTGTGACGAGCTTTTACAGAGGAGGGTGGGCTCACGCTGAAAGATGAGAAAGCGTTTACATGACTGAAAAAAAGGACATGCTTCCCAACTGAGAAATTCTCACGGGCAACGATGTGAAGATAGAGAAATAGGGAAATCAGAGTCAGAGCATCTAGTTCCCTCTGTTGATGGGGAGTACTCAGCAAGTGGTGTGAGCCTGGGACATGAAGGAGGATAGAGTTACAGAGGGCCCAACTTTGCCTGAGGAGTTGGACTATGTGTTGTGGGTATTAATAGACAGAGGGGGCAGGAAGCTGTGGAGGGATGTCATTTTAAATCCATGACCCTAGTGCTGATTCTTTTTTTTTTTAAAGATTTTATTTATTTATTTGAGAGAGAGAGAGAGAGAGAGACAATGAGAGGGGAGAAGGTCAGAGGGAGAAGCAGACTTCCCGCAGAGCTGGGAGCCTGATATGGGACTCGATCCCAGGACTCTGGGATCATGACCTGAGCCGAAGCCAGTCGCCCAACAAACTGAGCCACCCAGGCGCCCCCCTAGTGCTGATTCTATCTTGTTCAGTATAAAGTGAAAGTCTGACTACTGCAAGGGAAATTAGTCAACGTAAATACCCCTGTCACTTGAGAAAATGCATGCCCTCCGTGGTATTTTCCGAAATCCTACTGATGTCCAAATTAAATGGATAACTACTGAATTCCATTTAACACTCTATTATGTCACCATATACTGGCTTTACAAAATTAAAGCGAATTTGAAAGTGAGACATTTTGCGAGTGTCCCTTGGATAAAAAGGTAAATAATCCACCATTCACTCCCCTTCAGAAAACATAAAATTCTCCATTATATTTTGTTGGTATAAAACCAGTTTCTGGCTACACTTTATCTACTTTATACCAGTCTGATTTAAAAAAATACATTTTACTTCTGTAGTATAAAAGCAATGTTTAATGTAAAAGATTCAAAAAAGAAAAGTAGTTAAAAATATTCCTTCAGAACTAATTCTTAAAGATTCTCCTTTTTAAAGTACGTGTGTATTTGTATACCCCAGGTAGTTCACAAAACTTTGCTGCTAATAGTTTTCTGTGCTGCATGTTTTATGGTCTATGCCTTTAAAGATCTCATCCTTATGAGCTCATATGGCATCCGATTTCCAGTAGCACCAATCTTAAGTAAATTTGGTATCCAGATGAACTTTCCAGGGCCTTGGTAATTTATTGTAATGAACTAATAGTTAATGCAAGTTTAAAACAATACTACTTTTCACAGTCTGGTCTGGTTATTACTGCTTTATTTTCGTCACCATTAATTAATTTTCTATTTATAGGGAACCAGTAAAGTTGCTGTAGAAAGTCTGCCATGTTATTATATTTAGCTAATGAGTTCTTTTAAATTAGTTTTACCTAAACTCTTATTAGAAAACTTTTCAATTAGGCAGCAATATCTTATTGGGTGCTAGGGTGTGGGAGAAAGCAATAGGAAGGAAAGCCTCCTGTATTAACCAAAGGATTTACTGAAATTTGATTAGCAGTAGATTCCTGCGCAAATCCTTGTATCTAAAACTTGTTCTCACTTGCTGCATCTCTAGTACTTTCGGTATTATTTACAAGACCTAAGTCCATTCCATGAATGAACTATTTATGAATGATACGAATTCCAAACTCAACTTTTAAATAATCACCATCTATTCTTGTATACGCTGGAAACAAAAGAGAAACATCCAGAAACAGGCCAAGAATTCTGTGCCTTAATTCTTTGGCCTTTGTCTAATTACCCAGTAGCAATTCCAGATCCAGTAAGCTCTTGTTTTTTAAGGGCATGGTCTCCTAGCTGCAGTTGGCAAAGCCGAGCTGCTGGCTGGGGAAGCCAACCTCGAAGTCACATGGCTCGACCATTTAGAAATTTGCTTACCGAAAGGCCAGTCTCTTCAATACCACCTTTCCCCAGATGGAGTGTGCCTCTGTTTCTAAAGCAGGCCTGAGTCAGTAGGAAAAGACGCATAATTCATCGAAAAACAGACACTAAGCTAGAAATTCCAATGGGAAGTGCTAGCCGGCGTCACCTGTTCCCGGAGTTGGGTGGCACCCTCTCCATCTTTCCATAAGGAGCATTCCCCAGCTGCATCCTTGCATGAGAATAACCCCTGCTGCAGTTTTCTTTCCAGCAGCTGCGTAAGCATCAGTGTTGTCTGGGGTCAGCCCACCTCTGCGGTGAGTCAGGTCGTGTTTTCTCTCCAGCTGATTTTGAGGGCACTTGGTGGTCCTCTGAATGGTTGCAGACCCTGGTCATTCTTGGTTTCGCTCTAGGGAAGTATTAGACTTATCACTGGAAATGTGCTGTTTTCCTTGAAACCTGAGAAGGACAAAAGCCCTATATTTGGGGTTCCTTTTATTCGTGCCTCCAGATGCATTCTCTACCTGTTTCCACCCTGTGCTCCGTCTTAAAAGGCGGAGGCTGATTTCTGTGGATTGCCTCAGTCGGTCTCCATCGCTCCTCTGCCTTTCCATTGGATTGGCAGCGGGGACAACAGATGGAGAAGTGCAAGAAGGAGAAGATCTGGCTTTTATTCCCCTGATCCTCCTGCTTGGCTGCCTCCTGTTGGCAGTGGGTCCTGAGGGGTGGTCACTTCCTGGGGCTAGAAGTCTCACCCGGTCCTGGTCACTGTCTCCCCCTTTTCCCTTCATGCCTGTCAGTGGCAGAAGCTTCCCACAGTCTAAAGTTTCCCTGTCCATTATGGGTTTCCCTCAACTCCACGAAACCTTTATAGATAGTCCTGTGGCAGACACCCCCTCAGGTGACAGGTTCCCTACTCTGCCACACACAAATGGGTCATGCCCATATATAATCCCTCCTCCTTGAGCACAGTGGAATCTCATTTGTTTCTGACCAACACAACATCGCAGAGGTGTTGGAATGTCACTCCTTAATTAGGTTGTGTTATGTGAGGCTCTGCAGGCCTTGAGAAAGCAGTCCCGAGGGAAACTGCCCATGGAGAAGGTTCATGGCAGAGAACTACGGGTGGCCTCTAGGACCAGATGGCAGCCTCTGGTCAGCAGAAAAATGAGGACCTCAGTCCTACAACTATGAGGGGGTGAATTCTGCCAATAACAGGAGGGTGCTTGAGAAGGAATCTTTCCCCAGTTCAAGCCCGTGATGAAACCACAGTTCCCACCAACACCTGGATTGTGAACTGGTGAGACCTTGAGCGGACGACCATAGCTGTGCCCAGACTCCTGATCCACAGAAACTACGATGATACGTGTGTGCTGTTTTCAGCCACCACGTTTATGGTAATTTGTTCTGCACAGTAGCAAATGAATGCAAGTCCCTTCACTAGATGCTCTTTTTCTTTTTTTAAGATTTTATTCATTTATTTGACAAAGAAAGCAAGAGAGCACAAGCAGGGGGAGCAGCAGAAGGAGAGGGAGAAGCAGGCTCCCCGCTGAGCAGAAAGCTCAACTCTGGGCTGGATCCCAGGACTCTGAGATCATGACCTGAGCCGAAGGCAGATGCTTAACCGACTGACCCAGGTGCCCCCATTAGATGCCCTTTTGAGGATGACATCTGGTTCTCTTCAGGACACTAAATGCTTTAGGTTGACCAAGAGCCAGCAATTACTTTCTGTGAGGGGCCCCAGATAATAAATACTTAAACCTTTGTAGGCCACAAATGATGGTTGTTGTATATCCTCTCTCTTATATTCCCCAACTATTTGGAAATGTAACAGCTGTTCTTAGCTCATGGGTTATACAAAAACAAGGAGGAGGATAGGTTTGAGACATAAGCTGTAGCTTGCTGACCTCTGTGTTTGACAAACAGGTGGTATCCGAAGAGTGTCTGTGTAATACATTCATCGTCTTGCTGTCTGCTCATCAAAACCTATTTCCTCTACTTCCTGAGCACAAGTCTTGGCCAGACAATATTTCCTCAGCCTGGGAAGCGTGTGTGTGGCCACGTGCGTGTTCATTCTGTCCAGTGAAATGAGGGTGAAAGTGACCTAAAGCAATCCGGGTCTGATCATACAAATGTCTCCTGCAGTTCTCCGCACTCACTGGTCCTCCATCCTCTGACTAAAGTAAAAGGGCCCAAGTCCTCCTGGATGGAAGTCCCACAAAGTAGAGGGGCCCTTCGTCCCCACATCTCAGCACAGAAGACTGCCTGCAGAACACCTGTGTTTAACTGGCATACGAATGAGAAAGAAACCTATTGAGGCTTTAGCCTCTGAGATTTGGGAGCAAATTTCTTTGTATACATCTTAAAGCTGATGGTACCAAGAAGTAGCTCCTGCTATTTCACTTTTCAGAAGAGAATGTTCCAGAGACTTCATCTCATTGATAAAACTTTCCCAATTTTATTCCGTGCAGGTATCCTCTGTGGGAATAAGCAAGAGAAGGAAAGACCCAACAGAGTTGGCTCGTGGTTCAAAAGAACACATTAGATTAATGGAAAAATCCACATCTAGAGACCATGAGTCCTGTGCCCTTGTTACTAATTTATGGTTCCTGTGAACCACTTCTGAGACAGAGCTCTCCTCTCTACCAGGCTCCCTCTCAGACACGTCCTGGATCTCTGAACACACATCTCCTCCACCTCCACAAAGCGAGAGGGAATCACAGCACCCTCCCTCTCTTGGTAGCTGCTTCTTATGCCATCACACACGGGCCACTTCAGCTTCCTCTTTACCATGGAATTCTAACCTTTTACGTTTCTAACAACTATGAACAGCTTCTATTGAATGGCATATAGTCACCCCCATAACATGGATACAAATCTTTAAAGTCATTTAAATCTCATCATTTTAGACCTTTTAAAAGGTAGTTCCTATTCAATGAAATACTTTCTCACACAGGAAGATTATTTTACTTTGTCTGATCAATTCAGTTGGCATACAGTAATGGGATTCTTTCGTGGGCTTGTCTTTGCCCTGTAATGCAAAATGACTCGGTGGTCTGTGAGTTTCTTCTGAGGCTGTTGGCTCAGCTCTTGACAACAACATCCTTGGGGGTTTGGAATCCATAGGGGTAGAATAAAAAGGACACATTGCTATTACACATGGATTATTGCAGCATACATCTATTTATAGTGAACTTCATCAATATGAATGATTGCCTTAAGCTACCACATTGTCTTTAGTATTCATCAATTTAAAGCCTTCAAAGAATTCAAATGCCAAGCATATTCAAGAAGCATGTCTGGAACCCAGACTATTCAAATATAAAAGAGTCAATAGAAGGAGACAAAAGTTTCCTAAATAATTTATTACTAAGATCATTGCTAAAGTAACTGATCTCTTTCTGTCCCTCTCTCTCAATACAAAGGATGGTGTCTCTTGACACACGAGGCAGGGGATCAAGCCGAGGCAGTGCTTGTCCAGTAACACTAGGTGGCAGCAGTGGGTTTTTAGCCAAAATGCTCCTTTTTCCAATGGGCTGAAGTTACCATGATTAGGAACCGACCAGTTAATTGATGAACAATGATTTTGATCACAAATGAAGGCATGAGTTTCCTTTTAGCACATTTTGAACAAATAAAAGATATGTCCAAATATTTTCAGAGGGTGAGAAAGCAAATTTGCTCTATAAGAGGGTACTAGGAATGGTGTGATTATAGTGTAGGAAAATTGAATATAACACACATGAAACTTCTTAAAAAATGAAAATAAATCTCTTTCAGGAAACACATAATTCCTTTAGGAGTAGTAGTTTCACAGAAGACTTCCATTTAAACATTAGCAATTGCTACCAGCTAGACAGTTCTTAGCAATTTGTAATTTGAAAGGGACAGACATGTCAACGTATGACTGATATTTGAAAGGTAACTTGAACTTTCGTTGATTTATTTTCTGTAATGCTACTCAGTATTTTTAAGACTCTGTTGTAAATATCTTTTAACACAAGGGAAACCCATTAATCCTTCTGAAAATAACCAAGTTGTGTGTCAATTTTTGAATCAAGAAATAATATAAGGCTAACAATCTGACCTTAGTCTGGCATGTGGGGGGCAAGAAATAAAGATAGGATATGTTGTCAGATTCTCCCAAGGTTTTACTCAGCATTTAGCTGAATAATTGAAAGCAAGGAATGTTACTAATAAAGGCAGGATGACGGGGTAGTTGGAGGTCTGGAGAGAGTCTGAGTTTTGGTTCTGGCTCTGTCTCTAATTTATTTTGTGACCTTGAGTCAATAATGTAACAGTCCTAAATGTCAAATGCTCATTTTTAAATATGTAAAGTGTACATGTTGTGTGGGTGAATTCTGCATTCTCATCTGGCTTTGTAATTAATAGATTCCAATTTTTTTTGCCCAACGACCAGCTAGTATATGTATTTGGCATATAATGCAAAGAACTTGTGTGTGTGTGTGTGTGTGTGTGTGTGGCGCATGCACGTGCTAAAGGATTGAACCTGGTTTTTTAAACTCACAGTGAAGACAACATAGCTATAAGTGTGCTTCTCGTGAGGCACTACACTGTATATTTATTAATTTACTTTACAAATAGTTCTTGAGAATGTTGTTTGTGCAAGTCACTGTATAATGTTATAGCCAGAAGAAGAAAAAAGGGATAATAACAACTGATTTTGTTATAACCACAGAGGATTATTTGCATTTTTCATCATTATTTTCTTTATTCTCCCTTATGAAATGCAAATCAAGCACCTGTACATGAAATCTACCACAGGGAGCAATTTCACTCTGGTCATTAGGTCTTGGCTTAGGTTCCACAGAGAACAAGCACTTTCAATTTTGCTAAAGCAGAGAATGTCCTTGAGGCCCAGAGAGACACTGGTAAGATTTAACCTGCTCACTGTGTCCCACAGATTGGACCCCAGATGTTCTCAAAAACAGTGAGCTCAATGTGGTAGCTTTCAGGTCTTCCTTGATTAGATATATGTATTCGTTAGGGGAATGACACCACCATCCAGTTAAATCACGGTTTTGACCTATCACAAAATGAGGGGTGACAGAAGTTCAAGTGTAGGGGAGTTTAGAATTCTACATCTGACAACAACTGACATTTATCGAGCATCTACTGCATGCCAAGATAGGTCCTAAATGCTTCCTCAATAGTATCTCATTTAATCTTCACATGGGAATATGAAATTTGTATGACCAATTTAGAGACAAGGAAACTAAGCTGGAGGAATAAGAGACTTGCTGTGGTAATCAGTGGCAGAATCAGGATTTGAACCCAGGAAGTCAGTTCTGAGAACATGTTCTAACCTATGACTTCAGGTAATGGGTCTCAGAGCTGAGCCTTCTGCTGTGTCAGCATCAGGGAGAAACAATGATGGGACTTCGTAAGAATGAACAGGGTGAATATAGCTGTTGTCTCTCAGGTTTGTCAGCTTCGGCATTGCTTTGTCTTGGGGAAAAGGGAAAAATTGGAGAACCATCAATCTGTAAAAACTTTTGCTGCCTCCCTGAGATCCATAGTGGGAAGGCTTTATGTTCTTTAGTCAATACCACTTACTTTAAAAACAAACAAAAATCTCAATAGTTTTGAAGGACTTTTTCATTATTTTGGGGTGAGTCGTATAAAAAGATGTTTCATCATTTTCTCTACGAAAGAATCATATCTCATCTCCCATTATTGTTCATGTCTCTTGTTACTAATGTGTCTACAGTCAATAGATCAATGCTGCTCAGGAAACTTCTATTTGTCTCCTGTTAACTGTTACAACAGAAAGAAAGACAGATAGTTATTTTTTTTAATAGCATAAACTATCCCTATTAAAAATTGCCTTCCCCAATACTACCTGGTTATACCTGCAAAAAAGAATAAATTACATTGGTTAGTTTCTGACAGCATATGTATCTATAGCTATAAATTGGTTGTATTACATATAATTCTCAGAGGTCCAGGAGAGAGTAATAACAAATTCCCAATTAATGGAGAGGTGCAGACTCATGGGAGACCACGTCATTTGACCAATGATCTCTTCATCGAGGGCAAAGTAATCTCTTTGGCTTTCATGTACTGTGGAAGTTACATTTTTCCTTACCTCAACCAAAGCCGAATATCACCAGGGATGATCATTTAATTTCACATTTTATTAAAACACTTAATGCAAAGCCATGTTATAACTGAAGGCAAAACACAGAGCCTGGTGTAAGGAGCTCTTCGTCAGAACATAGTAATGAGAGAATTACCACATTAATCTATGTATAAAGGCCCTTTAGAGATTTTCATGCCTCCTGTGGTTTCATTTTCCATGGAAATGTGGAGTAAGAAGGCTTCAAACACAATTATTCATCGTTAAACATTTCACTTTTATAGGTACAGCTCTGTCAAGATGCCGCTTCCATGGCGACACGCGCTGTGACACTGTTTCCGCTGGGTTCTTCTTCCCATCTGCCAGCGGTGCCACACCTTGATCCCGCGCACGCCCAGCTCTTGCTCAGCCAGTGAGTACATCCTGGACACATAGAGCCTGCTCTGTTGTAGAAAGGGACGTCCTCCAAGTGGCAGCTCCATCATCTCTCTGCTAATTGTATCCAATTGATAGATTCTGGCAAATCAGAAGAACTCGGGGTAGTGTTCTTATAATGCCATTCACGAATGGCAGCCATCCAGCCTGGAATATCGCCAGTCTGCTCAGCTCTCTTTGAAGTTTCCAGAAGGGGGAAAAGAGCAGAAGGGAAGCTAAAATTGTTTTCCTAAGTGTGTCTGCCCCCAGGAGTCTTGCCCTGTTTTCTCGGGTTCCAGAAATCACCCAACCAGATAATGAAGTGAGTTTCCGTAAGATGGAGGTTACTTTGTGACATGAAGCCGCATTCAGCTGGAGTACCCTCTGTATTCTCCTCCTCCTGGCAGATGCTTTTCATTGACCAAGCTTTCGGCACAGGATAAATGTGATCAAGTCAACAGGCAAGGGTAGTTAAATGGAAGGATCATGAGAAGTTCAATGATAGGTGGTTAAAAAAAAGAAAAAGAAAAAGAAGCTTACGCCGACGTACTTAGCAGCGTTCGAAAGTTTGAGGGATATGGTATGAGGACAGCTTTAAACACCTTTATAATAGGCTAGAATACTGTCTCCTTAGTAACCAAAGATAGTAGACTTTATATCTGCTAGAGCCAAGTGCAGCCTGCTGTCCAGGCCGGTTACCAAATGGATCTTGTTGCTATTAAAATGATCACCAGGGAGTTCAAGGACTAGGGAGTCATTTGAAATGGCCTTGGAAAATATGTTGAAAGGATTGCCTCAAACCATTTTCCCTGGTGCTTGTTCTTTGTCCCTGTGCTCTAACATACAGCACATGATAAAATATATCCGGTGTATTTCTAATGTGTCCAGAAAATGCCAAAGTGCTTAAGGCTCTGACATTGTTTTCATTAGAGACAGACACTTCAGGGAATGTAAATGCCAACTTTTCAAATTTGCTCTGAGTCGAAAATCCAAATGATGCCAGCTTTTAAAAATATGTTGTATTGCGTGAAGCTCTGGACCAGCTGCTGGTGAATAAGCCTGGAGAAAGGCTCTTGTGGAGGGTGCAGACAAAGGCGCAGGAATGCTGGTGGTCCCACTCACCCGAGACCTTGATTTTTTAGCTAATCTCATCTTTCTTCAACCTCACCAGTTCTAGTCAGTAAATCTGAGAAAGGGAAAACAGATTCAAAGATTAGCAACCTTTAACACCACAATATAGCTCTTTCCTTTCCAGGGGCCTTCTTCTCATTCATTTGCACACACCTCAGTCCAAAAGGGGTGTTCCTTTATCATTGTTTTGTGTGTCTCTTCTCTTCTCTTCTCTTCTCTTCTCTTCTCTTCTCTTCTCTTCTCTTCTCTTCTCTTCTCTTCTCTTCTCTTCTCGACCCCTTGTGCACCAGGGGCCACAGCTTCTATGCTGCTAAAAAGTACCAGGCACAGCCTGCCCCCGTACCTGTCCTTTGCTTTCCACCGGGAAGCCATCACATCAAATCACCATGAGAGCAGGCCAGGCTGTCTGTCCTTGCACCCTCTAGTCCCTCTATCATAGACTCTATAAGAATTCAAGCCAGTGCTTTTCAAGTCATCTCCTGACTGCCTGTGAGATAAGTCTTCTGAGGTTTTCATGCTGAATGAAAAGCTTAGAATCATCACCCATTCCAGGTAGGAGGTCCGATGATGAGATAATTGTTTCCCAGCCTAATTCTGTAGGCAGTGATGGTAGAGCATCCCCTCGCAATCTTTCTTTAAGTAGTGAAGATGTAGTTATCCTTTCCTCAGCCTGGGGATAATAGGTGGATGATAAAACCTACTTCCAGTCATGGCAGAAGATGAGGATGGGCATGATAATGATGCCTCCTTAGCCATAAAATGGTGCTTCTGTTGTCTCCAGGAAACGTGTATTTCTCACACAGATTGTGTCAGGTACTGTGTCAGACATTGGGAGTATAGAGAGGAATAAGAAACACTTCCTGTTGTGTGAGGAGTTCACAGTTTTAACCCACTGAGCCACTCAGGTAACCTAGGAGTTCACAGTTTTAATAAAAGAGCTAGATTCATTAATACATAAGACGGTACAGGGTTATGGGAACTCTGATGACGGTAGCTCTGCAGACAGCGTTATTAGAAGGGCATAGGTGGGGTCTTCTACTGAAACTGGGAAGGTCACAAAAAGTTTCTGAAAGGGAAAACAACTGAGCTGAAAATTCCATAATGAACAAAGTTAATCAAAGAAAAGATTTGGATCAAGGAGTGGGATCTGGAGTGGAGACCAGAAGGAGGGATGGATTAGTAAAGAAGAAGGAAAGGAGTTCTAGTGGAGGAAGCAGAAGCAAGAGATTATGTGACAAATTTGGGAGAACTCAAAGAGCCGTGCATGCAGGATTATAGGGCGCACTGCAGTGGCAAGTAAGGATAGCCAAGGATAAGAGGCCAGCCGAGAGCTGACCCTGATAGGCTCTGGATGCCTTGGTGTGAAGGAAGTTCATGCCAAGCTGAAAGTTATGAGGAGCCAGTGAGGAATTTCATTTGGAGGAGGAACGTGATCTTGTTCGTTTTCAAAGATTGCGCTGCCCTTGAAATGAACTGTGACCCAAGTATAGTGCAATTCAGAGGTGAGCTGGGGACAAACGGTGGGGAAAGTCTTACATGGGATTTAAAGAAAAAGATACTTTTGGCTCCTCTTTTATCTATTATTTAACTTAGGATCTTCAAATTTTTACATACATATTTTTAAGAAAAATATATTCACACTGTCATTAATGTTTTTAGAAATATCCTTTTTTCCCCCCTAGAAGGGAATAAATTTAAGCCAGAGATGGGAAAGATTTTGCTTAAGATCCTCAGTCTTTTTTTAAAAAGATTTAATTTTTAAGTGACCTCTACACCCAATGTGGGGCTCGAACTTACAACCCTGAGATCAAGACTCACATGCTCGGGGCGCCTGGGTGGCTCAGTGGGTTAAAGCCTCTGCCTTCGGCTCAGGTCATGATCTCAGAGTCCTGGGATCAAGCCCCACATCAGGCTCTCTGCTTGGCGGGGAGCCTGCTTCCCCCTCTCTCTTTGCCTGCCTCTCTGCCTACTTGTGATCTCCCTCTCTTCTGTCAAATAAATAAATAAAATCTTAAAAAAAAAAAAAGACTCACATGCTCTACCAACTAAGCCAGCCAGGTGCCCCAAGATCCTCAGTCTTTCTAATAAAATTATTGCAGCCAAGGAGAAATGAGCTAATGAGCTATTTGAACCTGATGGGGGAGAATTGATTGACTATCCTGTGTCTTTCATGTCTAGGAGGCACCTTGGGGTATTTATATACTAAGTTCAGTGAAGTTGGTAGAAGATGAGGTTGTACTGGCTTCTTGATCAACAGGTGCTGCGTTTAGTGTCTAGATCTAATTCAAATAGAAACATTTTTCTTTATCCCTTAAATATTAGCTATCATTCATTGATAACTGTATTAAAAGAATCATGAAAGCAGGACGTACCTACGTAATCAGCAAATTGACCGTTTAAAATAAAAAAGTTCGTTTGGTGACTCTGGCTTTCTTATGTGGCACACTTGATCGACTAGCTGAGCGTTCTAAATTGGCCATCAGAACAATACCAAGTTGCTCTTTGTATCAAGTACACATGGCCTAAGTTTATAGTTTTGATTTCTAGCACTATCTCATCAAAAACTTAAATATGGTGGTCATAGTAAACATTTGTTATGTTTTTGGTTAGTCAGTACATAATTTTCTTTTCCTAACAGCATCTCCATTTTCCTCGAGTAATTGACCTTTCCCTTCTTGCGTGTCATCTTGGAAGGCTTGGAACTGGGGCACCCTTTCCTCTTGCTAAGGAAGCTAGCAAGGCTTTGGGGGCTCTTTGCCGTAGATTTCTCTCACTGCTCTGTTGGGGGAATGAAGGTACATTTGTGATCTAATCTGAGCTAATCAATTCTCCCTTCCAGAGTTTTGGCTCCCAGGAGAGGCCCACACTGGTGGAAGGGACAGCTGGAAAAGAATCATTTCAGCACTGGTGCTAGGTAAGAGCTGTTACCACTTCCAACACCTGCTCTAGCTCACGCAATCTCATCTGTGCCAAGCCAGTTATTCAACATACCCTTTCAGTCTCTGAGCCCCCTCATACCGTTCTGGTCAGGTCACTTTTGCTGTATGTGTTTTCTATTGCTTGTCATCAAAGACTCCTAACTGATAGATTGGTAATGAATAATTTGCTTCTCACAGAAACTGACATACTTTGCTTGTGACTCACACAAACTCGGACGGTATGCTTCTGAAATACGGAGAAACCCGGGGGTATTAACTCTATTTTAAACAGAAGCAGCTAAAGTACTGAGAAATTTGGTATTTGGTTTACATCATAAAACTCATCAGAAGCAGAATTAAAAATAACGGGGACCTATTGGCTCCTAACTCTGCCAATAATTAGTGGCGTGACCTTGAATAAGTTACTTAACCTCTTTTGGCTCTAGTTTCTTCAACTGTAAAATTAGAGGATTGGGTCAGATGATCTCTAAGGCCTCTTCCTCCTCTAAGATCATTTGGTTTTTCATCTGGGGCTCTTTTCTAGAGATTTCTGCTCCATGGTTGGATACCCTAATCTGTGGACAGAATATATTAGTAGCTGAGATACATTGCTCCTAATAAAATATATTTTAATCATCTGTGAAAGCAAAATATGAGAATAGATTTCTTATTTGCATTTCCATAGGTTCTGTGGCTATCTCTCCCTAATAGCAAAACTTCCCTTCTTTTCCCAAGTAGAAAACATCCTGAATGTTTATTGTCATTTAAACATTTACCCTAAATGTTTAAAAACATCCTAAATTTTTATTGTCAATGGGAAAATCAGTGAACTTATCAGAACCCAAACTGAGAACTTTTGGTTTTGCCTAGTGGTATATTTCCGTATTTAAAGCCATTAAACATATCAGGTGACAAAAATACATTGGAGTCAACATTTCACTAATGTCCTTACATACGTTATTTTTCCCTATTTCTGAGAGACATCATCTTCATGCTTGCCATCCTAATAGCTAGAATTATAGTCTTGTAAATCTCAACTTGGTGAATACTTTGTTTCATCATCTTGTCCAACCTAAAACTTTAAAAAGCATATATCCCAAAAAGAAAATCCTATAGTGTTAATTTGTACGTGATTACCAGTGTCTGTTTATTCCTGCCCCCAATAAGAAAAGTAAGTGAAGTACAATTGCAAAATGAGAAAATTTAATCGGAAAATTGTTATCAGATATCT
>CM052808.1:40900785-40918235 GCA_028533885.1 Nasua narica | reverse complement strand
TGTTATCAGATATCTGATAATCTGTGTCACTCAAAATGATGAAGCACAAATTAAAGTTTTCAAATGGCTTTTGAGATCATATTCCTCTGATATTTTGAAGCACTTGGCTGAGGAATGAATGTCTTCTAATTAAAAGAGAAATAACATCATGAATTGATTTTGTCATTCTTGATGGTAATACCCAGAAAAGCTTAAGCAAATCCTATTTAAACAAAAAAGTACTGAATTATACTTAAAAATTTATATTTTTTAAAACTCAGTCTAAAATATGTGTTATTTTTATGATTAAAAAGTTAATAATCTTCATGTTATTAATTTGGATTTGTTATCTCAGAAAATGCAGAGGTTAATACATATATAATGTGTACATAGATATATGTACCATACATGCATACATACACACAACATGAAAGTATATATTATGAGAAGAGTTAATCCTGTTGATAAGCAGTTAACCATTTGAAGCGTGTGTAACTGGCCACCAGTGTCCACAAGACAGCTATTAAAATTTCAGAAAGTGATTTAAGGAAAGCAAACAATGTCCTGCTTATCACTTTTCACATCCAATTCCACAAAATAAAAAGAAAGCTCACATATGTTCTGTATCATTATAGTCGGTCTCAAGTAACAGAGAGCCCAAATCCCAAATTCATTTACTGGGGTAAGAACAGTTCAGTAGTTTACAGAACTGAAAATTCTAGATGTAAACAGAGCTATGGATGAAGCTCTATCCAAGGCTCACAGCTCACAGGCTGTAATCAGGATTAGCTTCTTCTTTGTTTATCAGTGATGCTTTTCTGGTTAGCTCATGGTTTAAAAAGGCTTGCCAGTAGTTCTGAATCCACATGCTTATAGATTTAGTTCCAGAGGTAAAGAAGACAAACCTCTTCCAGAATGCCCAGTAAAAATATCACTATGACTTGTTGGCTCTAATTGGGTAACATCAAGAATGTAGAGGTCTGGTTGATAAGATTTGGATCACTTGCCTTCTCCCTAAGCTAAGGGTGGAGGTGGACATTAACTTCAATGAAAGTACATGAATGGTGGGAAGGAGTAAATGAAAGTAACAGAAGAGTGAATAGACGCTAGAAAAGGAGTAAAAAAAAAAAATTCACCTTTCGGGCGCCTGGGTGGCTCAGTTGGTTGAGCAACTGCCTTCGGCTCAGGTCATGATCCCGGAGTCCTGGGATCGAGTCCCATATCGGACTCCTGGCTCTGCGGGAAGTCTGCTTCTCCCTCTGACCTTCTCCCCTCTCATTCTCAGTCTCTCGCTCTGTAATAAATAAATAAAAATCTTAAAAAAAAAATTCACCTTTCTTCCAACTATGATGTTATCTTTCTTTGCATGAAAATATGGTGTTTCCAAAGCTCAATCCCCAACATACTATTTTGGGCTCTTCTGTCTTATTTGAGGAACTCATTCACTTTCAGTCCTCAGGTACGGTATTCCCCCCTTTACCTGCAGTTTTCATTTTCTGTGGCTTCAGTTACTTGAGGCCAATCACAGTCTGGAAGCAGATGATCCTTCTGAGAGATCATCAGGCCAATAGTAGCCTAATTGCTCTATCACAGCATGTACACCAGTCACTCACTTCATCTCTTCATGCAGGCATTTTACCATCTCATGTCATCACAAGATGAAGAAATATCCAGGCAACAATTTTTAAAGTTTGGTTAAATATCCTATTGCCTTCACAGTGTAATTCCACGCAGGATATTTAACAAACTTTAAAAATTGTTCTCTGGACCTAAAGACAAATATATATTGGAAGTGAAGGGGTGGAAAAGAGTTTATCATGCAAATGCAAGTGCAAAGAAAGCTGGGGTAGCAATACTTACATTGGAAAAAATAGGCTCTACAACAAAGACAGTATTAAGAGACAAAGAAGGGCACTACATAATCATTAAGGGAACAATCCAACAAAAAGATATAATAGTATTTATATTGTACATATTTATGCACCCAACATGGGAGCACCCAAATACATAAAGTAGCTATTAACAAACATGAAGGAAGTGATCAATTGTAGTAATACAATAATAGTAAGGACTTAACACCCCACTTACAATGGATAGGTCATCGAAACAGAAAATCAACAAGGAAATAGTAGCTTTGAGTGACACATTGGACCAGATGGATCTAACAGATATATTCAGAACATTCTACCCTAAAACAGTAGAAAACACATTCTTTTCAAGTGTACATGGAACATTCTTCAGAATAAATCATATATTGGGCCACAAAACAAGTTTCAACAAATTCAAAAAGATTGAAGTCATATTAGGCATCTTTTCCAACCACAATGCTATGAAACTAGAAATCAACCACAAGAAAAAGTCTGGAAAGAACAGAAATACATGGAGATTAGCTAACATGCTACCAAACAATAAATGGGGGAACTAAGAAATAAAACTAATAAAAAATACATGAGACAAATGAAAATCAAAATACAAATCCAAAGTCTTTTGAATAGAGCAAAAGCTCTTCTAAGAGGGATGTTTATAGCAACACAGGTCTACCTCAAGAACCTAACCTTACGCCTAAACGAGGTAGAAAAAAAATAAACAAAACCCAAAACCAGTAGGAGGAAGGAAATAATAAAGATTAGAGCAGAAACAAATTAAATAGAAACAAACAAGCAAACAAAAAAACACCACAGTAGAACAGATTGGTGAAAACTGGTTATTTGAAAAGATCAACAAAATCGATAAATCATTAGCCAAACTCATTAAAAAAAAAGACTCAAATAAGCAAAATCAAAAATGAAAGAGGAGAAATAACAGCCAACACCACAGAAATACAAAGGATTGTAAGAGAATTTTATGAAATATTATATGTCAACAAATTGGACAATGTAGAAGACATAGATAAATTCCTAGAAACATATAACCTCTTAAAAACTGAATCAGGAAGAAATGAAAATCTAAATAGACCAATTGCCAGCAATGAAATTAAATTAGTGATCAAAAACTCCCAACAAATAAAAGTCTAGGACCAGATGACCTCACTTGTGAATTCTACCAAACATTTGAGGAAGAGTTAATACCTATTCTTCTTAAACTATTAAAAAAAAAAAAAAAGAGCCTTCAAATTCATTCCATGAGGCCAACATTTCTGTGGTACCAAAACCCAGATAAAGACACCACCAAAAAAGAGTACTGTAAGCCAGTGTTTCTGGTGAACATAGATGCAAAACTGTTTGACAAAATCTTAGCAAACTGAATCCAACAATACATTAAAAAAATACTATTCACCATGATCAAGTGGGATTATTCCTGGGATGCAAGGACAGTTTGATATTTGCAAATCAATCAATGTGATACATCACAGCAACAAGAGAAAGGATAAACATCATATGATCATTTCAATAGTTGCAACATTTGACAAAGTGCAACACTCATGATAAAAACTCTCAACAAAGTTAGTGGAAATATACCTCATCATGATAAAGGCCATATATGAAAACCCACAGCTAACATCATACTCAATGGGGACAAACTGAGAGCTTGTCCCCTAAGAACAGGAGCAAGACAAGAATGACCACTCTCACCACTTTTATTCAACATAGTACTGGGAGTTTTAGCCAAGCAATCCAGCAACAAAAGGAAATAAAAGTCATCCAAATTTGTAAGGAAGAAGTAAAACTTTCACTATTTGCAGATGATATGCTGTGCTATACAGAAAACCCTAAAGACTACACCAAGAAAACTATTAGAACTGATAAATGAATTCAGTAAAGTCACAGGATGCAAAATTAATATATAGAAATCTGTTGCATTTCTATACAGTAATAATGAAGTAGCAGAAATAGAGATTAAGAGAATCTATTTATAAGCACCAGAAAGGGTAAGATACCTAGAAATAAACTTAAACAAGGTGGTGAAGGAGCTGACTCTGAAAACTATAAAACATTGATAAATTGAGGATGACACAAAAAAATGGACAGATATTTCATGCTCATGGATTTGAAGAACATATATTGTTAAAATGTCCATACTACCCAAAGCCATCTACAGATTTAATGCAATTCCTATCACAATACCAATGGCATTTTTCACAGAACTATAACAAATAATCCTAAAATTTGGATTGGATCAGGAAAGACTCCAAATAGCCAAGGCAATTATGATAAAGAACGAAACGGGAGGTATCACAATCCCAGATTTCAAGATATATTACAAAGCTATAGTGGAACAATATAGAAAGCCCAGAAATAAATCCGTGATTATATAGTCGGTTAATCTACAACAAAAGAGGCAAGAATATGCAATGAGAAAATGACTGCCTCTTCAACAAATGGTTTTGGGGAAGTTGGAGAGCTACACCCAAAAGAATGAACCTGGACCACTTTTTTACACTACACACAGAAATAAATTTAAAATGAATTAAAGACCTAAATGTAAGACCAGATACCATAAAAGTCCTAGAAGAGAACACAGACAGTAAATTCTCCGACATTGGCCATAGCAACAGCTTTACCACTATGTCTCCCAAGGCATGGGAAACAAAAGCAAAAATAAACCCCTGGGACTATACTAAAATAAAAGGCTTTTGTACACCTACTGAATGGGAGAAGATGTTTGCAAATCACGTATCCAATAAGAGGTTAATATCCAAAAATATATAAATTACTTACACAAGTCAACACACACACACAAATCCGATTTAAAAATGGGCAGACATTTCTTCAAAGCAGACATTTCTTCAAAGAAGACCTACAGATGGCCAACAGACACATGAAAAGGTATTCGGTGTCACTCATCATCAGGGAAATACAAATCAAACCCACAATGAAACGTCCCCTCACAGCTGTCAGAGTGGCTAGAAATCAAAAATACAAGAAATGACAAGTGTTGGCAAGGATGTTGAGAAAAAGGAATTCTCTTACACTGTGGGGGGGAATGCAAACTGGTGCATCTACTGCGGAAAACAGTACAGAGGTTCCTTGAAAGAGTTAAAAATATAATTACCATATGATCCAGTAATTCCACTATTGGATATTTAACCAAAGAATACAAAGACACTAATTTGAAAAGATATATGCACCCCTATGTTTATTACAGCATTGTGTACAATAATAAGATACAGAAGCAACCCAAGTGTGCATCAATAGATGAATGGATAAAAAAGAAATGTAGCGTGTGTGTGTGTGTGTATACTATACACACACATGGTGGACTATTATTCAGCTATAAAATCTTGCCATTCGTGACAACATGGATGGATCTAGAGGGTATAATGCTAAGTGAAGTCAGAGAAAGAAAAATACCATGTGATTTTATTCATGTGTGGAATTTAAGAAACAAAACAAATGAACAGTGAAAAAAAGGAGACTAACGAAAAAAAAAAAAACCCAGACTCTTAATTGTAGAGAACAAACTGATGGTTACCAGAGGGGAGGTGGGTGGGGGATGGGTGAAATAGGTGGTGGGGATTAAAAGTACACTTAATCGTGATGAGCACTGAGTAATGTATAGAACTGTTGAATCACTATATTGTATATGTGAAACTAATATTACAGTTTATGTTACATATACTGGCATTTTAATAAATAAATAATTTAACCAGTTGTGGGTCTCTAACAAGACCTGAAAAATTATTATTTTGATTTTTAAATCAAAGAGTACAGGAATCTAACCATTCTGTTTAGATGAATGGAAATAAACATTAAATTAAGAATTGAGGGATGCCTGGGTGGCTCAGTGGGTTAAAGCCTCTGCCTTCGGCTCAGGTCATGATCTCAGGGTCCTGGGATCAAGCCCCGCATCAGGTTCTCTGCTCAGCGGGGAGCCTGCTTCCCCCTGTCTCTCTGCCTGCCTCTCTGCCCACTTGTAATCTCTCTCTCTCTCTCTCTGTCAAATAAATAAATAAAATCTTTTAAAAAAAAAGTAAGACTTGAAAAAGCAAATTGTTGTCTGGCTATTTCATCACCTGAAAAACACATCTACGAAGAGTGTAGGTGGATGTGTGTGCCCGGGCATACTTAATAGCATATCCTCAGAGTAGGCTTGAATAAAAGGCACATATGTTTTCGTAATTATAGCTGTGATATATTAGAAAGGACTGCAGGCCTTGCCTTACATACTATCAGAGACGAGCAGTTTGTTATTCTCCATCTGAATTTGAAAGTGATGACAGTTTTTATTAAGCCCAGTCATAAACCGCATCTGAAAAATAAAATTTCCTTTTCGATTAAAACAAATCTAACAAAAGCCAGCTGTTCTTCAAAGTATTATGTTCAGAGCCTTAGCCCATACAAGTCTACTGGCCACAAGCAACTTGTGGGAATCACCCGGGAGAGGTTGCCTGCTATCCACTTGACTAAGCACTCTTCTCTCAGCATCCTTCATTCCACCATTAAATCAGAAGAGAAAGAAAAGACTGATTCCGTGCCTCCTCCAGCAAAATGTGGGAATTAAATGACAGCCAAGGCCATTCAGAAATGAGTAAAGTCCCCTTCTTGACTCACATCATAATCAACATGAGTTCCACATGGATTTGACATTTAAATATTAAGAAATGACACTGCAAAACCATTTCCTAAAAGAAAATGCGGGTGCTTTTTTACGTGGTTCTGTGTGGGAAGTTCATTATGCACATACACAACAGGGAGAAGACGTAATGACAAAGAATAGTACATGTGAGTACCTTAGGTAAACACAGGCGTGCATGTACACATACACCCCTGTTTCTGGGCATTAAAAAGCCATTTAAGAAAAAAAAAAAACTGGGAAATATTGAAAATTAGCAGCAGACAATACATTAATATTTTCAAGTATAAATAGCTCTTGTAAACCAATGGAAATAAGATAAACATCTTTCAAATTGGACAATTCATAAAGGGAAATGAAATGACCAACAGAGACCAATTAAAATATTACTAATAATTCGATTTAAAACAAAAAAGATACAAATTTTTCATAAAAACTGACAAAAAATGCCACAAGAAGATTCTCAATGTTAGTGTGAAAATTGTGTATTTTCAGGCACTGGTGAGCGGCTTGTTGATATGCATCAAAAGCCTTAAATGTGCACCTAAGTCCATGACACAGCCCTTTCCTGTCCATAAATTCATCACAAAGCTGTCTGCCAAAATTAGAGATATAAATCAAAACGCTGTTGATGAGTCTGAACCAAACTGACCAAAATTAAGTATTTTGATATGGACTTTTATATTATTATTGGAAATTATGTTGAATAACTTTTAATTACTTGTTTTTATTTATTTCAAGTATTTCATGCATGTTATTGCTAGATAGCATAAAAAAACCTGACAAATAACAATTGATCCTGATACAGCGCTGTGAAGTGCGGCAGTTAGTATAATTATCCTTATTTTGCAGATGAGAAAACTAAGTCCCTGAGCAATTATTGACAGGTCCAAGGTCAAAGAGCGGGTTCATGGTAGAGCTGGTCCATCTGACAATGTACTATTCTTTGAACTGATGATGTTCTATTTATGTTTTGCCTGGTAGCATTTTTTTTAAGATTTTATTTTATTATTTATTTGACAGAGAGTGAGAGAACACAAGCAGGGGGAGTGGCAGAGGGAAAGGGAGAAGCAGGCTCCCCGCCGAGCAGGGAGTCCGATAATGGGCTGGATCCCAGGACCCTGGGATCTTGACCTGAGCCGAAGGCAGACCTTTAACCGATTGAGCCACCCAAGTGTCCCAACTCGTAGCATGTTTTAATTCTGGGGATTAAAGTATCTAAGTTAGGCTGACAGAATATGATGTAATAAACTACGTTTCTTCCTAATTGTGTCCTTCCAAGCAAGAGCTGCATTTCAGTATGTATCATTCTATGAGGGCACAAGGGGAACAAAATCAGCCTTGGGAGTATTTCACCGTAAAAGCCACTTTGGAGGATAGGTCGACCCCATTTAACATCATCCTTGCATAGCGCCCGTTCAGAATAAATCTCCCTCTCTGAATGATTTTCTGGTACATACAGATAAAGCAGTCCGTTTCAGTACACTCATAGCACATATATACGTATGTCCCTCCTCCCCCATGCTTTGAGTGCTGGCTCATGCTGTGAGCCAAAGAATTGAGAGCAGCAGCAGACTGCTTTGCACAGTCTTGGCCAGTGAGTGTTAGTGCAAATTCTCCTGGCCAGTAACCATTCTGAAGTGCTCTGCAGAACTGACTGGTCTGTACCATGAATGATTATAGATCACTCTGACCTCAATTGCTGCCGTGCATTTTATCTTTGGCCAGGAGTTTTGACACACCTCATGCTGAGAAAGGATGAACGAATGTTATAGGGCCACCTCTGTCCCCAAAGTAACTAAAGATGAGTGTCTTTGTGCATGTTACAGTGAAGGGGTCCATGTGGATGCTGGGTGGGGGTGTGCCTGGGATAGAGTATAGCTCGAGGTGGAGAAAACAGATGGCAAAGACAATGAAGGATTGACGGTAATTTGTTGACATCACAAAGGGCAGCATAAACATCACTGCAACCTGTGAAGCTTACCCAACATTGGCTGGATGGGGAGGGGAGGGTTATGACTTCGGGAACATTGAGAGAAAAGGAAAAGTAGTTGCTAAGGTAGGATGACCAAAGCACACACTGATTTGATTTCTCTTCCATTTCCCGTTAACGTTTTCTTGACCGAATCCACTCCCCAATCTCATTTCTTTTTTTTTTTTAAAGATTTATTTTTATTTTGTTTATTTGAGAGAGAGAGAGAGAGAGAGCAAGCATGAGAGGGGAGAGGTCAAAGGGAGAAGCAGGCTCCCTACAGAGCAGGGAGCCCGATGTGGGACTCGATCCCAGGACTCCAGGATCATGACCTGAGCCGGAGGCAGTTGCTTAACCAACTGAGCCACCCAGGCACCCCCAGTCTCATTTCTAATAGTGTATTGGGTTTTTTGGTATTGAAAAGTGGGGATCCAACTCAAATATTTTCTTTTTTTTTTTAAAGATTTTATTTATTTATTTGAGAGAGAGCAAGAGAGAGCATGAGAGGGGAGAAAGTCAGAGGGAGAGGCAGACTCCCCGTGGAGCTGGGAGCCCGATGTGGGACTCGATCCCGGGACTCTGGGATCATGACCTGAGCCGAAGGCAGTCGCTTAACCAACCCAACTCAAATATTTTCATTGACTTGAATGTAGATGCTTCTTAGTCCTTTAAAAGCCTAAGGATAAAGCCCTAGTTTAGTACAGTTTCGCCTCTATTACTGATCAGGCTAATGTGTGAGAGAAGCTTCTTTATCTCATTTAGTAACATGTCACAGGCTAAGAAGGATGGCTTCAAGAGGGTGTGGCCTTTCTCCAGGGTGGTGTTCCTCAAACTTCTGTTCCTCAGAATCAGTGCCCAAAGAGTTACGAAAGAAACACAGTTAACGAAGTCTCCTCTGGCTAAAAAAAGTTCTGGAAAGCCTGAGTTAAGGGGAGCTTGGCTGGCTCATTCAAGAGAGCATGTGACTCTTGATCTCGGGGTCACGAGTTCCCTGCATTGAGTGTAGAGATTACTTTAAAATTTTTTTTTAAATAAATAAAAAAAGAAAACGCTGAGTTAAATAAAATTCTTCCATGTTCTTCACTTCCAGATTATTCACTTATTATTATATATTAATTATTATTCATATATATCCGTGAATATATCTTAGCATTTCCAAAAGGGGGCTCTCTTAGGACGTTGTTTTACCCAAAGGGAATTGACCCTAAGGACACTGCTTCAGGGGGCTGCCCCTCTGCAGGACACAGCTGGGGAATGTGCTGCAGGGCATAGTCCAACCAGCTTCTGATCTGGGTTCTGTCTGTTGCCTCATCTTTTTTTTTCCCCCCTCTCATTTCTCGCTTAGTTCTCTCACGGTTAGTGAAAGAATTGCACCAGGTGGTAGTTTATTTGTTTAAAAGTTCCCCATGTAATTCAAGTGTCATGGATTTTCTTTAAAGTTTGTTTTTTCATTGGAAGATAACACATACTGATCGGAAAAAGAGTTCAGTGTGAAAAAAGTAGAGACAATTATGAGCAGGTATAATCCCCCATCTTTAGGAAACTTGTTTGCATTTTAGTTGAGTTTTTATTCTATTTTTTAAAAATTCCTGTGTCATTGTAAAAAGTCATAGTAAAAATCATGCTGTGGAATAATTTCGTGTCTTTCTTTTTTTTAGATTTTATTTGTTTATTTGACAGTGAGAGAGCGATCACAAGTAGGCAGAGAGGCAAGCAGAGAGAGAGGGGGAGGCAGGCTCCCTGCTGAGCAGAGAGCCTGATGCGGGGCTCGATCCCAGGACCCTGAGATCATGACCTGAGCCGAAGGCAGAGGCTTTAACCCACTGAGCCACCCAGGCACCCCTAATTCTGTGTCTTTATTGCAACTTTCCATCATATCATTATCAGGTGTCAGTGAGATTACAAATTTACGGAAATGGAATAGTTAGAATAAAATGCAAACTATTGACATGAACCCATGCGGCCCTCTGTCTTGTCTTCTCGCTTGCATCTCCAGCGAAAGATCTGACCATTCTTCTCTTCTTTCAGTGACACTCTGGGGACATTTGTGTCCTTGGTCATTCCCACCTCAGAACTTTAACACTTGATTTTCTGTGCCTCAGGATTACAGTATATCTGCTATTCTCACGAAGTGAAATTCTGGTATTTTTGTTAGTATCGCACTGTCATTGTTTTGATAAAAATAATCTGAAATTGGAATTATTGATGTTTTGAAATCAAGATAAAAAATTCAATTGTTTAATGTGTTAATGTATATGAAAAGAAAAAAAAATCCGTGTAGACCTCTGGAGTGGTTCCTACTCTACTGCCTACAGATGACAGTAGAGTATGATACTGCAGATTGTCTAGGATTCTCACTTCAGCTCAAAGATATTTCAAGTGAATGGAATGTAAACGTCAGAGGATTGCTATAGATTCAGGCAGTTTATCCATGACAAAACACAAAAAATGACAAACTGCGGGTCTTTTTGGAAACTGAAAACTACAGTTTCCTGTCAACAAAAACATTGTAGTCCCTTTAAAAATACCAAATTAAACCTATGAAAAAAGGTTGTCCAAAAGGTCTCTTCAAAGATTTCTAACAAGAAACAGGAGTATTAGAAGAGTCAGAAGAAAATATTTGGAGTTAGCACAAAAACCCCTTCTCACTCTCTTCTTCACTAGTGGATAGAACAAACTTGGTGTGAAAACTTTGCATGCAGTAATCTTTGGTACAAATTAATAACAGCATAAATGAACGTTGATTTTTAGTAACTGTACTATATAATGTGACCTTTGACATTTGTAGGATTAAAGTGTCTTCATTGTGTGAGGTGACTAGTTCCAAGCAATAACTTCCCACTAATAATTTTATCAGCTAATCATTTATGTTAGAAGGATGATGCTTGTTTGACCTTGGAATTTATGAATGTGTGGGTCAGCTGATGTCATAACATACTTATGCATTTTTATTTATGAAATGATTATCTATTAAGCTTCTTAGATTTTTGTCTTTTGTAAAATATTTATTTTTATTTTTATTTGTTGCAAAATACCAGTAGATTAATATTGAGTAAAATAGATGAAATACGGGGGGAGCCTTTCATTTCCAGTACTCTATTCACTAATCACTTCTTTGAGTCTCTTGTCAAATGCCACCATCTCAGAGAGGCCTTTCTTTGGGGCACCTGGGTGGCTCCGTCTGTTAAGCGTCTGCCTTCAGCTCAGGTCATGATCCCAGAGTCCTGGGATCGAGCCCCGCATGGGGCTCCCTGCTCAGTGGGAAGTCTGCTTCTCCCTCTCCCTCTGCCTGCTGCTCCCCCTGCTTGTATTCTTTCTCTGTCAAATAAATAAAATCTTAAAAAAAAAAAAAAAGAAAAAAGTGTCTTGTACACAGTAGAGGATTAGAAAATATTTTTAAAAAACTGTTAAATGAATGTGGTTATAAATGAAGAGCTGTGTATTCCAATTCCAATTTTTGAATAGATAATAATGATAACAATGATCACATAAATCGCTATGATTTGGGGACTTATTACTGTTGACACTGAGATGAGTATTTTTGTTATTTAAAAGTTGATATTGTTTATTTAAGACCAGATCAATTTTTTAAATTTCTATGTCAAAGATAATGACTCTTCTCAAGTGACCAGGAATCCATTTCAAAATTGTCTTTCGAGAGGATTGCGCCAGTTTACATTTGTACTAATGATTCATTCTCAGTCCTGCTGGGCTTTCAAACTTCTGGCATCAGCTTCTGTCTCCACTGGTAGTGGCCTCTCCCTACTTGCTTTCTTCAAATGATAGCATTAGATCTGCCTTTTCCCTCGTTGCAGAAGCAAAGATTTGAGACTACAACTTAAAGTGCTATTGTTATTTCCTTAGGAGCTCTCCACAAAACGTGTCCTTGTCAGTGATCTTGAAAGTACAACACAAAATTTACTGAAAGTCAAGAATTTCTTCTAGTACGCCCTTGTAATTATTGCCACAAACAGATAAAAACCAGATGCCTTTTATAGGATGGACTTGAAGTTTATATTTTCATCTGGTTTATACACTAGCAAATTATTTCATGGTAATTTATATAATGTCTAACATTTTGAAGTTTGCCAATATACAAAGAAAACAGTGCTCTTTAGGTTTTATTAACAAGTTGCTTGTCAGAATCTGTATGTGTGCAGGACTAGGAAGGCAAGTCTTTTTTTCTTTCTTCTTCATTTTTTTTAAATACCTGCTTTTATTTTTTTTGTGTGGCTAATTGATGTGGAGTACTGTATATACATCTGAAAGGTAGCACCTTTAACTCTCCAGGCTTTTATCCCAGACATCTGATAATAATTACCGCATAAATAAATTCATAACACCAGGCAGTTAGAAGCAGTCTAATTGCAACAATTAATTTGTAGACTTACCTAATTAAATTTCCCTAGCCAGAATGTGTTGTCTGCATACATCAAAGTTTACAAAGGAGAAGTAACAGAGCAGAATAAAAAATGACAGTGTCCCTAATAGAGTCCCTTGAGAGGAACTTCTAAGGTTAAAATAAAAATCTATCAGGACTAAACAAGAAAATATGCAGTTCAGCTAAAATGATGGATGGTTCTGCTAACCTTCATGCAAAACGATATTGACATATATTATTATTGAAATAGAAATGAGCATATCTTTGTCTACCTTATTGCTTTTACAAAGTGGATGAAACGCGCTGGGAGTCTGAAAACTCTTTTTTATGTTGTACTTGGGAACATTAAGCTGATCCTGATCTCTTTCTTCCTCTTGAGAGTCTCTAGCTACTTGTTTATCTGTTTTCTTGCCTGCTTGTAAGAATTGAGTAATTGCGTGAATGCATGGTGAGAAGAGAAAATGGCATAGCAGGCGTCTTGGGCTGGCTCAAAAGTGCTTGCCCTGCCACTGAGGGACAGAGGAAAATTCAAGTTTTCCAGACTTGTGTGTGACATGGGAACATACGACAATTATAATGCCCTACTATTTTTAAAAAGAGATAAAAATAATTGAGTGACTGGAAGGAAACAGTACAGATCAGCTTAATTTGGAAATAATCTTATCAAAGTTCTTTAGGAATTCCCTCTCCCTTTTTTTTTTTTTTTTTTTTGCAAAAGACCTTTTTCTTTTTCTTTTTTACCATGAACATGGGTAGCTTATTCTCCTTTTCATCTTGGTGTTTATTAACATGTAAGGAATGTTCATTTTCCACCTTCTAGTTCAGCGATTCTACATACATCTCACTGCCCTTACAGAACTGTAAGTGCCTGTCTGGTCCTGCTTCCCCACCATGGCGCGTCTCCTCCTCCTGCCACCCTCTCTCCTTCTTTCCCTCTCTCCCCACTCCCAGTCCGTGGCTGGCAATGATTAACATCTACCTTGTGAATGCCCTGCCCTTTGTAAGCTCCTGAGCCAATCTGGAGGTGGGCAGGCTGAGGATAGGGGCCCTGGTTCTCATCTGAACCCTGTCGGAGGTGAGGAGTGTGGATTTAGTCAGCCTGGTTGACTGCCAATGGGTGGTACAGTCTGTAGAAAGTCTTCCTGTGACCTTCAGCCTTAGCACGTGGTCGGGGCTCCCAAACAATAAGCTCTGACTTGTGAGGAGTGGGGATAGGTTTTCTTACTCAAATAAAATATAAATAAATTGAAAAGGGGATCTATATAAGGACATTATTAATAAAAATATTATTAGAAAGTTATAGTAAGGGATAAAGCCTTCACTTTAGACACTGTAATATGTCTCATAGTCCGTCTTGACCTGTCTCTGGAATTGTGGGTAGAAATAAAAAGCAGACATGACAGGATACATACGAGGTTTCTTACTGAAATGTATGTGAAAGTCTTAACAACAATAAAAGAATAGTTAACACCACAAGAAAATTTAGAAACTGTGTCAGAGTGCAAAATATGTAACTGTTATATGTTAACTGGTTGTGGGACTTCCTTTTCCCTAGAACAATGTAAATTTTTCACCTTGAGGTAGAGGCATTTAGAAGGACATTTGTTTACTTCAAGTCTCTAATTGATGTCATCATGAGCTCTTTGTTTTCTCTTCCATTTTTAAACCAACAGGAGACTTTCAATGCCAAATGAAACACTTCCCACAAAATTGTAACAGCCTTCTCTCTAGTCCCTCCAAGAAGGTGTAATTCCAACAGTTTTGTCTAGAAATATTTCCTTTGCTTAGACTAGGCTCTATTTATGTCTCATACCGAACATGGAGTGACGATGGGGTGAGCAAAGAAGGGTGGATACAGTGTAAGAAAACCAGAGAATTCCTTGGTTAGTTTTTAGTAGGATATTAGTTCGACTTCACTATTTTATTTTACATGTAGATTCCCAGTAGAGTTAGTTGTACTCAGAGCCAAGCGCGAAGGTAATGTCATGTCATGTAAAATACAATTGATCTTTGATTCTCTGTAATAATGGGTTATTACCACCCTTTGTAAAATTAGAAAATTAGAAGCTTTCAATCCCTGTACCTATGACATATTATTTGATTTATATATCTGATTCAAATAAATTTGACTTTGAAATGTGCCTGCCACCAGAAGGGTCTACATATAGAATTCAGGTCAAAATAAAGTAAAAGTAAATCCTATCTTCCGATGTGAATTAAATTAGAAACTCTCAGAAAGATAGAAAGAAAGAAAGATAATGAAGTTTGGGTAATGGAGTTAACCTGGAAAGAACTCTTCCCCCTGGCCACGTTGACCTCTTTCGGAACACTCTCTCCTTTGGGCTTTGTGACACCGCACTCTCACTATGCGCTTATTCTCCGTAAACTTCACTGGCTCATTCCATTTTACTTGGATCTCTTCAAGTTTCTCCCAGCCTCCTTCTCCTCTTGTTATGTTCTAGTGGCTGTCCAAGGGAGGGCTGTGACTGAGCAGCGTCAGCATCGCTTGACACTTGTAGCGTTTCAGACCTCACCCTTGAATCTCAAGCCCCATTTACCAAATCAGAAACTCTGCAAGTGGGGCTCAGCAACCGTCTAATTGTGAGCAAACCCTGCGGGTGATTCTGAATGCACACCCAAGTTGGAGACCCTCGACTGGGTTCTCCTCTGAGGTTTTCTGATCCACAATTAGGGACTTCAGTGATGTATATACTGTGGGAGATTGTATTTCCTAAAGATGGCCACAAACATAGTCCCTGTCTTATCAGCCCTTCTAGAATCTTGCTACTCTCCCATTAGCAGGCAGAATTAAATTACCCTTCTCTGGAATCGGGGTAAAATTGCAACTTGCTTGTACACCCGTAGTATGCAACGGGATGGATTCTGAGTAACTTCTAAAGATTAGACATACAAAGTGAGGTCTCCTGTCTTGTTTACTAGAACACCGATGGTGGGGAATCTCTAGGGACCAAGTAGGAAGTCTAATTTTCCTGAAGTTGCCAGGTGGCATGGGAGCCAGCCCAGAGAAAGCTGTCTGTTCCAGCGGCAGTCTGAGAGAGACTTCAAGCTCTTCCTGCTTGGGCACCAGACCCTGAACACAGAAGCCGGCAGATTCTAGTCCACATTTGGCTAGTTGCCCTCCTGCCTTTGAGTCCTCTAAGCCTTGGCTTAACATCATGGAACAGAGGCAAGCCATCTCTGCTGTGCCTTCTGGGTTCTGACTCCTAGATTCTAAGAGCATACTAAAATGATTCATCCTTTCCCTTACGTTTCGGGAAACTTACATAGTGATAGTAACTGGAACATATAGTATATACAAATTTAGACCTCCATTTAAAAGTTCTACTTGAGGTCCAGACTTAGAAATGGAATCTCTGACCTGACTCACTTGGAAGTTCACAGGCATCTCAAATACAGAGAGGGAAAAAAAAAAAAAAAGACAGGAGCCAATGAGTTAGAAATCAGAGAAATTAAACTATTATTACTTAGTAAATCTAAAGCCTTGTTCTTTACAAAATAGATAAATCTCTAGCAAATCAAACTCTTATCAAAGAAGAAAGGGAAACTTCATAAAATAAGGAAGATTAGCCATCAAAAGAGGAATTAAAAAAAAAAAAACAAGAAAAGGCTTATTTTCATCACTCTATGTGAATAAACTCGAAAATCTACATGAAATGTTTAACTTTCTGGAAAAATACAATTTATTAAAATTTACTTCAATAGAGCTAAATTCTAGCTATAAACCTAGAGATAGAAGTTCTTTCCTGATAAACTTTCATGTAAGATTTAGAGAAGGTTAGAAAACAGTTTCCCCACAAGAAATGAGCCTAAGGACTATATGGCTTCATGGCATAGCACTTCCAAACTTTGCAAGGTTGGGTATTCTTCACCATTATTTCACCATTCCAGAGCACTGCAAAAGTAAGAAGAATCTCCAGGTCCTTTTTATGAAACAAGTTTACATTGTTACCAAAACTAACAAAGAGGGGTGCGTGGGTGGCTCAGTTGGTAAAGCATCTGCCTTCGCCTCAGGTCTTGATTCCAAGGTTCTGGGATCAAGCCCCCCATTGGGCTTCTTGCTCTGTGAGGAATCTGCTTCTCCCTTTCTCTTTTGCCGCCACTCCCCCTGCTTGTACTCGCGCGTGCGCGCACACACACACACACACACACACACACACTCTGTCAATAAATAAATAAAATCCTTAAAAAAAAAGAGAATATACAAAAATACTGTAGCACAATCTCATCTAAGAATACCAATGAAAAACAAATAGAGAATCCAACATCCTTATAAAAATAATATGTATCATATGAACACGTGGCATTATCATATTAATAACTCTTAGAGGAAAAGACATGGGATTATGTCCATAGATGAAAAAATTGTATGATAAAACTCAATTTTTATTCATGATAAAAACACTGAAAATAGAAATTGCTATTTTCTTATATATATGTATGATAGGTATATAAATCACATCTACTTTGCAGAGAACTTCTCCTTTGCTTTCGGTATAAAAATCAGTATCTTTGGGATGTCTGGGTGGCTCAGTGGGTTAAAGCCTCTGCCTTCCTCTCAGGTCATGATCTCAGGGTCCTGGGATC
>CM052808.1:40881730-40900285 GCA_028533885.1 Nasua narica | reverse complement strand
TTGGCAGAGCTTACCTCTCTACCATGCCCACCATTTTTGCTTATGATTAATGTCTGTTAAAATTGGAAAGTTGTTTCGATGCTTTTAAAAAATCTATTTTGGAGCAGATAAGATTGGCAGCGTTGAGTCTATCATAAACCCATTATCAATTTGAGGTGGATTTCATCTCTGTTTTTAGTGAGAAACTCTTCATAGGAATTTCAGTAAACATTATAGTTCTGGTGACAATTTGTGAATTTATTCTGGGGGAAGATTACATACAAATCTCAAAATGACATACCCAATTACAACAGCACATGCTAATTCTATACATTTCTTGTGGGGGGAAAAAAACCCATTAATTGTAAAGGTGAGTGATAGGGGTCATATCAGATCCATAAGGAGAATTTGATTGAGTCTTCCAGAACATTGGCATAATACTTTATTAACATAAATACTGAAATACTCTCAGATATGTTGACTGAAATACACTGAAATATGCTAGACTGACTTGGGGGGCTAGCAGATTCCTTTCTTGAAAAACAAGTATTCCCCTCTTCTCTTTACAAAGCTGGAGCACATAGTTCTCAGGGACCAGGAGACCACCCTAAATTCCTGCCATCAAAATGCACAGGGCAGCAGAGTCAACTTCCAAGTCCTGACTACCATTTTCTCGTGCAGACTGAGAGGTGGAAAGTAAATTCTGCCATCTCCCCTGCAGGCCATGACAGGAGAAAAGGGGGCAAAAAGTGGGTGAGCCACACCACTCCTTGCAGGCTTATCTCTGCTTAAAGTTTGGTTGAAATGACCACTTGGACTTTGCTGGGATTACCTTTTTACTTTGTTCCATTATTGAAGAAACAAAGACACAGTGCAAGTAAATAATACCATTCAAATTTTCCCAAGCCCTCCCTTGTATCTCAGCAAGAGATGTTCATATTTCCATGGTCTCAGGAGCTTGCATGGAATGAGAACTCCTCCTGATCAAAAGATCTTGACCCATTTTAAAACAATTTTAAGGTGAAGGAAGAGGTACTCCAGTGACTCTACATCACCTTACCTCAGCTGGACTTAACATCTGTGTTTTGGGTGTAGCGTCTCCAGCCCCACCATGGGTATGAACTTCTGCAATGAGTTTTTTTTCACACGTCATCAGCCCTCTTTGAAGTTTCATTGCAGGCCTGGCCATGCCCATAGCCCAGGGAAATAGAATATTTCATGGATAACAAGTGAGGTAGACATACAAATGGGGATAGATTCTTGGGGTATTTATCTATGACTTCTCACATGTGTTAAAAGAACCATGGAGGAAGTCCCTCTTTATCAGTCATCAAGAAATGATGGAATAATAATATGAAGCAAAAGAAAAGGTACAATTTCAGGGCACATGTACTTTAATTGGAAGAAAAGGACCAGATAATATAGTCGATAGAGAGTTGACTACTCCTTCTCTCTGTGGCTCATCCAGAAAGCACTAGCTAATTGTGCCATTTAAATGACCACTTGGTTAGGATTGCATCTGAATGTTAATGTTTTCTTTATTCAAAAAGCCTCATGCATTCATCAACCAGTGGCATCTTGCTTTTCCTTTTCACAAGCTCCCTTTTGACTACAAGTGTGTACAACATTTATTAATTCATTACTCTATTCAGATACATCTGAAGCTAGTATATCCTTTTCCCCTTTGCTTTTAAATGAAAAGAAACTAAAATTGAAAAGAAATCTTTCATCTCACTACTTCTCCCTCAGATGTGAGAGCAAGAAGCTGAATAGCTTTTCTGCTACTCACTTCTTGCGGAGTTGTTGGGTAATTTTCCTACACAGCAAGGCAATGTATTTTGCTTTTAGGGAATAAAGAAAGATGTTTTAAAATACCATTCATCATCAAGTAGATTTCCATTAGCACGATGGTCAGTTTCATCACATGGCATGAATACCTCTATTATGTGCTGGAAGCGCTCATTCTCCTTTCAAAAATATATTGAAAATAATTTGATGTCAATTTCCATGGTGATAGAAGAGACGAACATCACTTGGAACCATAATAAGCACCTGTATCTGAATTACTGTGAAACACTGAGATGGTCCCTTTGTGTCAAGAGTTCTCTGGGTTGTTGTTATTGTTTCATTATCTGAGAAGAAAAAGAAACCTTTAGAAATATAGGGCAATTATTAAATCTCATCCTCTTTTATATCTTGTTGGCCAGCCAATTGTATGTGTGTGTGTGTGTGTGTGTGTGTGTGTGTGTCAGAGAAAGAGAGAGAGAGAGAGAGGAGGAGGAGGAGAAGAAGCAGAGAGAGATAATGCTTCAAAAAATATTCTAATTCTGCTTTTGTGAAGATTTGAATAATGAACCTCTAAGTGGAAAAGGGTTTTACATAAGGCATCAATACCTAAGATTCTCTTTGTATGGCCAAACACTGCCATATAATCCTTTCTCATTGTTTATGAAGCAGAGAAACTATTGGCTCAGTACTATATGGATGTACTTCCTAGTCTTCTCTTTCTTCTACTGTTTTTACCCTCTTGATATCATATGTTAAACCTATGCGAGACTGAGCCTTACTAATGCAGTACTTTGTGAGGGGTGTAATTAACCTGGTTGCCTTCTCTGGGTTCCAGAATCAGGCCAACAATTGTTTGATAGGAGCCTCTCAGTCCAGATAGGTTCTACATCATAATTTGAAGAACTTCAGAGAGTCAGGACTTCAAACAAGAGGCATAGAATTAGTTCAACATGAATGAGCTCACGCTATAGATTTATGGCATGTTTTACTTTATTGAATAGAACACTCAAATACAATACCTGCGCTGACCTAGTTAAATGCTAGTTATGTGACACAGAAGAACTCATGGCGATCCCAAAGGCTGTAGGCAGATGTTTCTAAGGCCTTTGTCTTCATCCTGTTCCTGTTCGAGTTCTCTGCTTTCATTATCCTGTCACTACATCCTGCCCACCTATATATCCCACATCTATTAAAAGGACCTCTTGCTGGACTTTTAATGGCATTTGCAGAAATTCATTAATCTCCCTTCCTGCCATGATCTCTTTTTTACTATGTATCTGGGAAGTTTCAACTTTGTGCTATACTCCCTCCAAACATCACTAGCCTTAGTTACTGAGAAAGTTCTAGAGATGGCTTTCTCTCTGCTGGCCAGCAGCCCTTTCACATCTTAAGTTATAGAAGGTATTTCCTTGCCTTTAAATTTTCTTCAAGTTGGGCCTGATTTAGAAAGGGTTGTAAAATCCAAGAGTGATTATGTTCTTATGGTCACCTCCTGCTCTTGGATATACTTCCACTTAACTGACCCGGGTAATGGATCATTTTGCTGTCTTAAGCATGCTGCCCTTATTCCATGTTATGATATGTGGAGTGTGAATAGAGTTTGACCTTTCTTTGATTTACATACAGAGAGAGAGAGAGAGAGAAGGAGGAGGAGGAGGAGAAGAAGCAGAGGAAGAAGAGAAAAGACAAGGAGAGAGGGAGAGAGGAGAGAATATAGCAAACTTTACTAAAGAATTAGAAGATGGGGGCACCTGAGTGGTGCAGCTGTTAAGCCAAGTCAAGATCCTGGGGTCCTAGGATTGAGCTCCACATGGGGCTCCCAGCTCAGTTGGGGAACCTGCTTCTTCCTTCCCCACTTCCCCTGTTTGTGTTCCCTCTCTCACTGTCTCTCTCTCTCTGCCAAATAAATACATAAAGTTTTAAAAATTTTAAAAAAAAGGACTGATAAGATGGAAGAAGTCTACATTGCAAAAATTAAAAAAAAACACTTGAAGTTGTATATTTCATATGCTTCTTAAGAGGTCTTTTACAGGGCATCTGGGTGGCTCAGTCGGCTAAGCATTTGCTTTTGGCTCAGGTCATGAACCTGGAATCCTGGGATCAAGTCCCACTTCAGGCTCCCTTCTCAGCAGGGAGTCTTCTTCTCCCTCAGCCTCTCATCCTACTCATGTTCTCTCTCTCTGTTTCTCTCTCAAATAAATAAATGAAATCTTAAAAAAAAATGGGGGGGTTCTTTTACCTACTCTACCACTTGAGATTTTTCCTTAATCACTCATTCTTTATTTTCTGTTTCTTCTTCCTCTTCCCTCTCATCTTCAGTTTCCTGGGATTCCTCCCCTCCAAATTCTTTTCAATCCATGTATTTGGCACAACAGTTTGATCTTCTCTTTGCTTCTACTTTCACACTTGATCCCAAGATTTTTCCAAAGCTACCACAGTATTCAGGTGAATGTAAGGAATTTCTGCTCCATTAATAATAACACATAGGCCTGGCAAAGAACTTTAGATTTCACATCATAAGACTGTAGCTCTGACTTTATAACTCATTTTCCCTCTATTATACTAAGTTATATTCTCATTTACATTGATATGACTAAATCTGCATTGTCATATTCAATTTGTGGCATTTTATTTTTAAAAAACTGGCTACATTGGAGTTAGTCCTTAAAAATTAAATATTAAAGAGACAGTTATAGTAACTGGGATGTATTAATCCAAAGAAACACAACTGGGCAAGAGGGGAAAGATAGTGGGCAATCTTCTCTTAGAGATATTTCTCCAGAAAGCACTTTAATGTACTTACTACCCCTTTTTCAAGTTTTTGAAAATAGTAATCACATTCACTAACCAATTGTTGCATAAACTGTTTGGTGGTACTCGTTAATGATAATTCAAATGAAGCTTTCATTTTAAAAAGGTGACTGGTTGCCATGCTAGTAAAACCTTACAGCGAGAGCACAGTTTACCTACATCTGTAACACAACTCTTCCCAAAATGTTACAGAGAATCCTTCATTAATAGCAGAAACTCATATATGACCTTTGAAAGGATGAACACAAGAAGCTGCCTCTGAATTTTATATTCGGCTCCTTAGGATAAGCAGCTGCTGGAATTCATCCAGAAAGTGTTCCATGAATGTGTATGTGACTGAACCTTCCAGAGTGATATAGGTCGCATAATTCGGGTTCTCTGGAGATGGATCTTTGATGACCTGCTCATGGGTTCCATTTCACAATTATCCCAAGAGAAATGCTGATGGCTTCGAGTTTATTTTAGGAAAGGGAAGGTAATCCACTGTGTATGTGTCTGGGGCACCTGCCAATTCTTCTGTCGGAGGACAAATTGCCTCAGCCAGCTATCTTGGCCTTCCAGAGCATTCTGAGCCGTGCACTGGTCGTACCTCACGACTCATCATTACCTCAGGCAGAGACTGTGCAGGAGTGGACAGGCCTCAGGGCAGGCTCATTCCTGATGACACCTGAGGTTGCGAAGGAGCAAGTCTACTTCACCGTTGGGTCACTGTTAGAACTCAGATGACTCTGGAGTTACTCTGACTATAACAATAAACATGGAATTTTTATCTGTTGGCAAGATTGTGCCACAACACGGAAAGCAGACTTTAATAGTTTTATGAAAATTGATTTCTTTGGACACTCACTTCTTTTCCATTTACTCATGCCATGCGTACCTCATTAACAACTGTACTCATTAATGAACTTAATTTGAATGTGATTGGAGAAGTTTAGTGGAGAATCTGATATTTGTTAAAAATAATTTTAAACCTCTTTGAAAGCAAGGACAATAAGGTTTTTAAATAAGATTACTGTACTCTTACTAGAAATTTCCATCTAAAGGACTTTAGGGAAGTGCTGTGGAGACATTCATCCTTTTGTGAAATAGTTACTGAGTATCTACTTTGTATCAGACAATTTTCTACAGTGGTGAATAAGGCAGATAGATGATCATCTTTTTGGAGCTAATTGTTTCTGGGGGAGGCAGTGAATAAAACAAGTTAAAGACAGACACAAAATATTCAAGTTTAACAAGTGCTGTGAAAGGAACAAGGAAGTTGAGAGGGAGAAGAGCAGAGACTACCCTAGGAATGTTTTCTAGAGGGGACATTTACCCTGAGACACAAAGGAAAATGAAGGGAGACATGTGGCGGGCTGGAGCAAAAAAATTATAAGAAGATTGGAACAAGATGAGTTAAAGAGAAAAACAGGGGTCAAGTCATGCATGGATTTATAGACCAAGGCAAGAAGTTGGATTATATGATAAGGACAATGGAAAGTCCAGTGAAGGTTTTTTTCTCTTAATGATATGATTCAACTTCTGTCTCAAAAATGCCATTTTTCTCACCTATGAGTAGAAAAGTTTGGAGGGGAGAGAAGAGAATTAAAAAAGCGGCAAGACCATTTGAGAGGTTATTGTAAGAATCTAGCAAAGAGAAAATGGTGAGGTAATTTAAGATGGTGGCCATAGACATATTTTGGAGGTAGAATGTAGAATGTGGAGAGATGGCTAACACATTGGATGTGGAGGACAATAAGGAATAAAGATGTCTCTAAGTGACTGAAACTCACGAAACTGAGGGTTCTGGGGGGTAGGGAGGTAGGGATAGGGTGGCTGGGTTATGGACATTGGGGAGGGTATGTGCTATGGTAAGTGCTGTGAAATGCGTAAGCCTGATGATTCATAGACATGTACCCCTGGGGCAAATAATACATTATATGTTAATTTTAAAAAAAAAAAAGATGTCTCTAAGTTTTTGCTAAAATAATGTGGCAGAAAATGGAAACAAGGCTTGGGCCTTATTTTGGGAGAATCAGTTTTACCAAGGATTCTAATCAGTCTGGAGGGTACACTTACACTTATCTCTTGCCCAGACACCGAGGATGACAGTAGGCCCTATAAGGACAAGGGAATCTGGCGAAGAGTGCCTTTCCCATGGGGGCTGGAGAGCAGAGCTTTAGGGAACGTTGGCTTTATTTTAGATGGTGACAATACCTCTCTCCTTGGCCTGACTCTAGTTAGGCTCTTCTAAGCCCTCAAGGCTCCAACACTGGGCTCTATCTGTGGCCCCTTTAGTCCAGTTTTAGCAAAAATCTTGCTGGGTCAGTTTAGAGAAAATCACTCACCCTTAATATCTTCTCTGGCCTTGCCTTCAGCAAGAATCCTAATTCGTCCTTCTAGCAAGAGTCCCGTTAGCAGATATTTCCTCTGAATAAACTACTACCCCAGCTCCGCTCCTTGACTATAAATCTCCCCTTGTCCTCGTTGTATCAGAAGTTGAACCCCATCCCTCTCCCTTACTGCAGCCTTCCTGCCCCTGCAGAGGTCCCCTGAATAAAGTCTGTCCTCTTTAGCAAGTGTTATGAATAATGTTTTTTCTTTAACAGTGTAGAAAAAAAACAAAGCAGGCTGGAAAGAATGAGAGGGTAGCAAGAGGGAACATGCTGGGAAACAAGAAGTGAGTAGATGTTTGAATGGCAGGAAGGGACGAGCGGAAAGAAGTGCTGACAGGGTGCCTTTGGAGAGGGACCTGAGTGACAGAGCAGGTAGGACCCAAGCTTCAGCATCGCCTCTCACACATCTGGACCTGCTCCGACTGTTTCTCAGAAGGGCATTATCTCCTGCTCTAGGGGCCTTTCCTCTTCCTCCCTTCCAGCCATCCAAATTCTTTTCCTGCTGAAAGGAGAATTCTTTTAAAGCCACTCACTGTGGCAACACTTCTGTGGAAATAGAAACATGCAGTAACATTTGTTTCCAGAGTCAGCACCTGCTTTCGAGTCTTCTTAAAATAACCTGAATTAGATGCACCCATACCTGGGAGGAAAGTAACCCAGCTCTACTAGAGACATAGCACGCGGAGGTCGTTATTGTTGTCATTTCAGTGACACTTACCTTTGAGTTACGCCTAAAGCTCTTGATTATTTCGAATGTAACTTTTCAGTATCAACTAAAGCAAATCAATCTAAAACTTTAAAAAAAAAATTCAAAAAACCTCACATCTCTATTAAGGGATATATGTAATATAAATCCCGACTACTCTAGATCTTTTTTTTTTTTTCCCGACTACTCTAGATCTTGATGAGTGTGATGTTTTTCATTCTAGATTTAATCCCTCAAGGATTCCAATATTAATCTGAACACAGGTTTGGCTCAATGGTTAATGCATTGACAACTTAAAATCCATGCAGATTATTTTAGTAGTGTTTGCCCCCAAAATTAGACATTTTTGAGTATGCTGGTCAATATTAAGTCCTTATGCATCTCTCATACTCCTAAGAGTCCAGAAGAGACTTTTAAAACATGTGACTTGGGTAAAGTGGGCCCTCATTCCTCTGTCATATTCCCTTTTCTTGCTCCTGGATATGGGTGGCAATCTGTCCTGAGAGGTAAAGAAGGCCAGAGTACAGGATATAATTTCAGTATCTTTGGGCGCTGGCATTAGATTCATCGTCTAGAAGTCATAATGGTGGTTAAGAATCTCTTGGCCAAAAGGACATTAGCAGTGGAATTGTAGGTGTCTCGCTGACAGTTTGATCAAGCCATTTCATCGGGTGGACCATGGATGCACAAGAAGCCTCATTCACATAGTGCAGCCCACAGCCATCAATACATTCTCCAGGGTTTTGTGCACTTGCATAGTAATAATATCCAACCACAGCATTTATCATCAGGCCTAACGTACTTATCAAGCATGAGCATTCCTTTAGCACTGTATCAGGGTGAGCCTGTAAAATAAACCATTAAAAAAAAAAGTATATCTGTCCTTTGGGTCTTGAACAGGAAGAAAAGACTTTCTCATAATGATCCGTAGCCTAATCAGTGCTTCCCGGTCAATTAGAAGGTAGGACTTTTGTAGATGACAGGGGAGAGTTAGGTCTCTGAAACAAATTTGTAAAAATGGAAGTGTTGCTTCTGGGATCGATTTTTTGGTTTTTGAACTCAGAGCGAACTACAGTAATGATATTGAAAGCTCTTCCACTCTCTGATACCCTGAGGTCTTCTTATTCTATCTGTATGTTTCTTTTAATGGGAAGCAGCCCTAAATCACAAGGCACCGCACAAATGTTGTGAGAGCCTAAAACCTGTCTTGCAAGGAATATGAAACAGAAATTTGACAATCATAAGCAAAATTAGAAGCAGGTGAAGATAGAATCTGGGAAAATGCAAATATACATTTAATCCATTTATCCCATACCTCTTCCTATTTTTCACAGGAAATTTTAGTTCTACCTTGAAAAAGCCTTACTTTCTCTCTTTGTAATTTGTTGTATACTTTGTTTCCCTTCTGTATTTATAGAACATCTTTTTAAAATTTTTAATTTAAATTCAATTTGCCAACATATAGTGCATCACTTCTATACTTAAATTTCTCTTCTCTATTTTGGTTTTATGGCTTTTAACATCATAACTTTTTATTTTGACAACCAAATAGCCATGTGTGTGTATGTGGCGGGGGGTGGGGGGGGGCTTCCAGGCATGTGTGTGGGTAGGTAAAAACATATTGTCTTTTAAGCAGTACTATTAATGTGATCACATATCACGGGAGTGTGCTGGCTATATGAAATTAAACAGTGGTGGTGATTTCTTTTTCTCTCAGTACACCAACATGGAATTCCTTCTCAAATCCTAAAAGCAAACATAGAATAACATCTTGTGCATGCTGTGTTTGAAAATTCTTCCTCACTAGCTGAGATGCAATTTATTGTTTCTGCAAGCTGAGTTTCCACCACTATTGTATGTATTAGTCTGCCCAAGCAGAAAGTCTAACATTCCTCTTCATTCCTATTGTTTTCTTATAGAGATTTGCCAGGGAGAGATGTAGTTTGCATTCCTATGCATGGCAAAAAAATAAGTTAATTAGATGCTTGGGGAAATAATTATGTAAATATACCTGAAGAATTCCATACATGGGCTATAAAATAAGACAACAGGAAGCCACGACTGCATTTGGATCTGTGAGCAGAACCCAATCACAGGACTCATTTCCAAGGAAAATTTGAAAATATATCATTTTAAAATTTAAAGCTGTGACCATCTTACACAGTTATATGATGGTTGAAGGTGTTTGGAATCATTTACCATAATCAGGGCTTTTCCAACTTTTCTAACTTAGCAGCAGAGAAAAGTAAATATGAGTCCTTGAGTAATTCAGAGGAGAGAATGTTGCTCCCAGATCTAGGCATGAAATTTCTTTGAAGTCCTGTGGCTTCCTGTAAATATTCATGAGCTTTTTGCATTCTATACATGGTATATACATGTTTATTTCAATACAAAAGTAATATACCCCCCCTCCTTGAATACAATGATGCTGGAAGATATACCAAATTTCTTCTGTGGCCTTCGGTACCTGCGAGCGTTCTGCCGATACCAGGGTGCCTCCCGATTATGAGGCATGAAGGGATCTGGCTGGCTTGTCACAACAGTAAATGAGGAAGGTGGTTCTTGTCACCCCTAGTTTACAAGGACAGGAACTGAGGCTCAGACATTTTAAGTAACCTGATACAGGTGAGCTGGGCTTTCCCGAGGACTCCAAGCCCCATTGCTCTGGTTGTGCCCCTGGGCTATCTGAATAAATAAACATCAATCCTCCCTCATCTCAGTGGAGCCAAAAATCAAACCTCTCCCATCAGCACCTCCCTGCTTCTCCAACCCCTCACCCCTGCCCAAGAATGGTATGTAAGACCCATTGCTGCAAATAAGCTCCGAAAAATGTCACCAACAGCTGGTCATTTTCTGGGTGAGGAGCATGAGTAAAAGGTAGCTTGCAAACATGGGCCTTTCCTTTTCCAGTTCATTCACTTTCTAACTCACTCACTTGGTCCCTCCCTCGTTCACCCTGCAGGCAGGCATGTGTTCACCAAAATTGTAGGCACCCCATTTTACGCACTGTGCTGTGAGATTTCATTGCCATCCACAGCCAAAGCTCAGTTTAGTTGTTCTCTCTTCTTCTTTTACTTACGTCTCTTTCATAGACTGGTGTGTGGGTTAGAGAACTAAATACAGAAGATGATACAGTGCAAATAGCTCTTTCATTGAGGTATACCCAGAATTTTCTGGACAAGGAGGCGATCTATCAAAATAACAATGATCCATCAGGGAAGACTTCAGGGAAAGGTGGTAAGTGAGCTGAAATTTGATGGATGAGAAGGAGTTGACTAAATTAGCCAACGTGTGCCCAGAGGGAGGAAAGGAAAATGGGTCGGTGAAGGGGAGGGGAAACAAAATGGTTTCCTCACCTTGCTACTTCTAATCCCATTGTGGAGTTAACCAAAAGAATGAGTAAATGTGGATTGGAGACCTGGTCCAGGCTCTGTTAAAAAAAAAGCCCCCAGATGAAACTGTGATGTCTACCACGGGTGTGACAAGAATGTCAAGCATTCGCTGCATTAGCCCTATCCTCAACAGATTGTTGGAAATGAAAAAAAAAAAAATTCAGGTCTAATTGTGATTTGTGGCAAGCATGGAAAGATGTAAGCCTGATAGATTACAATGCTGGAAATATACTATAGGAGTAACAGGAGGAAGTTACACAGTTGTTCATATCTTTTGTGTATTCTTATCTCTCCTCATTTAATGGAAGATGTAATTTTATTTTTCCTATTAGATTCTAAAAATGTTGTTCTTGTTCGCACATTTATTTATTTGCTGCCTTGGTTAAAAAAAATGCTACTCGTTTTATTTATACGAAGTATTTTGAGAAACCTGATACAGGGAAGACTGTGATCTATTAGTTAATGTATTATACATAAGGATGATTTGAATCTATTTTATCCAAACCTGTGGCATCTATTCAACTTTGAGTTTGCATAAAATATATATTCCTATTGCCCTTAGAATATATGGCATTTTATCAAAAGTGACCTATGTGCTTCTGTGTGTTTCTCCTGGAATGATGCCTCCTGGGTTTCCCGTAACAAAGAACCTCAAGCTTCTGAGAAGCAGTTAATGTTCTTTCTTTTGAAGACTGTGAGTTTGCAAGATCACACACCAGGTAACTGAAACCTGAAACATCATAAAGGTGTTTTCAAAACTCAGGCACTCTGCGAATGAGACATGAAATGAATTTCGTACGCATCAGCTCGCTGGAGCCTTGTCACAATAGATAAGGCCAAATTGAAGAATGCGGCATTACTTCTCGTGGGCTACCGAGCAGCAGAGTTAATAACTGAATCATAATTGCACTCCAGGACATAGAACCTATAGCACCCTGTCCTCTTTTGATCCCTTTATCCATAATAGCAAAAGTAGAAATACTTTTAAATCAGACCCGATGATGAATACACCTATATATGCTCTCCTATAATTTAGTATAAACACTTATTCAAAATGCCTTCCTTTGGTGGACTTCTCCAATTAATCCCACCATCTGATGACTTAAATACTTCATTTATGTGGTGCCTTGATTGTATTAATGATCCCGATTCTTCACGCCCTCCCCCCACCCCCAGCCCAGCCCTAGCCACATCTTCTGCAACGTGACGCAGCAGTCCTTAGCATTCACAGAGTAGAGTTCCTTGACCTCTGATTCTGAATTGACCACGTGACTTGACTTGGCCAGAGCAAATTCACAGTCGTGATGCAAGTAAGGGCTTTAAAAAGTGCCTGCCATTTCCATCTTATCTTTGCCTGCTGACTTTCCATGAGAACATGTCTAAGCCAGCCCAATCTAGGTGACCCTGTTGCCCCAGCTGACAGCCATCCAACCATCAGGCATCATTATTCTGGCAATAAGCCACAGATGACTACAGACACGTGACCAGTCTGGCCGAGCCCAGCCTACATCTGCTGAATGCAGCCGGCTCGTGAGTTGCCTCCACGCCTACTATCTGGTGATACCGAGATCTTCTGCTTGGTGCACAGTGGTAGTGCCACAACATATACCGATAACAAGTTCTGTTGTTTCTTTATGTTATGCTTTATATTTTATAGTATAAATGTAGATTTATGCTTTTGTCACATGTATTAAACCTATTTTGTTATCCTCCCGTTTTATCCTCCCTACTTATTTTTTTATTATTTTTTAAGATTTTGTGTATTTATTAGAGAGAGAGAGAAAGAGTGCACACAAGTAGGAGGAGAGGCAGGCAAAGGGAGAGGGAGAAGAAGGCTCCCTGCTGAGCAGAGAGCCCCAATGTGGGGTTGATCCCAGGACCCCCAGATCGTGATCTGAGCGCAAGGCAGACGCTTAACTGACTGAGTCACCCAGGCACTGCTATCCTCCCTATTTAAAGAACTTTCTCTTTGAGAGGCTACCACGTGGCCCTTTATCTCCATCTGCCAACATGACTATTTGGACTAAGGTTGTGTTCCTGTTTCAAGGACGGACAAGCCACTGGCTGGCTGGCAGCTAACGGGATTCCGTATCTCATCCAAGAGTTTGAATGAGGCAGAGGTGCTTGGTAACTGGGGCAGTGACTGAGATGTTAGGGATACGTCTGTGCAGGAGCGTGTGTCTAGTTAGTCCACAGTGCGATGAAGCAGTTTGTCAAAGAGAAGACCGTATGCTGAAGGAAGCATAGATAACAGACCTTGTCGTCACTGAAAGATGGAAAGAATAGCCTTGCTCCTTATTGCTCTCTGGTCCCCAGCCCCAGTTCCATAGAAATATCCATAAGTCCTCCCTCTCATTCTAAGAGATTTCCCTTCAGTCACCAGCCACACTTCACTCCCTCCACCTTTTTAATAAACTTTTTTTTTCCAGAACAGTTTTAGATATACAGAAAAATTACAAAGATAGTTCGGAAAGTTCCGATACATCATGCACCCAACTTTCCCCTGTCTTAACACCTTATATTAGTGTGGAACTTTCATTACAGTGAGTGAACCAATATCAATATTGGTGTTATTAACTAAAGTCCATACTTTATTCAGATTTTCTTAGTTTTTGACCCAGTGTTAAAAGCTGTCTCAGATCCCATCTAAAACGCCACAGCGTATTTGATTGTCCTGTCTCTTTAGTCTCCTCTTGACTGACAGTTTCTCAGATTTTCCTTATTTTGAATGATTCTAACAATGTTGAGTATTGCTCAGGTATTTTGTAGAACATGTCCTCGCTGGGATTTGTCCATTACTTTCATGATTACACTAGGGTCATGTGTTTTTGAAGGGAAGATCACAGAGATGAAGTACCATTGTCATCATATCAAATCAAAGGTACATACTATCAAATGACAGCATTGATGACATTGACCCTGGCCACTGGATCAGGCCATGTTTGTCAGGTTTCCCCACTGTAAAGTTACTGTTCTGCTGTGTTCATGCTGTACTCCTAGAAGGAATCCACATTTTGAGCAGCCACATTGAAAATGTGGGGAGTTTACTCCTTCTCCTTGAGGGCAGAGTATCTACATACATTATTGGATTCTTTCTGCATAGGAGACTTGTCTTATTTATTCAGTCATTCATCTACATCCATGCAATGGATATGGACAGAGGGCTATGGATATTTGTTTTATACTTGAGGTTATAACCCAATACTGAGCTATGTATTTTATTACCCATATTGTTTTCATCTCTGGCCAGTGGGAGCTTTTCCGTTGACTCTTGTGTCCTTTTGACATTTGTGGGTTTTGTTTTGCTTTGAGCACTTCCTTACTTTCTGGAAGTAAAAGAAGGTTTCCCCTGCCCCATTTTATTGGAGGTACTTTGTGAAGGTCTCCATTACTTGTGTTCAACAAGCTTGAACACAGGTTCAAGGACATAGGTTTGCTTAGGTTCCAAGTTTCATGCCATTGTTATGAACTTATTTTCTTTTACTTAGTCATACCCTACTCAGAATGCATGTGGGCATTTGTTCACTATGTGAGTACTTGCATGTGTAGCTATCAGGTAGGTGGGGAGGCTGGCAGGAGGGAGAGAACTATGGTGAAATAGAGATAAAAACAAGAGGCAGGAAAGACTGGCTTCTAGAACACCCCAAAAAGTTAGTGAAGGAACCAAACTCTTCTTGCTCTGTTTTAGGTATTTGCCACAGGAGAATATAGATATGTTTTGGCATAATTTTTTAACATGACTTTAGCTTTATACTAATTATAACTTTATAACTACCCATACTTATAATATTTTAACTTATTTAATAAAAATGTTCCACCGTGAGCTCTGAAGAAGAAAATTCACATATAGGAATAATATTAGATAGTAAATGCTTATTCTTCCACTCAGTGGTTACCAAACTATTAATTTTAATACTCAAAACAGAATGTCATCACAATGGCAACACTGGTGTTCCCAACTTCAGTCCCCCTCATAAGAAGAATAATTAAATAACTATCCATAAACAAGACACTATTGTGAAAAATCCCAGAACCTGGGGATGAGGCGAAAACATACCCTTGGGCCACAGAGACTGAGAAGGACCACATTAAAAGGGTAAGAAGAGTGGTTTCATGTCGAGCACATTGCCCCACCCCCGAGCCAGTATAGCTCTGCAGGGAGGAGGCACCCCGGGGCCTATGGTTTCCTCCAGTGGGAAAGGAGAGCCCAAGGTGAACATTCAGCTTTCTCAGAATTCCAGGGTTCTTCCCAGGAAGCACATTCAGGTCTCAATTCTTGGGGATCAATGGGAGAATCTATAGGGCTCAACCACAGAGGATCAGATAAAGATGAAGAAGGGGGACAGGGCTTATAGAAACCAGGACTCAGATCTTGGCAGACTGCACTTCTGCTTGGAGCTGCTCCTGAGAAGATATTCCAGCCACTGGCTTTGCCCATCTGTAGAACCAAGCCAATCGTCCTGTCTAGCCAAGGAGTTCAGTTGGCAGTTCTGCCTGTTTGGGTCCCTGGACAGCAAGTCATGTCAGCCATCTGGGCAAGGAGGCAGGCTCAAAGCCCACCCAATTGCTGAGCAAAACCTCTAGCCCTGTCCCAATAGAAGCGTGACCACAGATGCCCATTGCCAAGGGAACACATCCTACAGTCTGCCTGGGGAGGTAAGCAAGATCACAGACCTGTTCAACTGCTGTGCATAGCCTCCAGTGCCCTTTCACCAAGAAGCCTAGCCAGGGGATCTGGCTAAGAAGAAGCCCATCCTGTGGGCTGCTCAGAGAGCCAAGTCAGCAGCCTTGTCCAACTGTTGAGCATAGCATGTGGACTTAAATAACCAGGGAGCCTGGACAGAGACAGTGGACAGCATCAAAGCCCAGCCACAGAACCTAACCTATAACCCTGTCCAGCAGAAGATCCCACCTTATGGTTCTGCCAAATTGCTGAATACAACCTGGCCCCCCCGAACCAGGGAACATAGACAGTGATCCTACCCTAATGCAGAGCATGATTTTCAGCCCCACCCAATTACAGGGAGGCCCTACCTAAACAGAGAGCCCAACCCATGACCTGACCCAACATCAGAACACAGCCAGTGGCCTACCCAAGCACCAAGACCAGCCTGTGAGCTGGAAGACTTAGCTAGAGCAACCAGGCACAAAAAATAAATTTAAAAAATCCAAATTGGAATGGAACAAGTGAAGTTGTCTTTATTTGCTGATGACATGATCTTATATATAGAAAACCCTAAAGACTCCAACAAAAGCTATTAAAACTAATAAATGAATTATATATATATGAATATGAATTCAGTAAAGTTGAAGGATACAAAACAACATATAAAAATCAGTTGTGCTTCTATAAGCTAACAACAAACTATTATTCAGCCATAAAAAGAAGGAAATCTTGCCATCTGCAACCACATAGTTGAAACTGGAGGGCATCATGCTGAGTGAAATAAGTCAAAGAAAACCCAGTATTGTATGATCTCACTTATTTGTGGAATCTTAAGAAAAATGATTTCATAGAAACAGAGTAGGTTGTTGGTTGCCATAGCAAGGGTTTGGGGGAAGTGGATGAAAGCAGTCAAAGGGTCCAAACTTCCTGTTATAAGATGAAAATGTTCTGGGAACTAAGGTATAGCATGGTGACTGTGCTTAACAATACTATGTTATTTACCTGAAAGTTGCTAAGAGAGTTGATCTTAAAAATTCTCACTACCCACAAATACAAAAGTGATAGTTATGTGAGGTGATGTAAGGTGATGGATGCATTAGCTAACACTACGGTAATCACTGTGGTAATCATTTTGTTATATATATATATATACACACACACACACACACACACACATACATACATACACACACACACATACACACACATGTATGTATGTATATACATATATATCCATAGTGATTTCCATTATATATTATATAGGTATTTATATATTATATAATTATATATCTTGTATATAGTTATATATTGTATATATATATATATATATGTTGTACAGCTCAAACTTAGACAGTATTGGGCTGCCTGGGTGACTCGGTTAAGCATCTAGCTCTTGATTTCAGCTCAGGTCATGATCTCAGGGTCCTAGGATCAAGCCCCAAGTAGGGCTCCACACTCATCTGGGAGTCTGCTTGAGGATTCTCCCTCTCGCTCTGCCCCTCCCCTCGCTCATGCTCTCTCTTTCTCTCTCAAATAAATAATCTTAAATAAATCTTATAAAACAGAACATCACCATCACCACCAGAACAACAAAACTTGCACAGTGTTATATGTCAACTATAGCTTAATAAAGCTGGAAAAAATAATCAGAACAGCTCTGTTAAATAGATGGTGTTATTCCATTCCATACCGAGACTCTTATGCTCAAGAAGGTTAAGCAATGGTCCAAGGTCTTACCTTTAGTGAATGAGCAATCATGATTTGGACCCAGATTTTTGTGACTCTAAAATCCATGCTATTAAGTCCTATACTTATTATCTTACCACAAAAACTAGGGTATGAGAAAGAGAAAGAGAGAGAGAGAGTATGTTTTGTTTCAAAGAGGAAGAAGTCAACAGGGTGATCTGATGAGTCTCTTAAGGAGGGAAACATCACCTGGAGAAGTGGACACTGCCCAGACTTGCCATATAATGTCCAATTAATAGTGTTGTCTCATATATGTTTTATAGTTTCCCGTCTGCAATAGAACAAACCTGCATAAGCCTCACCTGTAGTGAAAAACCAAATTCAAAATGCACAGACTGTGTCCTGAGCACTGACAAGTTGTAATTAACTAGAGTGGATCAGGTAATAATTAATAAGGGTTTTCCATTGCTATCTCTTCCAGTGATAGTAAGAAAGTAAGGATACAAAATAGGGAAAAGAATGATCAAATTGGAAGGCTGAAAATTACCCTAAATATTATGGAGCTATTTTGACTAATCTGGATTAGAGTATAACTCTTGATCTCAGGTCAGTAGCCTTTTCTCTAAAATACATAGCTTCCAATAAAAGTATTTGAAAAGTTGGTTACAGTTACTGCCACTAGAGCCCTCCCTTCCCTGCCATGGTTCCAGGATAATTATGCTTTTTATTTTTAATTTTTTTACTTTTTTTTATTATGTTAGTCACCATACAATACATCATTAGTTTTTGATGTAGTGTTCCAAGATCGTTATGGATATCAGTGTGAGCCACAAAATTTCGGTATCATCTATTTCTATTAAAATGTTTACCTTATGGCACCTATCCCATCCTAAATACAATACTCTTCCAATCTCCTTTCAATTCTGTAACTACAATAATTTATATTCCATAATGAACAGCCACAGTATTAACTTTTTCCTAAATACTGCAAAGGAAACTTCTAAGATTGCTCTAAAAAGGGAATGAGAAAAAATTTTCTCCATCTCTAGCTTCCTTGTGGTAGAAGTGGAGAAAGAACAAAAAGAAATTCTTGTTAATAACCTGAATGAAGTTGGGCTATGTACCAGTGTTATTTCTGGATTTACAACATAT
>CM052808.1:40860593-40881230 GCA_028533885.1 Nasua narica | reverse complement strand
AGAGAGAGAGAGAAAGAAAATAATGAAAGCAAAGAAAAAAATAAAGGTAAAATCTCTCATAAAAACTAGCCCACTGATTTAGAATATTTTTCACTCTGGCTGAGATTGCAAAAAATATTTGGCTACTGCCAGTTAAAGGCACATAATCCCTATTGTTTATAAACCCTTCAAGGAGTATAATAGCACCAATTAAAAATTCACACGGGATCAAAGAAGGAATAATGGCTTTTATGTATCTGTTGGGAAAAATAACAAAGTTTGTCCTTTCTTTAGAAAATAAAACATCCAAAACAATTGCTGCAGATGTCCATACAACATAAAAATATATTAGCCCAATAAAATTTAGTAATGTATACCCAAATATGACCTATACTCTTATTTGCAAAAACCAAGAAAGAAGTATTAAATTTATGCCTTGACATTGATCATGGCCATTTAGCTTTAGTTGTAAGTGATTTAACTTAGTAATATGGCACAGGACCCAGCTTATTAAAAGCTATGAAAATATTCCCCCAGAAGCCCATAAGAACTGTTGCACAAAAGAATAAAATATCTGGTTGAAGATATTTGTTTACTTTTAAAAAAATGAGATTCGATCGTTCCACTCTTAGGGTCAAAATATCCGCTTTGTAAAGTATCTGGTGGAGTTAATCACAAAGCATAACCTTCTAATTTTTTCTCATAATATTAATGGATGAATGAATCATTGATTACTTGAACTCATACAAAACAGGCACTCCTTATATACTCATTATTTTTCAGGTTCTAGGGATGCATCAGTGAAAACAACATAAACGTTCTCTCTCTCTTTAAGGAGCTTCAGTTGGAAGGAGGGGGCTGTGGATGGAGGAAGAAAGATAGGAAAAAGTAAACAAAACTGGTAAGTAAATGATCTTAGAAGAGGAGACTCTATAGTAAAAAAAGAATGTCCTTTGTGATGCTGTTGAACCATTAAATAGAGTGGTCACCAAATGCTTCATCAAGAAGGGGAGATTGAAATTCAAGCTAGAAAATGAGACACTGTATGTGTGGTGTGGGGTGTGTGTTTGGGGCAGGGTAAGGGAGAGCTCCAGAGAGTTTTGTGCAAGGCTCTAAGGCAGCATGACGGGTCTGGAGTGTTCAAAGAAAACAAGGAATTGAGTTGGCATGAAAGGCATGATGGAAATGGAGAAAAGTAAGAAGTCACATTAGAGAGAGAACGAGCCAGATTGCATGGGTTTTGTAGGGCTTTGAAAGGACTCATTTGCTCCGATGAAGTTAGGAGTCATTAGAGGGTGTGAGCAGAGATGTGACATGGTCTGAATGGCGTGTTCCAAAGATGACTGAGCAGGGAGGGAGGGACCGAACAGAAGCAGGGCGCCCATTTAGGAGGCCGTTTCAATAATTCAGGAGAGCTGGCTCAGACCCAGGCTGGTGGAAATGAAGGTGCTGAGAAGTATTCAGATTCTGGATATATTTTATTTAACTTTATATTTTGACCTAATTATTTAGCCCAACAGAAATTCACAAAAGTGGACTGAGAATACCAGTATACTCCTCACTCAGTTTCCCCTCGTGGTAACATTTTACATAACCAAAGCACACTTATCAAAATCAAGAAATTCACATTGTTACACTGCTGTTGACTAAACCCCAGACCCCCAGAATTCAAACTTCACCATTACTGAAAATGTGTTTTTCCTGTTGCAGGATACCATCCAGGTCCCACCTTGCCTTTACTTGTTACTCTCCTTACTCTATGATCTGTGACAGTTCTCAGTCTTTCTTGTCTTTCATAATGCCTCTTTTGAATAGTACTGAGCAGTTGTTTTGATGACTGTCCTTCAATTTGAATCTGATATTTTCTCATGATTGGAATGAGGTTATGGATTTTTGTCAGGAAGACCGCAGAAATGCTACCCACTTCTTGGTGCATCATGTCAAGTGGTTTTCATGACATTGATGTGTCTTATAACTGGGGACGTTCACTTCAATCACTTGGTTATGGCAGTGCTTTCCAGATTTCTCCACTGTAAAGTTAGTACTTTCAGACTAACCACGTGTGTTTCCCCTCAAACATCTGTCTACTAATTTTAGTATCCATCAGTGGATTAAGGCTGCAACAATTATTACTGTGGTATTTGTCTGATAATGATTTTTTGTTTTATGCACTTACCAAATCGAATTCTGTAGTATGGACGGACTGTCTTTTCTCCCCTACGTATTTATTGACTACATTTTATTTACGCGCTCACGAAAATTTATGTCATTCCATGGGTTAAAATCCAATGATGTCATTACTTATTTTGTGCTCAAACTGTTCCACTTTGACTACTGGGAACTTTTTCAGGTTGGCATCTCTGTTCTTGCTACACACCCCCATTCTCATTTAATCACTTCCTTATTTCCAGTCTGCCAAGATACTTCAGCCTCATCTTGTATTTTCCCCTATCCCACCTTGTAATCAGCCACTTCTGCAATGAACCCTGGTTTCGTTGATTAGAAAATGGTATTTAAAAACCATGGTCAGGGCACTAGGTAAGCTGATGTGCTCCTTGTGCAGGGTACATATGAATAACGTCAGTGTCATTCTGGATCATGTAGTTTTTCTCAGAGCAAAGGCAAAGACAGTTTTGTGGTTATTTCCATCAGTCTTATGATAGAGTGGATGCATTTCCGGTCCCTTCTGTTTTTTTGTTTTTCTTTTCTCTGCCTCTCCCTCCTCTCTCCCTCTCTCTCTCTCTTTCTCTGTCATTTTTATTTTAGATTCACTCTAATTTTATTTTAACTTCTGTTGGCATTTTTTCATTCAAGTTTATCCCTGTGTTTTGTCTTCAAGATATCTTGGTCTCTTCTGACACCAGTTCTACTCCCTTTCAGAAAAAAAAAACTTTTTCAAACATACAGAAGGTAATAAAAAATCAGCTTTTCTGTTTATATCTGTCAGCTAAAAAGTATACTGTGATAATAAAGAATACTCAAATTGCAACACTTTATTTTTTTTTAAGATTTTATTTATTTATTTGACAGAGAGATAGAGAGCACAAGTAGGCAGAGCAGCAGGCAGAGGGAGAGGGAGAAGCAGGCTCCCTGCTCAGTGGGAAGCCCAATGCGGGGCTCGATCCCAGGACCCTAGAATCATGACCTGAACTGAAGGCAGCCACTTAACCGACTGAGCCACCCAGGCGTCCCAGATTGCAACACTTTAAATCAACAATTTATATTTCCCGCTTAAGTTGCATGTTTGTTTGGGTTGTTTAAGGTTCTCAGCGTGTCCTCTTTGCTCTAGAATCCGCACTGATGGAACAGCCTCTTGCTGATCCCCTGAAAGAAGGAAGAGACATAGTGAGCTGTGCTCAGAAGGGACGAACATAGCTTCAGCATGAAGTTTCATTGTTTTAAGCTGGTCATATGGGTAGGAGTAACATCAATGAAGAAAAGAAATTTAATCCTCCAGCAAGGGAGGGCAGTTTCCAATGGGAGTGGGTGTGGTGGGGCAACAGCTAGATGTAGGTGGACAGAAATCCAAATCCGAGCTCCCACCCTCTTCCTCTTGCCTAGGTGTGGTCTGAAAGAAAGCTGTTCTAGCCTTGCAGGTTTTGCGGCAAGTGCTCATCTTTTCATAGGATGCTTTCTAGCTACAACTCCAGGCCTTCTAGATTAACTAGTTTCCTTCTTCAGTAAAGTCCTGGATAAGATGGATAGTATTGATGACAGGGTTCCAGCCACATGACATGACGACATCCTCAAGTTGATTTGCGTCATTCATATCTTCTCAACTTGGGGCTAGAGAGGCAGCTGTTTTCAATGCCATTTTTCTAGCCCTAAAAAAATCCCCTGACTCACTCTTTCTCTTCCAGTGCCTATGCAGTTAGTTACATGGCAGTCCTTTGGAACACAGAGATTAGAGCAGCAAAGGGACGGACTCACAAGAACTGGGCATAGTTACTTACAAGTATACTTTAAGCTATTCTCCAACCTTATTCTTAAATTTGAACTCGTGAAACTGCTAGAAAAGTATCACCTTTGGCAAGGTGGACTTAAACTCAGACAAATACTATTAAACAAGTTTAATCAAATCTCAGCTGTTCTTTTGTCTTCAGGATAGTTTTCATAACACATAATAGAAAAAAATGTGATACTTCAAAATATGTCACATCTGGTGGAAAGCATTTTAGGCATTTGATTTGTGACAAAAGATAGGTTCTGTATTCCTATGTCTTCTCCCTGAGACTAATATGAAATTCAGTCTGTATTCCATTCATTCATCAAAACACATTTTTGATACCAAATTACATGCAGGGCTTTGTGCAAGGAATCTTTGGTTTCCCTGAGCGGGCTTGCAGTTTAGTGGTGAGATAAATAATTAAGTCATTTATTTTATTAAATTAAATATTTTATTTAATTGTTAAGTAATGAGCTACAATTATGAGGAATGTGCTTAGCCTACCATTCTAGTGCATAAAAGGGAAACTAAATGGTGTGCAAATTGCTTATGGGTGACCATCAACCAGAGACTTACAAAGTAAAATGAAAAAGGTAAAAGAGATAAAAAGTTGGCTATGAAAACTTAACGACCTGCAGAATTTGGAGCAGCTGTTAAATTACATCAGCAGATACATTGTAAAGGTGACACATTATAGGCATTTCTGATGGTGCATTACACAAAATGTATCAATTAGTACTCAAAGCAAATGCCAATGCTAGTACAACATTGAAAGGGAAAAAGGTCTTTCTGATATTTAAGGTATGTGACTTAAAAATTTGGAGATTTTTGAGTTTGCTTTGTCACTAAGCCTCTTATTCAAATTATTCAAAAGTTTACAGAGTTAGGAATGTGTCCTGAGGAGCTGGATATTGTAGAAGAAATTTCTATTTCGAGGAAAGTTGTTAATTAATTTGGTTACCTAAAGCAAATAACAACCCCTCTGGGTGTCATTTTTCTCAACTCTAAAATGAGATGTTGAATTGAATGATCTAAGTTTCCTTCTAGCTATGCTTGCTAAATGCTTCAAATGATTGAAGCAGATTGAAAGGCAGTGCACAGTCTAATATGCACGTACCTGGAGGACTCCATCCGTAAGCAAGCCAGGCACCTGTGCTATTTCATGGTTTTTCCCATATTTTTATTCTTATTGACATCCATCTGACATTATTAAGGCAATCAGGTACCTATATAAAGCAAACCACTAGCTTAATTTTACTGATATTTAGATGTAAGATTTATTTAGAGCAAAAAATGTCTGAGAGTCAATATAACACAGTGATATTAGTGTGTAAAATTGTGTGTGTATGCACACACACACACACGTAGTGTATTGTTTCTATTGTATAGTGTGTTGTATCTAAAATTGTGTCTATATATGTAGTGATCCCATATACCTATTTTTCATGATCCTATGCTTTTCGACAAATGAGTTCTGAGAGCTCCCATCGTAAACAAAAACAAATGTTTGGTTTTTTGCTAAGGATATTGGGTCAGAAAAATACTTTAACACTTTTTCATTTGTATAGAGCCACTCGCGCACTCCACCAAGACCTGGGGTGTTTTGTGGCCATCTGTGGGATGCTCAGACTTTCCTATCAATCATGCAACAGATGCCCTTCAATCAGAGTTCTTGGCTCTCTTCCCTGATATCTTGGATCAAATGGAGGGCCAGTTAGGGGTTTTGGAAACTGTGCCCCAGCTTCTAGTGGATCAGCTTGTCCACACAAGGCAGTGACCAGATGCCTGATGGTATCTGTCAGTCAGGTTTTCCCACCCACCTGGGTGCCCCAAACCTGTGGCTTGGATGGGCCTTCAGAGTTCGCTCCCAGACCACTCTTTACTACTCTTGACTGTTAGAAATGCTAGGTTGGTCCAGAAAGTCAGACTCAAAGCTGAAATTCTAGATTTGAGCTGAACCTCTGAGTTCTAACAATGCTTCATGAGAACTTGAGTTCTTCCATCGGGATTTGGAATCGCTCCTGGGTATCCAAATTCCGCTAGGAAGCAAGACACATTTTCGTGGTTCTGGGCATGTTCAGTTGCTTGAGTAGAGTTTGGCTGGTATTTATTAAGTAGAGATATGTGTCAAGTGTAGAGCTACAGGTTTCTGCATGCATTTTTGAATGTCATTCTCACACAACTGCCTATAAGTGGATGTTTTTAGTGTTCACATTTTGCAGGGAACTGAATTGTAGAGAAGCTAAGTACTTTGTCCATGCTCATTAAGTAGCATGGTCGGGAACTTATTCAACCCAGAACTGTCTGACTTTAAAACTCTAATATAAACCCTAAGCTACGCTGCCCCTTTTGGGATTTCGGTCCCTCACTACTTTTCTTCTCTCAGGATAGAAGATTGTCAGAAACCCAGAGACAGGTTTATGGCTACAGGAAGGACTTTTGGTCTTTCGGTGACATTTTTGAACTACACAAAGCCGGGCAAAATCCTGGGTCTGTCAATTACTAGATACATTATATTCTACTTCTCTGAATTTCAGTGTCTTTTTTGAGAAAAGAGGATGGTAGTGTATGTCTTATATTTTTTTTAACAAGGTTACAGATGTTAATGCATTTATATCCCTTAGCAAATAACTCTTATCTAGGCATCAAACCTGACAAATAAATATTTATTTATTTATTTCCTTTTCCTTTCAGATGGCTCAAAGCCAACCGGACATTGTTTGGGATATGCTAGAGTCTTATGAGTTCAGTAATCACTTGTAAGACCAGGAGCTCTTGTAGTTTATCTCCTCCATGTGGTAAATGCCTTCCAATTAAGCACCAAATATTTCTTTTTTTTTTTAAAGATTTTATTTATTTATTTGACAGGGAGAGAGATCACAAGTAGGCAGAGAGGCAGGCAGAGAGAGAGGAGGAACCAGACTCCTTGCTGAGCAGAGAGCCCAATGCGGGGCTCGATCCCAGGACCCTGGGATCATGACCTGAGCCGAAGGCAGAGGCTTAACCCCCTGAGCCACCCGGGCGTCCCGAGCACCAAATATTTCTTTTATAGCTTTCCCTGATACTTTAAGTAAAATTCGTCTTGGCTTCCTGTATATTTAAGGGATTGTGATGATCATTCTCATGCCATTGTCCCCCCACCCAGACGAGATTGTTTGAGGCTGAAATATAGATTATGTGTTATGTGTTTTACTCCCACTACTAAGCACACAACATGTGTCCAAGAAGTTAATGAATCAACTCCTAGAGCAACTACATTTTCTTTGAGATTTTTCACAGTAGTTTTGACAATCTATCATGGAACGAGTTTTAGAATCACAAATTTTAATATTCTTAAGTTTTGTGAGTTATCAAAAGATAAATGTAAAGACTTCAATCTCTAACAGGAGATCCAGGTATTTCTAATTGGAAAAGATGTGCAAAAAGTGCTTTGCCATGGAATTAACTTCATGTAAATTATTAAAGGGGGACTTTGCTTTTGTGCCACTCTGGAGAGTCTGCTAATGCAGGATGCTGTACCATCTGAAATTAAATGCATTTACTTTACCCATTGTTATCTAGCAGGTTATTCTCTGGGGTTAGCGAGTGAGATAGAAATGGTGGAAATTCTTTTTGGCACAGGATATTAGAAGCATTAGGAGCAGTGTCCCCAAAATGCATCCTTTGGAAGAACATTGCACTGGGTGCTTTATCCCCAGGCTTTTCTCATCTCCCCTTTTGTTGTCCATCCTTGAGAGCAAGCTCAAGTGTAATAGCCACAGGAGGGCCAATGTATGTCCATCAGTCTTGAGATAAAGGAGAGATTTAACTAGTTCTTTTCCTTATTTGGACTTTATATCTGAAGGCAGCACATGAATACTTTGATCCCTTAAGAAATCCACATCTTGAAGCTAACATAATCAATTAGCTTAGTAAAATTGGCACCTCTAACTTCATTAGAAAACAACATGAAGGCATTTTATAATGATTGAAGATTAATATTAGGAAAAATGAACTGTAGTGTAATTCTGAGCTTCAGTTTTCAATACAGTATAAATAAGAGGATTGTTAATTATTGTGGCTAAGTGATCAATGCAAAATACCAAATAGACAATTCATTTACTAAAACTCTCTTGGGAAACTGAATTACCTATTTTGCTCTCTTCATTGACAATTAATCTATTTTTGTATGGCTTAATCCTGAAGCAATGATGAAAAATATATTTACTTTTAACACTTTTGTCCATATGAAGGGCATTTTAGAGGAGTTTAAAAAAAAAATCAGTGCTTTTTTTTCTGTTTGGTGGTTAGGATTCTATTCATTTTTCAAAGTTGGCACCAATTACTCACATGTTAATTGATAACAACCTAATTCAAAAGAGCAAATATTGGTTTTCTAGACTACAATTGATAGAGAATGAGAGAACTATTTCTTACTCCTAATGCAGAAGACCTTAAGCTCCAAACGCTTAAGCATGCAAATAGCATCCTTTCTTGAATGTGGGATTCAAATAAATCATCGAAAACGAGATATCCTGTGAGTTATAGAGACTGTAGAATAGTGTGTTAAAGAAGCAAACACCTCTCACACAGAAATCCTGGGCAACTCCATTCTCAGAAGATGCCAAGCTTATTTGGTTTTTCTCCACCACCCGAGATCGTCACAAACATCTTCATCACATGGTCCAACAGAGCTCTGGATATCCAGCCACATTTTCTGGATTTCCTTCTGGAATAAGGAGGATATGCGAAAGGGAATCTCCTTTTCATGCGAAGGACATTTTTGGAAGTGTGCTTGTACACCATTTGTGGGTATTTAGTCACATGTCACATGGGCCACATGGCCCCAGGCCTGGGGCAGAGAGGGGAGTGGGAAAATGGAATTAGGAGCCTTGGTCACAGCCACAGTAACTTGAACTTGGACCTGGCAGAATAAAGGAAACAATAAAACTGCAGCTATCTCTAAGAGCTTATTATGTGCCGGGCATTAAACTAAGTGTTGTATGTATTTTTTCCCTCCCATTTAATGTTTAAAACAACCATATGCAAATGAGAAAGATGAGGCTCAGGGAGGTTAAGTGACTTATTCAAGATCATATGACAGCGGCAGTAGTGGATCTGAACCCAAACTATACTGCACTGTTTTACTTTGCTCAGGTACTAATAGATTAGTAGAGCAGAACAGAGAGCATATATAACAAGTTAAGATAAAGATGTCATCGATTACTTAGGGAAAAAAGATAACGGAATTAATGATACTAAGATAATTGGGTTACTACTTAAGAAATGGCCAAGTTAGATCCTCAACTCACAGGATACAATAAGATTTATTTTGTATGAATTAAACATATATTTTTATATACATATATAAAATACTTGAATAAAATATATAAGTATATCCAATCTAATACTGATTCAACTAGGAATTTCTTATATATATGAGGAATAAAGTGCAAATGAAAAAACGAGTTGACTTTAAAACTATTGTCCAAATGATAAGAGGAAAAAGTAAAGATAAGCTAAGCAAAGAAAACTTAAAACAAATGGAAAATTCAGAACAAATTGTTGATTTATTGCATAAAAGTTTCATTCAAATCTGAACATGCTAAATATGGCAAAAAACATGGACAAAACAAATGGGAAACCCAAACACAAATGAAGTAATAAATATAGGAACACCTTAAACATGAAAAAGTAGTTCACTATTTTTTTATCTAGCAAAAATTAACAAAATTATAAAGCAAATCCGAATTTAGCTGCAGTATATCCACCTTTGATAAGACTGTTCAGGAAAAGCAGTTGGGCAGGGTAGCTCAAGGTACCAAAACCTGGACCCCTAGTTCTTCTTTATAAATCTATTCTAAGGATATATATGATTAAAGATTTATTTCCAGTTGTGTTTATCCTAGCATTATTTATGTAGCACATAAAGGCAATGACATAATCGGAATTTGTGTATTGTACAGTGACAGTAAACAGTATAACACAGGAAAGACTATAGTCTCTGGAGCCAGAAATAGAGTTCTACTACTTATTGGCTGTGAGACCTTGAGAGAGTTGTTCAATCTGTCTGTTTCCTTAGCTATAACATGGGCATCATCATCATCATCACCACCATCAGCAGCAGCATATTTATCTCATAGAGTTGTTCTGAGAGTAAAATATTATTTGTAATAATACTTAGAATAGTCCTCGGTACAAAGAGTTATTGCTCAATTATTGAAATATTATGATGATGATGATGATGATGATGATGATGATGATGATGAAGAATACATAGGCTATGCTTTTATTCAGCCAGGAAAATTGTGTTCTTAAATAAAGTCAAATAACATAAAATAGTTCTTAATAATGTGTTAGGAAATAATTATACAAATTATATAAAAACTACTTTTCTATTTTATTACATACGTTATATTTACAGATTAAAGTCTGGAAGGGAATTTACAAAATGTGGGCAGTGGTTATCTCTGGGATTGGTGGAATTATGAGTGGTGGAATTTACCATATCAACAGACTAAAGAAAACATGCAGAGTCATCTCAACAGATACAGAACATATATTTGATAAAGTCAACATCATTCATGATAATAACTGTCAGTGAACTAGGAGTAAAAGGAAAATTCTTCAACATAGTATATGGCATCTAGTGAAAAACCTATAATTAACATACTTTATGGGTGAAAGACTGAAATAAATTTTCCCTTGAAGATTGAAAACAAGGCAAGAATATCTGTTTCCACCACTCTATTCAACTTTATACTGGAAGTCCTAGATAGTATAATAATGAAAAAAAAATTTGTAAAAGGCAAACAAGTTTGAAATGAATGCATGAATTCTCTTGATTTGTGGGTAATGTGATTGCTTATATAGAAAATTCCAAATAATGTATATAAAAATATTACTAGATATACTGAGTACAGCAGAGTTGCAGGATAAAAAAATAAAAATCAATCTATCAATCAACATACCCAAAAAATCCTCTATTGTATTTTTATATGCTAATTAATTGCTAATTAGTAATTGCAAATAATTGCACATTGAAATTATAATAAGTGCAAATTGTAATTTTTTAAAAGTTCCATTTGAAGTAGCATTCCCAAAAAGGAGCTGCCTAAGGACAAATCTGATAAAGTATGTGAAAGTTTGTATTCTGAAAAATATAAAATATTAAGAGAAACCCAATAAAACCTAAATGGTGAGATATACAAGACTCATTAATTGGCAATAAATAGTGTTAGATATGTCAACAGTATCCCAAATTGATACATGAATTCAACACAATCCTGATAAAAATACCAGCAGGATTTTTTGAAAAAAAATCAACAAGCTAATTCTGAAATTTATATGGAAAAATAAAGAGCATTGAATAGCCAAAACAAAAGAAAAACAGAGTTAGCAGATTCACACCATCTGAGTTCAGTACTTACGATGAAGCTATAGTAATCAAGAAAGCATGGTATTAACAAAGGATAGAGCCACAGATCAGTGGGACAGAATAGAGAGCCTAGAATAGATCAATGCAGATAGATGATCAACTGACTTTTAACAAATTGCTGAAGCAATTCAATGAACAAATGATAATGGTTTCAACAAATATTCCTGGAACAATTGGGCATCTTTATGCAAAAATATGAATCTTGATCCATACTTCATACCATTTCTAAAAATTAACTCAAAATGCATCATAGACATAAATGCAAAACTAAAATTATGACATTTCTATCAAAAGTCATAAAAGACAGTCTTTGATTTTAGGTTAGGCAAAAGTTTTTTTGTTTTTTTGTTTTAGTATATGTGCTGCCGAAGCGAGCACTTGTTTTTTGTTTTAGATAGGACACAGAAAGCATCAACCATGAAAGAAAACATTGATAAAGTGGTCTTTGTTGAAATTAAAATTTTCTGCTCCTTGAAAGTCACTGTTAAGATAAAGAAAAAGACAAGTTGCACTCTTGGAGAAAATTTTTGGAAAACACAATTCCGGTAAAGGACTTATACTCAAAATATAAACAACATTCACTTATACTCAGAATATATAAACAACTCTCACAGTTCAATAATTAAAAAAGAAAAACCCGAGTCTCAAAAAATTGGGTCTGGAAGAAATGTACCTCATTGTAATTTGGGGTCATATGTGAAAGCCCAGTTAACATCACATTCAATAGTTAAAAGCTCAAAGCTTTTCCACTAAGTTCAGGAATAAGACAAGGATTCCCATTCTTGACACTTAAGTGTTTACAATTATTATATCCTCTTGCGGACTGACTCCTTTATCACTATCTTTATCTTTTATTTCAGTCTTTGTGTTAAAGTTAATTTTGTTGATAGAAGTAGAGCCACACCTGCTTTCTTTTGGTTTCCATTTGTATGAAACATCTTTTTCCATCTCTTCACTTTCAATCTGTGTATGTCCCTAGATGTGAGGTAAGCCTTGTATGCAACATACAGACGGGTCTTGTTTTTTATCCATTCTACCACTCTATGTCTTTTGATTGGAGAATTTAGTCCATTTGTACTTAACGCAGTTATTGATATGTATGTACTTATTGCCATTTGTTTAATTGTTTTCTGGCTGATTTATAGTTCTTCTTTGTTCCTTTCTTCTTTTGCTTTCCTCCCTCGTGGTTTGATGACTTTCTATAGTGTCATGCTTACATTCCTTTCTCATTATCTTTTGAGTGTCAACACGTAACACACACACACACACACACACACACACACACACACTCATATATATACACACACACATATATATATATCAGCATATTTTAAATAGATTGCAAATTAAGTTTGTATGCATTGTAAACTGTCCTTTTTTGTAAACTCTCCTTTTTTACTTCTCCTCTATGTTTTATGTTTTTGATGTCACATTTTACATCTTTTTATTTTGTGTATCCTTTAATTATTGTAGTTATAGTTATTTTTACTACTTTTATTTTTTAACTTGGCTTCATAAATGATTAATCTACTTCATTTATTTTATATTTACCTTTACCAGTGAGATTTTTACTTTCATCTGATTTCTTATTACTAATTGATATCCTTTCCATCTTGAAGTCTCTTTAATATTTCTTATAGGGACAGTTTAGTGGTGACAGACACCTTTAGCTTTTGCTTCTCTGGAAAACTCTCTTTCCTTCAATTCTAAATAACCTTGTTGGGTAAAGTATTCTTGCTTAGAAGGTTTTTTTCCTTTTAGCATTTATAGTATATCATGCCACTATCTTCTGGCCTGCAAGATTTCTGCTGAGAAATCCACTAATAGTTCTATAGGGGTTTTCCCTTATAGTCCCTTTATAGTCCTATAGGGGTTCCCTTGTAGGTTGTTTTTCTCTTGCTGCTTTTAAAATTCTCTCTTTATCTTTAACTTATTGATATTTTAATTATAATGTGTCTTGAGGTGAGTCTTTTTGGGTTCATTCACTCACCATCCCTGGAGGGGCTGCAGCAGCATTGCGGGGGCACAGGGTGCATGTCTCTGCTACCTCTGGTGGAGCAATACACAATTGGTGTATGGGGGTGGGACACTCCCCCTCATTTGGAGAAGCCATAGCAGCAGTGCAGAGGGTTGGGGGCATTCATTCACTGCCTCTGGCAGAGCCATGGTGGTGGTATGTGTAGACAGGTGCTAGCAGGATAGAGTGAGAATGAAAAAATGGTACTCACCAGCACTTCCATCCCCACAGAGAGTCCCAACAGTTGTTTGCCCCTCTCGCAGATGCTTTAAGATTAGCAAATGAATCTTCTTCACATACAATCTAGGCTCCTTTCAAACTGTGGCTTTCTTCTGGGTCCTGGGACAAGTGGGTCGGCACTCAAGCCCTTTAAGAGTGAAATCTTTGTTTCCTACAGTCCTGTGGTTTTCCTGGATATAAGCCCCATTGGTTTTCAAAGTCAGATGTTTTGGGGGCTTTTCCCTCTGGTGCAAGTCCCAAGGGTTGGGCTGCCTAACGTGGGGCACAAACCCCTTGCTCCTCAGGGAGGAATTCTTTATTTATGAGATCCCTTCCAATGGTGAGTTGCCATTTCAGGGCTGTGGTTTTTGGCAAGACCATATTACTGCCTCTCCTACCTGTCTCAGTGTGGCCCTTTTAGACTCTATTGTGGAGTAGCTCTTTAGCTGGTTCTCAGATTCTTTTCAAAGGGAATTGTTACATATATAGCTATAGATTTGTTGGGTCCATGGAAGGATGTAAGTTCAGGATCTTCTTATGTTGCCATCTTGAACCACTCTCCTATCCTGAACATTTTGATTTATGTAAAGCAGGAACTCCAAGAATGAAGTCAAATAAGTGTGAAACAATGCCATGTGTGCCTAACTTAGCCTTTCAAAAACTGCCTGTCTTCCATGGTCTGGGAGGTCCCAACCAACAGCAGCTCTTTGGAGAAACTTCTCAGAGCTAGAACGCCTCTGTGTGGATAGCAGCTATGACACTGATTAGGACAATGGCATCTCACTTTCTTAGGCTTTAGGCATTGTCATTATTAGAGATAATTGGGTACATGTAAAAGTTATGGCCACTTAAGGCTTCCCACTTCCCAATCTTAGCATCTTTTGTTCTCAGGGGAGATTTACCTCACGCAATGCTTCTAGAGGCATCTTCCTTATTTATACTGAAATAAAGCCTTAGGTCATGAGTAACATTTGGAGGAACCGATCATTCATCTCGGCAGAAGGCCAAAGTGTTCCATCTCAATTGTATAATGTCCTAGAGGTACCTTAGACATCAGTGTCTCTGCCTGAAGTTTCTCTACTTGTAAATTACAAAATAAGAGTGTGCAGAAGGTCATAATTCTTCTCTGTACCCATTTCTCCCAGTTATAAAAATTTTCTTTGTCTAGCAAAGCAGGAAAATAATATATACAGTGAGCTTGGATAACATACTGAGCTGTTGTCATTAGGCATGTCTAATAGACAATGTACCGTGCCTCTATTGTATATTCAGTAAGAATACTGGAGAAGGGTAAGTACCTTTACATGCAGTACCACTGCCTATGCTGTTATAAGTAGTTCACGGCAAAGTGCTCCCTCCTCTTTGAGGAAAGGCAACATATTCTAGGTAGTATTCAGTTCCTGACTTTAAAGTCCAGTGACATGGTGACTATTTTCACACTATTTTGTTTGAAACCACTTGCCATGGTGATGGCAGTTCATGAGACAGCTCCTATTATCTTTAATGACAGTCCACTGGAATTCATTTTTGATCTCCAAATGCTGTTATACAGCTGGAAGGTGTGTGTGTGGAGAGATAGATAGAATAGATAGCAGGGTTGTAGAATCTTGAGCATACCCTAGTATGCTAAAGCGTAGTCGTTTCAAGAGATTTTATAAGGTATAAACACTTTAAAGATTCCTATTTACTAAATGTGTATCTCAAATACTAAGTGAATCCTATCAGTTAACTCAGAATATCAATTAACTCAGGACATGATTCTGATATGTGGACAGGGTTTGAAATCACTTCACTAGGAGGAAAGGTTAGCATGGATGCCTATTATTTGACTCAAGTTTTACATATGGACCTTGTCAATCCCATACACTGATACAGAACCAAAATACTCTGTCATTTTTCCTCTAAAACTTCTTTTAAAAAAAAAATTTATGTCTGCTACCCCATGGTACTTTTACCACCATAGTCATAAGCCTGGATTATTGTAACATCTGTCAGCTGTCCTCATTGTTATTTGCACCCTCCACCTTGCATACCATCTCTCCAACATGTTTGTTGTATATTGCATTTGATTGATTGCATAGAATGATACTATGTACTTTGCTATCATAGTTGGTGTGTTGCCTGGACGAACTTCTCTCTGCCATGGCTGTTCTCAGTGTATTCCCCTAAGCAGAATATGAAGAAAAAGAGTATAAGCCTTTACTCAGCTTCTCATCCCAGTGTATCAGTGTGTTACTATCTTTTAGTATCTAATTCCTGACTGAGCTTAGAAACAGGGCATGTGGGTAAAATCCTAATCCTGTTACTTACCAGCTTTGATCTTGGCCTTCAGTTTCACCTATAACATTGATGCTCAACAGTGGTTCCTAAACTTGGCCTTGTATCAGAATCTGTTAGAGAGCTTATTAAAAACATAGGTTCTCAGGTGCCACTGAAGATGTAAAGAATCAGAATGATTAGCAGGAGAGGATTGGCATTTATATATTTCATAAGCTTCTTAGGTAGTTTTTGTGCATCTATCTAACCTTTGGCTAGAGTGGACCTTTGATGAAGTGACTTTTGAGGTCTTGTCCAGATTTCATAATCTGTGTTTCTAGGTCAAAGAAGTAAAGAAAAAAGAAAAGTGAATAAAATCCAACCCCATGACCAATACATATTAGTTTATTAGTGTAGGTTGATTTATTTATAGTAACCATAACAATAGCATTAAACTGACAGACATTTTTAGATACTTTATACATGTTATCTCCTGTATTGTTAATAACTAGTCTACTAGGTTGCTGTTGATATTCTTCTTTCTTCTAAGGTGGCATAGATGTTGGGTGAGAAGGAAGAAGGAAACTACCCAACTTCTTGTCTGGCTATAATTATCTACTGACCTTGGATACTTCTATTAATTTACTGATTTTCACAACTAGATCACTGTGCCTTCTTCCCACTGCTTCCCCTGTTGCCCTTTCTGGTAACTTCAACATCCTTATGAAAAATCTAGCCAATGTCATTGTCTCTCTGCTCTATTACAGCTACCTATTTGATGGTCAAACCCTTGACCTTGATATAAGTAACGTCTCTTATTCTAAAACCTCAACTTCAACCACTACCTCCTCTAACCAGCTCACCTATTACTACCATTTCCATTGGAATCAGTCTTCAACTTCATCAATGCATCATCTGTTGAACCTATATGTTTTTCATCATCAATTTCTCATCTTGTTTCCTCACATTGCTCTTTACCTGACTTAGATTTTATGTCCTAGAATTATAATCAGTCCCTTATGAATATTCAGAACCCCTCTCCTTCCACTGTATTATCAGGTTAAGCCTGGATATTGCTTAAATGCTACTGTCAGCCTATTTTGTGTGTGCACACAAGCAGCTAATTATACATTGCTGGAAAAAACAACACATAACCATGTGGGCCAACATCAGTGCATACTCATGACCTGAGATTTAAATGGGTTATCTATAGCTCTTTTTTAGTTTGTTGCTATGACTCCTCAACAAAACCATTGCTTACCTTTACTTTCTCTCCAAAGAGTCACATTGTACAAGGCCAACTCATTAATAGCTGAAGGCTACCTCACAGTTCATTGAGGAAAGAAAAGTGACCAGATTAACCAAAGTATTTGTGTTCCCAAATACTTTCCTCTTACAATTATCTCCTCTCTCACACATCATCCATCTTCTTTTCTAGAGAGGATGCTATACTCAGTCTACAGGTGTGCTGCAATAGCTCCTATCTTTAGAATGAACAGACATGCAAACGAATATAATGCAACCCTTATTCTGCTCAATACCTCCCTGTTTTGCTAACTCTTTTACACTGAAGCATCTTTAAAAGTCACCTATTGTTACTAAATCCATTTATTTAGGCTGTGTTCACTTTTCAATCATTGTCTGTCATTTATGTCTCCTATTCCATGAAGAATCTTTGCAAGGTCACCAATGATCTTGCCATTTTTCTTACTTTACCACTCGATTATAGGCTAACCACTCAGCATTAAAAGATATTCTGGAAAATCACATTTTCCCCATTTTCCATGCCGTCACACTCTCAATTTTCTTTTCATTTATCCCTTCTCAGTCTTTTCTGGCTTCTAATTTACTAATATCTCCCCTTCTCTTGAACGTTTTCATGCTGAAGGGATGCAAGGATGAGCCAAGGTGTGGTGTGGGTCAGAACAGAAGGCACTGGAGCTAGTTTAAGCAGAGAGGGATGTCTTAAACATGGGGGATTAAATACCTTACATCACTTTAAGTGAATGAAAGAAAACAGTGTTTGAGCTTCTAGAAAGGACTCTCACTGAGCAACTGAGCTTCCAAGAATGCTCTATCCCTGCCATGATTAACAAGCTGTAGAGTTAGGTGTTGCTTTCAGAGTTGGGAAGCTGTCACTGTACCTGCTGACTGTAGAACCACAGTAATATAAGTACTCACAGAATGATGCCCATGTCCTGCCTCACTGCTCACATATCTCAGTTCTCTACTGCATACTTGCACGTCTGATTAGAACTGAAATCCCACCCAGAACCCAAGTGAAGGAAGCAGGATACATAGTCACTGGTTTTTCAGGGTTCCCAGCCCAGGAAGACACATTAGGAATCTAGAAAGGACATTGTGAGTCAATCCACTGTATTTGTTGCAGTCCCATTTACTTCTCTTTATCCCCCTAGGGGCTTCTTACTCCAATCCCATGGATTTAATATCATCTATGTGTGATGACTACTAAATCTTTAGTTCTGGCCTTGACCTCTCCCTGGAGTGAGCTTCAGGCAGGCACATGTCATTTAGCGTCTCCATTTGGATGTCTACTAAACTAAAATTTAAACTAAAATTCCAAAATACTCTCGATTTGTCAACCTGCTTCTCCCCATCTCATAGGTACCTTACAAAACAACAATAGCAACACATAACTTTATAGCCAGTTGCTCCATCCAGAAACATAGGAATTATCTTTGCTTCCTTGCCTTCAGTTACTCTCCAAATTCAATTTCTCAGCAAGTTCTATTGATTCTACCTCCTGAACCTATCCCAGATCTGAGCTTCTCCCTTTATTTTTCATTATCAGTCCTATTCCAAGCCATCATCACCTCCTTCCCAGATGTCTACAGTGGCTTTAAACTAGTCCCCAGCTCTGACTCATGTCCCTTTACAACCGTTGTCTACTCAGCAATTATGAGTTACAAAAATACTCTCTATTCATTTTCCATCCTGTTTAAAATGTATACAGGGACTTCTGGGAGGTTTAGTCAGTTAAGTGTCTGACTCATGATTTAGGCTCATATCATGATCTCAGGGCTGTGAGATTGAGCCCCCAGTTGGGCTCCATGCTGGGCATGAAACCTGCTTAAGATTCTCTCTCTCCCACTCTCTCCCTCTCCCCCTCCTTCCTCCCTCTATAAAGACAAACAACAAAAATATATCCAGTCCTCTTAGCCTGGCTCATGATTCTCTCTATTATCCAATTCTCACTTAGTCATTGGTCCTCATCTCATATCACTGCCCCCCTTATCCACAAGTACATGCCAAAGTTCTTTCAGTGCCCTGACCGTGCTCAACTCATTCTTGCCTTTAAGATGTTTACACTAATTCTACTAATAATTTTCTTCCCATGAAATGCTTATCTTCTTACTGTTTGTATCCTCTTTTTACTTCTTAACTTGAATGTTACTCTTAAGAATGACTCATGTGAGTAAGCCCTCCTTATACTTATACCTGTTTACTCAGATTCTAGAACAGAAAGTGGCAAAAGGGTCATCTTACAAATACTGAATGAATTAATAAGTTATACCTATGCAGAAGAGAAAAATGATGCATGAAGAAATAAAGACACCTAGGGTCTCAAATAGTGGGTGGCACATCTGGAATGCAATTCTAGCTCTTTCTGACATGGAGGCATGTGCTTCAGACTATTCCAGTCTCTTGTTGGAGCTAGACTTCTGACTTGTTGCTAGGCCTATATTTTCCTCCCTTCAAAACCATTCTTCTAGGTAATCTTAAAGAACTACTTTAATATCACTATTTTAAAAATCATTACTAGTGCTCCATTGCCTCTACCTCAAAGTGAAAGCTCCTCTTTCTAGCAGTTAAAGCCCTCCTCACACTGACTTCATTGCATTTGTGAAATATTTCTTCCACTGCTGTACAAAATCTTTGTCTTACCATGGCCAATATTTTTCATGTTTAAAGATCCCTCTATTTGTTGTTTTTCATTTCCATTCATTGGAACTCTGGGTCTGTTCCCTTAGTTCTGGGTTTTGCACTAGATATTCATTCACTGGACACTCCTGGAGAGCAAACTCTGTGGCAGACATTCCTTGGATCCAGGACCCTCCTCTGAGCCAAGACATTGGCAAAGGCTCTGTTCTAGAACATCCCAGGATGCACACCGCATTGAGGACAATGCCCTTGAAGGCAGCTCCTGCTGGGCCCACTCTTCTGATCACTCAACTTCTCATTTCATGAATCAGGGCTCCCCTTTGGCCTTGATTCTAAAGTTTCTAGAAAATCAATGACAAATGCTATAAATCCCTCTACAAAGTTAATCTGAACCAGCAGTTACTCTCCTTTTCTCTATCAAAGCTTGTAGTGAGTGAATTAAAAAGAAGAGAAGTGAAAAGAAACTTCTAAGTGCTCTCAAACTTCATCTGTAGAAACCCACTGCCATGCTGAGGCAAACTTTAAAAGATACATACTTTTAATGAAGTCCCATTAAAAACAGATATACTGTGCTGGATAGCTTTTATGTATTTCTTTTCACATCATTACTGATTTCCTAAGGTACTTATATTCACAGAAGCTCTCCCTTTTTCTATCAGCCTGCTCCTCCTGCCAAATGCATTCATTGAGGACACAAGGCAAAGATTTAGAGAAATTGCTACCATGGAAGCAAAATGATGGCTCCAAAAACAGCACTATAATTCTGAATCCTACAGAGGGAGCACACTGATTTAAGAAGAGAGAGTTCACTTCCATTAAAATTGAGGGAATTATGTTCCATAATAGAGAACAAAAGAGAAGAAGAGGAAAAAGGAATAGTAATAAATAGCCTCTTTATTA
>CM052808.1:40712617-40860093 GCA_028533885.1 Nasua narica | reverse complement strand
AAATTTTTTGCTAGCAAGTTCAGATTTTGGTATGAGATTCAAAATCCTAAGGGTCTGACTCTACCTTACACCCCCTTCCTTTTATGCCACTCAATCTGTATTCTCCTCTTCACTGTCTCTTTAGCTTCCATTGTTCTCATCATTTGGAATCTACATCCACTTGCTCCGTGGCCACTTATTGAAATTTCACTCATTATGTACAACATCAGGTAGTTGGGACTTTTCCAACTGACTGCAGAGCCCCTGCTATTATGAAAGCTGATATAATGTCCACCATCACACAACAGTGCAGACAGAGGGGAAAAGTAGAAAAAAAAAATGGAGACATGTGGAATCTTGTATCCTGTACTTACCTGAGTTCAAACTTACCACTGGGTAATCTCATTCAATCAAATAACATGGGTTGTTTTTAACTTTATCTTCTGAAATAACGTGTTCAAGGATAAAGACTCTAAGAAGATGTAGCCTCACTGCACTGAATCCCACACAGAAACTCTGGGACTAGGAGAGCTAAACAAAGTCCCACAGTGACCATATATAATAAACTCAGTTGCAAGGAATCCCCATGGACTCTAAAAGATATACAAGTGAAAAAATGTGACAGCAGCATGATTCATACTGTATTGGGCATGCAGTAGAGAAGCTGCCTTGATGGCTAGCTAACTCAGAATAGCCAACTGCACACAAAACTGAACTTGTGCATCTGAGATCAGGAGCTGAAACACGGAGGGAGTCTGTGCAATGTCTAGGTCATGGATGAGTGCAGACCATTGTGTGCTGGTCAGAGCTAGAGTAGTCTGGGCCCCAAGCACTTTGACACTAACTGAAGAGCAAAGTCTCATACTGAGGAGAAACTTCCAGAAGTAGAATCAAAATTGATCAAGACTGGGACCATAAGGAAAAAAAAAAGTTCTAGATAAAAATGTTAAGGAAGAGTAGAACTAGAAAACCCCAGAATGTCCCAGACCATGCATCTAAATATTTACAAGCACATAGAAATGGGAGTTCCAGAGCTGTGAGGCTGGGAAATCTATTCTAGCCTCACCTCCCCTCCTAAGAAAAGAAGAAAACGAATTCGACTTAACATAAGACCAGAAAAGAACTGTAGGAAGGGTGCCTGTGTGGCTCATTTGGACTCTTGATTTCAGGTCAGGTCATGCATGATCTCAGGGTCTGGAGATCAGGCCCGGTGTTGGGCTCTGCGCTCAGTAGGGAGTCTGCATGGGATCCTCTCTCTCTCTCTGTGTCCCTCTGCCCCTTCCCACCTAATCCTGTTTCTCTCTCCCTCTCTCTAAAATAAATAAATAAATATATAGACAAATAAATAACTCTTTTAAAAAAGAAAAGAATAGTGAAACAATTCTATAGAGTTACTATAAGATGTAGAACAGAAAAGACATGGCTACAGAACATTTAAAATCCCTAGCCTAATACTTAAATACGACATAAAAGAAATTAAGAAAATAATAGAAATAGATGTCTTAGATAAGCAGAATAAACAGCAATTATAAAAGTTCAAAAATACAATGATTGGAGAAGGAAAATTTTATTTTTTTTCTTTTTCTTTTTTTTATTAACATATTTATTTCAGGGGTACAGGTCTGTGAATCATCAGTCTTTCATAATTCACAGCACTCACCATAGCACATACCCTCCGCAATGTCCATCACCCGGCCACCCTATCCCTCCCCCATCCAGCAACTCTCAGTTTGTTTCCTGAGATTTAAGAGTCTTATGGTTTGTCTCATTCCCTGGTCCCATCTTATTTCACTTATCCCTCACTTCCCCCCACAACTCCCTGCCCTGCCTTTCAAATTCCTTATATCAGAGAGATCATATGATAATTGTCTTCCTCTGATTGACTTATTTTACTTAGCATAATACCCTCTAGTTCTATCTATGTTGTAGCAAATGGCAAGATTTCAGTTTTTTGATGGCTGCATAGTATTCTGTTGTATATATATACACCACATTCTTTATCCGTTCTTTATTCATTATCTGTTGATGGACATCTAGGATCTTTCCATAGTTTGGCTATTGTAGACATTGCTACTATAAACATTAGGGTGCATGGGACCCTTCAGACCACTACATTTGTATCTTTAGGGTAAATACCCACTAGTGCAATTGGTGGGTCATTGGGTAGCTCTATTTTCAACTTTTTGAGGAACCTCCTATTATTTTCCTACTATTTTCCAGGGTGACTGCACCTAAAACCTACTATTTTCCAGGGTGGCTACACCAGTTTGCATTCCCACCAACAATGTAGGAGTATTCCCCTTTCTCCACATCCTCACCAACATCTTTCATTTCCTGACTGGTTAATTTTAGCCAGAGAAGGAAAATTTTAAAAAGAGATACATCAAAGTGCAGGAAAGATTTAGAAATAAAATAAAAAATATCACTTCATCATTTCAGAAGTGAATATCAACCTACAAGGAACTTGGGATGCCTGGGTGGCTCAGTTGATTAAGCTTCTGCCTTCAGTTCAGGTTATGATCCCAGGGTCCTGGGATCTAGTTTCACATCAGGCTCCATGCTCAGCAGGGAGTCTTCTTCTCCCTCTGCCTGCTGTTCCCCTTGCTTGTGTATACACTCTCTCTCTGACAAATAAATAAAATCTTAAAAAAAAAACCTGTAAGGATCACAAAAGCAAACAAAGCCACAGGTAGTAACTTAAGACTAATAGATGATTGAAAGGATGAAACACTTATAACACACAAGTAAAGACAGAGAATGGAAGAGAAAGTTAAAAATAAAGAATGCAAGCAAAGAATATCTCCTGTGCATAAAATAGAAATTGCCAAAGAAGAAAAATCAAAGGAATAGAACAAACTCTAGAAATAAAAATCAAGAAATATCTCCTGGGATAAAAAAAAATATTAGAAACCCAAAACTGAAAGGGGTTATTAGCTATCCAGGAGAATTAACCTAGAATGGTCAATATTGATACATATTCTAGTGGAACAATTGGACTTTAAAGAAAAATATGTATATTTATGGTGTCCTTTGAATATCCAGTCAAAAGGACCAAATAACAAGGAGAATATCAGACTCCTTGACTTTTATGTCAGAATGCAGATGGCTAATGTATTTTGTATTTAAGATACTCGGAAAAAAAGATTTGACCCAGAGTGATCTTTATGTAATAAAAGTCAAAGATAAGAGCTATGAGCTTGTAAAAATTCAGGAAATATTATTTCCATGTTCACGATCCAAAAACTCTATTAGAGAATAAACTTCAAATAACCAAAATCATTGGCGTGACATTTGCATAAAGACCACTGTTAAATATGTATTTAACTGTAGAACCCAGACTAGAGAACATTTCTAAAGAAGGCGATGGGGTGTGTAATGGCTCTATCTCTGACAGTCAACAGAATATGGGGGAAGTTTGAAGAGAGGGCATGAAAACATTGAATAGACCCACTAACAGTCTCATAGGTTTAAACAGAGAATAAAAGGATATTACTTCAAAATAGCCACTGAGGAGGAAAAGGAGGGAGGGGAAAAAAAAGAGTTGGTGGCTCATTTTACTAGTTCTCACAATGGAGAGTCAACAAAGAGAACCTTTATGCCCCTAAAAAAGAAAGAACCAAGGCTAGCATGCAGTATAATGTTCATCTGTAGAACAAAAACACAAATGTTTTTAATACCTAAAGGTATACAATGCTACTTCCAAGGCTCCATCCCAGTGCTTTGTTGCCAATGTTATAAAAAAAAAAAAAAAAGAAAATATCCACACAAGGCCCTTTATTGTAGCACTATCGGTAAAAGCAAAGACTGCAAAGGACCTAAATTATCACCAACAGGGAACTATTTTGAATAACAGTGGTACATTCACACAAAGAAATAGTAAGCAACTGTACAAGGAAATAAATAGTTCTTACACTTTTACAGAGTGATCATAGGGTATATTACAGAGTGAGTATAAATATACATATTCCAATTTTGGTATTTCCGTGACTTTGTACTGGTTTGGTCATAAAATTAAATACTCTATATCAGAGGCACCAGGATAGCTGTCGGTTGAATGTCTGACTCTTGACTTTGGCTCAGGTCATGATCTCAGAGTCCTGAGATCGAGCCCTGCATCAGTCTCCACACTCAGCGGGAAGTCTGCTTGACATTCTCTCTCCTCTCTTTGCCCCCGCCCAAATAAATTAAAAAAAAAAATTAAATAAAAATAAGTTTAAATAAATAAATCATTGGTATAATGTTGGTACTGGTTCTTCTAGATTAGGCCCAAGTTTCTCTTATCTATATTGTTCTATGTAATAAAAATGCTTGATTCCCTTAACTGATTAGCAATTAAGATGTTTAGAAGAAAAAATTTCTGAACCATTAAGTCATCAGGCTAACCCTTGGGAAAGGTATTGATATAATGTAAGCTTCCTCTTTCTTAAAACCTTTTCTACCGTTCCTACAATCTCATTAGATGGTAGATCACCCTAAGGTCTCCAGTTAGCACACAGATTCCATAGCACTCAGTGTGCATTGTATCAATCCATTTGAACTTACTGAGGATCAGGTATAGAAGAGGAAGCTAGATGCCTCCCTAAATCCTTTCTTCACTTCTTTCATAGTAGTAGAATTTACAACTAGGTTTATGACAATCCAGTTAAAAATTACATTTTTATCCTTCCTTGAAGCTAAATGTGCTCATACAATTAAGTTCTTCCCATTGGGATATGGATGAACTCTTAAGTGCCATTTCTGGGTTATGCACTTCAAGGGAAGAAGCATGCCTGATGGCTGCAAGGACCCCCTTCCCATGGGCCATAATGAGGGTGATTGGCAGGACCCGGGACATCCATCTTAAACAGTGAAATTCAAGTTCTGTATTGAGGATAGCAGCACAACAAGATGGAAGCAATGGGCACTTCTGTTGATGGTGATGTGCTCTCTACCAGCCCTGGATGACTAACCAAAACCCTTCTGTGAAGAGAAAGTAATTTCATTTTCTTTAACCTGCCATTATTTTGGTTTCCATCTTATAGTAATTAAACATATACCCTCAGCTAATACTAATAGCAATTGATAGGAAAGGACTTGGAGTCTGGGAAGGATAAAGTTAGTTTGTCCCCAATTAGCATTCTTCACAATGGCTTAGATTTTGTGAACAAAAGGCTAAGAACTTAAATGCTAAAAAAGTTTAAAGTTGAAGTAATTTTATGAAAATCTGTACTGATAGAAAGTGCTTACATCTACAATCCTAATATGTTTTGCCCTGATGCCGTTAATCTTTTATGGTTTGCTCTCAAAATTCTAAAGTGCTTGAAAGTCCAGCTAAAGAACAATGTATCAAAAAGTATTGGTTGAAGCAATTTACTGACACCAGTTTCATTATCAATTGTATAGTGATATTGCCAATTGACAGAAGACTGAAATTAAATCCAATGTAAACCTTTCCCTAAAAATAATTGTGTAAAATATTGGTGTTCAAAGAATATATGAGTAACCTGAGGTCGTAGCCATACTTGGAAATTGGAAATGGCCTTATAATATGAGAGGCCAAAGAGTTTGTGTAATTTTCAGGCTATGAGAAAGCAGTTATTTTCTTTGGTTAGGAAAATTAGACTAGGTAATTTTTCATCCCTGTTTTTCAAGATTGTAGCTTCCAGGTTGTTTCCACAAGCAACCTCCCTTTCAGGATGGCATGCATCAAAATATTTTAATATTTTAATACTTAGTAAAGAGTCAAATGCTTGACAACTATGGAACTCTGAGGAATGTTTTTTTTTTTTTTGAAGAATATTAAGAACAAGGATAAGTTAGGAACAATTATACTGTGAAACATTTCTCAAAAGAAGTTTCAAGGATCACCAGAATTAGACTCTCCAGGAGTAGGTCCTAAATCACTAAATATTTGAGGGGCTCCCCGGGAAAGTTGGTCACACACAGAAGTCAAAGACTGACTGATTAGCTATGTAGATGTACCAAACCCAAGTGTATGGCTGCTATGCTCATTCTAATAGTTATACCAATAGTTACTATTTACCAAATATCTGATATGCATCAACTTTGCTTGTATTATCTCATGTAACATGCAAACATCTCTAAAAGGCAGGTAGCAATTCACTATTCTGCAGATTTATAAATTGAGAGGTAGAGACCTTGGGTAAGTGGCAGACTCAAGCTTTAGACCCATGCTGATTCTCATTATCATATAGTACATAGGCATTAAAATTGCCAATGTTTACCATTAATGGTAATGCACCTGATATAATAATCAGATATTTATAAAAGCTACTTAATCACTGAGTGCTTAAGACCTCTTAATGCCTAGATATGTATGTCCTTTCAAAGATAAAAAAAGAAGTATTATATGATGCCTTTCCTCAGGTTAAAATCTAGATGGATAATGAAAACATGTAGAGAATAAATCTAAAAGGACAACATACAACAACCCAGAAGAGAGACCCTCCATAGTGCTGGACTCGAGAAGGTGGCCAGGATCTATCCAATGTGAAGAATAAGTAGGAGAACATTGCAGGCAGTTAATATTTAAAACAATCAGTTAAATTTTACAGTCCGTCTCTAAATCACTTATGTTTAAATTATGAACTCATTTTTCATCCTAATCTAGGAGATCTGGAATTATAATTGTGATGTCATATGCAATGGTGTATATAAATCTATGCATAAGAAATGGCACTACCCTATTTGCTTGACATTTTGGCAGATCTTGAAGGTAACTCAGAGATCACCTATTCTGACACCATGTTTCACAGATGAAGACATCGAGGTTTAAAATGTAAAGTGATTGCCCAGAGTCATTCCATTTGTCCATCATAGTGCAATGAAACTAAGTTAACTACCAGCAGGGTTAGAATGGGTTTCCAACTTTTGCCCTTTTGCCCTTTAGCAAGAAAAGCCATAGGGATAATTGTTTTAAAAGAAAACACATTTCTTAAAGTCTTCTTGAAACAGTCACTGGAAATGTGTTATGTTTTTATATCACTTCAGATTGTCTACTGCTTTGCTGCCTCCAACTGGGAGTGACATGAGATTTATAGACATGACCAAGGAGACACACTCACATCACTGTAGACATAATGCAATTCCATAGTATCTTTATGCTGAAGAATTCAGAATGCTTTGCAAACATGGTTTAAATAAGCTTCATAGCAGGGGCCTCTAAGGTGAAAGAAAGCAAGAAGGATGAGATGCTTAGAAAATGAAAGAGATGTAAAGATGACCTTTTTATGATCACTGTCACTTTATTATTCTTAAAGGTGCATTGGTCCCCTATGAGAAGCTGTATATGGCATCAAAGAAGGTGACCTTTTTTTCACTTGAACCATATTTTTAAGTCCAAGATATATCCATCTTTGCCTTAGTTTTTTTTTTTTTTTTTCATTCTGTTAACTCAGAAAACCTCTCCTGACCAAGTGTGTATAGAAGGTACTTTGGTACATACTGTTGGATTTAATGAATAAATAATAAAGATAAATAACTCACGACATCTAATAACAGAAGACTACGGTTTAGTAGAGGAATCAAGAAATGTATAAAAATCCATTATTCAAAGTATAACATGATAAATGCAGTGTTGTCTCTATGAAAGAATGCTCAAAGACTTATAAGAGATAGAATGACTTAACCCAAAAGAGAACTAATTTCTGGTTTACTATTAATTAAACTTATAAAGTTGAAATTTAGAGATTTGAATATTACCCCGTATTGCCTGCCATTTTTACAAATGAGTTGGGTAAAGATTTAGATGACATGACAATCAGGATTGTGAATGGTAGGAGGCCAGGAGGGATAGAAGAGGAAGTGGATGATAAATTTGTGATCTAAGGCAATATTAATAATGTGGAGGGATGGGCTGCATTTAATGAGAACACCTATAATAGCAATGCATGTAAAGTTCTGTACCTGAATGCAAAAAAAAATCAATACTGTAAGTTTATAAAGCTATTTTTACAAAGCTTATTCAACAAAAAAACCCTATAATAACAACAACTAGCACTTGACTGCATTTCATATATGTGTCACTCAACTACATGCTTTATATATTTTTAATTAATCCTCACAATAATCTTATGCGGTGGGCATTGTCGTTATTCTCATTTTACAGGTAGGAGAACTAAGTGTTGTCTAAGTTAAATAACTTACCCAAGGTCAATTTGATTGCTGAGCCTGTCTTCGAAGCATGGTATGTTTTATAGCAGATCAATCCTCACCTTCACCCTGCCAATATCTCAAGTATGATATGTAGGAGTCTTCTCTGGGCACCTGGGCCCACACTCTGGGCACCACCAAATAATAATAGAGTTTTTGCCTTGCCATCCATTTGTTCTTCTCTCCGCAGGAGGTTAAGCCTTCTCACTTGAGTCAACTAACATCAGAATATGTTTTTATCACTCCCATTAACAAATGAGATCTCTGCTTGGAGTTGCAGTCATTAAACAAAACCCATTTTATAGTAGAATTTAAAATCATCTCATTTGATTACATAGTCTTCTTTACCAAACTTTTTAAATGTTGAACCTCTGTTTCCCTTGGATATCTGTTTCTTCATTGTAAGTTTTACATCCTCATCCCACTTTTGAGCACATGTATGCTTCATTTACATAATAAAATAATTGTTTAAACTAAACCGTGGAAGGCAGGTTCAGAAAAATTGGTATATTTTATGTGACAGCATAACATAGAGTTAAAAAATATTTGGTGTCATAAAGCACAAACTACCAACTTTCAATGCCCAGCTGAAATAAAGTATAAATACCAGGTCTTATATAAAAGTGACACCAAATGTCCTAGTTCTAAAGCCACAGAAAATGAAGTCAGTGTCAATAGGCCTGAAGCTGAGACCTTTAAATTTTGTTCTCAAAAGTCACAGATCCACAATAGCTCTGAAGCTTTCCACAGCTGACTGTCTTCGAAATATAGAAATGTCTATGGGTACCAGGATAAATTACTGTTTGTCTTTCATTTTCCCTTCCTTATTCTGAGCAAAGAAGGTTTGGGCCAAGTTTGGAAAGCTTTAGATATTTCAAAATAATGTGCCTCATGGCTCTGCTTCTCTAAAAGTGTTCTATCAGAAATAGCACAGAGGCCCGAGAAGGCGACATGGTTCCCCCTGCTGGATGGGGACTTGAGTAGTGATGACCCAGTTCACTTTCCAGTAGTCCATCAGAGATGTGGCAAGACTCAGAGACGCCACAAGAATGGTTTGCCTATGAGTCAGAACTCCATTTATTCATTCTGTCATTCAACAATATTTATTGAAACTTTCTGTGTGCCACATGCTGGCGTAGACACTTGGGATGCATCATTATGGGAATAAAAAAATCACTGCCCTGAGGCGCCTGGGTGGCTCAGTTGATTAAGTACCTGCCTTCAGCTCAGGTTGTGATACCCAGATCCTGGGATTGAGTCCCACATCCCATGCACGCAGGGAGCCCGCTTCTCTCTCTTCTCCCTCTGGCCTTCCCCACACTCATTCTCTCTCTCAAATAATAAACAACAAACAAACAAATAAATATTTTAATATTTATTCAAGAAAAGCTGTTCTCACTAGAAAAATCATAATAACCAATGACCGTCATTAATATACAGAATGTCCAAATACAATAATCGATTTTTTAAACAAGATCATGAAGATTAATGAGTATCTGACAATTTTAAATAGAATCATCACCATAAGCTTCACTGAGTGCTATTATCTTTGAAAAGGTGAGATTTTAGTAAAAACTTAAAGGAGGCAAGGACTTAGCTATGGAGCTATCTGGAAGATGAACAATCCAGGGAAACAAAACAGCTAGTTCAAAGGGCCCCAAGGTGGGAATGCTCCTGACATTTTTGAGGAAGAGAGGGAGGGCAGTGTGGCAGAGGGGAGTGAATGTGTGTTTGTGGGAGAGAGCCCAGAGATAGCATCTGCCACATCACCACTGTGAGGACGCCGGCTTTTATTCTGAATGAAAAAGAGAGTTGTTGAAGATTTCTGACCCAAGCAGTGACACAGTCTTTGTTTTGAAAGGATCACAGTGGTTGTGTCATGCACGGGGGACTCAAGAGTAAAGGCCAAGATACTAGTTCAAAGGCTAACCCAGGGAAGATATGATGGCAGTTAATACCATGGTCATAGCCACTAAAGCAGAAAAACATGGCTGGACTGTGAGACTGTGTGGAAAGTAGAGCCCACAGATTGCCTGAGGGCTTGGATACAAGACCGAAGAGAAAGACCACAAGCAAGAATAAGGAACCAAGGACTGAAGTTACAACAATCTTAATATCAGGTTTAAGAAAAATCCTAGTTTTGTATGCAAATAGCAATACCTGAAAGAAACACAGGATTCAGAAAAGGAGGACATCACTGGTAACTGCAGTAGTGCAAAAATGAAACACGGGTACCACAGAAGCCCCCAAGATTTGCACATGACCTGAGAGGGAGGAGGGGAGACTTCAAGAATTTAAGTTGCATTTTCTTATACTCTGTCAGATGTAAGTTATTCAAATAATATATGCTTACACATATCATAAGGATGCAGCTTGGCAGACTGTCCACAAACCGCACACACCTGTGAAGTAAAGGGCTCGTTGGAGGCATCCCTTGATGCTGTCTTCCGGTTACTCATCTGGTTGAATATAACCACTAACCCAGATTCTCAGACCGCAGGTTGATTTTTGTCCGTGTATATGGCAGATACGCTTTTGGATGGAATGCCTTTCACTCAACGTGTTGCGAACCTATTCCCATGGCTTGTAGCTACAGTTTGTTCATTCCCTTCGCTGTGTTCAAGGTCTGCAAATTTTTCTATAAAAGACAAGACAGCAAATATTTTAGGCTTTGCAAGCCACATGTAGTCTCTGGTACAGATTTTTCTTTGCTGTTGTTATTGTTGTTTGTTTTTGTTTTTGTTACTTTTACAACCCCTTTAAAAATATAAAATCCAAAAAAATTTAAAAATAAATAAATAAATAAAAATATAAAATCCTTTCTTCACCCAAGGGCCAGTAATACAGCATACATTGAGCTGGATTTGGCCGGCGGGTCATACTTTGCCAACCCATATGGTATTGCAGTGTGGGTTTACTACAACATATTTATCCATGTGGGTAGTTCCCAGTTTGGGGCTATTGGAACACTCTAGTGCAAGTCTTCCGGTATGCAGATGTATACATTTTTATTGAGTATATACTTGGTGGTAGAATTGCTGGGTCATCGGAAAGAAGTATATGCGTGTGTGTGTGTGTGTGTGTGTGTGTGTGTGTGTTCAGTATAAGTAAGTGTTGTCAGTTTTTCAAAGCGGTTTACCAATACTTAGTATTTTTCATCTTTTTAATTTTTTCAGCATTCTGGCAGATGTGCAGTACAATCTCACTGTGTTTTAATATATATTTTCTTAATTATTAATAGTTGAGTATCTTCCCAGTTTTATGGGCCATTTTGATACATATAAATTGAGTTAAAGTCAACAGAAATAGGATAATTATTAAACACAGGTTTGTGATCTCAGATTATTTGATCATATTATTCCAGTGGCTCTCAATTCACTTAGAAAAAAATCCAAACACTTTATCTTGGATTGCAAAGCTTTATTCCATCTGGCCCTGCCTACCTCTCTCACCTAATTTCGTATCTGTCTCCTTCTTAACCACAGAGTTTCAACTATGGGGACCTTTAAATTTTTTCTTGAACATAACAGGCTTCTTCCTGCCTCAGGGCCTTTGCACCAGCTATGTCCTACGGTGAAAATCATCTTACCCTCTTCCTGTGATTAACTCTTCATTCAAGTGCCAAATTAAATGCAATCTGATGTGAGAATCCTTCTTTGTTCACCCTATTTAACTAACCTGTCAGTTGCTCCTCTTCCCATTCCTCTATGGTAACTTTCTCCATGGCACTTATTACTATTGGCAATTTCAGGGACCGTGTTTGTCTCTCTCATTTTTATATTTGCAGCCCCTAGAGCAGTACCTACACATTGAATGTCCTCGCTATGATGTCTGGCCCTCCCCCACCATATATTAGGGAAACGTCCCACTCATGGTCCCAGTGCAAAGCCACCTTGTCACAGAGCGGACTGACTTGAAAAAATGACTTAAGCAAATTCTAGTTCCTCTAAAATCTGAGCGAGAAAAGAAAGAAGGAATTTCCAAAAAGTGATAAAGACTTCATCGTGAAAGATTGTGTAATAGGACTGTTGTTGGGGAGGCTCTGACAGAATAGTTGGAAGTTGAAGTGACAGGATGGGAGCAGGGATGGGGAGCTGACGGGGAGAAAGCCCAATGCATTCCCGTTTGGGGTACCTGGAAAGCGATGGCAGGTCACCGGAAGGAAGGCCTCTGAAAGTCTAGTAAGTTCCCCAGAACTGTTTCCAACCTAGAGCTAATCCTCAGCAACCCGAGACCTGCACTCTTGTGATGCCTGACCTCAGAGTTCCATGGGATTCCGCTAGTGGCAGTAAATCAACCGTTATTGGCAGTTGTTCAAACAATTCAGTATCCCTCATATACAAATGCAACATGACTGCAATGTCACAACAGCCTACAGGTAAATTCTTAGTAATCGGTTGACTGATATTTATTTATCGAACATGAGATCAATTCACTAAAAAGCATTGATTAAACAATGCCAGTTTCAAGCTAACAGGTATAGGAGACTTTAAGACATAACTTGAACAACAAAATGATAGAGTAGAGCTGCAATATTTTTGTTTTCTCCAAGTCCTTCCCCTCCTGGCAGTCAGTGGGCACCTTGCATTTCAGTGATAATCTACAGTCCCCTGCAGTGAACACAGCAGCCTACACCTAATCAGGGGCAATCATCAGTGAGATTATTCTGCACCATTTGGCTATAATTAGACCAGCTTTCTTTTTAGTGATTCATTAGCATGATACCTTGCTCTCAGAACCAACAAACCCTATCTGAATTCCTCTATAAGTGGAGGCAGAGTTGCGAACCAGAATGAATACTCCCGGTAACAAGAACAAGGAAAAAGGAAACTGAAAAGAATATTGCTTGGCTTCCCTTCATCCCCAAATTGTAAACTGCAGAGCACACAAAGGCAACAGGCTGTCTTGCTTCACCGTAGAGCAGTAACCCTCATATACGCTGCTCCCCAAGGAGACCTGCCCGGCAATTACACTCTCACAGCATCGCCAGACTTTCTCCCGCAATTGTTCCAATCCCAGTTTTCCCTTTCCGTGTCGAGAAGAGATATACTGTATACATGAAATTCGTATGTCCTGCTGTTTTCATCTGGCCATTGTCTCCTGGTGTCTTTTGTGTGCGAGACATACAAATGTTTTAACTCCACTGGTACCGACCGGCACAGAGCTAGCATTTGCCGCCATTGTCATTGCACTATGGGAAAAGCGCTTACGGTAGCAGAAAAGGAATACCTCATTATTTACTGAAATCGGTATTTAGGAAGCACTGAATAAGCCCTCAAGAGAAGACATATCATAGGTGCCTCAAGAACTGAGGGAGCTCCTTCATGGACCCTGTGCTCAGAGGATTGCAAAAGCATAGAGGAACCCAGCCGTGTCTGTGGCGAAACTCTCCTGAACCAAGAAACTTCTTCTCAAGCTGTAATATGAATACAAATAGCTCGGGCATCTTGTTAAAATGCAGATTTGGATTCAGTAGTTCTTAAGGGAGCCCCAAGAATCTGCATTTCTCACCAGCCCCACTGGGTGCAAGCTGCTGGTCAGGAGTCCCACCGAACACAAGGCCTAGGGGAGTGCTGTCCAATGGCCACATAATGGAAGCCCCAGCAGTAATTTCTAGTAACCGTATTATTAAAAAAGTAAAAAAGAAACAGGTGAGAGTAATTTTAATACTACCTTACATAGCCAAAACACCATTCCAACATGTCGACAGCGTACAAAATGTTAACGAGATCGTTTGTATCTTTTTTTTTTTTTTTTAGAACGACACCTTTGAAATCAGAGTACATTTTACACTTTGGCTCATGTCAATTTGCACTAGCCATGTTTCAGGGGGTCAATAGCTACGTGGGCCTAGTGGCTAGCATACTGGGCAATGCAAAAGCTCCAGGGATAAGCGTAAACCTACGTATCAGTGAAGTCAGCATCTACCTAAGCCAGTGAGCTCCACTACCACAGCATGCATTTGGCCGAAATATCTCCCCTATAGTTTTTTCTATCTGCCTGCATATTCTTAGATTATCTCTATTCTATTAGATTGAGTTAGATGATGACATTAGATTACATTATAGTCACAAAGGATGGTTTTGAATCCAGTCTCTTAATTATGTGACTTTGAGCAAGTTATTTTAATCTAAGTCTGTTCAGATGCCATGAAATTAGGAAGATGATGTCTCATAGCATCATACTTGCCTACATAACATATGTCCATTAAATTTTTTTTGAATCTCAATATTCAGATTGAACCATGAAAAGTTTTTTAGTGAGTGTGGAAGCAAGTTTAATTAATCATTAGTACTCTTTTATACTCCTGCTTGGGGGAATTGAGTTTTCATATTGCTAGAACAGAGAAGGACCAGCTGAGATATGCTTTGATGGGAAATAGCAGGAATGTGAGGGAGGGGAGAAATGATATGAAAAATAGGCCAACTGAGAAAAGTAAAACGAAGAGAGACTTCATAGTAGGATGCTTTGAACAACATTTCATGGTAGGATCCTTTAAACTGAGTTAGAAATGGCTGAGGATGTGCTTCCCAGAGTGGTGAGTGGAAAATAGAGAGAATGCACTAAATGGCATCACTTAGAATTTAATTAAAGCACCACATTATTTAATTTTGAAATCAAAGAAACTATGTATTGTTATGGGATATCACAGTCCTTTAAATTTAGAGCTAAGTCCAGAGTGGGGAGTGACAACTGTCTAAGAATCAGAGCAGAGGATTTTGGCACATGGCAGAAATACCCACAGAGATTTTAATTATCCCTTCATAACCCATTTGGCTTACAGAATTGTGATACGTCCCTAGTCGAAAGTCACTGTGGTAATAAATTCCTGAAGAGGTTTTATTTATTGTAACCAATAGTTTATTTGGTCTTTGGGAGTAAAAAATATACCAATACTAAAAATTCTATTTCTGTTTTTCATTCATTCATTCATTCATTCATTCTTATTCACTTGACATGATTTAATGCATACTACATAAAGAGTAAATAGCTTAGTGTCTACCACTTTGAGAAATTTCCTCCAAATCTTTCAGTGTGGAATCCTTTAAAGATATTCCTCTGTTCTTTACCCTACTTCCCACCTCCAAGAATTTTTATGGTACATAATTTCTTGTTGTAGTGAAGTCTGTCCTTATAACGTTAGAAAGTTCAAATTCTTATGTTCTATGTGATAAAACTTCATTATTTCCAATTTCATGAATTCAAAATATGTATGAATTCAGACTTGGCCTTAACTACCATTTGCTCTTATGGTATGTATTAAGTGCACACGAATTAAATCTACAGTTTCATCACACAATTTTAATCTATTTAAGCATTTTGGCCGTACCAAATTTCATATAATATATTCATTCATAAATAATCCTCTTCTCTCCGTTAAGTCCAGCCTGGAAGAACTTCTATTTTCCAGCACTCATTACGTATTAATTGTATGCATATAACTCTCCGTCAGGAAATAAAATTCAATTTAAGACCCTTCATAAAAGTGATATTCTACTCATTTAGGCTGGTCTCCTTTCCAATTGTGTTATTAGAGTTTAGTCTCTTCTGAAAACTTTTTTTCCCATTCAGCATGGATTAGAAAGAAATCTAAAACTCTTCTGAAATGTGTAATAAGTTGACCATTAAAACCTACACAATAAAGGCATGGTATATTCCCTGCATTGGATGACTAGACAGATGGACTTGGGTTCTTGTGTCTTGTGACTAGGGTTCCTTGACTTTTTCTTTCCTTACAGTTGCAATGACCTATAGAAAAGGAAGAAAAACAGAACCAGAAACTAAATAAACTTTGTATATTTAGGGCTCTGGTGTTTGTGCTAACCGAGACACTGTCCCTGACCTGAAATCCCATTCCTTAACAACCAGGCCTTTTAAGTGGACCCTACTCAAAAATGACCTTCCTTATCTTTTTGCTTTTACTCATAGGTTCTCTAGATGCCTCTCTTCCAGTTTCTTTTGCTTGCTGGAAAATACCTAAGTAGAAATTTTATATGTTCTTTTCTTTATGGCATTTATTTTTGACAGTGGGTGTTTTTATCCAGTATGATGGGTCAGTATTATAATTGCCCTTCTGCTTAGATGTCCTACTCACGATGTTTATAAAAATCACTTTTCATCAAGGGCTCTGTTTTTGGCCACACAGGGAAAGCTCCAGGGTGAGGCGGCATTTGTGGGATTTTATTGCTTCCTTTGCTTCTGCTGTGGTTTAATGGGTTACATTTTAGGAGTTCGTTCTCTTCTCACCTCAGGTATACACGATTAAATTATCTCATTTTAATTACCCTGTTCCTATTTTCATCACATTGCCATCATTTCTCTTCATGCCCAATTTGTTAGCTACTGTAATGGAGGGGAGAAAAGCGTGCCCTGGTCCTTCAGTACTGTTTCTGAGCATCAAAATTGGATGGGTCGTAGCAATTTGCTAATGAAGAGCAGTTGATGACAAGTTACTTGATTGTGAGTTTGGGAGCCTGCCGAAACGAGGCGGAAAAAAAACCAAAAAACCAGAACCTTAATGTTTTAAAGAGATGGAATGATTTCATCATGAAATGAGGCAGTTCTCAATACAGGCAGAGAAGCGACAAACAGAAAGTCTTCGAAGAGCTATTTCTATTTGTCCATAATATTTTCAATACAGAGAATCTTGTCACAAGCCTTATCACAATGGTAATCTGTTGCCTAACAATTACCACTTTAATGCAGTTATTTCTAACAAATGGACAAGTAATTTAGCTATTTTAATATGATATATTTGCATCATTTTTCTCATATACACTTATCTATAGCAATTTCCCTATCCTGTTAGTTTTTATTTCATGAATGTCTCCATAATTTGAGGAAGTATTTTTTTCTAAACACAAACAGATAAAATATATTTTTCCTGTGTTATGATGTAACCATTATAAACACAGATCTGTAAAAATTAATTCTGAAGAAATGTAAAAAGCAAATGCTGTGAATTTGACAGACAGGGTTGGAATTTCGGTCCTACTGCTACCTGCGTGACATTGCTAACTTCTTTCTGGGAGCTTTAGCTTTCTCATCTGTGAAATGGACTTAGGGCCCGGGGGCAAAACTGCCTCTCCCAGCTTGAAAAGCTAGGTGCCAGAAACATTAAGTTGCTTGTAGTCCTTCATACAAACCATGTTCCTTTTAACTTCCGTGCCTTTGGGCCATACCTTCTGCCTCAAATGCTCTCCTCTCTCTCCACCAGGTCACTGGGCTCAGTCCTAAATCTATTAGGGCTCAGCTGTCTTCTTCCTACAGGAAAGCTTCACTGTATGCTGTTAACCCTCTCCCTTTAGAAAGAGGCCTGCAGGTTGGGAGTGCCTTCTCTGTATTTCCACACCTCCAGCACCATCGCCAACCCGCACCTTACATAGTACCTTAAAAATGTGTTTAGGAAGGCCCCTGGGTGGCTCAGTCGATTGAACAGTCATGATCTCAGGGTTGTGAGATCAAGCCCCACATCAGGTTCCACACTCAGTGGGGAATCATCAGGTTCCATACTCAGTGGGGAATCTGTTTGAGATTCTCTGTCTCCCTCTGCTTTTCCTGCCCCCCTCGAAAATAAATAAATAAACCTTTCTAAAAAATGTGTTTATCTGTTTGTGCCTCTCAACAGACTGAAGGTCACTTGAGGGCCAACACCACCTGCACCTTACTCATCATTTTATCCCCTTTGTTTTGCCCAGTGGTGTAACAAAGAAGGCTCTCTACACTTGTTAGAAAGGTTTCTCTCCTCCCTACTATGGCTCCCAAATCTCACTGATCCATGTAAACATTGTGTTAAAATGATTCATTTTAGAATAAAGTGAATGTGTGTGTTCCCTGGTTTCTAGGGCACACTATAATCAGAGGGCCCATATATTTTATTTCTTTTTAGTTTATCCTATTACCTGTACCGTGTGATTCTTGAAAATAAGAATTCCATCTTCCTCGTCCTGAAAGCCTCAGAGTCTTATAGAAGACCTGCACAGAATGGGCCCTCAGCAAATGCAAAGGAATTTAAAATGAATAATTATTTTGGTGATAATTATTACCAGCTCTCCATTTGAGAGAAGTCAAACTACATTCTGGTTTGTTAATATTCAGCATCGGTTAATTGGTAAAGCTTATTGTATTAGGTATTTATACATTACATACAGACATCTCTGTATACATTAGACGTCCATTCAATTCAAAAGAGCAGTTATATTCTTTTTCCTGTGAAAACAAAGTATAGTTTTTTGATTGCATGTTATAAATATTTTCATCTGTCTCCTAGCTCTCCCTGTTTAAATGCTGTCTGGAGGCAACATTCGAAGTTATGAAAGGAACTTGAGATGTGCTTTCAAAGATTAACTTCCAACTCAATGATCCATTGTGAGGTCTTATTGCTCAACATAATAATAGACTCTACCTTATTGGGTCATTTGTTAAAATCCTACCACTTAATTTGGTGCAATGCCATTTATAGTTATTACTCAACCTCAGCCAGGCCTTCGGTATGTTCATCATTCCTCTTCTTCACCCCTACTTAACTCTCTTGCTTATCCTATGCAGCAGATCATCTGAACATTTTCCATTTATTTCAAATTCATAATTGCAGTTCCGTGCACTCATGCTCAGCTGTCCTTGCCTCCTACTTTACTGATACAGTCAATGGATTGACTAAGGTAGATTTCTGCCATTTGTAAACCTCTCTGACTTTACATATTATCACTCCTGCTCACACTTTCTTCTGTCTCCCTATTTTCTTTCTCCTTGACTCCCAACTCCCACCCCCTATGGAGCTACCATTCCACCTTTCTCCTTTCTGGACTTTTCTAACAAACTTTTTACTCACCACATATATAGTTCTTTGACTTACTGAAAAAGTCACCAATGGCCACTTTGTTGGAATATATGATGGTCCTTTCTTATTTTACATATAATTCAATTTTCCCATTGCATAGCTGTGGCACAAAATGTGCTGAGAGGTCGTTAGCCCATGATTTATGCTATGCGCCCCCCCCTCACTCTGGTCAACCTACCCAATACAGTGAAACCTAAATGAAAATTATATTCTTCCTTCATAGATGCAGTTTCAAGATGGATGCACTACTAGCTTTCCTTCTTATGCATGAATACCTAGTGCATAAAAATTCTGTAGGTATCGGTACTATGGTATTTGACACCACTGATTACCTACGTTCTTCTAGAAAATCTTTCTTGCCTCCAAAATAAGCTCTTCTTCTCCTCTTGCTTCAAAGGCTGCTCTTGCTCTCTCCTTCTGTGGTTCTTTTTGTATCCATGGATCCCCAATTTAGACTTTCCCTAAGGATCTGACCCCGACCCTTTGCTCTCTTGAGATAATTTCATTCATTTCTTTGATTCCAGTTATCACTTTTACCTTAATACCTCTTATTGTCAACTTCAAATCTGACCTCACTTTATATTCAACTAACCCCTAAATACACATAAGAATTTATGTAAATAGCGTCCTTTAAATGCCTAATTAGATGATTTACTGATTTATGTTTTATTGACAAAAATGCACATAATACATTTTAGCATGTAGCAATGCTGCCATGAATTTAATCTGGTTCTTATTTTTATTCAAGAGCTATCGAGTTTACATTCAAACATTCTCAAAATCTTACACAAACACCTGAATTTTTTTTCAGTAATCCCTCTCACAAAATAAAGAGATCCACTTCCAGAGGGTAGGCTAGCTACAGTGATGTCTGCTTTAATCCAGGATGTGGTAAATATTGCCTATCTTGGACTACTACCCATAGTACTTAGGACTAAAATGAATAGAACTTTGACTCTCTGAAGGAAAGAAACCATTCTTTTGATACCTACCACCGAGCTGTCCTTAATCTCTAAAAAAGGAGCAAATGTCTTACTTCAAGATTGCCGATTCATTGCACTGTGGGAATTTAATCAGCTGTTATTTATCCCTTATCCAAAAAGCAAGGTCATTGCCTGTGTTTGGGTGAAGATAGTGCATATTAATGACAACATCAATGACTACTATTATGGTTATACAGTAAATGCTGCGTGAGAGCATGTAGAGCTTTACCTATTTGTTTATTGAATCCTCACAATAACCCGTATAGGTAGACACTATTATCATCACCATTTGACAAATAAGAAAACTGAGGTTCAGGGACCATCAGTAACTTGCTAAAAGTCATACGGCTAGTAAGTGGCAAAGCTAGGATTTGAATTTATATCTATCTAATTCCAAAGCCTACCTTCTTACCTAGTATGATTTTAAAGAACACAGATGTGTGTGTCAAAATGGGCTCTCAACTCACCTCTGCCATCATGTAGAGCTATGTTACTTTAAGCAAATTGCATCAACTCAATTGTCCTTACTGTGCATACACAGACACATAATTAGAGTATGAAATAAGGTCCCCTATAGCACCAAACATTTTCAGCTTTTTGTTATATCTTGACTTTAATTCTTAGAGTAGAATTTCAGGTCACTATCCATAGCATAGATGTGTTATGAAAAAGAGCTGATTCTAAACTCAGAGTGAGAAATTGATACATTTATGTTGTCATTGTCTTTCAGTCACTTGAAATTCCACTCTGTCCTAGAAATTGTAATAAGCCATAGATATACAACAGTGAGCAAAACAGGAAGAATCTTGAACCCATATACCTTCTCTGTTTCATCTTAAAGGTTAAAAATCATAGGCTTCTGTACTTGTTGGTCTAGTAATATGGTAACCGACTGTAGTATGGTAACCAAACTGTACCCACCTTTCCCAGATTATGTGCTTGGGATTTTTCCCAGGTTTCAGTATTAAGTTCTTATATCATCAAAATAAGCAAGTAAAACAAAGGCTGTGATACCGGAACCATGCTTGCCCCATATCTTCTCCCAAACAGCATTGACATTATATTTCTTCTTCAATGGGGATGAATAATTTTCCTCCTCCTTGCCTTGCTATCTCAGTGTAAGAATATCTTTGGTAGTTTGGGTATCTTTGGTAGTAGCTTTATAATGATGCATTTCCTACCTAAATGATTAAAAATTGAGAATTAAAAGCTTGAGAATATATGTCACATAGTAAATCTTTCTTACTAAAGTTAAGAATTTTGAAAGAAAGTAATTTTGCAACTGCAATGCATTTTCATTTTTCTTTTCTAAAACAAATTGCCTATGTTAAAATATTATTTGTAATGTGCACAAAATCACCTAAATTTTTAGAGATAATTTTTTTATTCCTTCATTTTTTTTTTACTACATAGGAAAGAAGCATGAGATATTTCCTCTGAGTAACACATAGTATAAATTCCAAATTTGTTGTTTTACAAAATACAAAAACAATTAAACTTAGCACACTCAGACTAACATTACGAGCAACGTGGAAGAGCCAAAACAAATTTAAAAAAAGGTTTTTGTTTTTGTTTTTTTTTTTAAAAAACTCATTAGAAAACTAAGAAAGCTAAATGGTGGAATAAAGATTTTCTAAGAAAGGTGTCTCGTGGTTGCTTTTATCCTTGGGTCAATGAAGGAAAGAGAGATAGGGAGAAATCATACCAAATTTGTAAAATTTCCTAACAGCGTGTGGGCTGGGATGAGAGATTAGAACAGCAAGGCCATAGAGATAGTCAGTACCTCACCACATGCACACACTCCTTCTTGTGGGAATGCACTGAACCCTGTGAGGTGTGTGAAACCTTCCTCTGAGTGGAAGACAGAAGCCTGTCTGGGACTGGGAGCAGAGCACAGCAGCTAAGAGAGATGGGCAGACAACAGGCACGAGAGATCTTTCAAGGTATGGAAAGTTCTCTGGTAGTGGGGGCAGTGTGGGGGGGGGCAACTCCAATCCTAGCTCTGATTTGCCAGCCTTTCACTGCAAACTGCTTTGAACCATACCTCCATATGTGATTTACTGGTCAGCCAGAGACTTTATTGGAATTTGCACAAAGATATTGGTGTATTAGTTGTCTCGGGCCGCCATTACAAAACAGCACAGCCTGGCTGTGATTGATTTTCAACAGAGATTGATTTTCTCCCAGTCCTGGAGACTGGGACAAGTCCATGGACAAGATGCCAGCAAAGTTGGTGGTGGGTGAGATGTCTCTGGCTTGCAGACAGCTAGCTGTCTACTCTCTGTGTCCCCACATGGCTTTTGTTCCCCATACGGGGTGGTGGGATTGAAGGGGGTAGAATCTCTGGCATCTCTTCCTCTTATAAGCATACTTATTCTTTAAGAACACTGATTCTATCAGATTAGAGCCCCACCCTTAGGATCTCATAACTGTATCTCATTAAAGGTCCTATCTCCATTAGGGGTTAGGACTTCAGTATATGAATTTTGAGGGGGACACGATTCAGGCTGTAACAGTTGGAGTTGTCCTTCCCCCATTTCTCTCCTTCCTGGGATTCCACCCTTCACCCTGCAATGGCTGCGGTTGCCCGGGGCTCTTTCCTCTAGTAACCCAGACAGTGAAATGATGAATTTTCTATAGGAGCTTCAGCTACTGCAGTCCACACACTCGGGCAACCCCCACAAAAGCAAGGAAGTGACGTCACACCGCATTTTGACTCCCTCCAAAATCTTTCTTTTTTCACTCTCTAGAGATGATAGGCTGCTTCCTCCTTCTTGTTGTTTTGTTTCGTTTTCTTCGTTATTCCATCCAAAATTCTTTGACACTGATTAATATGTCTTTTATTTTGTTAGTACTACACATTCTCTTTTCCTCAGTTTTAGGAGCTAGAGATGGAGACAGTAGTCACTTCTCTGGTAGTGACACCCCTGCTTTATAAACAGGGCACTAAGTCAGGAGAAGTAGCCTCTGGTTACTTTTCTTGCCTCTCCTAACACAGAATCTCTGTCCTATGAGCAAGCTGGGGGAAGGACAAGGGCAAGGAAACCAGGGCTCCAATATTCTGGGTCTGACATGCTTGGGGTAGAGCTTCTGCTCCATCAGTGGAGGCTGAGTAGAAAAATAGAACTCCTGACTTTCTAGCTGTACTTGCCTGAACATAGTGTCTGCATCATGGAGCTGGGGCTCATGGGAAATGCTGGAATACTGCCCCTTACCGTAACTTGGGGCTGGAGGACACGGGAATCCTGTGTTCTTGGTCACATTCATCCAGAGCAGAGTTTTTGTCACCCTGAGCTCTAGAAGGAGGAAGGGAAGTATGGGGCTCAAGGGACACAGACTCCTACTGTTCTTACCCAGATTTAGTAAATTTTCTTGCATAATTTGTCCTCATTGATCTGTGCCCTCAGAACAATATTCAGAAACTTTAAATAACTAGGGATTCTTTAAATATAATTTTTACTAGTTATGGTAATTTCTCTGAGAAGCAGGTCTATGGAATTCCTCATGCTAGCATCCTGGAAATGAATCTCTCACTGTACTTTTAAATCTCATAAATCGTTTTTTGTTGTTTTTTTTTTTTAATTTTGTACCTGAAAATAGGATTTACCTATTTTCTCCTACCTTCCATCCAGGATAAGTTTATTTCTACTGGCAAACACACTTTTGTATTTGCTGTAGTGCAAGTCTGATGGTGACAACAATTCTTAGTTTTTGCCTTAAAATTTCTTTTTTTCATTACTTCTGTAGGATATTTTATTTAGTTTTTTAGGGAGAGAGGGAGAGCAGGAGTGGTAGTGGGAGGGGCAGAAGGAGAAAGAATCCCAGCGCAAGAGCCCCATCTGGGGCTCAATCTCACGACCCAGAGATCATGACCTGTGCTGAAGTCAAGAGTCATGCTAAACCGACTGAGTCACCCAGGCACCCCTCCGTAGGATATTTTAAAGCTGGATTAGCAAAGAATTATTAATATTACTTTTTCCTGAACTTTGACAGTATCATTACTTGTCTTCTGAATTTTATTATTTATGGTGATATACCTACCAGCTCTTAGTCTAATTGTTACAGTTTTGAAAATTATTTGGCATTTTCTGTAAATTTCCATTAGGTGATCTTTTTGTTTTATTTTTGTGTTTTTTTTGTGTCTGCATAGGTGTGGTCTTCTTTATTTTATTCCTGCTTGGAGTTTATAAGGTTTCCTCTGAGGCTTATATTGAGGTCTTTATCAGTTTCAGAAAATCATTTCTTCAAATATTGCTTATGCCTCCTTTCCCACCATTTGTTTTTTTTTAATTAGAATTTTTTTTAAAAAATATTTTATTTATTTATTTGACAGAGAGAGAGAGAGAGAGATCACAAGTAGGCAGAGGCAGGCAGAAAGAGAGGGGGAAGCAGGCTCCCCGCTGAGTGGATAGCCCGATGTGGGGCTCGATGTGGGGCTCGATCCCAGGACCCCGAGATCATGACCCAAGCCAAAGGCAGAGGCCTTAACCCACTGAGCCACCCAGGCGCCCCTTTAATTAGAATTTTTATCTTTTAGGTTCTCCAACTATATTCCTTATATCACTTACCTTTTTTTTTAAAGCATATTTTCCCTTCTTTTGTTTCTGGATACTTTCTTTTAATCATCTTCTCTTTTTACTTACTTTCTCTTCATCTGTATCTAATCTATTATTAAATCAGCTCTCTCCTCAACCCCCTGAGATCTTAATTATTGCATTTTTCAATTCTAGAATTTCCATTAGGTTATTTTTATGATTTTCAGTTCTCTGCCAAGTTTCAGTACTGTCCATTGTTTCTTTAAAAGTTCTTGTTTGATTACCCCATTATCTGAATCCCCAAGATTTCTTTATCTATTTTCTGTTATTTCTCATAGTGTTTGTAACATGTTTTGTCTTCTTGTGTGTCTTGTATAGACCTATGTATGAATGAGAAGCTGTAAAATAATTTGAAGCCTAGGATTATATTATCTTTATCTAGAGAAAGTTTACATTTGTTTCTGGCAGACATTCTGGGCTACTAGCAGTCATAGATCATTTTAATCCCATTATAGGAACTGAGATTATTTGCAACTGGGCTTTATAAGGTTAACAACTGGTCTACTTCTCATTCACACTTACCAGTAGGATGTAATCTTTAGAGTCTCAATCTAAAATCTTGTGCATTTACTTAAAGCCCCAGCCTCATTTTTGGCAGACATTGAAGTACAATATTTTTTCTCCTACCTCAGAAGGCTTTAAAATTTCTGCTCAACTCCTCCCTCTCTCCATTGTTTCTTTTCTCTTTAGCAGAAACTTCTTACAGAAAAGGGATCCCATATGTCTGACCTACTTACCTAGGTTTTCTTCTAAAAGGACTCAAGATCTGTAATTTCTCATGCTTTGTTAGCTCTCTAATGTATTCAAGGAGATGATTTTTATATATTATCCATCTTTTCTTGTGCTTAGCAGGAGGGTTAATATGTCAGTCCTTACCAAAAACAGAAGCTCTGCAATCTGTTTTCCAAAATCAACTTGGGCAATATTTTAAAAACTGAAAAAGAAACAAAAAAATCAGTGGCTCATCGATACGTTCATAATGAAATCTAAGTATGTGATCGTGTTCTACAAGGCCCTGCAAGACCTGGCCACAGCCTGTTTCTTCAACCTGACCTTGACTGATCTCTCTTTAACTCATTAATTCCCACAAGATTAACCTTTCTGTTCTTCATACACACCAAACAACTTTCTGCTTCTTGGACCTTGTATTTATTGTTCATCTTAGAACATTTTCCCAGAGCTTTATCCATGATTGACTCTTAAACCTTTTTATCTTTGCTCAAATATTACCTTCTCAAAACAGCCTAGATTATCCATCCAACTAATGAAGGATGTTGGAAGGATCCAACAGCCTAGATTATCCATCCAACTAATAAAGGATGTTGGAAGTTGGAAGGATCCATCCAACTTCCCACTCTTGATTTGTCTTCTAGCAGTCACCACAATCTATAATTATCTGCCTTTTCATTAGAATTGTGTTTTTACAAGGACAAAACTTTGTGAGTCACCACTCCTTAAGCATTATGAATAATGCCTGACACCTAGTAGCTGTATATTAAATATTTATTTAATGAATTATAACCCATGATTATAAGCAAATTCATTAATTCTTTGGCCCTCAGTTTTTCACATTTCATTTTAAAGTGGGAGTGGTCATAATTATAATGATTAGTGTTCCCATACCTAGTTAATTAAATAATAAATATGAAAATATTAACACTTAGAAAACATTCAATAAACTTGTTTTTCCCTATTTTTCCTTTCCTCTTCTTTTCCTTTTTCTTTTCCAGGTAGTTCCTGACTGATCAAAACAAACTAAGCATTATTTTCTCTTTTGGCATAACCTATTCCCGTGGAGAATGTAGAAAGGAATTATTTCTAATACAAAGAAATTACAAAATAGGGAGATAATATTCAAATTTCCCTGAAAACATATGGGAATTTTCTCTGGTGCTTTTTGTAGGAGCTAGATTTAAAAAAAATCTCTAAATAAAACGAATATTTCTTTGATTTGGGTTTGGCACTAATTTGTACGTAGCAACAATATTGGAGAGATAGCAAAATGCTTGCCTCTGCTGTGAATCCATTACTGGCTGTCACTTCCAGTTCCCCAGTCACTATCTAATTAAGGCATTGCCTAGATTTTATGTCCTAGAAGCGAGGTGGACAGAATTTATTCACTGCAAGACCCCTGGCTACATGATGGTTAAATGGTCTGAGTATACAGGACTGTTTATTAAATATGATTTGACTATGATTTGTACTGTGTTAGTGTTGAAACATCCTGCAACTTCAATTCCCATGTATCCCATTATTTCTGTTCTTAGGTTTTTAATGAACAAGCATTTCACCAAGTAGATCTCATTAGCAGAGACATAGCAAAACTGGTAGATTTGTTCTAAACTTCATTCCATGGGGGAGCATATGATGGCACTCTGCAGAGGCTGGCAGGCCTGTAGTCTGTTGCCATTGAGCTATAGAATATAAGATAATGCATGCATAATAAATTAGCAATTTGAAATATTTCTTTCTTGAATTTGTATATCCATAATATATAAAGCCTAGTTCCAGGAAAAGTCCTTCTATTAAAAAAAAAAAGACTTAACTCATCCCATCAAATTGTCTCCATTACCTGTATCCAGCATTAGGAACAAATACTTATTTATTAGGATTTCACACTAAAATTCCATGCATTCTGTTTTGTTTGTAGATAGCAGAGTGACTGCAAATTCTTTGTGCTTAAATACTTTGTGACCCCATTAGAGAGAGAGCACAGTATAAAATTATTCAATGTGTCATTAACAGTCATTATTTCTAGGACATACTGAAAATTACCAGTATTAGCAAGGATATGGAAACCTTCAAATTAAAGTCACAAGATAAAACAGAGTAAATAACCATTCTTTCACAAGGAATGTGAGGCTATAAATTTATCAAATGAGAAGCCAGAACTATACACACTATGAAGTGTAATATAATATGTCTGGAGAATTTCCTCTCAGGTAGACGTATTGCTTATAACATTTTCATTAGAACAACATTACAATTAGAAATATTTGAAAACTCTGGCTCTTGGAGGAAGGTATCTCTAATACTGTGAATTGATTTTGATATTATTAGCAGATATATTCACCTAAAGGTAAATGCTTCCTTCAGAGATGAAAGATATAATATTTTAGTTTCATTATTTCTCTCAGAGACACATAAAATTGACAAAATTGGATGCCTTTGAGAGTTTGTAATCATATAACTTGAGTTATTATTCTTCCTTTTTTGAAGAACAACCTCATATTAATTATTGCTTTGTAGACTACATTTCATTTTCCAAGCTGTTAGATTGGTTTGTATTTTTATCACAGTTGAGCAGATATTTATTTGTGAAGCCTTTTGCTAGCAGTTTATCGTAGGAAAATTCTACTATGTGTTTAGAATGTGTGGCGGACTTTCCGATAATCTGTAATTATTGCATTCCAAATAGTGACTGAATTACTGATATTTGTCTATCATTCCTGCATTTATTTATTTGTTCCATTTCCTAATTCTTTTATAACAACGTTATCTACTCTTTGAGTTCCTTATAACACACGTACCTGGGGTTAGGATACTATTGGCAGATAATTAGAGCTTAGTAAACGTCAGTTATTACTATTTGTATTAATTTAATTATTTAGTTAAGAATTAGAATAGATTATTCTATTAGGTGGTTGAGGATGAGATAGGTGGATCCCACGTAAAAATGTTGAGTAAAATGGATAAATCCTCCAGCCCATAAAACTTAAACAATTAAATATAGATGTATTTTGGATGAGGTATTTTCCTATTAATAACACACATGAATAAAACACATCAAAATATTAAGTCATTTCATAATATCTCTTGTTAGTAACAAGTTTCCCTTTCTTTTTTTTGTGATCTAGAAATTTTTGTGATCTAGAATTTTTGTGATCTAGAAAAAATTTTAGAGTGGTTTTCTCTAGTCTCCATAACCACAAGACTCCTGTACTTGGAGTTAAGAAAGTTAGTTCCAGGTGGTCTCTAGATGTCTGCGTCACCTTGAGTAGGTCGTTTAAATTCACCAGGTCATGTAGAATGGAAGATAAATATCTGGGAAGTGAGGCCCAAGGATTTGCAATGTTAAAATCTCCCAAGGTGCTTCTAAAACATAGCTAGTCAGAGTTAAGATTGTTAACAGATCTTCCCATTCCCTTGTACTCTGGCAAAAACTTCAAAAGTAGAGGGATAAATGAATAATGTGACTCTTTTTTTCCTGCCACAGTGCCGACATGTAAAAGACACACATCTAGCTCTTTTTTAAAAAAATATTTATTTATTTATTTGAGAGAGAAAGAGCATGAATGGGGGGAGGGGCAGGAAGAGAGGAAGAAGGGAAACAGACTCCCCGATGAGCTCAGAGCCCATGGCGGCTCCTATCTCTAGACCCAGAGGTCATTACCTGAGCCAAAACCAAGAATCAGAAGCTCAACCTACAGAGCCACCCAGGCGCCCTGACACACATCTAGTTTTAAGATGATTTTCACTAATGCATTTTATCAAGTAGACATTATTTTGGATTCACAAAGGCCTCTATTAAAATGTAATCCACTATGAGGCAATTAAACATATCAGTCCTTCCATAGCTTAGTATGCATGATTTTACAACCTCATCCTTTCAATAGGAAGCCAAAATTGGTAGGGGACTTTGGCTATGGGAAAAGTGTGAGGTAATTTTCAATGATTGGTGCAGTTTGGGTTTTTCAGAGGCACTGTGATGGCCAAGGGGCAGAGCCATGAAGGTAGGGACTTGGTAGATAGAGAAGAGATTTCGGGATTTGAGAAAGTGACACCAAATAGGAGATGGAGAAGCAGAATTCATGTGTTCACTCATTTTTCCCACAAGTGTTCTTTGAATTCGACTTTCAGCTGAGCAAATATTTATGCAAGCCAAGATTACGCAGCCTAAAAAGGATTGCAGTTTACTGGCCAGCAGTTGTTATCACTTAATCATTTTGCCTGGGATCATGATAGTTAATAATTAGTTGGGGCTACTAGTAACTGTCTTACCTTTGGAATCTGATTTAAAGGTCTAATTTATTCCAAATTTTAGTTTCAATATAACTCCTTCAAGATGTTTACCAAATCACATATCCATGATTATTTATTTACTTGATGTGTTTTTTCTTTGTATCAACTTACCATTTATATCTAAAGACATTTATTTAAAAGTAAAGTTAAAATCAGTACCGTAAGTGAAAAATGAATACCATCTGCCACATGTGTATGGTATTAGTTGCAGTTCCTGGTCAAGGTGCAAGGATGACTTCCATATTGTCAATAAAGGGTTTCAGCAATCATTAGAAAGCTGTTAAAGATATATTTTCAGCAAGTTGTTTTCTCCTTAACCCAAAATACCCCCAAAAATATTATTTATTAATGTTAAGTTAGTCATACACTGTGCACAATATAAAGAACACTGGGCTTAGCAAATGCACAGAGCCTACACAATGAATATTGACAATAATTCTTTGGGATTTTTTATATATTTGAAAGTATTTTTAACAACAACAAAAAGACACTTGGAACTAATAAGTGATTATAGCAAGGTTGCAGGATACAAAGTTAATATACAAAAGTCAATTGCTTTTCTTATCTGTTAGTAATGAATAATTGGTATTTGAATTTAAAACCTAATACCCTTTACATTAGTATACCAAAAACGATTGACTTGTGTGTCATCATTGGTAATTAGAACAAGCTTTTCCAAAGAGATAACATTCCCAGAGTGCCTAAATTCCCAGTCCTATCTGCAAAAGCTTTTCAACCCAATGTGTAGCTGAGTACATATACTCACAACTACACAATGTAAAATGCTTGGTCCATCTGTATACATTTCCATTCATTTCTCATAAAAGGAAGGACTCTCTGAGTTCTGAGTTGCTTTTATTTGGATCCCTCTGCCTTAATATTTTTTCAGAAAAAGGGCAGAGATTCCAGATTGTTGGGACAGATGGGAAAGCTCCCTGAGAAATACATAGCATCTTAGACCCAGAATAGGTGGTGGTTTTCAGGGGAAGACTTCATTTGGGGGTAAATCTCTGGCGATTACATGGTTGGAAGTTGGGAAGCTATCGGTAGGTTTGGGAAGTTTTTATTTTTCTTTTGATAAGAGGTTCTAATTTATACCAGTATTCTTAAAATATGAGAACCATAATTATGGCTTATATTTAATGGTTGGTTCTTACATGCCACAAATTAAATCAAAGACTTGGTGTTTGTCCAGTTAATCCCCAATACCACCCTAAGAGATAAGTACTATTATTATCCCCTTTTACAGAAGTTTTAAGATTAAATAGCTTAAGTAACTTGCCAAAAATCATGGATTTAGTAAGTGGTTATGCCTGGATTTAAATTGATTTAGTCTAATAATAGACCTCAAAAATCTGAATGTGCAATATATTTCTTAAGAAAATGGCTCAAATAAGGGGAAAGAAATTTCAATATCAGCCTTTATTGGGCTTGTTTCCATAAATGGATAATGTGGTTGAGAAAACACAATAATTTGGGACTCCAGATAATTCAGACTGGGAAATACTATACTTAGCAGAAGAATCCAAATCACTATCCAAAAGCCAAAACTAGGGGTTTATTGGTCTGAAAATTGTGCACAGTCACCCCAGTTTTAATTGTAAGAGCTCAAAGAGAAAGCAAAAACATTTTTCTCCAAATTGACTTACACATAGTAATTGTTTTCCAGGTCACATCCATTGGAGCTTTCCTTTTCCCTTGTATTAAACGAACCTTGGCTGAAATAATACTTTGTTTCCTGTTTGATTCTTTTGTAATGAACCTGTGCTGAATACTGCAAAGAATGCTGTGAAGAGAAGAGGGCAAAAAGCGGGGAACAGGGAGTGAATGACTTATCTGGGCATTAGCCTCTTGGATCTTTGATCTGGAGAGCCCTCTGATCAATGCAGAGTGCAGAGGTGTAGGTCAGGCATTGAGATACTTTGCTAACTGTCCCTGGGGGTGGGGAATGAAGGGGGAAGGAGACAGTGGGCTGGAGGAGAGGAAGGGAGAGGGCGGGGAGAGACCCAGCAGGGAGTCTGCACAGTGGAGTTCATACCCTGGCTATAGAACCTGACTCTAAGGCCGTGATGCAAAGCCCATCACAAAAGCAGGACTAGCCCTGTGAGCCTCTAGAACTTAGTTCTAAGCATCTGTGATCTGCCTCCTGAACATTTGTATCTCACTATAGAAAGGATGAAACAGCTGCACATGTTATCTTCAGTGCTGTAAACCTGTCATCAGCCCTGCATTGTTTACATATGGCTACAAGGTCTTTAAGCCCAGGATCCCTTAGCTATACAGCAGGGACAGATATTTACATGACAGCTGTGTCAGTTGGAAGCAGCCCTGTGAGCTTGTTTGTTTCACTAAAGCTTCAGTCACCACCACTTGCCCCTCCCCCACTGCCCCAAAGACACAAATCTAATTCTACCCCCCTTTTTAAAATGAGCTCCATGTTAATAATAGAACTGCAGTGCAGATGCTCAAAATGGAAATAGCTGGCATTTCCCTAACAAGACTCATAATTCTGCTAGAAATAATGGATTTCAAGTGAAATAGCTTGAGTCCAAAAAGAGTGGTTATAATTCATGACCAGGCGCCCAAATGAAATCAAAATCTGGGAAACATGCAAAGTGCTAATTTTCTACATCAGTGGAATTTATCAAGTTCCTACTGATTAATTTGAACAGTGGTTTGGTTGTTCAATTGATAGAGCTTTGTTTGCTTTGCAAAGACATCTGAATGACATTGATTCAAATATTATTGCAACTTCCTAGTTTTATGAAAAGCTTTTGAAACTGGAAACCAAAACCCTTCCGAATCACAAGTGGATCATATTAAATGTTTTTATTTTTATTTTTATTATTCTTTACTGTTTGTGGGCGAGACTTCTGTTTACTTCACCAGTGAGGTGAATAGCAATACATTTTTGGAGAACAATTACCGTGCAATTCTCAAGGAAATGAAGCTTAATTCATTTCTGTTGCTTTAGTTTATTATTAGCTTTTCCAAAGAAAGTACTTATAATATGATAATGACTATTTACAATTAGCTTGGTTGAAAAATAAACCATTTCTAAAATGCTTACAAGTAGTTTAACATGGATAGTATGCCCTGTAATCTCTTTCCCACTATCTTATGACATATCTCACAATGCCTGGTCCCAATAGGTTGAATAATGACCCCTGCCTCCAACAGTGCGGTGTGCATGTCCTCCTCTCATCCTGGAACCTAGGAATGTTACTTTATATGGCAAAAGGGACCTTGGGAACTGTGATTAAGTTAAGGATCTTGAGATGAGAAAATTATCCTGAATTATCTGGGCAGACCCTGTGTAATCACAGATGTCCTTGTAATAGGGAGGCAGCAGATTAGAATGATAGAAGGCTGTAGGATGATGAAAACAGATTTGACCATGTCACTCTGCTGACTTTGAAAATGGAGAAAGGGGCTGTGAGTCAAGGAATGCAGCTTTATGAGCTGGAAAAGGTGAAGAAACAAGACACCAGGCACCAAATTGCTTAAGCTAAGTCCCTCATCACCAAGCTGAAACTCAACTTGATTAAAATTTCAGTTCTCCCAGAAATGGAATCTTAAACCAGCCAGTGAGGAATCTCGCCTGCTCAGCACTAGTTAGGCAACCCAATAGACTCCTGCCATTCCCTGAAAGTAAAGTAACCTTATAATAACCAACCTGCAGTGTATCTTCCTAGTTTCTGCTCCCTTCTGCCTGTAAAAGTCTTTCATTGTGAGCAGCATCTTGGAGCTCCTTTCTATCTGCTAGACCGGATGCTGCCTGATTCATGAATCCTTAAATAAAGGCAATAAGAACTTTAAAATGTACTCACTTGATTTTTTTTTAACACCCTAGAGCTTTCTAAGGGAGTGCAGCCCTGCCCACACTGTGGTTTCAGCCCAGTGAAATCCAGAGCTGTAAAGTAAAAAAGTTGTGTCGCTTTAAGTAACTAAGTTTGTGATGATCCGTTTCAGCACCATAGGAAGCTAATACCCGTGTCACCCTGAATACTTATAGCAATTAATGCCCTTAGATAAGTAGAGGCAGTGAATGTTTCATTTGAAATGGAAAATATTGACTAAGATTTAATACGTTCAAGGTAACTTAAGACATAAGATTTCTTAGTCCTTTTAAAGTGAAACCCAGTCTCTTACTCTGGAGCCTTGTTAGGCGATTTGGGATTTTGTTAACTTGAACACGGTTGGCCCCGAAGCAGTGTGCCTTTGGAATACCCAAAGGTTGTGAAAAGGACCAAGAGAAGAAATGAGCTGTTTGATTATTCAGGAAATTATGAATAGGTGCTATACAGTTCACATCCTATCATTATTTATCCCATTCATCGAGTTAGCAGTTTCAAATTGCTAATTAAGGTTCATGTTTCTTTAAGTCTTCAAAAAAAAATTCCAATATATCAATACTCTAAATCCCTACATGTTACCTTGTAAAACTAGGGGAGAAATTTCCCAAAAAGGCAAGAACCTGAAACATGAGTTTTGAAGTCAGCAAACCACTTAGGTCCAAATCTCAGTGCTACCATTTACTGACTCTGTGACCTTGAGGAAGCAACCAGATCTCCCCAAGCCTTGGTTTTATCCTCTATAAATAAGGAAGTACACCTTCCTGTTGGTTTACAGTGGAGATCAAATGAGATAGAGTGTGTGTAGAGATTATCTAAAATTATCAGTCATATGGCATCATCTTATTTAATATTGGAAACTTTCACACACCCATCTCAGAAAGTCCTGTCAATCCAGGAAGGCTCAGGATTTGACTTGAAGCCCCAAACCTGCACTAAAGTTTCTAGAGGAAGAAGATTGGTCTGGTTGAGAAAATGTGTCCCTTCTCTGTGGTCGAGGAGTGAAGAATCTAAAACCCAGGAATGGACTGCATGAAGGCCAGAAAAGCTGTCTTTTTTCTCCTGGTGGCATCCACACCTGCTCTTCTCTCTTCTTCTTTTACTTAATAACACAAGGCTATTATTTGCTGTGCAAATATTCTCTACTGGAAAGGCATGGTTTAAAATGATGACAGCTTTAGGAAGCTTGCAAAAGATTGGGATCTCAGACAAAAGAAAATCTCTGTATCGCCATTCCATCGGGGAGGTGGGTTAGAAAGCAAAGTAAATTCTATCTGATTATTGTTCTTTGGCTCATTCACATATACCTCTACATAAGAAAATAATTAGCTAATCATTCACTGACGCTTTTTCTCCTAATCATCTAGAACTAGGAGCCAACGAAGGCTTGAATGTAGACTTGGTAGAATTTATCTACTAATTAATGACATTCGGTCTTCATTGAGCTCATTTTCAGAATGGGTTGGGACTGGTCATTGTGAGAAGAACAGCGAAACACAGATGAAGAATCCCAAAATGTTATCTCACTTCTGCCATTATATATATACATATATATATATAGAGAGAGAGAGAGAGAAACTCTGCATATATAAATCTCTAGTTTCTTCATTCGTAAAATTAACATAAACTTACCCTCAGTTCAAGATTGTATTTGCAAAAGTGCCAAGCATACAGTGTATTCACTTCTCAGAGTGTTCTCTCTTCTTTTCCTTCTGGAATGAAGAGTACAGACATTAGCCCACAAACCCACATATGCAAAAATCATAATGAAGATTTATTAATTTTTCTAGTACTCAGTGTTTTTAGTACATAATGTAGATTTATTAATTTTTCTAGTACTCGGTATTGAACTCCAGAATTTTGAGTTCCTATTTCCTTAAGTTGGTAGAAACTGCCATCTGGATCCATCCTTCAGAAGCAATGAAAACTATTCTCCTGGGAACTAAACTGCCAGAGTTTCAGTCCCGACTCCACCAGCAATTATTTCTAAGACCTTGGCCAAGTTATTTTATTCTTTTGTACCTTGACATATTCATCTGGAAAGGTTATAACAGCAGTAACTCCATCGTAGAGTTTTGTGAAGATCTTGTGAATTAAACCACAGAAAATACATAGGGGGCTGACACGCAGCAAGCCCTTTAATAAATGCTAGCTAGTTTTGTTTATCATTATTATGTAATCATTCCACGTTGGCTGAAAGTTGGTGGGGAGGGCATGTGCAGGTCTGCATCTCAGATGCTAAGTCTCCATATGGACCTGAATCCTGGTCCTGGAGTTTAGGACCTCCATCATTCCTCATAGGAGCAGACCACCTCACATCTGGGGTCTACATGCTTTCCCCGCCTCTCAAGACACACCCCCACGTAGACCAGAGGGACTCACTGGGGCTGCCTGACACTTCGTGTACCTTGACAAGTCACACAGCCAGCTCTCTTGCAAGAGCTTTCTCTGCTTTTAGAGCTCTCTCCAGATTCTGCTGATGATATCTATCTTCCCAGATCGCCCTAGAGCCAAAGGTCAGAAGGTATTTTCCTATGTTATCTCGAAGAAGCCTTATTATTTGTGCATTTAGACCATCAATCAGTCTGAAATTGATTTTCAAATGTACCATGAGGTAGAGGGTAGAGATTAATATTTTTAAAATATGGATATTGAACTGACTCAGCAACATTTAGGAAAGAAGGCCATCTTCTCCCCACTGCAGTACAATGTAACTATTCTAATAATACCAGTAGCCATATACATGTGGGCTTTCTATTTTATTTCTCTTCTATTAATCTATTTGTCTAAACTTAGACCAATGCCACACTATTTTAATTGCTATAGTTGTATAGAAAATCTGATAATCTGATAGTGTAAATCCTTTGGATTCTTCTTTGATATTTCTGGACCATTCTTTAGGCCTTCATATTTTCCACATATAGTTTAGAATAGACTTGCCCATTCACACACACACACTCTCTCTCCCTCTCTCTCTCTCATACCACAAAACTACTGGGAGTTTGATTAAGATTTTTTGACTCCATAAATTAACCTGAAATATATCTTTACAATAATGAATCTAATCAATGAACATGATATATCCCTTCATTTACTTAGATCGTTAAAACCTCTGTATAACTTCTGTTGAGTTATAGTGTTTTCATTTGATTTATTCCTACATATTGTGTGTTTTTGGTGCTGTGTAAATGTTAAAATTTTATTTTCTACTGTTTTGTTGCTGATATGTAGAAATACAGTTTAATCTTATATAATATCTTATATGTAGTGACCTTGCTAAACCCATTTATTAATTTTATTAATAATTTAATATTAATTAATATTAATTCTATTATATTAATATAATATAATAGAATTAATATTAATTCTATTAATTCTGCCCATAGATTCCTTTGGCATTTTCTAGGTACACAAGCATGTTATTTGCATTTAATGAACATTGAATACCCTTCTTTTCGATCTGTGTGCCTTTTATTCTAATTTCTTGCCTTACTGCACTGAATACGAATGTTAGTACCATGTTAGTACAAAATATGTTTTGACATCATCTTCTAGTTCACTAATCTTGTCTTTTGCTATGCCTGATGCTGTTAAGTCATCCAGTTAATTTTAGATATTTTTTTCAGGCCTGAAATTTCTATGTGATTTCAAGATTTCAATTCTCTGGTGAAATTACCTTTTCATCTATTTTTCTGTCTTTTCCTCTGTTTTCCTAAACATACTATTATAGTTATTTAAAAATCTTTGTGTAGTAACTTTAATATCTAGGTGAGCCTGGATTCTAATTTTTAATTCTAATTTCTAGCCTCGAATTTTAAATTCTAATTAAATTAAATTAAATTAAATTAGAAATGAGCCACTATTTTTTTCTCTTAGTTATATGGTCCTGTCTCTGGGCATTTCTAGTATTTGTTTATATGGAATAACAGACATTTTATGTAAAATAACTACAGTGGCTACAAATGATATTAATTTTTTTCAAACAGGAATAAAAGTTTCCCATTCTCAACAGGTGGGGTTAGGGAGCTAATCACCTTAATCTAATCCAGAAACTGTTAAACTGGTTTGTGGTTTTTGTATTAATACATTTACATTTTGTTCAATGCCCTTCATATGTCATAGCCCTCCAGAGCTTTCAAATAAGAGCCTGGTGCATTTCTTGAGTTCCTTCCCACTGACAGGTTCTGAACTCTCCCCTTTGTTTTGCAAAGATAAGAGTAAGAAAATTCCACCCTGCTTCTCAGTGGTCTATGGCTTAGCTTCTTATTCCCCTACACTGTGTGCCTTCAGAATTCAGCAAATGACTTGCGGGGGAACCTGTCAGGAGTTGGAGGCCACTCAACTCTCCAATTTTTTCACTCCAGCCCCATAAGGTCTTTAAAAGCCCTCATGGTTTCTCTCTCCCCAGGAGTATCTTTCTACCCAGAGACATCTTAGATCTGTCTCTATCCCACACTCAGAAATGCCAAGTGCCTCCCAAGCAAAACTAACTACAGATTGCAATTCTTTTTATGAAATTGTAACTCCCCTTATTCTGCTTGCTTAAGGAACTGTCTGACACCTTTCAAAAGATGACTTTTGTATTTTAGATAGCTTTTCTAGTTGTTCTTAGTGTGTGCACTGGCCTGCCACAAACTACCCTATCTAACCAGGAAATAGAAGCTTCTGTGGATTTTGAGAGCTACTCCTTAGACCTATTTGAAAGAATAGTTCTTTTTTTAAAAAAGGAGGCTTCAGGCAAGATACACCCTATGGAAGTGTGACAGAGGTGAATTAGTCCCAGACTCTTAAGAATAAAGAGACCTATCTAACGCAGAGGCTGGCCACTGTGAATGACTAGATCTGTATCCAGCTGATTCTTAGTTGGTTCATTTTTAGTGACATCTTTTAATGCCTATGTAAAAAGTTTCTATAGGGATTAGAACAAATTCTGCCTTGTTTTCGCCTTTCTCTACTGTCTGTTAAGAAAGTATTGTCCTAAATGTGTGTTCCATTGCAATTTAAAATGGCTAATTATTATGGACTATAACCATTTCATCTGGGGCACTGCCCTCAAATTTCTGGAATTTACTAGTTAAAATGATCTAATGCTATTGATCCCACACACATTTTTTTTTCTAGAAGTCACTTATTATCACACATTTTACCCCATTTTATCACTTCCCCCCAAATTCTTCTCCGGACCAGAGTTTGACTTCAGACCATATGAAGATTCAGACAAAATGAAGACATATGATGCTATATTTCCAAATTAGAGTCAGTTGATATAAACTGTTTTTATGCATAAGCCTTTTTTTTTAACTTTGGCAAGTTTTTATCATTATTTTTGTGTCTTCTATGTCCCACCTTTGAGTTATCAAATTCTGACTGGCAGGGACATTGAACGATGCTGACTATATACATAGGCTGGCTATCCAAAGCAATTCCCATATAATTCTTTCCCATAGCATTATATCTTGGCATAGTGCTAGCAAGTACGCAGTAGATTTATAATGCCTATTAATGTCATTTGAAGAGAGAAGTCAGTGTCCATGCAAATGAGGGATTAATGCTGATCCCCAAATGAAGTGTTGGTGCAGCCAAATGCTCTGACAGCAATGCCTTGCAGCCAATTTAAAGGGCATTTGAATCATGGTATGATAAATTGCCCCCACATAGGGCTGTGCGACCTCTCAAAAACAGGAGAGGCCATCCATCCAAAAAGATACAACCATTTGGGAACCTGAAACCTTTGGTTTGGCTAAGAGAAAAATCTACCCAATCTCATGTGTATTTTTAAGGCAGGAGTTTGGCCTCTATCCCTAGCCTTGAGATGAGTCCGTGCCTCACTTCTCTGTGCATAGGTGACTTTGGCAGTGATGTGCAATGATGTGGAGGCACCATAGCTTTCATGTTCCATGATGGACTGGTAAGACTTTGCCACAAACATAGCCCCTTGACATTTTTGAAAACATACTGCAGCATACAGGAAATTCACTATTGCAATAAACAGAAGTAAGCCTCTCTGACCAGAACATTGCTTAGGAAGTACTGGATTTACATAAACAAGTAGGTCAATATGATTGGCCTCATTGAAGTATCAAGTCTCATTTTGCATTCATTTTTTGTGTTAGGTCATGGTAATTTAGAAGCAAACAAAATATATTAGACTATTTACTTCAAAGTATCAAATGTAATTATCACTTAGCGATTTTTCACTTTTAAGGGTCACAAAGAATACCTAGGACCTGGAATAATTTGTTCTCATCATAGTTGGCATTTTGCTTTGAGATTCTGCTGTGCTTTTATGACACAAATAAAAGGTAACAAATCATCTCTTCTACCCAATGTCCCACCCTTTGCCTCCTCCATGCTTGCCAAGGGATACCTTGTGTAGTCTTTTCTGGTAATCCAAGGCAAATACAGATCTAAGACCCTGTCTCAATTCAGCCTCTAATTACGATGTTTTAGTGGCTCATCAACTGTCTTTACAACACAAATGAGAAACACAAAGACTTTTATACATGACCTATATTTAATCTACATTTTTTTAATTTATGTATTTTACTTCCAATCTGTGAAGCAGTTATCTGCTATTGTAATTTAAATATGAATTCAACTGGAGACCCACACTCTGTCTTAGAAGGCATTGTAACTTAATGAGTAAATAAGTATTAGCGTGTCTTAAAACTGCACCTTATTGACCGGGGAGACAACAGGGAGCTATAATGACTGATTATGTAAATCCTCAGTTATAGATTGTCACCATACTCCATAATGTCATTAATTTACATTAATGTCAGTCTTTTCTTCCCAGGCACCTATTAATTAGCTATTCCTTGACACATTCTAATGCAGACTTTTTGTGAGTCATTAAAGTCCTTTGTGTGAAGACCTCCTTGAAGACCTTCTAGTTTGTGTATAATTGACAAATCAGATGACAGCTTTTACTGTTGATCATAAAACTGCAGCCAATTCACTTGGGTGGTGGATTTATGTTTTGAAACCTTTCCTTCAACGTTTTTGTAGAGAAAAAGTTTAAATGCAGGTACATTTTATTTATTAGATGGTCTAAAATATGTCCTTTTCTGCAAGGTCAAGTTCAGATGAGTTATCAAACAGAATGCACAATGCTTTTGGAGACTTTACCATCACAAAAGCTTCTCAAAAGCATCCACTACATATGAATTCTCTAAAAAAAAATCTTATGTTTTAGATGGTTTTCAAAACCAGCAGTTAAAAGTATAGACTTTCATGGGTTTAATACAACATCTAACTGAATTCAGCCCTCTGAACATCCAATGCCTGGCAACATCTACCTCCTGGTAAAAGGCAACATCATTTGGTTTCAAGGTAGTGCTTACAAACCAAGGGTATTCAAGGCCTCAGATTGTCTCAGTTTTGTCTTTGTTTCATTTAAATGAATTACTGTATTAATAATCATTATAATCATTCATTAATTCCTTGATTCATTAAAAAATATGTGGTAAGCATGAGCTCGATGCCCAGAACTACGTAGACTGCAGTGAACAAAAGAGACCAAAAAAAAAAAAGTCTTTGCCTGCAAGCAGCTTACTTTCTAAGGGGGAGAGGAGCTAGATAATAAGCAAAAAGTCACCCAGAACTTTAAAAGATACTGAAGTGTGGAGTGGAGCAAAGGAGAAGTATAAGAATGCAATAAAGGCAAAGAACGGGGTGGGATGGGGAGTAGTAATTTTAAATAAGGGGATCAAAGAAGATATCCTTGAAAATGGGGGTATTGGACAAAGGTTTGAGTGAGAAGAGGGAGATTTGGTCATTTAAGTTGCTCTTTAAAGGGAGAAATAACTCCCGGGGAAGAGTAAATCGGGGGCCTTCAACTGTACTTTAATTTGTGTCTCTGAATCTATTACTCACAAGATCATATGGCTTGTAAGATAATTTAAAAACATTCACTGAAAGAAAAAATGTTGACAAAACAACATTCTTGATAGACAGTGTTCATTGCCTGTCCAGGATCTATTCTCTTCTTCCTCTCCCCTAACTGACTCTATTTTCTAGGATGGCATTAGCCCTATCTGAATAACTCAGCTTCCCTATATATCCACCAAGGAATGTACAACAGGTCTGTACCAAGTTACTGGGTGGCACTTGTGGGAAAGTTTGTGAAAGGAGGAAGGTTCAAATGGCAGGTATCTTTTTGCATTTCCCCTTTGCCTTTGTCTCCTACTCTTCTATTAGGAGGGGCAGATGCCTGGGGATAGAGCAGACAGCTTGCAACCATGAGGATGAAAGCTGTTCATTGACTGTGAAGAAGCAAAGAGAGAGGAGGAGACTGGTTCCTTATGGCATTATAGACACACCATGCAACACTTGGGCTCCCTACTCCGGCCATCTCATGGTTTGAGAAAAATAAACATCTATTCAGTTAAGACACACCATTTGTGCTCTGTTACATGGAGCCAGACAGAATCATTATTGTTATAATTTTTACTTCAGTGATATATTTTTTTTATCCCCAGCCCTCTACTTGTTATTTCTGTTTCTTTCATTTCCAAAGGTAGCAATCTTGGTCTGGCATTTCTGATACTTGCATGGAAAGTTGTTTTCTAAATCACGATAGTAGAATTTTTTTGTCAGTCTTTATTATCCACAAAGGCTCCCCTTGTGGGTAATGTTAAGGTGACCCCCTATATTTGAAATAAAATCAAGGTGACTAGCTTCCTTGAGGATTGTGTCCTACATGCTAATTGCATTAGCTGTCACTTGATTCGGTGAAATGACTGGCCTGAGATATACTTACTGCTACTTATTTCTTCTACAGTCTCCATATTTATATGAAAGTTGTTTGCCATCTATTCAAAGTTGTGAGAAGCTGACTACCTAATATGATTTTGAGGGCCAGAATCCAGTTCCATTCAAATATTAGTACTTATAAAATCAAAAATGCATGACTTTCTGAAAACACTTGGACTCAAATAGCCCTATCAATCCAGTTTTCTCCCATGCCATCACCAGAGATTCCTTAGGAATTTGGGTAAGTTTGGAGTTCTTGAGCATTTTGATTCATCTAGGATATAAATTTCTTAGGGACACTATCCTAAAATCATTTTTATAGTCCAAGTGATGAAAAATAGCTAGCATCCTGTTTTAATACATTATCAGTGAAGCACCTAATAATTATCAATGGGCTAAACATCAGTTTCTTTTGTGGGTGGTTCTCTGAACTATATGTTAATTGAATGTGATAACTGAATATTATCTATATTATAGATAACTATATGATAATTGAATGCAATGGGATCATCCAATCATTAAGTGGAATATTGTGAAGATGGGCATTAAGATCTGTGCATAGCACTTAATAATTCTTTTTATCATCTACAGATAATCAAGACTGCCCAAAGATAGATTCATCTCTCCTTTTGTTTCCCTAAGCTTTCCCCCCTCTAATTAGCTCCATAATCTTGCTTATATCTCCTGTAGGGATCTGCTTCCAGTTTGGCCTCTTCATAAAAATAAGTTGAAAATCAATTTTCAAATTCTGATTTCTCATGCACTTACTGTTTTTTTAAAAAGATTTATTTATTTGAGAGAGAGAGAGAGAGAGAAAGAAAGCTCAAGTGGAGGGATAGGCAGAGGAAGAAGGAGAGAGCGAATCCAAGCAGACTCCCCTCTGAGGGCTAAATGCAACCCAACCCAGGGCTGGATCCCAGGACTCTGAGATTATGACCTAAGCCTATATCAAAAGTCAGATGCTTAACTGACTGAGCCACCCATGCACTTATTGTTGATAAATAGCTATGCCAACTTTTGTATCAGAGGGAGGCATTTGTGCTGTCCCTATAATTGTAAAGGGTCCGAAATGGTCTCTTTATTTAAGGTACACACAGTTTCATTAAAAGGAGGGATGATTACAGTGGGTGTGTAGAAAGCATGACAAATAAGATGCACAAAGCCTCTCGCAAGAAGACATTCTCCATGTGGAATCTAAAGTCTAGGATAAGGTGGGACTGAGATGTGCTTTGCAGGAAGGGTATAAATACACTGCTCAGAGGTGCAATGGAACTTTAATCTTAATGGTGATAAAGAGAGCTACCACTGACTATTTACTGTGGGCTAGACATTATAGAAAGCATTTTCAAAGATCATCCCATGAAATCTCTATCACACTATATTGGAGTGAATCTTAATTTTCACTCCCATTTTAGAGAAGAGAATATTGAGGGTTAGAGAGATATCTGCCCAGCTAATTACCTAGCTAATAAATGATGAAGATGGGCTATAAATCCAAGCTAGTATGACCCCTGATCTGTTTTAGCTCTAAGCAGGAGGACCTGAAAAACAAATTCTATCTCCTTTTGATCCATTTACCATAATTTACAATTGTTAGCTCTTAAATTATGCTCAGATTCATGAACCAATACCCCTGGATTTCAGTATGATGGCTTTAAAATCAAGGAACTCTGCGCTTGGGCTTACTTAATGGGCTGATAAACTGCCAGGACTGTGAATTCATTGTTAAACATTAGCCTGGAAGTGAAAGATAAGAATGCACATGCTTTGTCTACAGATGGAGCAAGTTGTCATTCAAAGCTGCAAAATATAGCTAAGGAGTTTAAGAACTGAGGGGAACATAAGTTCAAGACCCAGGAGGAGAACATGAGACTAGACAATATGCCAATTAATGGAATTAAACTGAAAAGATTTAAAATGAGGTCCCCTCAGGAGACAATGTAAAAGAAAAGGCAGTTAATTCAATAAGGACAAAAGGATAAGCGAGCTAACTATGAGAGGATCAGAATATTTAAAGTTGATAGTGTCTTAAGAATTAAAGAACACTGGCTTGTGATTGCTGTGAATTTATTATGCCCCAGTAGCTCGGTCTAATTTGGTCCCTTCATCCTCTGAACAAATATGCTCATCCTGAGATTCCAGGACAAAAGAAATAATCCTTTTTGTTGCAGTCAAGCTATAAAAGTGATTATGATCAACAGCCATTCACAGAGGAATAAATAAAGGACCCATCCATCATGCTAGTAAAGTTTTCTGTCCATCTGTCATGTTGCATTTTCAAAGACTATTTCACCACATTTTAGTTGTGTTAAAAGGTGTACTTAAAAAATACATTTTATACTTGGAAACTCCCCAGTACACAGAGAGTTTAAATGTATGGATGTAATTTCTCTTTTGCTAAGCAGGTTTTAGAGTGCCAAAGGCATGGTAGGGGGTAGTTAATAGAGTGTAATAAAGTGAATCTGTATGTCTCTGTAGCACATAACTGAAAACATGAATTTAAGAAATTCTGTTATAGGCTGCATTCTCTAGAAAAGCAGTTGCTCAGTGTCATTATTCAATTGTGTGTCAACAAATGTGCCTCTAAAGACCAGAGTCTAAACACTACAGCAGGGAGTAGGTTTAAAATGCTGCACACAATGCAGAGGCACCAAAATCCCTTAACTGAGTTTTGGCAGGTGCACACTTAGAGGAATGGCATTGGGAGAACATGGGACTGGTGGAGGCAAATAACATTATCTGAGATCAGAGGGATGTAAACTACGAAGAACCATTTATGGGGAAGAAAAATTTTTAATCAATGAACATCAATGAGGCTGAAACAGTGCAATTATATTTAGAAGCTTCCCCATCTGATATTTATACCTGGAGACTATCAGTCTTTATAATTGTTCTGCAGCTGATAAATTGTACCCTTTTATTTTTTATGAAGCCCTGGTCTACACAGATTTCATCATCTGAAAAATTCAAGAGCAAGACCAATAAATTTGATGGATTTGGGTTGTTTTTTTTTTTTGGTGTGAATGATCTAGATTTTCTGGCAAATCAGTTATACACGTACATAATTTTCTTTTGCTCTACTTCACTAAGCCTATGTGTACATATAACTAAAATTAGTTCCTTAAATGTGGCAAAAAATGTTGTTAGTTTGTAAAGAAATATAGTAGTGTCTTAAATTCTGCAAATTCTCTGCTCTAAAACATTTCTTTAAAATACTTAGTTCAAACTAGGGGTAGAGGATGGAGATTCTTCTCTATTAAACATAGTCCTTTCTCCCCTGTTTTTTGTTTGTTTGTTTGTTTTGTTGGTGGTGGTGTTCACCATAGAGTTTAAGGAACTCACCACTCAGGTTATTGATAGAAGTGGATTATTACAGAATTTCTGACACCCACTAACTCCCATGAATCTTAGCATTTAACTAATAGTAAAAGGGGACTCTCTTGGTTCTGCTGGAATCCCTCCAAAGCTTCTGAAGAGGTCCTTCTCAGGATTAAGTCTGACACTGCCATAGGTTTACTTGCCTGGAATTTTTAAAATACTTTCTTATAAGAATTTATAAACTTACCCCCAAAAGTCCAACAGTAAGAACCTAGAGGTGAACTTGAATAAAATACACCTGAAAGTTGAATACACACTTGAAAGATGGTTTATGTTTGGCATAGAGCTCTATACTTCAAGCTCTATACTTCAGTTCCCACAAGGGAATGCCAATGTCCACAGGATTCAGTAGTTGTTCTGTTTCACTGTGGGCATCAGATGAAGAAAAGGGCCTTTGTACCTTACAGAGCTCTAGGGACATTTGGTTCAACACTTCTCTGTAATCCAGTAGCATGGAGGAACTAGAGGATCTAGTAAGTGGGTAATTAAAATACTCTGCCTAGGAAGTGCATGGTACTATGGTAGGTATAAGAGAATAAAAAAACTAAGAGATAGGATTCTTCACCAGCTAGAATACACGTGTGTGGCAACCTGAGCTAAGTGCCATGGGGTAGTGAGGTAGGAAAGTAACTAACAACTTCACAAAGGTTTTTAACCTTAACCCGACAGTCATTTCTTTTGGCAGGGGAGATGGGGGCAAAGGGAGGGTAGGGGATTAGTACATTTTAGATGCTGTATGAGAACTTTATCAATTTTAGGTAATTAATGCGACAAATAATAGAAGTTTTAGATGTTAGTGCTGAAAAGGTAGAGAGTTATCGTGGATTTGATGATCTGGAAAAGGCTTCATGGGATGGCTCTAAGACAGGGTAGAGTGAATGGAAGTTGAAAAAAATGAGTTTAATGGTTGTAGAGGAGGAAGGCAATTGAGTCAGAGAGTAGTCTAAGTAAGGTAAGGTGGGAGGAATTTGCAAAGAGTATTTGGGGAATGAGGAGTATGACAGTTTCACTGCACTTATCATTTGTCATTCCAGTGGTGCCTCACTGATCCAAAGGCCATCAATAATTCATCTGACCTGTTTACTTTGATAGCCACAGAATCAAGAGAGATCCTTTGTGATTTGAGATTCATGGCATGTAGCAAATGATCATTCAGTGGAGCCATGCCAACTTCTTGTTCTGCAAATTGCAAATGTTTCAGCTGAGTTGTTCCTCCATTGTCTTGGTCAGTGTTGAAAGTTCAATGTTCTCTTCGCATACATAGGGCAGCCAGAGCTGCTCTAATCCCAGAGAGGGTGTCTGACTCATATTGTCCAGTGATTTGTTTAGTCAGCAAGAAATTATCTTCTAATATAATTCAAAGATTGCTGACTATGAAGTCTATCCAACTTAACACGAAGCCCCCATTCCTCCTGCCAAAGAAAACTCTGTGCCATGAAATCACCCCTTCAAGAAAGTCGTTCATGTCTGAGAATTACCTCCAAGACAATTTGGTAAAAATAGAAATCAGAAAATTCAGACAAAGGGACCTGCAGCTTTAATCCACCTCTTTATTTTCTACTGCATTTGGAAATGAGGCTAACACCTCGCTGCACGGCATTGTTCAAATGAGGTGGAAGACCCGAGCTTCCCAATGGAAATCCAGAATTTACAAACATGGTGTAAGTTCCCCAGACGCTTTGTCTTCTGGGTTATTTTTTTTTTCTTTTAATATTCCCAAATAAAATCACTCCTGTCACAAGAACTGAACAAATCCCACACCTTCTCTCTCCAAGAATCTTTAAGAATGCTGAGGGAGTGCTTTGCAAACTGGGTGTTACTTGTCACCTCTCTCTCCGCTGCCACCCAGGCATTTCCTCTCGTCTCCATCCTGCGATGCTCAGGCAGCTTCCTGTGCTGCATTCAGACTCCCACCTTTCATTCCCCTAAGCACTACTGAACTAGGCTTTGGTGCTTTAAAAGGTTTAGGAAAGACTTGAGGCTATCAGAAAGGAATTAACAAAACAGCAAAACTCAGAATTCAGGTGCCCATTTCTTTTGTTCCTAAAGGTCTCCTGGCCATCCACCATCAAAGATGGGAAGATACCTTCCTGGCTTCTCTCTCTGAGGATCCCAGCCCGCTGGCACATTTTGTAGAGCCTCCCTTGTCCCTAGAAACACAGTCTTTCTGTTTTGTTCTTTCCTCCCAGTCCTTGGGGCCACCAGAGAAAACATTGCATCCTTTCATATACCTTAAGAAACCTCTCTATAGGGGCACCTGGGTGGCTCAGTCCATTGGGTGTCTGCCTTCGGCTGGGGTCATGATCTCAAAGTCCTGGGATTAAGCCCTGCATTGGGCTCTCTGCTCACTGGGAAGTCTGCTTCTCTCTCTCCCTCTGTGCACTTGCTCTCTCAAATACATACATACATACATACATAAATCTTAAAAAAAAGACAAAATCTCTCCACAAAAATTCAACCCCTCTCCTTACCATGAAGAAAAAAAAAAACTTCTGTATTATCTTTAAGACATTCCTTTTAATTATTTCTGTCTCTCCATCCCTACCAAAATCTGAAACTAAAGGGCCCTGAAAGTACATTACTTCTCCCAAAAAGTTGCTTTCATGGGCTGAAGTACAGTAATGGTTATTGACATCTTTTAGAACATCAGGAATTCTTTTCACTCCAGGTTTCAAGGTAGAACCAGGGAAGAGGCTAGAAATGGGTAGGAGGGATATAAGGAGAGTCTGGAATACTGCATCACTTAAATGGAAACTGCTATCAGATTTTAGGACCTTGTAAAGTGGAACCTAAAAGTCAAACGTGACTGAGGCTTCTAGGGTCAGCCCAGAGCTCCCTCTGAGCTCAAATGTGATAACCTGAAGCCATTTTGTCTATGTTATAAAAGACATCTGCCAGGGAGGACAAGATCTGGTATGTTCTTAGAGAAACTCCCAAACCCATCCTACAAACCCATTATCAGTGTTTTTCATCTGCAAATGTGTAGCCCTTCTATTAAAATAAGGATGTATTCCTAACTATTTCTTTCATTGCTACCCAAGTAATTTACGAAAGTCGTCTGCAAAAATAAAGGACCTTTTAGAATAGATTTCATTATATTCTATTTTTAAAAGTAGATACATGAGAAGGGCAATTAGGTATATAGAATGAGAAACATTCATCAAAGGCATTCCTGCAAATTTCATAGGAATAGTGGGCCATTCATTTTCTGGAAAAATTATATTTTAAACACCTCTGTTATACATATTCAATGAAGTACACTTTCTAAAAACCATTTTACCTTCTATCCTAAAGTGACCTAAAAACAAAGTAAAATATGTATTTGGAAGAAGGCAAAAAGCCTTCACTTTTCTGTCATACCATTGTTACTGATTCTTTTCTAAGTTTATTGTCTCCTAACTACTTTGTTACATTTAGTGGTGAACACCGTAAAATTTCACACATGGGCATCAAGACAAGTAAATGATGTTATTTTGGTGATCTTGGGAGTAAGAAATCTTTTTTTCTCCCTTTTTTATAGCTGACCTTTTCAGAAAGAAATCCCTCTTGAGAAATCCCACTTTAATTTGTTATATTTTTCAAACCAGACTGTCACATACACTTTAATGACACAGTATTTCTTAACACCTAGAAATAAAACCAACACCACTTTTGTGGTTTTTAACACTCACATGGCCTTCTACATTAAATTCAATCTTCATTAGTAATATACTATTTTATACATGTTTTCTTTTTGAGGGGTTTATTTGCACCAGGATGGATCTCTCGTTGAATAGAATTCAAGAACAAGCACCTTGGGAAATGCTATTAGCTATTACTTGGGTGGAAAAGATCTCCTTGGTCAGGAGAGTTTAATGAGGTTCACAAAGGAGTACTTTTGTGATTCCTAACATAGAAGTCAGTGGAGTTAGACCTGTTACTTTATGGGTCATGAGAGAATTTAGGTTAGTGCTGACCTGATGCATAGAAATAAAAATGTGAGAAGATACTTTTTTTTATTTCTTTACTTTTTAAAATGGCAGCATCATTCTGCACCTGGTAGTAGGGACATCTTGACCAAGTTTTTTTCTGCCCTCAAAAAACTGGCCATTGTTAAATAAATCTCTTAATTGTTCTAGCCTTCAGTTTCCACAGCTATAAAAGATGCAGATTATGTTCAACAATGTTTAAAATCCTAGTTGCAAATCATATATCTGATAAGAGACTTCTATCTAGATTATATACAGAACCCTTAAAACTCAATAATAAATAAATAACCCATTTAAAATAATAAATAAATAATATATACATAATAATAAATAAATAACCCATTTAAAAATGGGCAAAGGATCTGAATAGACATTTCTTCAAATGAACATATATAAATGATCAATAAGCATCACTAATGATGTTTAACATTATTATTAGTCTTTAGGGAAATGCAAATCAAAATCACAGTGAGATACCACTTCATATCAAGTAGGAAAACTATAAGAAAAAAGCCTTATGAGGATAAAGAGAAATTGGAACCCTCATATTTGCTGGTAAGAATGTAAAATGGTATAGCCAGTTTGGAAATAGTTTTGCAATTTCTCACAATGTTAAAAATGGAGTTGTCACATGACCTAGTAATTCAACTTCTAAGTATATACTTAAGGGAATTGAAAGCATACATCCACACAAATACTTGTACATGAGTGTTCATAGTACTATTATTCTTAGTAGCTAAAAGTGGAAACAACCTAATTATCCATCAATTGATGAATAAATGAAATGCAATATATCCATAAAATGGGATATTATTCATAAAAAATTCATAGCCATAAAAAAGTAATGAAGTCCTGATACAGGCCATAACATGAATGAAAATATTGAACTGGAAAATACTGTGCACAGTGGAAGAAACCAGTTACAATAGACCACATATGACATGATTCCATTTACATGAGAGTCCAGAATAAACAAGTCTATTGAAACAGAAATTATAGTTGTTGCTTGGGTCTAGGGAGAAGTGTAGAAGGATGAGAAGGGGAATTTATTGCTAACAGGTATAGAATTTCTTTCTTGAGTCATGAATATGTTCTAAAATTGATTGTGATGATGTTTATACCACTTTAAATATACTAAAACCCATTGAGTGTATACTTTAAGTGGGTGAATTATATGATGTGTGAATTATATTGCAATAAAGCTATTATTAAAAAAATCCCATCTATCTCTAAAACATTTTATTATCAATTATTATTATTAGATATTATTTATGTACTTGTTCTTATGAGCTACTTTTATACCATTTTGCTTCCAATAAAACTGGCTCTCCAGGTAAATTGGATATATGCTCATTTTGAAGGTATTGACACTTTTTTTTTAAATAAGGATTTTCAATAAATTACTGGTATCTCAACACCATTCTTGGCATCTATATGACACCAGTAAAATTCTTCCTAGGGCAATAGATATCTATAAACTATGATGCCTCAGAGAGTCTTAGCAATGACAAATCTTTGAAATATTAATTTTAAGTCCTTATCACAATTCCCGTAAGAAAGAGCATATCAAAAGTGATGAGTGCAGAAAGCCTTCTAAATTTTTAGTGAAAGAATAATAGAGAAATGTGTTTTCATGGATGCCATGGAGACTGGATGAAAATGGGGAGGACAGCATGGGATGAGCGTCAGGTATTAGTCACCATGGAGACTACAGTACGTTGTAGATCTCAGCTAGGTGCCTTAGATCCCATATTGATCACTTACATTCCAAAGAGGGACCGTGAGCAGAGGCTCAAGGAACTATCTAGAGGTTGCATCACAGGACATATGCTCTGCTGTTCAGGTGATAAATGTGGCAGAATCAGAAAGAAGGCCGTGATTTCATCGTAATAAAATACTATGTCCCTTTTGCACTTAACTTGGTGTATTTGTGGCACTGAACACACCATGTTTGTCAGAGGTGTCAACCATCGAAAGGAAGATGTTAGCAATAACGAGATGCTCTCCACCAGGGCCGTCAAGAGCAGCAGGTTGCAATCAGAGGAGCTGGAGGGAGGGAGAAAATAAAATGACTGCTAATGGACATGCAGGAGCTATCTTCTGGGAATTCTCGAAAACACCTGATGGATGGGATGGGAAGTTGACAGTGACCTAGGTTCTGCTTACAGAGGTGAAATTTAGGAATAACTATTAACATGGAATCAAAAATGATGAAGAGTCTGAAATTTTACTAACCCAGTATTCAGCCCAAATGCCCATTTTTTTTCAAAATCCTAAACTACTAAGAAATGGAAGCACCTTCAAGATAGAGGTTAGTGTCTCAAATAGCAAGGCTTATTATAGCTGAAGACGCAAATTTTGCAATACGTGAGTCAGCCCGTGGAGTCTTTTGTGTTAATGTGTCTCTGTACATTGGTCAGTGTGGTAACAGCTGTTACTGACAAGAATAACATCTTGGAATGGTCTTGTCTGAAACTCAGTGTTTTGTTTTGTTTTTACAGTCTTTACTGGCCTTGTTATGATTTCGCCAGCTTTCCGTGCATTTATATGTGTGTGTAGGTGCAGTCTTCGGCAATTTCCACCAAGGTCTAGATGTGGGTGCCCACCACCACAACCCGCATACAGAATATCACCTTGTTTCGGAACTTCACAACGATCCCTCATCTGACCCTTTCATAACCAGTCACCTTCCTTCCTACCCCTTTCAAATCCCTGGCAACTACTCATCTGGTCTTCATTTCTATCCTTTGCCATTTCAAGAATACTATATAATGGAATCATACAGTATGTAATATGTCGAGATTGGTTTTTTTTTTTTTTTGTCCCTACTCACTCAATTTCCTTGAGATCCATCCAAGTTATGTTTGGATAGCTTGCACCTTTCTCTTGCTGAGTAGTGTTCCATGGTGTGGAAGCACCGCGCTTTGTTTCACACTCACCCTGAAGGGCATTTGGGTTGTTTCCAGTTCGGGGCTATTACACAGAGAGCTGCTATGAATATTCAAGAATATGTGTTTGTGTGAACATAAGTTTCCATTTTTCTGGAATTAATGCCCAAGAATGCAATTGCTAGACTGTTATAAACATTTTAAGCATATGTATAGCTTTGAAAAAAAAAAACTTCCAATTTCTTTTCCACCAGAATGGCTATACCACTTGACATTCCCACCAGCAATGTTTGAGTGATCCAGCTTCTCTGCATCCTTGCCACTATCTGGTGTTATTACTGTTTTCTTTTTTAATGTTAGCCATTCCAATAACTGTGTAACTATATCTCATATGGTTTTAATTTTTATTTCTTCCATGGCTAATGATGTTGAACATATTTTCATGGACTTACTTGCCATCTATATATCTTCTTTAGTGAAATGTCTATGTATGTCTTTTGCCCAGTTTCTAACCGTATTTTTTAGCTATTGTGTTTTAATAATTCTTTGTATATTCTGATTACAATTCTTGTGTCCAAATGGATGGTTTGCAATACTTCTTACTCAGTCTGTAGCTTGTCTTTTTATCTGTTTAACAGGGGCTTTTGTAGAGTAAAAGTTTTCATTTTAATGAGATCCACTTTATCAACTTGTCCTTTTATGAATCATTCTTTTGGTGTCAAGCCTAAGAACTCTTTGGCTAGCCCTAATTACTGAAGAATTACTCCCATGTTTTTGTTTTGTTGTTTTTGTTTTTTCTAAAAGTTCTGTGGTGGGGCGCCTGGGTGGCTCAGTGGGTTAAAGCCTCTGCCTTTGGCTCAGGTCATGATCTGAGTCCTGGGATCGAGCCCCGCATCTGGCTCTCTGCTCAGCAGGAAGCCTACTTCCTCTCTCTCTGCCTGCCTCTCTGCCTGCCTCTCTGCCTACTTGTGATCTCTCTCCTCTGTCAAATAAATAAATAAAATCTTTAAAAAAATAAATAAATAAAAGTTCTGTGGTTTTCTGTTTTACACTTAAGTAGGTGAGCCAGTTTAAGTTTTGTGTTTAAGGTGTGAGGCTCGCATGAAAGTTTACTTCTTCTGCTTCTTCATGTCTCACTGCTCCAGAACCATTCGTTGAAAGTGTTACCTTTTCCACTGAATTGCTTTTGAATCAGTGTCAAAACCAGTTGGGCATATTTGTTAGGATCTATTTCAAGGTTCTTTATGCTGCCCCACCAATCCGTGTGTCTATGGTTGATATTTGTTACTGTAGCCATACAATAAGCCTTTTCATCAGGTAAATAATATGTACCACTTTATTCTCCTTTTTCAAAATTGTTTTAGCTATTTTAACCTCCGGGTACCTTTACATATAAATTTTAGAGTAAGTTTGTCAATGTTTAAAAAAAAAAACTTGTTGGGATTTTGATAGGAATTTTATTCAACCTGTGGATCAATTTGGGGAATATTGGCAACTTAACTATGTTGCGTCTTTCAATCCATGAACATTGTATTTGCCTTCACTTATTTTGGTCTTCTTTGATTTCTTTCATCAGTATTTTGTAATTTTGAAAGTCAGATTTTGTTTATGTGTCTTCAGATTTATACTGAAATATTTTATTTTGGGGGTAATTATAAAGCATATTGTGTTTTTAATTTCAGTTTCCAAATGTTCATTGTTAGTTTATAGAAATGCTATTGAGGGTTTTGTCTTTTTTATATGTTTATCTAATATTCTTCACTCTCAATGAGTTCACTTATTCTAGAAGGAGTTCTGTAGATCATGTAGTCTATAAATAGCAATGTTTTCTTTTTTCCTTTCCAGTATGAATGTCTTCTTTTTTTCTTATTTATTTATTTATTTATTTAGCTGGCTAGCTAGCTAGCTAGCTAGCTAGCTTCAACATGCTGGTCAGAACTTCCAATACTATTTTGAATAAGAATAGTGAGACCAGACTTTCTTGCTTTCTTCCTAGTCTTAGATGGAAACCATTCAGTCTTTCACCATTAAGTGTGATGTTAACTGTAGGTTTTTTGTATATGCTTTTTTTCCATTTGAGGTCATTCCCTTCTGTTCCTAGTTTTCTGAAAGTTTTTATCATGAATGTGTATTGGATTTTGTCAAAGCATTTTCTGCATCAGTTGATATGATTATGATCTTTTCCTTTATCCTGTTGATACGGTGGATTATAGTAATTGTTGAATGTTGGGTTAGCCTTGCATATCTGGAATAAATCCTACTTGTTTTTTCTTTTATATATTATCTATATAATATATATATTCCTTTTATATATTGTTGGATTTGATTTGCTAATATCTAATTGAGGATTTTTGCCTCTAAATTCCTGGAAGATACTCATCTGTAGCTCTCTTTTCTTTCTTTTTTTTTTTTAAACTATCTTTGTCTGGTTTTAGTATCAGCATAATACTAAAATAAGTTAGGAAGTGTTCCTCTTCTACTACTGGAAAAGATAGTGTGAAATTGGTGTTAATTCTTTAAATGTTTGGTAGAATTATCAAGTGATTCCATCTGGGCCTGAAAAAAATTTTGGTAGGAGAGTTTTAATTTAAAATTTAATTTCTTTAATGGTTATAAGACCATTTATGGTGTTGATTTCATATTTTGTTTTTTGTGTTTTGTAAGAAATCAAAGACCATTTTCACAGTGATATGACATGCATACTTTGGTACTGTTTCTACTTCCTGTCTCTATAGAGGTCTTCTTACCCCTAGATCTAATACAGGACCCAGGATTCCTCGTTCAGGATTCCCTTGGTCCAGGAGCCCCCTGGGTTTAAACAACAGCACTTACACCTGTTTTTTTCCTGCTTTCATAGCTTACTGCTGGGCTTGGCTGCCGGAGTTCTTAAGTAACCATATTAATAGGCAGAGATGGCCTTCTGAGGAATCATGAAAGTATGGACTGTTGCTCTGGCTAACGTAAACCTAATGTAAACCTTTCAAAGATGTTTAAAATGAATTTGGATAGTATTTTATACTCACGCTCCATTACTTGCAGAAATCCTATTTTTCAATTAATATGTTAAAAGTTTGTTCTCTGCTCTATCGTGAATAATCCAACTTCAGTTGGTCTAGTCATCAGATGTTGACTACACTTGATCTGTTAAAAATAGCAACATTTTCTCACATCAATTAGTGTCAACATAAATCTCAAAAAAAAAAAATTTAATGCTCTTCTAGACCATGAAATAAAAATGCACTTTGCTAATTCTCTTGCATGTAACACATGCAAATGTCCAATGTAGTAACTCTGCTGTAAAGATATTCTTTATAATATATCCTCAATATCCTGAAAGGATATTATATGTTAACCACACTAAATTGCAAATGATTGTTAAACTAAGAAGTACTCTCTTTGAAAGAGATGTTTGCCTTTTAAGGAGCAAAGTGTCTATTTGGTATAAACCAAAGAAATTGGGATATAACTTTGATATTTTAAACACCAGAGAGTAGGATAAGAAGGTCACTGTTTCAGTGAGGTGACCAGTGGTTTGAAATTATGTGTATGACTCCCCCACAAAAGGTCAGCTCTAACTCTTCACCATTTTGAGGGGGTTCTGTTAAGTTTTGCACCGAGGGTCCTGGCAAAGAAATCAACCTTGCTAAAATCAAAACAGCACACTAGATGGAATTTAACCCACCAGGAAAATGAGGGGCCATAGTTAGGATTTCAGCAAACTAATAGACTGTTTATTATTGCTGCAATGCTTCAAAAGTGTTTAAGGTGAGGAGAGTTCCGTTTTGTCCATTTTGTTGGTATATTACCAAATACAGAGACTTAAGAAAATTGCTTTTGTTTCCACTCCTCAGGCTATGTCTCTTCTTTAACATTCATTGTTCAGAATTAAATTCAGAGTAAAGAAACAAACTACTTGCGTTCTCTTTGTGTGCTAGTGGTTTAGATCTGGAACAGCAGCATCTAAATGAGCCTTTGATGTGCATATCATTCCCCAGGTAGCTCCCCAGATCCATACAGAACATTTTTTTTAAAGATTTTATTTATTTATTTGACACACAGAGAGAGATCACAAGTAGGCAGAGAGGCAGGTAGAGAGAGAGGGATGCAGGCTCCCTGCCGAGCAGAGAGCCCAATGCGGGGCTTGATCCCAGGACCCTGAGATCATGTGCGGGGCTTGATCCCAGGACCCTGAGATCATGACCTGAGCCAAAGGCAGAGGCTTTAACCCACTGAGCCACCCAGGCGCCCCCATACAGAACATTTTTAATGGACCCCTCATTTTCCCTGACAATTAGCCTTCTACAAAGTCAAGATTTATTCACTCTGAGGGCGTTCGCGTGGCTGTTGGCCACGGATCCGGAAGCACACTTCCATTATGATTCCTGGTGTAGGTTGTGCAGCTCTTGACTGCGTGAGTCCCTTCTTGGGGGCACATGGAGTTCCCATTAGTGTCAGTGGGGTTGAAGCTTGTATTTCAAGGGGATCTAAAACTTGCCAACAGTAGGAGGACATTTCAGTTTCTCATGCTTTGATGGAAGCTTCCTGTGGTGATTTGGACATCTCTGATAGGATTTCTTTTCTTTCCTTTTGTTAATAGGTTTACAGAACATCAAGTGTGTGAAGAACACAAGGCAAACTGGAGTTTCTCTCTCTGTCTCTGTCTCTTTCTCTGTCAGATCGTTGCATTTTTATTGGAGGTAATTTCCTTCTTGTTTCCTTTTCACTGCTCTTTAGGTCAGTGTCTTCAATGTTTCTTAGCTCCGTTACTCATTCCAGACTCTTAGTCTGAGAGGAAATATCTCTCTGGTCTTCATTTTATTCTTTTTAATTTATTTTGAAATGACTCAGTTCTGCCTTCTAATATAACAGAGAATTTGTGATATAAATACTTGGGGGACGGAATATATTTTAATTATTTAGCCTAAGTAAGACTCAAGACTATCAGTTAAATGTTCAGAAAAAGTTTATCTCAATGTTATAAAAAACTTAATTTTTTCCCCCGGACTCATTAGTTAAACTGTAATTTGGATACCATTAAATTTTCATATCTTAGGAAGTCACAACTTTAAATTTAAAACATAGCCAAAAATGCAAGTTGTCTTCTTTCCCAAGTCCCTTAGCTTTCTTCTCACAACATAAAAAGTCACCAGAACAAGGCTTCTTAACCTAAATTCCGTGGACTCCATATGTGTTCATGGATACACTTTAAAGGATTTGCAGAATCCCACGAAATTGTTCATTAATTTTTGTCTACATGCATTTTTCTAGGGAGAGGGTTCAAAGCTTTCAAAGGATTTATTACTTCAAAAATATTAACCATCCTATTAGAAATGCATTTCAAGTTTCTTAGGGTTTTTTTTTTAAACATATAATGCATTATTTGTTTCAGGGGTACAGGTCTGTGGTTCATCAGTCTTACACAATTCACAGCACTCACTATAGCACATACCCTCCCCAATGTCCATCGCATTTCAAGTTTCTAATGGGAATAGCCTTAATTTTTATTCTCCTGTAAAGTGAGTAACATCTAAGGAGTTTGATGAGTCTATAAAAGTTCTTACCATCCCACCTTATGCTTTCACTTCCTGATAAACTATCTCTATGCTCCTTAGCAGAGACCTACCAATTTCTACTCTCCTAAACTACTAGTTCCTGATAAAAAGGATTCATTGAAGTGAATTTCAAAGTGTCAAGAATATAACCCCTTGGGGCGCCTGGATGGCTCAGTCATTAAGCATCTGCCTTCAGTTCAGGTCATGATCCCAGGGTCCTGGGATTGAGCCCCGCTCCCTGATCAGCAGGAAACCTGCTTCTCCCTTTCTCACTTCGTCTGCTTCTGTTCCCTCTCCCGCTGTCTCTCTCTCTTGTCAAATAAATAAATAAAATATTTTTTTAAAAGAATATAACCCCTTATTCTTCTCTGCCAGATAACTGGAGAGTCAGGTAAACCCAGAGAGGCATGATCCTAGCCCATCCCTGCCCGGTAACAACACGGTCACTGGTCATTGAATCAGTTCACCCTGAATTGCTGGATTTGAGTTCCAGTATTATGCATATAGGCAAAGTGAGGTTAGCTGATGCTCACAGTGTGGATGAGCATAGATATTTATATAGTAAAGCATTTATATAGTTAAATTCATAGCAGTTAAATTTATACACTTATACTAATTATAGTTGTACTGATTCTTCAAAAATTTGCTGAACCCATGCTCTGTCCGCTAGGGTTTGGCAAGCAGTGAAATTTGGGTTCCTCACCAGTGGTCGGTTCATCAGACAGGGCTGCCCAGTACAGTGTCTCAGTATTGGTTTTCTACGTTTGAATTTGTTGCTTTCTTTTATTTTATTCATTACCAAAAATTTGCAAAGCCCCTTTGCAGTTGGCTCAGTGCATCCCGTGTGAATTCAGTTCCTCTCATACATCCCGTCTTTTGCATAGTTTTGTAGTCTTTCTTTTTCTTGCACCTTCCACATGCCAGCCATTGTTTCCTTTAATATTTGCTCCCCACTCTGGGCTGTAAGTCTTCGGAAGATCCTCTGATGTTGGTTCTCTCTGTGTCCTTTTCATCGGATCACTGACTTCATACTCGAGGCTGTGATCATTCACACTGGGTGCTGCTCACTCGAACTCACTAGTTTCTATTCTATATGTAACTGTTGAGTGGTTCTCTCTGATGGGAATAGTCTAACTTCTGATCAATGTCGTCAAGAATAATCTCTTCAGGAAGGAAAAAAAATCTATGTATTTCCTGCTTCTTTTCTATTAAATGCTGTGAGACCGACAAAGCTCTCTTATATTTCAGAGATATCTACTATCTCCCTGGTTCCTGTTTATATGTGTTTGTGTATATGTTTACTTTTTTCTCCAATAGACACAAACGTGTTAGGCATTGTGTAAGCTCCTGGAGATAGTCATCTGTGTTCTGGTCTCTGCCCCCAGAGGGCTTACACTCTAAGATGAGAATAATCTTTGCTTTAACCTTCACTGTTCATCGCACTTAGATTACATTTACATCTCCCAGCAGTAGTGAATCACCTTCTTTTTGCTTTTTTTTTTTTTTTCCGGAGTTTGTCTCGCTGTTTATATTTAGTATGCCAAGAATTACCTTCTATAAGAAGAATATTATACATGCTATATAGAAGAGCTTTCTTTTTCTTCTGTGCTACATTTTTATAGCTACGACCTTTGACACCCATTTCTATTCCTGCCTTCTCCCCAGAACCTTCTCCTTCCGAGCTTTCTTATTTTATGAGAGCACTGAAAGGTATTCCTCAATCCTTTTCACCTTTTCACCTTCTCTTCAGTCAGAGACACCAGCTTGCATTTATAGCACGCAAAATTGATGAGCGCCTCGGAGAGAAAGGGAAGCATAAAGCTCAGACTGTGTGTTACAGCCATCATTCCAATCCCCTGTGCTCCCATCTCCTGGGAAGAAAGGAGAGCCACAGTTCTTTGTAACTCCCTCAGAAATTTTCCTATAAATGCTCAAAGAAAGCTGCCTTTTGGTGAGACCTGTTTATCTCTGGGCTCCTGGGACCACTGTCTTGAAATCAAGCTGGGTGCCAGTTTCTGTTTCTTTCCATTACCACTCTATTATTCTCTTAAGATGATAGCTTGACTTACTAATTTACATTCTAAGTGCCTTTTTCAGATACTAAATAGACAAAAACACTTCATTCCAATATTCCAGAAACATTTATTCACCCATCTTTTCTGGTGATTTTTTTTTTAAAGATTTTATTTTTATTTATTTGTCAGAGAGAGAGAGAGCACAAGCAGGCAGAGTGGCAGGCAGAGGCAGAGGGAGAAGCAGGCTCCCCGCCGAGCAAGGAGCCTGATGTGGGACTCGATCCCAGGACCCTGGGATCATGACCTGAGCCGAAGGCAGCTGCTTAACCAACTGAGCCACCCAGGTGTCCCTTTTCTGGTGATTTTTAAATTGGGAAAATTCGTGACCAAATGCAATCATGAAACGTGGCCTGCTGCGGCCACGCACTTGGTAATGTGTGGGATGCTGGAACTCAGAGGTGGATCAGGCATGGACAAGAAAAATGAGAAGACAGGTATATAAAGAGGAAGTTACGGTCAAAATGTCGGATATCATCCAAAACAGAATTATATAAGATACCAAGAGAAGTTTTGTTCCCCTGCCACTATCCAGGTGGGAAGAAACACGATACACATATTCCCCCAGCTTTTCTGAAGTTTGCTTTATGCCACTTTGCTTTCACAAAAGACCTACATTCATACCTATTTTGCTAACAAAAAGAAATCCGAGGAGGATTTCTACTCTCCCCTCCCCCCAAAAAAGTAGAAAGCAAAAGTAGCATTCAGCATTGTTTGACAGCGAGTCCTTACAGAGGGAGTGTGCCCCGCATGGCCTGAGTGGCCCCGCCAACCCACTTCCCCAGGAACTGCTCTCAGCTTCTCAGCATCCAGCTCCCGCAGCTTTGAACAGTGTCTGTGAACATCTGTGCTTTATCTCCATTTATTTTGTGCATCCCTTAACAAGAGGTGTCCTAAGGCATCAGAAAAACCTAAGAGAAGTGAATTTTGGGGTCTGGGAATACTCAAAAATTTTTCCATATAGATTAATGGTAATTGCCTCCTTACTTGATGCCATTTCGGCTTTCAAAAAGTTTCAAGGGAACGCTATATACTACAGGATAGCAGGAAAAACCTGTGTAATGAAAAGCTTTGATATAATGGTGAACTGTGAAGTAAAACAGATCTGGGGTTAAGCCAAAGCTAAGCTTTTTACTAGCTGTAAGTTCTCTGCAAGTCACATGCTCTTAGCCAATTTCTTTTCTGTACAATGGGGTACAGAAAAGTACTTCTAGTTGTCAAGATAGTTAAATGATCTAAAGGATAGACTGCAAAGCCTTCGCTTACTATATATAGTAGACGCTCAATTAAATATTTGTAGAGTGGTCAAATGAATGTATGCCATCAACCACAGGCTCTGGTAGGCATGTAAATGTGATATATGGCATAGTGTTTTAATGTCACAATAATCTTGGTTTGAATCACTGCTCTCCCATTTCCCAGCTTTGGGATTGTGGGTAAACATTCCTCCAATTCTTAGTTAATAAAACTCCTCCACAGAAGAGTCAGAAGGACATAAATGTAATATGCATAAATCAGTTATCGTAGTGCCTAGAATATGGTGAGCGCTCAAAAAATATTAATAATTTTGATACCATATGCATTTTCCTATGATTTAAATTATGTTTTAGTGGCAGTAAAAAACTTTCAACTGGAAAAATAATAACCCACTTACTCTTCATCTGTTTTGCATTGCAACAGGTATCCCCGATATACAAGGCTGTCGGTCACACAAATAGAACTTGCAATATTTTCACAAGAAATAGATTATTCCTAGGATTCACTTTTCCCACTGCTCCCAATGTTTAGTGTATGCAGTTCTGCCTTCACTTTCATTTGCCCCATGAAATTTGTTTGCGTTATTTTGATGAACTACTCAAAAATCGAAATAGCTTTTTTTGGTTTAGTCTCATTTTTTAAAAACTTTTTAAGTTCCAAAATTATATATGAACCTCTCCTGGGTGTTACATATTTTCCCTTCACTCTGGTTTCCCTTGATTGTTATTTATATGACTTTTCCATTTAAATGATTTTTGTGAGCACTAGGACTCAGTAATACGAAACCCTCATATGCTTTACCGACCATCCCTAATCATCCTCTGCCTGGCATGTAAAACATGGCAGGAGGGCGCTGTCATTTATTGATCAAATCCCTTGGCAGCCGAGCAATGCCAGCCATATCGTAGATGGCTAAAAACACATTGTTGAATTAAAAAATGAATGTGTTTACAGAAAAAGTACATGCATAATCTCCTGGTTTTCTTTTTCAGCCGTTTGAAATTAATACATATTTGTGAACTATGGAAGTTTTATTAGGCTTTTATTAAGCGTTCTAATAAATTCTTTACTAAATAAATGACTTGCATACGGTTCAGTTATTTAAATAATGGTAACCTAGAGCACTGCTTTTTGTAAGCTACCTTTTCCTGCCATTATACCACTTCCTGGTACACATTTTCCTGTTTCCTGTCACCTGCCAATCTAGAATGTTTGGGGTTTTGCAATAGCCTTTTGGCTAAAATATAAATTACAAAGATGTTCATTAGAAAATAAATAATTAGAATACGACCCATTAGTTTTTTGAATTGTATTAGTAGGAATGTAATAGAGTGAGTGGGTGTTTTAGTTGGTAGGGAATTTCCATTCCTGTTGATGGGCCTACTGTCAGAAGACAACAGTGTATAAGAAAATCCCTAGGTATGGTCATAGGTAAATAGCAAAGCAGTGAATCCCAACCTTTTTTAAGTGCAGACATCCCCTCTGATCCTCAGGCAGTGTGCTTTTAGAACTCATTCACACAAAATGATAAATTATATTAATTTGGGAATGTTAAGGTGGGTTTTATGAATTATAATAGTATCTTCATTTTTTAAAAAAATTATTTATTTATTTGACAGAGAGAGAGAGAGAGTACAAGTAGGCAGAGAGGCAGGCAGAGGGAAATGAGAAGCAGGCTCCTGGCCAAGCAGAGAGCCCGACGCGGGGCCCGATCCCAGGACCCCAGAATCACGAGCCGATCCAGCCGCCTAACCCACTGAGCCACCCAGGCACCCCAGTATCTTCATTTTCTGAGCTAGTGGTCAATACCAGTTAGTCAATACCAGTTAATATAATTGTTGGAATTTGTAACAGTTTGCGGGTTACTCCGAGTGACTCAGCAGGTCACTGTGCTCCCAGTGGATCTCAACCCAGTTTGCTCATGACAATCATTAGAGAGCTTCTTGCGAAGTATGATTTCTGTGGCCAGGGCTGACTCATGGGCATGCCATCTCTACCGTCACAAAGGGCCACGCTCGGAAAAGCTCCTCTCCCAGAGTCAGTGCTCTGCTGTTGCCTTGTCGACATTTTTAATGATTCCGAACAAGGGTACCATGCATTTCCCCTTTGTACTGGTTCCTCCAAACTCCGTAGTCAATCCTGGCTATGGCTTCACCCACAACTATCAAATCACAATCTAAGGCTTGGGAGTGGATGAAGGAAGCTATGGATTCAAGGTTAAAATTTGTTTTTAATGCCAAGGCTGAGAGGGAGAGTGCTTACGAAAATTTACAAATAATGAAATGCACTAATCTGAAGTGTGTATCAGTGAGTATTGACAAGTGTTTGCAGTTGGCTCTTATGTGGGGATGTAGTCTGTGTTTTTAATTTTAGCTAACCATTTATCCTTGCCTGTGGATTGTCTTTTATATTTTCTTTGTGGTTTCTTTTAATAAGCAGATTTTTTTTAATTTTGAAGAAGTCTAGCTTTTTTCTTTATTTTTTCTAATTTTTTTTTAAGAATTTTAATTTATTTATTTGACAGAGAGAGAGAGGGCACAAGCCGGCAGAGTAGAAAGTAGATGGAGAGGAAGAAGCAGGCTTCCTGCTGAGCAAGGAGCCAGATGTGGGGCTGGATCCCAGGACCCTGGGAACATGACCTGAGCTGAAGGCAGTCACTTAACCGACTGAGCCACCCAAGAGCCCCTTTTTTTCTTTTATAGTTAGAGTTTTTGTGTCTTATCTCAGAAATCTTCGCTTATCTCAAGTTTGCAAGAATAGTCTATATTTTGCTTTTTATTGTAGATGTGCGATCCATTTAATTTCTGTTTAATGGCAAGAGTTGGCAAACTGGAGCTTATAGACCAAGTCTGTGCCACCAACTCTTTTTTAAATGAAGTTTTATTATAACGTTGGTTCATTCATGTGGTTGCATATTATCTGTGACTACTTTAACACTACAATAACAGAGTTCAATAGTTGTAACAAAGATTGTATGGCCCAGCAATTTAAAAATACTTATTTTCCTATCACACCTTTTGCAGAAAAGTTTGTCAAACTCTGGTGTATGTAAGAAGAGAGATCAAGTTTACTTTTCTGTGCACTTAATCCAGTTTTTTATCACTATTTACTGAAAAGATTTTCTTTCCTATATTGAATTGCCTTGAAACCTTTGCTGAAAATCAATTGGATCTGTTTCTGGACTCTCTATTTAGTTCCATTAATCTATCTGTCTGCTCTCACCGCACTGTCCTGGCTATTTCATTTTTATAAGTCATAAATCTTGATATCAGGGAGTATAAGCACTCCAACTTTTTGGGGATTGTATTGGCTGAGTCTTTGTTATTCCCTATAAAATTTAGAATCAGAGTCAGAATTCCTTTGAATGATTAGAATTGCATGAACTTATAGATTGATTTGGAGGAAATTTATATTTTAACAATATAGTGTCTCTCCATTCATGAATATGATGTCTCTCTCCATATGGTTAAGCCTTTATATTTCTCAGCAGTATTTTTAGTTTTCAATACCTCTTTGTTAAATTATCCTGAATTGTTTTATTTTTTGAAACTGTGGGGAGTAATATTTTTAACTTTATTTAACTGTGTTTTCCAATAGTTACCCTCTTAGAATATGGAAATGTATTGATTTTTCACCCCTTGTTTTATGTTTTTGGTTTTTTTAAAGATTTTATCAATTCATTTGAGATAGAGAGCAAGAGAGACATAGAGAGAGAGAGAGAGTGAGAGAGCAAGATCAGGAGGCAAAGGGAAAAGGAGAAGCAGGCTCCCCACTGAGCAGGGAGCCCATCATGGGACTGGACCCCAGGACCCCAAGATCATGACCTGAGCCAAAGGTAGACACCTGAGTGAGCCACGCAGGTTCCCCAATTTTTCACCCTATGTATAGTGCAACTTTACTCAGATTATTAATTCTAGTAGATTTTGCAGATTCCTTAGAATTTCCAGTGTAAACAATCTTTCCTGCAAATCTTTAAAAAACAGAACTTGTTTTTTCCTTGTAATATTTGTGCCTTTACTTCATTTTCTTACCTTATTTCACTGGCTGGGGCATGTGATATAATATTGAGGAAAAGTGCTAAGAATGAATGTCCTTTTGCTGCTTTTTATTTTATGGAGGAAGTGCTAAACATTTGACAATTTAATGTGATGTTGGCTGTGTTTTTCATAGACAGTCCTTATCAGATTGACAGATTCACCTCCCATCTTAGCTTGTGTCCTTTCAGGAGTAAATTCTGAATTTTGTCAAATGCTTTCCCTGTATCTATAAAAATAATTACAGGATCTTTCTCCTTTTCCTGGTTACATGATGAAATACAGTGAAAATTTTTTGAATAACAAACCAGTTTTACATTCTGTGACAAGCCTCAATTAAACCAAAATGAATTATTCTATTTTGGGATATTTTAGGATTCAACTTAAGAGTATTTTATTAATAACTGTTGCATTTATGCTTATAAGTAATGTTGATCTGTAATTATGATGCACTCGTAAAATGAGCTGGGAACTATTCCCTCCACTTCTGTTCTCTGAAAGATACTTTGCAATATCAATGTTATTTCTGATTTAATTAACGGAAAGAACTCACCAGTGAATCCATCAAGACCATCTGTCTTTTCAGTGGGCCTTTTTTTTTTTATTATAAATTAAATTTCTTTTATATATCAAGAGTTTTTCTGTTTTCCATTTCTGCATCAGATTTGGTAAGTCATGTTTTTGAGTAAACAATTGATTCCATTCTACCTAAATTCTTGAATGTATTGGCATAAAGTTCTTAATAATATCCCCCTTATTATTTTTAATGTTTATAAGATCTGTATTAATGTTCACATTGTTAATTAGTATTTTCCCCTTTTTTCTTATCAATCTTGCAAATAGTTTATCAATTTTATTAAGATGTTCAAAGAATGAAATTTTGACGTTTAAAACTGTGGGGTTTTTTCATTCTTATTTTTGCTCTTCTCATTATTTTTAACTTCCTTCAGCTTACTTAAAGTTCAGTTGTTTTCTTTTTCCTAGATTCCCCATGTATAAAATTAGGTGTTTGTTTATTTTACTTCAAACAATTCTTCTTTTATCATACATGCATTTAGAGCAAATTTCCCTCTAAGCATTCGTTTAGTTGGGTCCCCCAAATTTAGTTATGTTGTCTTTTCATTATCACTCAGTCAAAATATATTCTAATTTGTCTTTTTATTTCTTCTTTTGTTCATGAGTTATTTAGAAGTTTCTTGTTTCATTTTCAAAAATGTAGGGATTTTTCTAAAGAATTTACTATCATTGTTTTCTAAGATTATTCTGCTTTTGTTAGAGAAAATATACTATAGTATTTCAATCCCTTGAAGTTATTGAGACTTAGTTTATGACATCATAAGTTCTATTTTGAAAACTTCAGAATACATATTCTTCAGTTGTTGGTTGTACCTCTAGAAATAGCCTTCAGGTCAGGTTAGTTTACTGTGTCGTTCAAATGTTCTGTGTTCTTATATTGGCAGGGGGGCCGGGGCGTGGTAGGCTGATTTCTCTAATTCTATAAAAACGGTTATAAAATTTCTGAACATGATTATGGATTTGTCTATTTCTCCCTGTGGTGGGGGCCGAGGCCAAGGTCCTCTCCCACCTCCCGCCCTCTCGAGCCCCAGGGGCTGAAAGCAGGCCCAGCTCTCTGGCCTTGCTGTCCTTGGGAGTGGCCGAGCCCTCCACAGCCTCCATGCAGGGGCCGCAGTGGCTCGGTGTCCCAGCAGGCATCCCAGCTCTCCCCCAAGATGAGGGCCGAGGCCCTTGGTGGCAGCTGAGGAGGCCCAGGGCCAGGCCAGTGCTGGGCCAGGAGACAGGCAGGGGTGGGTGCGGAGCAGGTGGGGGCCGCTCAGTCACTGAGCATAGCCCCCGGGAGCTCGTTGGTGAGCATGTGCCAGTGCTCTGTCTGCTTGTCCTTTTGTCAGTTCTATCAGGGGTCTCTTGGGCTTCATTCTAGAGCTTTGCCTTAGAGCTCTGTATGTGAGCAGGTACGTACACATTTGCATTGCAATGTCTTTCTAATGAGTTGACCATTTTATCAATATAAAATGACGGTCTTTAGCACTAGTGATACTCTTTTTCTTGACACCTACTTTATCTGACGTTAAACCAAATACATCAAACTTTCTTATGCTTGCTTTCTTACACTTCCTCCTCACATTCTGTATCTTTTTCTAGCTTTATGTTTTCGACCTATCGGTGTCATTAAATACATCTCTTGCAGAGAGCATGAGATTAGGTACTGCTTTTGAAATTGGAGTATTTAGTCCATTTATATTAAATGTCATTGTTGTGCTACAATTGAACTAATTTTACCAACTTTTTGTTTTCTATTTGTCCTGCCTCTTTTTGGTTCTTTCATTCTTCTGCCCTGCTTTCTTTTGTCACTATATGTATGTGTGCGTGCATGTGTGTGTATACATACATACATACGTGTATGTATGCGTGTATACATACATGCATTATACATGTCTGCATGTTTACATACACACACATATATATAATAGAGATCTAAGAATATAAAGTATACATATATTTTTTAATTTTTATTTTTATATGTAAATATACTATATATTTTCCTAACTTTTTTACTTTGTTTATTCTATTGTGTTTTAGATCTGTTCCTTTATATACTTTTTAGTGCTATTTAGGAATTATAATATGCCTCCTGAACTTCTCATTGCCTATTTAAAATTAATATTGTACTAGTTTAAGTAAAATCTAAGAACCTCATAACAGTATAACTTCATCTATGCCCTATCTTTTGTGCTTCTTGTTGTCATGTACTTTATTTCTCTATGCACACAGTCAATATTATTTTTACTTGAAATCATCTTTTAACTTTTAAAGACGTACCATTTACCCACATATCAATCACTTCTCTTAGTTCCTCACTTAGTTATAATTAAACTAATTTAATTCCTAACTTAGTTATAAGTTTTTATCTGATAATGTTTGCCTTTAGCCTGAAGAGCTTTCTTAAGCATTTCCTATAGCAAAGGTATGCGGGCAACACTCTTAAACTGTTATTGAACCAAATATCTTTTTAATTCAGCCTCATTATCGAAGGAGAGATTTCTGGTTTGACAGTTTTTTTCCCCAGCGTCACATATGCTGTTTCACAGGCTTCTGGCTGCCATTATGTCTAATGGAAGTTAGCCATCATTTTTGTCATTGTTCACTTAGAGATGATGTGCGTCCTTCCTCTGGCTACTGTTAAGATTTTTTGTGCATCTTTTGTTTTCAGCAGTTTGATTATGACATGCATAGATGTAGTTTTCTTCGTATGGGGCGGGGTGGGGGGCATTCAGTTGATGCCCCAGAGAGGCCTTTAATGAGAGTGAGGACTGTGCCTTAGAGTGAGAACCATACTTTAGGACCAAGAAAATAAAACACTATAGACCTGGTTTAGCCAAAGATAAAACCGAGCCAGCTAGGCCCGACCGGGTACAGGAGGGATCTCAGCACCCGCCAGAAAACAATTCAGCCCGGTGTGTAGCCAGGCCAGGCCAATGACTCCTCCCAACAGTGCATGGCCTCGAGGTTCCATGCAGCTCTGGCTCTGTGCAGCAGCCCTGCTGGGCCTGACGGCCCCCAGCTCCCACCCCTGGATGCACTGGGCTCTTAGAGGGACACCCCACTCTGCAGGATCACCTCCGCTCGTGTCCTGCTTCAGTGGACCCCCAACTGCACTCCCCAGCTCCTCTCCTCCGCTAAGCGAGACAGCTGCTCTCGGCCTGGACTCCACTTACTTGCCTGTTCTCAGGCTGGGAAAGGGGCACCAAGGCAAAAATCGGTCACCTGTCTCATCTCTTCCCTCTCTGAAATACCATAGTCCTCTGGCTCTGACTGTCCAAGGCATAAAAACAGGTCATCTCATACACTCTAGCTGGTTTTATATTAATTTACAGCAGTAGAGCAAATTCCAGCCAGTTATTCTGTTATGGCCAGAAATGGAAGCCCTATTGGGGGGGGGGGGGTGTTTTGTTTTTTTTGTTTTTTCCCAAAACTTCAGGTAATTTTTCATGGGTAACCTAGATAGAGAACTACTGTTTTAGAGCGCCTGGGTGGTGTCAGCTGGGCACCCCCTGGGCTGGGAACTGGGGTAGGAGGAAAGGTGACCGAAGAGGAGATTCTGAGAGAAGGGTATCCAGTTTTCCATTACCTGGAAGTCCCTTTCCAGGAGCTAAACTTCTGACACAGCATGGTATAGTGGATAGTATTCTCAGAGTAAGAAAGCCTGAAAGTTTAGGTTCCGCTCAGCCCAATAGCTACTGGATGCCCACCAATACGTCTATTCCTCACCCGCGGAAAGACAATATTGGATACAGAAAACTTACTTTTATCTATCATCTGGGGTCTGAGGACCACAAAATATTATGCTATCTAATAATTTCCATAACCAAGTGACCCACTGGAAGGCATTTCAAAATCAGGCTCCTAGAGGCGCCTGGGTGACTCAGTTGGTTAAGTGTCGGGCTCTTGATTCCAGCTCAGGTCATGATCTCAGGGTCGTGGGATCAAGCCCCACATGGGGCTCTGAGCTCAGCACAGAGTCTGAGTATTTTCCCCTCACATACTCTTCCTACTCCTCTGTCCCTCCCACAATTCCTGTCCCAATTCATGCTCTCTCTCTCTAAAGTAAATAAATCTTTAATTTTTTTTAAAAAATCAAAAATCAGGTTCCTATTATGAAAAACAAAACCAAAAACTTCATGAGAATAAACTCACGTGCTTCTAAGAAAATGATAAGATAGAAGTTAAAACTGCCTCTCAGAGGTTACAGGGATTTTAATATATCGTCAAGAACTCTTTGCTGAATTTCAAGATTTTCCAAAGCAGAACACCAACTAAATCCCAAGTAAATGAGATGATCGGATATTTTAAAGACATTTTCTACTCTCAAATGTGCTCTATCATTAAGAGGGCAAGTGAATCAATTCCTACCTGACTATAGCCAAATGAAATCATGGCCAATAAAGAAAAGGGGCATGTGCAAAATGACTTCAAACCTTAAATAAATTACATATTTTGAAAGCATAGTACAGGAGAAGACTTGCCACTTAGCCTGAACTCATCATTTCCACATGCTTTTTACCAAATGTATATGTTGAAATGATAAACATTTTCCCCCTCTTCACATTTCTCAAGTTGCTTAAGGGCTGATCATTGAATCCCTTCCATTAAGCATTTGAACTGGTTCTTGGGCTCAGCTTTCTGAGAGCTATAATCCACTACTGCGGATAAAACAGCCTAAAAAAGTCCAGCTAGGTAAAAGCTTTGGCATATGTTGAGCTGGGAAAACAAGACACATTTGCCTTGTAAGGCATGTTTTGATGACAAGACCAAGATTCTAACAGAATGTTGGTCTGGGATTCTGTGCATCCTTGTCCCTTAACAGTCCTGATTCTAAGGCTTCCTTCTAACATAATTATAACTTCCCCTCACCTCTGAAACTCTATGATTTGCCTTTGCTCAGATTGTATTTCCGATATCCGGAAGAAACACATTCAAAATGGTCAGAACAAATTCAGCTGGGTTTTCATGTTTTCAGGAAAAAAAAGAACACCAAAAGACATGCTTATGGAAATTCATTTTGAGACTTATCTTTGTCTGTGTATAAGTAGGGTTAAGGGGGCCTAAATGTGACATAACCTCGGTAAACTCAGACACATTTTAAGAAAGGCATAGGTGTTAGGGTTAATGACAATTCGAATCAATATCTGGCAGCATACTATTTACAATAATAATATATCATGAGAACTTGTAGTTTCATTATAAGAAATGAAAATTGATGTCAGTAGCGTATAGAAGCAAATTATACTCTAATGATTTTCTAATAAAGTAATTTGCTCATAGATCACAGGGGATACCGCAAAAACCTAATACTGAGGCCAGAGTAATTATTTTTCAGCCTTTAAATATTAAGCAACTTGCCGAAGGCTTCTCCTGGCGTGCTAAATAATGCTTCCCTGGCCCACCAAGTTCTTGGGGAGTCTGATAGGTCAAAGGCAGAACTTCAGAGACAATTGAGCACACTTAAAATGCAAATGTTTACCGAGAAGGAACAAGTTAAGTTCCTTTTTTCCCTGTGGCTAAGTCAGTTTTCCACCTGTGGCCTCAGGGACAGATTGAGAGATTTGTGTAGATTCCTGTAAACTTGATGTTTAACCAAGGGGATGGGATCACTTGGCAGAATCTATAGAAATTTGACCAAATACAATCCACTAACCATATCCTCAATGGCAACCGGATTTAATTCCTGGGTAGGTAAATATGAAGGTTAAATCAAATGACGCCTATGAAAATGCTTTGTCTATTACAAAATGGTATACAAATAAAAGTTACTAAGATACATTCGACTGGAAAAGACAAACTGTTTTCAGTACCTAATTATATTTCCTTTAGGATTTCTAAAAGTAAGCTATCTTGTACTTTAGTATTAAGAAATAGTGAATAATTGTATTTGCATGCAAGCAGTAGCATAGAAATTATGCTCCTGTTTGGTGGACTTTCAATCAAGCAAAATCAATTGACAAATTAGGGACACCTGGGTGGCTCAGTTGGTTAAGTGGCTGCCTTTGGCTCAGGTCATGGTCCCAGGGTCCTGGGATTGAGTCCCACCCACATCAGGCTCCTTGCTTGGCAGGGAGCCTGCTTCTCCCTCTGCCTGCCACTCTGCCTGCTTGTGCTCTCTTTCTCTCTCTCTGGCAAATAAAAAAGTAAAATATTTTTTAAAATAATAATAAAAAAATAAAATGAGAAATTAAAAACACTAGGGATGGACATTTGGGACAGCAAAGCCCTTTGCACAAGCTTTTCTTCATTATTTCTCCTTGCCTTACCTTGGGCTGCTTCTAGAGCTTATTTTAAAAGGTTAAAACAAAATTGAGGAAGGAAGCAAAACTAACAAGGCAGATGGCTTGTCAAATCAGAAACAGGAAGCCTTTCCAAAAACAGAATAAAGAACATGGAGAATTATGAGAGCGAAATGTTCATCGTGGGTCTACTGCATTTCCTTTGGATGTAAAAATAAAACATTGCTATGGTTCAGCCTTTAATAATTCTTCACGGCCCTTCATTTGTCGATCCTGCATTTTTAGCAGGATCAGTCTTCATAGAGGTGTATCTCTGAGTTGTGAAGTTTGTCAGATGCTTACAAGAACCCCCAAACAAGGCTCTCATTTTTGCCCCTTTGAAATCTGCAATTGTAGGCACTGCTTCCCTCTAGAGCAACTTTTGGATTCAGGATGAGAAAGGTCTACCTCATGAGAAATAACCAGAGATGAAAAACCTGGTGTTTCATGGGCGTCTGTTCTCTTCAGTGCCGCGTGCCCCTCCTCCACCCCCTTATCTACTGCACCCGGGGGTGAAGGAGAAGCAGGCAGCTGGAAGCATCACCAAGTTTGCGAACACAAAAATGAGTCAGATTTTCGTTCCATCACAATTGCCATCTGATCTTCTTTTTGCGTGTCTGCGTCCACCTCCCTATTGGGGACTTCTGGCTTTTCCTTCTTCCTCTCTTTCTCCTTTCTTTGAGAGTCTGTTCCTCCACCAGCGATTCCCATATTATCTTCTTTTGTCTATTCCCTTTATCAGCTATCCCTTGGTTTGTTCTTTCTTTATAAGCATATTTTTTTTAATCTGCATCTCAATAAACTTTTTCAAGTATAAAATACATCAAACTCTACGCTTGTTAGTGTTGGTCCTTTGAGAATCAGGTATCAAAAACAAGATGGCAAGAATTAAACATGCAAATCACTTATTAAGAGAAATGCCAGTGGAAGAAAATGGAGTCCTGCTTGGGGAGACTAGCAAAGGAAGAGAGGGAAGCAAGGAAGGTCAGAAGGTAGGGTGGAAGCAACTAACCTGTGGTGCAGTTCTGAAGAACGTTCAGCAGGGGGAGCTCCCGAGCCAAGGTCACTCCACAGACGAGCCCTCAGTTAGTTACCAGGAAGGGTCCTGCCTTAAAATCCAAACTGTTCTCAGTGACTAGGAGCAGCTGGTGGGAAGCCAGGCCTCAATTAGGATGCGGAAATGGGTCTCAGCCTACAGAAGTTTGAGGCCATCAGTAAATTATTCTCTCTGCATTTGGAGATTGGTGAGGTGTATTCTCCTGGCCGACAAACTATTGGAACTATGGCATGTGTGTCTGTGTGTGCAAAATAAATAAATAATATATATTATTTATTTATATATTATAAATATATTAGTTACTGTTAACAAATAATTGTTACTAAATAATATATATTATTTAGTAACATATATAATATGTTATATATGTTATAATATAGGCTGTTACTAAATAATATATATTATTTATTTATAAAATATATAAAGTTATATATAATATATAATATATATATTTATGTATTTATATTTACTTATTAATGTAGAATTTACTCTTTCACAGAAGGATTTGGAATATGTAAGTAAATAAAATAGCCCTGACAAATTAGAAAGCTGCTTCAAGAAATTACCTTTAGAGCCACACTTGCTGAGCTGGTGAAAATGAGATCGGTTTTTCTCAGCAGGAAAATAGACTATTCAACAAGCTATTGGTAAGAAGTTCTGTGCCAATTCCAATAAATGTCAGCAGCCACTATGGCTTCTCTTACATCTTCATCTAAAGAGACATTTCTCTGATTGCTAAATTTCTTTTAAAATGTGTATTAGCACAATCACCATAGGAGTGAGAAAACACAACAGTTGGTATAAGTTGTCTTTTATGTGAATGGTGATTGTAGATGTAAAGCTATATAAAAGTCACCTAAGAGAAAAAAGCAAACACTGAGGAATATGTTTAGTCTTGTGGGTTTTGAACTAGACCAAGTAGGATTAAATGTAAAATGTAATGACTATTGCTAAATGTGATAATTTAAAATAAATGTATTCTGTACTTTATACCTCCTAAAGACATTAGGCCTGTGGTTACAAAAGGGTCACGATAATCAAAAAGCTAGAATAATATGTTCCAGTCAATAGCCACTGCCGAATTATTCTATATCTTGTCATACAGTCAGCATATTTAGCAAGAGAAAAACAAAGAATTCAACACAATACAGAAGGAAGAGGGGAAAGAGAAAAAGTAGACTGATTTAAAGGAACTATAAAAATATTGATTTCTATGCTGTGAAATGTGTAAGCCTGATGATTCACAGACATGTACCCTGGGGTAAATAATACATTATATGTTAATAAAAAAATTAAAAAAATATTGATTTCTAAACAAATGTTCACTCCTTGTGATGACATCCCAGATTTTGACTCTTCTCAGTCCCCACTCACATGATAGCCTCTGCACATTTCGTTTCATGATTTTATCTAAGCACACCTACTACTTAAGTAAAAAAGAAGCATGAATAGAAATAATAAATCATAAGAAAAATATAGACTTTAGGGCACCTGGGTGGCTCAGATGTTAAGCATCTGCCTTTGGCTCAGGTTGTGATCTCGGGGTCCTGGGATCAAGTCCCACATCCAGCTCCCCAATCTGCAGGAAGCCCGCTTCTCCCTCTTCCACTCCCCCTGCTTATGTTTCCTCTCTCGCTGTGTCTCTCTTTGTCAAATAAATAAATACAATCTTTAAAAATATATAGAGAGAGACTTTAGATGACTTCAGACAGGTTACAGTAAGGATAGAGGAGGGGGATGGTAATATTTGGAGAGGGTAATGAAAGTCCAAGTAAGGTCAAGGAATTAGTGATAGTGATGGTGGTCTAGAACTTTGGGGGTTGACAACTATATGAGTCAGAGTTCTCGACAGAAACAGAAACAGCAAGATAGAGAAATACATATATAATAAAATTTATATTTGCATATGTCACATATTTATAGATAGAGAAAGAAGGAAGGAAGGAAGGATGAAAGGAAAGAAGGAAGGAAATTTAGTGTGATAAATTGGCACTCACAATTATGGATGCTGACAAGTCTAAAATCTGCACGGTGGGCCAGCAGGCTGGAGGCCCAGGATAGCTGATGTTCCAGTTTGAGCCTGAGACCTGTCTGCTGTATAACCAAGTAAAGCCTGTTTTGCAGATAAAGTCCAAAGAAAGTTGGCTGCAGCATTTTCTCTTCCTCCAAGGAGATGGTCTTTTTATACTAGTCAGACCTTCAACTGATTGGATGAGGCCCACCCACATTGTAGAGAGCATTTTGTTTTACTTGTAGTCCACTGATTTAAGTGTTGATCTCATCCCAAAACACCCTCACAGAAACACTCAGAATAGGTTGGCCAAATATCTGGGCATCTTGTGACCCAGCCAAGTTAACACATAAAATTAACCCTCATACAAGCCTTCCAGATTCCCTAACTCTGGTAGCCGGGATTGTTAACTGGGTGATGCCCCACCCACTCTGATTCTATGAACAATGAGAATAGGCCCTAAAAGTTGGGTCACATACCCCATGAAAAGATTTTGGAAATGGATGCCATCTTCTTAGACTTACCTTCCTAAGTCATTGAAATTCACAGTGCATTGTTTTACTGGTCTTTCTTTTATGCAATATTTTATTGATATAAAGCATACATGCAATAGATTGCACAAATCCGAGGGGAGCACTAAATATCTATATCTCTATATCTCAATGTTAACTACCACCCAAAACCAAATATAGGTCATTTTCAACATTCCAGAAGACTTTCTCATTTTCTTTCCCAGTTAATAGACCCCAGAGAAAAACGCCACTCTCTTACCATTGCAAGATTTGTTTTGCCTTTTCCTGAATGTCATATAAGTGAAATCACACAAAATTTCCTCTCTTAATGTCTGGCTTCCTTCCTGTTAAGTCTGCAGCTGCAAAAGGACCATAATACTCTCCCCGTGAGATAACAAGTTAGCTTGCCATCATTTTACATATATATATATATATATATATATATATATATATATATATATATATATACTGACAAAACAAGATCCTGGGTCAGACATGCAGATGGTTTATTACTCATAGCCAAAAGCAGCGGGGACAGCATCTCGGCATCTGTTCTCCATGCCCCGGTCTCCACGAGGTGACAGAATGAGGGCCAGGTGTTGACCTGCACACACGCTGGGTTTGCAGCACAAGAGAGGAACCCTAAACAATGAGACTTGAAACTTCCATTAGGCAGCTGTCACACCTGCCATTCTTCTGTGACAGAGAGACTCCTACTCTCCTACTCTGCAAAGTAAACAGTCTTCTCCAGGGGAAGGACAGGGTATGAGGACCACCCTGGACTGTAAGCAAATGTCTCTGGAAGACTGGAAAGAGGCATTACTAACTTGAATGTTTCTGGAAGTTTCTAGGCTTACAGAGATACTGCCTCTAGCTTCTAGGCATGTTTGTAAAGCGTCCCCTTTACTCAGAACACCTAAACCATGCAGAAACACTGAACCATCCAGAGGAAATTGTCTGCCAACAGCATCAATCTTTTCTTGACATGAATCCATGTTTTTGCATAATTCAGTGGTTTCTTTCCTTGCTGATATATAGGCTATTACTGTAGTTTATTGAGAAATTAGTTGCCAAGTACCTACCATGGGCACAGGCATGATGTTTGGTGCCAGTATACCTTAATGAAAGGACTGATAGGCTCATGATTATGGATCATGGAATCTAGTGCGAGAGTTTTTAACGTGAGTTCCACAGATTGCTTAGCAGTTTCTGTTTGGTATTCAGGTGGCTCAGGATCCTTTCAAATTCTACTTAGAACTTTGTGTTGTGTTACATGCATTTTTCTGCGGGAAATGGAGCCACTGGCTTTATCAGGTATATAAATGTGCAGAGAACTGAAAAGATTAAGAATTCCTGGTGTGATAATTCCATCACTGCTAGATTCCAGCCGAGTTTCTTTGGTCTTGCTTCCTTTAGCCTAATCCAGACCCTGAGACTTTAATTAATTAATTAATTAATTTAATTACCTTACCCCACTCCCTGTCATCTTCTCCACCAGAAGAGAAGTGCTGCCAAGAACCATATGTACAGAATGATTGAAAAAAGTGGTGGGTAAGAGTGGTCAGGCAAAGAAGAAATTATTCACCTTAGATGAATAATTTCACAATTGTTGTGTATGTTTGTCCTTTTTCTACCACGTTGGGCAAGGAAACAGTAATAAAAGAACTGAAAACCAAAGCCTGAAACCTGCATGAGTGTGGTAGTTTTCCCAGGACTTAATCTAAAAATTCCTTACCATCCTAAAATGCTCCAGTCTGCCCACTAGTCTGACACATTTCAAACAAATCTCCCCAAACTTAACATTCACCTGCATGTGTGCAATTTCTTCTCACCTGGCACTGAAAGTAAATTTAACAAATGGACGTTCTTCCTCATTTGAATTTTTGCCTTTTTGGAGTATTTGCATTTTAACATGGATATGCCAGAAAAATAAGTCTTTGCTTGAGGGAATGTATTACTAATGTTAAAATGTGAGGCATTTGTTATAGTCTAGTTGAAGAGGGATTTAAAGATGAGTAAGCTTTTCTGTCACACTGTCACACAGCCCCGCTCCAGTGACAACCTACCATCATCTTCTCACGTAGACTTCAAAGAAGAATTCTTACTTTTCTTATTGAACAAGTTGTCCTTTGGAACAAAATGGCTGCCCAGATCACCCAACTAGGCTTCCAAGGATGTAGTCCAAATCAGGGATCCACCACTTGGTCCCGCATGACCTTGGGCACATTCATAAATCTCCCAGAGACTCTGTCTGGTTATTGGTAATACTAAGTAATAATTGTTGTGGTAGGACTTTATGAGCTGTGAGATGTTTTATAAACTCAGGTAATACGGTAACATAATCATGCCCCTTGAAACCCATGCAACCATCTCTGGACCGTATCTGCTGGTTATGAGAGCATTTCTTGAAAGTTGAAAACTGCAACACTATCAAGATGAAAGTTTTGAAATATCGTCCTCTGGGTAGTGGTTGGGAGATGGAAGAAAAGAAAGGGAAAAAGGAGTTGAAAAGACATAATGCAAAACCTTTGCAGTGCAGAAATCGTAAACATAAATTTTTGGTGCTCTGTGACAAATCAATAGTGAGTTGCATACCTCTGTCAGAGAGAGACTCAGCTGTCTCTTTATTAGTCTTAAGAGGGAAAGATCGGCCACCAAGAAACGCAAAGCCTGTGTCTTCATACCATTAGCATTGCAGGCAGGTTGGTGATTAGCAACTTTGTGGACTGACAAATGTGTTTAACGAGATAATCCATATCTTCATACATTTAGAAATGTTAATAGAAAGCAACCACATCCATTGCTTATGGAAAGCAGAGCACGGTATCTTCCCAATATCATTGGTATTGAACAGTGTTTGAGCGATTGGAGCTCTATTGGTTCCAAATTTATAGTAATGGTTGTGGAAAGGTAGAGAACTATTTTTAAAAAGAAATTAATTATTTCTTTGGCTTAGGACAATGCCAGCTGGGTCAAATGTTGTCACAGCTTTGTCTACAGGAATTGCCATTTTAACTGACTACTTCATAGCTGTTCACCTAAAAATTTCACTCAGTGAAGAATGTTTCCTAGGTTTCTGGATGAGGATGAGAACTATAGCATAATGTCAGCTACTTTTTAGAAAGAACAAAAACTGAGTCTGAAAGTGGGCTACTTCAACGAGGGGATGGGAGAGACAGCATTCTTGTGCTTGGTCAGAAAGATAAGTAAACAGACAATTGAAGAACTTAACAAACTCTCTTCTCTTTTCCCTCCCATTCCTACCAAATCATACACAATTTTGAAAAAAAAAAAAAAAGAGAAGAGATGCACCATTTTTTGTAGTTAATACCCCACCACGAATGAGCAGCAATCAGAGAATGTAAGGAATGTCTTTTGTTTGAGGACCATAAATGGATGTATAGCACTCAGTGTTTTCAAAAAGAATGAACTCTATAAGTTCAGGTTTCTTTCCTTGACTTACCATAATCACATCTTTTTTTTTTTTTTTTGCCCTAAAGTTGATGTAGTTTATTTTTCCAAAAACTTAACATTCTTATTGTTAGGTTTGAAATTCTGACATGTCAACATCATGGGGAAAGATGGGAAACCTTAGTATCAAATCATGAGGTCTTTGTTAGGTAGTTAAAAGGTCAGACGAGACCATTACTCAATGATTTACTACTCTAAAGGAGGTAGTATGTCAGTTTACTCTGCAATATGACCCAAGAGATGTCTGAGGAATTTGGAAAACTCTAGCTAGTGGACTTTCGAACTTTCCTTTCATATCTACACCCACCGAAGTTGATTTATAGAGTTTAAAGTAATGACGATACACACATTTTTCCTTGGCTTCTAAGAGATCATTATTCAAAGGCAAGAAGTAAAAGGTGCCATGGCTCATAAGATGCTTTACTATGACTCACAAAGAATGTAATGGTACCATCCTATTCTATAGATGTTAGCTTCATTTTGTTTGTGGGGCACTTGGGAAAAGATTAGCTTGAAATTCAAACTGAGCTTACTCCCTAAGCCTCTACTGCTAGGGAGTCAGAAAACATGTCCACCAGTCCAGCGAATGGTTATACATTTGTGATTCTTGAGTCATCCCATAGAGCAGGTCGGATGTCTGAGCCATCTTGGTTGGTGTAATCTAATGTAGAATTTGCAAAACTTACAGAACAAGTCTTTATTTCCTGTTTTAGTGTGTTAGGAAGTTTCCTTTGAGCCCATAATTTTATGGGTTGTCATTTCAAAAAAATTTATTTAATATATATGTATTATATATATATTATATAACTTAATAATTATTATATATATACTATTTGTCTCTCACAACATTGTTTAAGAGCTTCTAGAGCATTTGTTTGTAATCTCTGAATCCTCTTTTCAAAAAATCATGTAGAAATGTAGAAACTTCATGAACCTCTGAGACTTATTCATAGACCAATAGACCCATGATCTCCAAGTTAGAAAACCACTGGCATAGAGAAATTGGAATTGTATCAGCTTAAATAGATTAATATCACACCTTCCATAGTTCCAGGGACTCAGCAAGCACTTCATAAAACCTTCTGGAGGAAAGAGCAGATAGAATATTTTTTCATTCTCTGCTCTGAAATTACATTTTCTGGACCACTCAGAGACCCAATAAGGTCATCAGTCGTCATTGCTGACATTCCTGCTGTTCATTGCTCAACTACAAGGAATGAGAGGCAGGAGAGTAAAGTCCCTATTTCAGCATTTCATGAATCTGATCATTACATGATCTCAGAAAGTTACATAGGCTCTTCTCTCTTGTCTTTTATTTGTCACTGAATTTGCTCATGAATGAGACCAAATGAGCTTTGAAAGATTTTGTAAAAGGGAGACAAATATTTCATTTGTTTTCTTTTAATTCTTATTCAGTTGCCTTTCTCTGTCTTTCTCTTTTTTCTGTCTGTCTCTCTCTATCTCAGTCACAAGAAGTCATTGGCTGTTACTAAATTTCTATAAATACAGAATGAAATACTTTGCTCATATGAGGAACAAAGGCTTAGTAATTCACTGAACAAACAGAATCATCTGAGTTCTATAATATAGTTTTAGCTTCCAATGCCACATCAAAAATCCACCTGCCTATTTAACCTCAGCCATAATAATTTTAATTCCCTTGGGTTACTTTGTCATTGAACTATTCTGGTTTTTAAAACAGGTGAAAAATATTTTTTTAAATGAGAAATTCATTTCCGTAGTTGAAAAGCTATACTACTAATAATTTCATGTTTTATTGGCCTAGTAGTTTTGTCATTCACATGGGAAACAGCAGTTTAACCTAGACATAAGTAAAGCACATTTTATTTTCATGGTGAAACTTCAACACAATTTTCAGAGGTTCTTTGATTTATCAGTGTGCCACAAGTTTGGCACTTATTAAATAACTTACAAACTGGGATGCCTGAGTGGCTCAGTGGGTTAAGCATCTGCCTTTGGCTCAGGTCATGATCCCAGGGTCCTGGGATGGAATCCTCCTTCAGGTTCCTTGCTCAAGGAGGAGACAGCTTCCCTCTCTACCTGCTGCTTTCCCTGCTTGTGCTCTCTCTTTCTCTGACAAATAAATAAATAAAATATTTTTAAAAATAAAATAACTTACAAACTGAGTCTTTTAAAATTTTGTATTAGGGAAAATTTCAAATACATACAAAAGTAGACAGAATAGTATGATTTTGTCACCAATTTTTAAAGAGGAGGGATGGACAGAGGGAAAGGGAGAGAGAGAATTCTAAGCAGGCTCCACACCCAGCACAGAGCCCAATGCAGGGCTCAATCTCACAACGCTGAGATCATCAGTCAAAAATTGAACTAAAATCAAGAGTTGAACACTTAACTGACTGAGCCTCCCAGGTGCCCCTTTGTAACCAATTTTTAAATTGATTTTGAAGTCAGTGATTAAATTATGGTTTTCTAGAGCAAGTGTAAGGAATTATTACTTTAATCCCTCCCCTCTCCCACTCCCTCTCCTACCTTAAAGGAATTGAAGCTAAGTAAATCCCTTTTTATATAAAATTAATAGATGCTTATTTAGAAAAAGTCAAGCAGTTCAGAAAAGTGCAAAAAAATTTTTTGAACCGTACCAATTTCTACCACCTCCAAATGATGCAAGTTACTCTTTTGTGAACATCACTTTGTACCTCTCCTAGTAGATCAATAGGTGATAGAACAAAAAGTATGACCTTACTATATGTACAATTTAAAATGGAATTATAGAATTTAGATCAAGAAAAATAAATTGAGATAAAACTAAAATAACAGTTCCCTTAAGAGATTCTCAATCTTTAAAATTTTCTTACATTTTAATATATAGAAGGGTTTATTTAAAAATTACATTTCTATTTTAAAGTGTCTATTTTCATTTTGATTAGAAACCATAATTCCCATAATTCTGTGTTTAAATTGATTCACTATTTACTGTAGTCTTTTTTACCATGTTTTCTCCATATCTGAGTTTTTATTTTGCTTCATCCCTTGGCTGCCTGGTATACATTCTATTCAAGAGTGTTAAGTTGTTAACAAAGTTGCTAACTTCATGAATAGCTATTGCCTTTCATTTGAGGACACCGGGCAACATAACTATTGGCTTACTCTCTTAAAACTTTGTAGCTCTTGCTCACTGTCTTCAGGAGACACCTGCAGCCAATCTGATTTTTACCCCTTGTCCACTCTTTGCCTTTCTTGTCACATGCTCATATTTTTTTCTGAATTGTTGTAATACAGCAACTTCTACAAAATGTGTCAGATAGTTCTGTCTGAATTTTTTAAAGATAGAATGTGCCCTTTCGATTTGCAGATTCTAGTTTTTTCTCATTTCTGTGATATTTTCCCCTGTGATACTGCTTTATAATTTTAACTGTCTCATTTGTCCCATACTCTTCTTCAGAAATTATGGGTATACCAGATCTCCCTTTCTTCCACATCTTGATGTACCAACAATAATTGTTCTTTTCCATTTCATTACTACTACTACTATTCCTTACCTGACTTTCATCTTTATCATGGTTTAATTTTCTCTTACATTTTCTCTGTGAGTTGTGCCTGGTCAATTTTTCTCCAACTGCTATTACACATTTTCTTCTTTGAATCCTTATCTACCCTGTGAGATCTTTTCAGGAGTTATCAGGCTTTTTGCAATTTCTTTGAGACCTAACAAGGTGAATGCTTCTGTGACATAAGCATGGCTATTGCAATATTTGGTAGGTCTACTTATAGTTTGAGGTTGTAAAAACTTCCTTGTTTCCATGGAGATTAAGAACTTTTCTTTTTTTTTTCTTTTTTTTTTTTTTTTCTTTTTCACCATTCCACGTGGGTTTTAGGAAAGGAGAGTGGAATTTTAAAAATTGCTTGCTCAACCAACTTTGACCTAAAAGCTTACAGAGAAGTTTAAATTCAAAGTTTTATACTACTTCATTGCTATGAAGCCCCTTTATAGTTGGAGGGGCATCCTTTCGTCAGTAATGAGCAAATTCTTAGAGCAGACTAGACTGAAGGAATTGAGAACACAGGACTATTTTCCCAATTCTTCCAAACACTTTCACCTCAAGAAGTTGAAGGATAGAATCACTTGCCCCCAGATACCAGAAATATGACTGTGGGGTAAGACTCTGTAGATAGTGTTAAAAAGAACCCTTTTTGCCCACACAGAATTGAAATATGGGTGTTAGAGTCAGTAGCTTGACTGTGTACCTGAAAGACTGGGCTGGTTTAGGCCGCTTTGCACCTTGGGTAATTTTTTACTGTGCAGAAGGTCAAGATATGAGTATCCTACTTCAGAAGTTCTCTTCCTGTCAGAAGGTGGGGGGGGGGGGAGTTGAAAGACTTGCCAGGAGTTTTCATCAGCAATAGAAATAAGTCTAGCTGGAAATACTGACTAGATTATAAGAAAAGCTCTCCTTTCATTTTTCTGATTCTTCAGGGTGTTTTTCAAGGAATGAGTTCCTTTTATCTCTCCTTTCTGTGCTGCTTCTTGTTGATGTAGTATCATTACAACTACCACAAAGCCAACTTGCTACAGGTCTTTCTGCAGTCAGGCAGAAATTGCTTCTTGAGCAAGCATACCACCAGTACCAAACCACCGCCTAAAGCTTTGGCAAGTGGCTATATTTGTATTGAACTTATATAAGATAGATTTTGCTTGACTATCAAAGCCCAAGAGGCATATTCATCAGGTGACTTATCAATATAAGCCATACCACTATTAGTATGTCTTAGTGGCAGTGCCAGCTCTGAGCTCTTGGCTTGTGGTTTAGACTCTTTGCTCTCTTTCACCATATTTCTTTCCCTGTCTCATATACAATCAACAACAGTACATAACTCTGAATTTATTCCCGGATGCAGCCAGCTCTGAGATGAAAGAATGAAAGAAATCGTCGTCTCCTAAATAAATAAGCACTTTAGATTTAAAGAAAAAAAGCGTCGTATGACTTATTTAAAGTGCAAGAAAATGAAGAAGTTTTTTGAAAATAGTTATTCCAAAAGATATTGAAAGAAAACCTAAAATAAGAATGAATCCACAAAACCTTTGGTGTATCAAATCTCTAAGAATAAATACCATAGAAAACCTGCACAAGTGCACAAGTATGTATATATAAATAAGAGTATTAATTGCAGCTGATTTTAGTGATAATTGGAAGTAACAAATACCAATGCATTTTAGAAATAATTATAAACTATGACATATTCTAAAGAAAGGGCATAGTCATTGAATAGTATGAACTTGATCTCCATATAGGAAAGTGAAAAGAGATCCATGAGGCAGTGTTGAATTTTTTTAAAAAAGCGAGTTACAAATAGTAAGTAGAAACATCATCTCATTTTTTATAATTCATGCTTCATACCCAGGAAGGTGTCTGTGGTTTTAAATTATTCAAAAAGGGTGAAGATGTTTTATAAATGTAAAGGATTTTTAAAATTCATTGTGGGTTTAATAGTTTGAGTATTTCTTCAACTGCTGATATGCCTGCATAGATTCTGAAGGTTCCTCCCATGGTGGTTATCCTAGGGAAGTGGGACATTGGGGAAGGGAGAGAGGAGACATGATTTTTCTTTTAAAACTCTAGTCATCAAATCCATGTAATTAATAAAGAATACTATATAAGAAACAATAATCTCCAAGCAAAGCTACACTGCCTCCTGCACGGATGACCTGATCATTGGTCTCTTCCCACATCACATCTGACTTAATTAAAACATGCAAGACAAATGCATAGAGTGATGTAGGAGAGATGCTAATAAAATGCATTTATAATTCAATGTATACATTTAGCAAATTATAGAAGAAACTGTATTTGAATTCTTTGTAGTTACCTTCCACATGGTTGATGGAGATGTGATGGACATGTGAGATAGTCATATTTCTGGCAGCAGTGACTTAGACCCAAGCTCCACTTGGTCCCAGAAGAGGTGATGTTACCCATATCAGTTAGAGTCTATCAACACGCTTTAACAACCCTGCATTAAACCATTTCCATAAAGAGCAGCTGTTTCTTCCAATCTGTCTCTCCCCTGTTGTCTCTAAATATGTGTCCATACTCTCTTTGGTCTTTGTGTTTTGATACCATTTAAGGTGGACAAAGGTGTTTTATAAATATGAAAGATTATTTTCAAAGGTGGTTTGAAGGCTTACTATTTTAAACATGATTTAAACTGTGGATGCTAGTGTTTTCAGTGGCTTGATGCAATAAAACCCACCTGTTATTTTTGGCTGCTTTATTGAGACCATCTGCTCCACAAAGAATGAAAAGCTCAACAGTGGATGGAGAATTGTCTACTCCTCGTGTGTCAACAATTTATTTATTCTCTCTATCCGAGCCTGCGGGTCATAGCAAAAGTGTTTATTCATTTTCTAATACAAGGGAAGCCAATATTTGGTGTTTGGCTTTATTAAAAATCATCAAAGGAAATTGTATTTTTTGTTAATTCACGGTTTCCTGTTTTCCCTTATGTTAAAATAGCTTGCCAGTGTCCTTTATTTTAAAGACCCAGCTCTCTCTTCTTGCTGTGGCAGGGGGACTGTCTGCTGAAGAGGTATTTTCGGTGATGGTGAATGAATAATATATCATTCACATGTCAGGTAGCTCTGTGAGCATAATCTTGCTCCTAAATCTAGAAGGAGTCTCCCCCAGAGACAAGAATGGTAAAGGTCAAGCACTTTGGTCACCAACTGCTTCCATTTGAATGGAATGGTTTTATAGTCTTCATCCTCATTTTATTGCAACATAGACCCGTGGGGATCACCTTACTTTGACTTTTCTCCTTCTGTTGGTGACTACAACCTGGTTCTCTCTAGGGTTCACTGTCACATCCTTGATCATCTCTAATAATAACAGCTTGTATTTATTGAGTGCTTACTGGGTTCTAAATGCTATACTAAACACACCTCAAATCTACTGCTCATCTTTATTCAGCTCCTCTTTTTTTTCTCAGCAGAGGCTTTCCCTAAAACTTACTCAAGGGTCCCGTCTTCTTATTCATTTATTTCCTCAATAAGAACATTTCTCATATGGTTCAAAATACCACCTCTTTGTGGATGCTGTCTAACGCCTGTCTTAGTTTGTCCAGGCAGTGATAATAAAATAGCATACATTAGGTGCCCTACAAACAACAGAAATTTATTCCTCATGGTTCTGGAGCTGGGAAGTCCAAGATCATGGTACAGGAGAGGACCTGCTTCCTCCGTGACTGTCATCGAACCTCACATGGCAAAGGGGGAGAGGGAGGTCTCTCTTGGACCTTTTATTACGGCACTAATTCCATTCATGAGGACACGGCTCTCACAACCTAATCCACTGTCAAAAGCCTCACTCAAAGTACCATCACATTAGGGATTAAGACCTCAGCATTTAAAATTGGGGGAGAACACAAACATTCAGACCATATTATAGCCACTATACTTAAACCTAACTTCCAATTTCCAGCTGCCTCTAGGATATTTTAGGGTTAATTCAGTGGAATGAGGAGCTAATGTTTCTTGAGTGCCTACGAACTGCCTGGCAGTTATTTCAACATTGTACATGTTATCTTGTTTAACTCTCACATAAACAACTTTAATCTCATTTCAGATTTGGGGGAAGTTTAGGTAGAATAGTTTAATAATTTTCCTGAGGTTACGCTGTTGATAAGAAGCAAGCTGGAATAAAAACCCAAGTATAACTCTAAAACCTACAACTTTACAGCATTTCCTGTGGTAAGTTTTGGGTTATGTCATCGACCGGCATGTGAGATTTTCATCCATGTCCTTTCCAACCTCACTTTCAATGATTCTCTGCTTCTCTCCAGCTCCCTTCCCTGGTCTGACCCTCACTCTTCCAAATCATTCTAGTTGCTTCCCTCCCCACTCTTCATGTCCAACATGTCCAACGCATGTTGCACAAAACTACCCAATTTATTTTTCTGTGGCACTGTTCTCCTGCTGTCATCTTTTGGCTAAAGAATCTCTAATGTCACCCATGATATCTATCAAGGGCAAATTATAGATTCAGAGTTTTCCTTCAACTTCCACTAAACTACCTGTCCAAAAGGATCCTTATTTATTAATTCATTTCACTCACAACAGGCATTTCATTGGGCTCTTGACTGTCTCTGCTCTTTTGCTATTCCTATTCTACTTCTAAGAATCTTGCCTCCTTTTCTTGGCCGATGCAATCTTACCCTGGTTCAAAGTTCCCCACCAAGTCCTTTTCTTCCAAGGAAGCCATCTTGTCAGGCTATAGCCCACTACCATCTTTTCATCTTGGGATGCCTGTAGTTTTTACGGTATGCTCCATGCCTTCATCTAGTGCCTCTTATTTGCCTTTCTTCATTTAAGTCTCCGGGTATTCATAACCTTTTGAGGACAGAGGTGCTCTATGCTACTTTTTAGAACTTGGCCAAGGAAGTTGGCAATTCCTTCTTTTATATTAGCTGACTGGCACAAACCGTGTACTGAGAAATGGCAACCAGCCACATAGAGCTTATAGCTTCCCTGATAGCCTTTATTACAGCCTGTTTCTTCTACACATATTGGAATTTCCCACTTGTGATATCATATGTGCCTAATAGGACACAACAAACAATATTTATTAGCTCTTACAGATGTTTCATATCAAGCACAATCTCTCATGCAAAAAGATAACCGTAATTACGTGCTGCTATCCTTCAGAACCAACCTGTGGTTAACTCTGAAAATGCAATGTCTGTCATTTAAAGAGAGAGAGAAAGATGAGATAACCCATAGTATGTCACTAGGTTTCTTATCTATAGTCATGATTCTCTCTTCTTTCCAAAGGATATGCTTACGAAGTATTGGATGAAGAATTTAAAATGTCCCCTCTGTCCTTGAAATGTAATCTCTTATGAAACAGCCTGAAAAGACTCCAAAGAGTAAGAAAGGTATGATTTACTTTGAGTTCTTTCGGGGCGGAAAATAACATTTCAACTATCTCCAAGACAGTGATCTCTGCAGAGATATTTATTGCACCTTGATGAAGATGAATGGTGTGACAATAAATAAGGTAAGTGGCTGGGAATTCAGAGCTCAGATATCCTGGTGACTCTTGAGATGCAAGCCAGGTACTTCAACTCTCTGTAATATGAGAACAAAGGACAGTACCTCCTAGGAGATTTAGCTTCTCAGCAAGAGAATACATTGTGTGCAGAAAGCACTGATTTGCCTTTCCGGTATTTTAAAATACGCTGGCGTCATTAGTCCAGGGTCATTTAAAGGTCTATAGAATTCCAATAGAAAAATCAATGATCAGTATAGGATAACACTAAGGTCCCCCCCCCCCACACACACAAACACAAACACAAACACACACACAATGGGTATGAAATGGTCAGCTAATTCCCAGTGATTTGCTATGCTGTACCCAATGGGACATCTGCTGGAAGAGAGATTAAGTAGAATTAAAAACTATCAGCAATACCTCTGCTGTGTTTGTGCATTAAAAATGAATCTATATTGGGGCGCCTGGGTGGCTCAGTGGGTTAAAGCCTCTGCCTTCGGCTCGGGTCGTGACCTCAGGGTCCTGGGATCGAGCCCCGCGTCGGGCTCTCTGCTCAGCAGGGAGCCTGCTTCCGACTCTCTCTGCCTGCCTCTCTGCCTACTTGTGATCTCTCTCTCTCTATCAAATAAATAAATAAAATATTAAAAAAAAATGAATCTATATTTTGGTATGCCAAAGATATAATCCAAATTGCATGATGATGTGGAAACATAAGGATACAAATTACATCCCCAAATAGAAAGTGTTACCAATTTAGCTATTTAATCTTGTTTAATCCACTGACCAATTCTGTGATACTGGTATTTGTATCCTAATTTTATAGATGAGGACATTAAATCTTGGAAAGATCAAATAATTCACTCAATATCAAAGTTAGTAAGAGGTAGAGTTAGGATTCAAATAAGTCTGAAAGTTACTTCGCTTTCCCCACGCTCTTATTCAGGGTTTTGAGAAATCCTGGAGTAAACAAGTCCATTTCACGTTGTTTAGACCAAGCTCTGCTGTAGTCATTTGACCAGCAAACCTATTTTCTTTTTTTTTTTAAATATTTATTTATTGATTTATTTGACAGAGAGAGAGAGATCACAAGTAGGCAGAGAAGCAGGCAGAGAGAGGGGGAAGCAGGCTCCCGGCTGAGCAGAGAGCCCGATGCGGGGCTCGATCCCAGGACCCTGAGATCATGACCTGAGCTGAAGGCAGAGGCTTTAACCCACTGAGCCACCCAGGTGCCCCGCAAACCTATTTTCTATGGGAAGGTTTCTAAACCCCAAGATACTAATGTTCTTTAGCACATACTTTGGGGAGTCCTACCTCAACGATGAGTAGTTTGGCAGGGATATCAGATCTCACACAATTGAAAAGCACTGCTGGGGAAGCTGATTATCATCCAGGGGAAAGCATTGCTGGGGAAGCTGATTATAATCCAATGTAGCCAAAGTGCCACATAGCACATTGGTGCTATGGGTTCAAAAGAGGGACAGTTCCCTCCTGGCTTCTAAAATCAGAAATGAACACAGCCATCTGCTCCAGAGTAACCCTGAAGGAATAATCAACAAAGTCAACAAATCCGTCATTAGTCTCACGCAGTATTCTGATAAAATCAAGGAAGAGAAATCATGGTGGATGCCTTGCTTCTCCAAGGTGGCTCTAGATCTAAAGTAGATTCTCCCGTGAACTTTTTCAGTGCTGGGTATTTGCAAAAGTAGGTAGTGGCACTCCACCTCCAATAGCTGGAAATCTCTCCTCTAAAAAAGCTCTCCGGGATAATCCCGACAACCCAGTTGGAAGGTGCCTACTTCTACTGAAACCTGTGACCCTGAAGAGGCAAAGAGGTCTCCGTGTAGACAATTTGATACAGCCATTCAGATGGAACAGCTAGGTTTACATGGGCCGAAAAATTAGCTGTTAGATTTTAAGCTTTTGAAATAAAAAATGAAAGTTTCTCCCGCCATCTTTGGCCCCATCCCTTTTCTGATCCATGCGTTTAAGGAGCAAGGAGTGGAAAGAAGTTCAGAGATGAGGTAAGGTTTGATTTCAAGTATTTTTACTGCTTTAGAATAATTACTTTATATTTTGACACAACTACAAGACAAATATCCTTCAAGTCAAAATTCTCTTGAGGAAAAAGGTAAGTCAAATTAGCGGAAATAATTTGACCTCTTTTGAAGCAATGACTATGCCTTATTTTATGTTCCAAGGACCTCGTGCAGTATTTCACACTAATTAAGAGCAATAAGGAAAACCACTGCCACACTCAATCCAATCAAACCCAAATGGTAAAACCTAACCATGGATAAAGACTGTGAAAAGGAGAACTAGAACCTTGCAGTCCCCACTCTAACCCTCTGACTGCTCTGTTCCCTTAGAGACTCCTCACTCTTCCTACTGTCCATGCTCTCCTGGCCTCTGGGGGCTCCATTTCTTCCAGTTCATCTGTTCTCTAGCACAATTGAAAAAAAAGTTGGATAATTAAAGAAGACTTTTACTTAGCTTATCAATAAGAATGTGGTACAAGACCCAGAGATAAATGTATAACTAGATGCAAATTATGGCTTCCTCATTTTCATCTTGGGAACATCTGCAGAGATTCTTTATTTCGGAACATGCGTCCATAATATAGACATCATCTTCCCTGACCATGACGAGTTAAAAAAGTCAATTCTAAATTCCTGGTGACCCCAGGAAAAGAAATTAAAGTTCTTCTCAGCTAGAGCTGCCCTACCCTGGTTTTGACAGCTGTAGGAAATACCATTTCATTGCCCAAAGACCCTAAAGAGTATATCGTAAACAGTAAGTGCTCAATACAGTGAGCTGGCTGACTCACAGATAGCCTTGGGTTAAACCACCAGAACCTGAAGGCAGCAACTTAGCTGAAGACAATGCTTCTGACCTGGAGCTCAGTGTCAGGAATGCTGGCTTCTGGCCTGCCTGCGGCAAATGTGTCCCCCTGAGTATTTCCACCTCACTGTCCTATTCTGTCACCACTCTTCCAAGGAGCTCGCTCCTGCGCGGTTGGCAGATTCTAAATTTGAAGTTGTTTCAATGTTTAAGATTCTTTAGGGGTTGTTTGTAGAGCCGATTTCGCAGGTGTCAGTAAACAATTGATGGGGAGGGCGCCTGGGTGGCTCAGTTGGTTGGGCAACTGCCTTCGGCTCAGGTCATGATCCTGGAGTCCCGGGATCGAGTCCCACATCGGGCTCCCAGCTCCATGGGGAGTCTGCTTCTCACTCTGACCTTCTCCCTTCTCATGCTCTTTCTCACTCTCTCTCTTTCCTAATAAATAAATAAAAAAAAATCTTAAAAAAAAAAAAAAACAATTGATGGGGAGAGATTTTTCTGTCTCCTACGTGATAATTCTGAGGAAATACTTTGCTTTGGGGTTCTAGTTCCCATAGATCTAGTGTACAAGAATATTGTGCTTTTTCAAAGGGCCATGTAATGAATAACAGCTGAGAATATTTTAATTAACTCTTTCATCATATTCATTTTTTCTCATATGAAAAAGAGGTTTTTGGGGAGTGCCTGGGTGGCTCGGTTGAGCATCTGGCTTTGGCTGAGGTTATGATCTCCGGGTCCTGGGATCCTGTGCTCAGCAGGGAGTCTGCTTGTCCTTCTCCCTGTGCCGCTCCCCCTGCTCATGCTCACTCTTTCTCTCAAATAAATAAATAAGGTCTTTTTTAAAAAGAGCGTTTTTAAATAATTCTTGTCCCTCAACCTATGGCTTTTCAGTTTTTCAAAAATTAATCTTTTAAAGTGTATTTGTATACTGAGGATTTTTTTTTCAGTCATTAGAGTGCGTATTTTGCATCTATACGATTATATAAAATATCCTGTAATTTCCTTTTGGGATATTGGTAGGGATGCTATGTTTAATTACAAATAGCTCTTAAACACACACACACACACACACACACACACACACACACACATATACAAAAAAAAAAAACAAAAAAAACCTAAATAACTCTTTACCATTCAAAAAATTCCTTTTTTGCAGGGCCCCTGTGCAACTCAGTCAGTTAAGTGTTTAACTCTTGATTTTGGCTCAGGTCATGACCTTAGGGTGATGGGATCAAGTCCCACACAGGGGTTCTCATTCATGGGGGAGTCTGCTTATCCCTCTCCCTCTGTGCCTCCCCTGCTCTCTCTGTTTCTGTCTCTCTCTCAAATACATAAATAAAATCTTTAATAAATAAATCGGTAAATAAAATCTTAAAATATATCTTTCTGCAGGCTTCTGAGAAGGATTTGAGTGAACAAAGGAATGTAGTTTCTCGGGTAAAGATGTGAGGTTCCTTCAAGGATGAAGCTTATTGAAGAAGGGTAGAAAATTGTTAAGTAATTCTGCCACGGTCGGCATCAGCTTCCCTTACTGGCTTCATATTTTACAGCAAACACTGCTTAAGTCACAGTTGCTTGTGGTAGGTTAAATGGAGGTAGTACATTATCCTCTCTCCTGGTTCATTTGGTAGAGAGACTGCAGGAGAAGGCTATGCATGTACTCTGGTTCATTCCCCTTTGGTCCTCATATGCTCTTTATTTCCTCTTCAGGTTTATATTTGAAAGTTGCGTCTGTCGAAATTACATTTGTGAGCCATAATGAAGCCCCAAACCCCACCTTGCTCCTGCCTCATTCATGTTTCTCTCAGTCACCCAACTTTTGGGTAGGGGACCTTCCTTCCTGGGCTACCCCAGGGGCCATTCTCGTGTGGTTTGTTTTTCAGTCATTGCATGTAACACAGACATCTTTATGGTGGGTGCAGATGTTCTCAGGCTACCAGAGGTCCGCTGTCTAACCCTGAGCGGTCCTGGAGGATTTGGTGAGCCTTGCCCAGCCACTTCTCTTTCCGGGATCCAGTTCCCTGAGGCACGACCAGCAAGGAAGTGCTCGATGTTTATCTAAGTGTCCCACACTGGAGAGTTACAAATCAGGTGTTTCTTTAGAAGTTACTTTTGGTTCCCTAGTGGAAATCTAGGGTCACAGTGTTCCTGATGGGTCAGGGAAGAGGGAGGCTGACTGCCAAACAAGTTGATTCATGTGATGGGACCAGTAATTGCTAGAGAAGGGAAGGGGTTGCTTATTGGCTCTGTCTCTCTCCCCCTTGGTAATTCCTAAGAAACATGTGTGTCTCAAGCTGCTTAGTATCTGGCCAGGTCATATTTCAGGGATAATTGATGGATAATGATCAACCTACTTTGAGGACATCTGTATTCTTTAATCACTGGCTTATCAGGCAGCCCTTTTATCACTGGTTTTCTCTGGTTTTCTAATCTCTCCTCTGGGCTGAATGTCTGGGCTGAATTTCACAGAGACTATAGGACCTGAAGTCATGGGGTCCGGACCTTTATACTCATCTCCTTTCTTCTTTGCTCTCTTTGTTTAGTTAAAAAAAATCTTCATTTGGGTTGCCTGGGTGGCTCAGTGGGTTAAAGCCTCTGCCTTCGGCTCAGGTCATGATCTCAGGGTCCTGGGATCAAGCCCTGCATCAGGCTCTCTGCTCAGCCGGGAGCCTGCTTCCCCCTCTCTCTCTGCTTGCCTCTCTGCCTACTTGTGATCTCTCTCCCTGTGTCAAATAAGTAAGTAAAATCTTTAAAAAAAAAATCTCCACTTCTCCCTATGGATTCTTGGCCACTAAGACATTGCTTTCAGAGGTGATACAAGGCAATAGAGGTCCTTCTACCACCACCCCAGTGGTTTTGGGACACTGTGGCTCAGCACTAGTGATTCTTTGTGCAGGCTGATCCCTCCCAGGGAGGACCATTGTTGTCTTACCATTGTTAACACTCCACTCCGACTGCTGGCACTTTTGTGTGTTACCTTAAGTAAGGGCATTTTCTCAGCTTGAAAATATCACAATGGCCACTAGAGTGGCAGTCAATAGAAATGTGGACCTAACAACTATGGGTACAAGTTCAAGTCAGGTTTGGTCAGAATATAGGAATCTTGGCTTCTATGAACAGCTATGCGTTCATTTTGCAGCTGCATTACTTTTGTACTTTCTTAGTTTTCCATCACCCATCAAATATTACCTTGCCTATGTGGATCACAGGAGGATCTATGTCTTTTGAAAACATTAACAAAGGGAAAAATACAAGTTCTTTGTCTATATAGATCACAGACAGATTGACATTTTGTGCAGGGAATACCAAAGAAAACACATACAGCAGGGAGTTTTTTTTCTTTATCACATACGTATAGAAAAATACAGAGTGATCAATAAGGCTATGTAGTTATTGACTTATGAATGCTTGGCTCAAAAGAATGTTCCTCTGATAAACCTAGAAAAAGAGCCAAATGCCACAAACAGGAGAACTAGCAAAATAACCCATCTAGTTCCATCCATGTATGTGAGGAGCTCAGAGGTGAGTTGGGAATATGGGTGTCCTAACAGCACCCCCCTCCCCCATGATGTCTGCCTGTGTGTTCATGCTTTTGGTCAATCATTTGTCTGGCTATAGAGAGTCAGTGTGCAGCTCCACAATCCTGTGCTGTTTTATAAACAGCTGAGAAGTCATGCCACCATCAGGAGAAGTGAAAACTCAGCCCTGGGAGTGGGGGCGGGTGGGAGGATTCCAAGTAGCAGCCAGGACCCGAGCTCATTTATCCTGAGCTGCTCTTCTGGCCAGTCTCTCGAGCTCCCTTTCTCTCTCAGAGCATCACAAAGGCTTTGCTCCCTGGTAACCGGAGTATTTCTCCTCCCCCATGTCCCCACTAAAGCCTGTTTTGACCATCCAGCTCGATTGCCTTGAACTTGGCGGAGTGCATGAGAAGTCTATAAAAGGTTTTCTCTTTAGGTTCTATAATGCACTCAATATAATTGACGGGATATTTTTACCCAGAAGGAACTTGCAGTCTAGTAAGTTGCCATATGTTTATTTTAGCTGTTGTCCCTTGGAGTTATTAATGATCGGATTCTCCATGTGTTTGCACCCTGTATTCGTGGGAGGAGTTAGTCTCAGATTGTCAATGAGCCTGTGCTGCTAACTAGCAGGTGTGACTGGAAACACACCACATGACTACGTTCTAAGGTGACGCCAAGGAGAACAAAAAATACGTAACCAAAAATCAATCCTTGAAGCTTTTTTAGAAGCAGTGAGCTCTGAATCAGGTTTTAGGAGAAGATAATTTATTCTTTTGCTTAAAGGCCTAGCCCACTACGATGTGCAGGAGACCAATTCAAACACTATTCAGCAGAAATTGAATAGAAATAGACAAATCAGAGTTTTTCTATCTTAGTCTTAAAAATGATTTTCAAATGGTTTTAAATTATTAGTTATATTAGAATAAAACTGAATGAGCTCTTAGTAGGAAAGTGTAAGCTGCAAATTAAAAGACAGGAAAGATCTGAAACTGGCAATGTCTTCTTTTTGATTAAATACCTGTTTTATGTTTTTGGAAGAGGAAGAATAATGTAATACTTGATTTAATGCAAATTATTTCTTTGAAATGTAACTAGCACTTGATACGGAAAACACATTTGCAGTGAGAGAGAAAATAACATATTGTAGTGGTTTAGAACAAGTAAAAGTAGATTTCTATCAAACTATGTTATAATTTAATCTGTCATATCCATACAAAGTCTTTAACAAAGAAGAAAATGGGCAGGTGTTGGGACAGCATAAAATTCATGTCCCAGATAATAATACTGTGTAAGTTATGAAAAGGGTACTCAGTCTCCCAGAAACACTAAATATGCAAAAGAACCATCATTGAATAACTGATGTAAGATGAAATTTGTTTTTAAACCAAGTATCTCCATATACTAAGGATGGACTCAAAACTACAGCACACGACTCTCATCTCCACTTGAAATTTTCCTATTAAGCGTGATCTAGAACTGGTTATGAAATGTTGCAGTAACCATTCGCCGCATTCAGAATAAAATCCAAAGGCTTTATCCTGTCCCTCAAAAGTCTTTCCAATATACGCTTTATATAAACCTTCAGCATAATCTGCCCTTACACTCCATAAGACCCCAGTGCTTCAGTTAGACAACGCTGGCTTCGTGTTCTATGACCTGAACCCTATGTCCCACATCCAGGCCTTGGTTGGGCTGGTTTGGTCTGCTTGGCCAACCTCATCCTTGCCTTCAATGTCTCTTCTGAAAAGTTTTCCCTTCAGGGGGCGCCCGGTTGTGGTTGAGCTACTGCCTTCGGCTCGGGTTGTGATCCTGGAGTCCTGGGATCGAGTCCCGCGTTGTGCTCCCTGCTCAGCAGGGAGACTGCTTCTCCCTCTGACCCTCCCCTCTCTCAAGCTTTCTCACTCTCTCAAATAAATAAATAAAATCTTTAAGGAAAAAAAAAAAAGTTTTCCCTTCATTCCTGGCCAAAGTCAAAATCCCCCTGGTCTAAATAGCCTTTGCAGAACTTCTTAGAAGAAATTTCCCCTTTTCTCCTATTCCCCTAGTGGATTGTTAGCTACTCTCTTTGGCAACTACCGCATCCAATCAAACTCCAAGTGCTGTGAATTTTGCCTCTTCAGGCCAGAGGCTGGAACACAGAGGTGTTCACTCAATATTTGTTAGCTGACTCAGTACTTCTCGAGTTATGCTTTCTTCCCCAAAACTGTCATCCCTGACCCAGTCATGTCCCGATCTTTGACCTAATCACAAATCTGGTCCCCTAACGGGTCGTCCTGCCTCTTGTCCCCTTTCACAGAGAATTGTCTACACTGCCGATCAGATACTTTATGTCCCAGCAACCCTGGAGAGTTGCCTGCCATCCAAGTGCGGAGTTCCTGAAGACCTCTGAAATTTAAAATTTAAGTCTTACGTAATAAAAAATTTCCCATGTGAATAAATGTCAACTTGAGGCAGCGTCTGGGAGCAGGGACAGTCTAACTGTTGTAGGAACTGTTCCCTTCCATATTCCTCTGCTCAGCAATGCCTCTGGTATGGGGTCACAACATCCTTTCTGTTCAATTGACAGAACCCACGGTAGTGGATTTGGAGACTTCTTGGTGACATCTTATTGCATTGAAATCCCATTTCAAAGTGATGGATTTTTCAAGCATTATTTCAGGCCTGACTTTTAGCCTTAGTTCTAGCAGCACTGTTTAATGAGGATTTCAGTTCTATTATTCTAGGGTAGAAGGAGATCGTTTAAATTATGAAGTAGTGAGTGCTCAAATTACAGGGCGAAAGCCACCGAGAGCCTTCACAGGAGTCTGAATGCCAGTAAACAACAGCGGTTGCCTGTAGGATGGGAAGCATCACCATTCACTAGCTGAGAAACTCTTCTCTTCGTATGTTGACCCGTTCATCTTATTTTCCCCAGGTGCCTTTCAAAGCTCCAGCCCTGACGTTTGCCCAAGCAGTATTCCGAAGTTGGGTGGAATTCAGTGGTAAGGGCATAGCAGCTCAAGGCTCGGCCATTCTTCACAAGCTTGATCCTACCACTTTCTTTCCTGAACTGTGACCAGTCGCCTCTAAATCATTGATTTCATTTTCCTTTCCTGGAATCAAGCGTCCGTCCTTGAACTTGCTCTTTGCTCTTTATCTTTTCTCTTTAAAGAAGTTCGTATAAACCTTTCCAATGATACACTCTAATTTTTCATTCAGTCCGAGCCCATACAGCTTCTTTATATTCTTTATAGCTGTCACCTCTGAACCTCTCTTTGTGTTTTATAAAATCCAAGATGCCATCTCTCCAACTTCAGGGTGCATAAGAATCATCCAGGGAATGGCGGTGAGGGACGGGGCAGGGGGGGCAGGGACTTGATGAAACATACAGATCACCAATATTCTGACTCGGTAAATTTAGGGTAGGGTTCAGAAATGTTCATTTTAACAAGCGTGGCAGGAGACTCTGATGATGGTCTCTGTGGTCTGCGGACCTCGGGCTGAGATGTGCTACCTGACCCTCAAGCAGAGTTCACCTTAGCTCCTCTCCTTCATCCATGATCCACTCTACATAAAACTCCCTCCTCTGCTCGGTGCTGTTCATTATTTATCTTTTTTTTTCCACATTTACTCTCAATTCTGTCTGAAGTTGGAAATGTCTCTCAAAATACTTAATTTTGTTCCTCCTCTTCAAAATTATCTCCATATTATTATCTGAAGGCCAACCACTGATATTTTGAAAGTGACCTGATTCATATTTTTATTATGTTTTGCATGTCATCCCATTCTATAAACAGATTGGTCATAGCACAGTCTAATTTCTTAGCATTCAAAAAACGAATTTGAGATAACTTCATGACCCGAAAAGATGGTAACTTTCAATTTACATGTCACAAATTTCAAGTTTTCTTGTGTGTAAATCACCTGGTTTTTTCAGGGCCATTTCTCTTCATTAAATGTATTCAGAACCATTAGTATGTACATGCAAATCAGTGCCCTTCAGTCCCGATAATTTTGCAGGCTGGTTGTAAATATTTGTCCTCAGAGAGTACATTGTCCCTGCTTATGCTTCTGCAATTGAAAATCCTGTCTATACTACATCTTTATTGTTATACTAAGAAAAGTAGTCAAATTCTTAATTTTTTTTAATTTATTGGCAAGAGTGGAGCAGAGAATAAATAGGATGTGAGATTATGTCCTGAATCAATATCCTTGATCATACATTATTTAACACAGATCTCAATCTTGGCTTCCTTTTCCCTTACGGACGCCACTGGGATCCCAGCATTGTTGGGGGCAGTTGTCATGATTTCCTTGTTAATTCTTGATTCTAGTGGCTCTTCTGTCCCAAGTTCTGTTGCATTCTTCCAAAATTTGTGCTTCTTTTCCTGACAGTGGTTATGTGTAATTCCAATGGAACAGGAAGTAATTTTACACCCTTACCCTCTGAACTATAAACCCGGCTTCTGAATCCATTTTATAACAATCTGATCAGACTTCCTGACTCAGAGCACAGCTGGAGTGGGGAACTTTGAGACCCGGGCGTACTGGGAAGTGTACCAGGCCCACACTACATTAGTCATTCACTTGTTACATACATACGCTCTACATGCCTAAGAACTATTTTATTAAAATCAGTGACCTGTAAGCCACCATTTGTGTTGCCTCAAGTAGTAGCCACATCTGGAAAGGAATCCATCTAGTCTCAAAAAAAAATGTTTTACTGTTTTAGATAAAATATGCACGTCTACACATTTGTATACTCGTTTCCCATCGCGAATCCGCTTGACCCTCATACCAGCCTCGCTTGAGTTCCTGCATAGGATGGCTGCCGGAATTTTTTTAGGATGTAAGACTCTTAGGTCTTACATCTTATGTAATACCGCATATTACATGGTAGGTTTCAAAATAGAAATAAAAAAATAAAAAAGCCACAGAGGTTTTTTTTTATTAAAGTTGACAGATATCAAGGGATCCTAATCCAAGTTCAAGGAAGCATCATTGTTATCACAGTGACTCACAGTGAGAACCTAGAGGGTGATAGTTTGCACAGATATATGAATGCGTTATGCATGTTCTGACTCTGTCACTTAAAGGTTTCCGGATATAACGAGCCCTTGCTTTGCTCTCCTGTAAAAGAAGAGAATTGGTCTGATGGGCTGGTGGGTCTCAAAGATGGCTATGGCCCAATCACCTGAACGAGTCTCAATCCCACCCCAGTACCTATGCTATGCGTTGAATTGTGTCCTTCCCAAAAGGTATGTTAAAGTGGCTGACGATGTGGCCTCATTTGAAAATAGGTTCATTGCTAATGTAGTGTAAGATGATGTCACACTGACGTAGGGTGGGACCCAATCCAATGTAATGGGTGTCCGTATAAAATCAGCCCCAGAAAAGGGCTCTGGGAAAAGCGAAATGCTTGAGGCAAGAGTGGAGTGATGCTCCTGCAAGCCAGGGACCACCACAGATGGTGGGCATCCACCAGACATAGGACGAGGCCTGGAAGGACACCCCGCCAGGATTCAGTGGGAGCAGGGCCCTGCTGACCCCACGGTTTCAGATCTAGCCTCCACAACTGTGAGACAATAAACTTCTCCTCTTCTAAACCACTCGGTTTGTGGTACTTCGTTATGGCAGCCTGGGGAAACTAATATCCCTACCAAGGATCTTCGGGAGTAAAACAAGGCAATCTGTATTTTGAAAACTCCACCCTCCCTGGTGGTGATTCTCCTATGAGCAAGGTTCGGGGCCACTGGAGGGATAATCTCTGGGGTTCTGTTTAGAGCTCAGATTCTATGATGTAAAGATGCCTGTGTGTTGCAAACAGCAAAAACAAACAAACAAAAAGATAAATACGTGTGTCCGTGATGAATAAGGTTGAAGACTACGAGCACTTCATGAAATACCAAAACTTTCCCTCCTACTTATGATAATGAAACCCTAAAGGAGGCTATTCTATTGTTGCTACCCTAGAAGTACAAGGCACTTGAAGGTCAATCCAATTTCATCTTGACAAACACATCTGTTTGAACTTATTCGCTCCTGGAGATAGGATGCTTATTCAGTTTTCAGTCAGTAAGTGTTGGGGTACTGTTTGTGATAGATTTGCCTCATAATGGGTAATATATCTTCTGTGTATGAACATCCAGTTCTTTGCAATTGTCTGTGATGATTGATACTAAACTATCATTTCTTGGTCTGTGTCACCAAGTGCAAACTTATCTTTCATATTGCCAACTCCAGACGTTTCTCTCTCCTGCCTGGGTCTGCCCTTGAGACACAATAACGTGTGGTACACGGCACTGTGGCAGCATCAGGGGTCCGCGCCATGCCCAGAGCTGACAGAGCGCCCTGAGTAATGGCTGCGGCCTTCCAAAACCCACAAGTGGGGCCTCCATCTGTAGCTATACCAGACAACAATGACCCCTAACTCCACAAGACATCTTGTTCATCATTCCTGTAAGCTGTTCTTCTGCATTTTTCTCTTTATTTTGTGTCTTCGCTGTGGACTACCAGTGGGAATCCTGTAGAAAATGCAATTTTCTGAGGGAAAAAAATGCGGAAGGAAGAAATGCTCTTGCGCATTTTTCTCTCCTATTGTGTATTACTGAACAGAACAGGGTTGGAAATATTGATCAAAAGTCATCAGGCACCTGAGAAACAGGAAGGGAAGCCTATCTTTCCCAGCCTGTCCACTGAAGTGGTTTCAATACACTTGGTGTGCGCCACCGACTTCCGTCTTCCTTGTCAGTGTGTGTGTGTATGTGTGTGTGTGTATTCATTTGTGCTTACATTTATTATCCCCAATTTTGTGTGACCTCTTGTCCACTCTAATAGGAATGCTCATATGAGAATTATCCATCCTGGTTGTATAACTGTCCTTTCTCAATCCTTTGTCTCACAAAAGAAGATTGCTCATTTCTATCTCTTCTATTGGAATTGATATGATTAGTGTATTGGAGGCATTTATTATAATATTAAACATTATATATGTTAAATATATATTATATATAATATATTAAATAATTAAAATTAATAAATATACATTATATATTATATATATTAATATAATATTAAAATAGTTTGTTTATGAATAGATGACCAACAGAATGTTGTAAGGTCTCTAAGATCAGGGCCTGTGTTTAAACCTATATTGGTATCCTCCATTCCTTAGTTTTGTTCCTATCACATACATTTTCTCCTGAATTATTTCTTATAGGCATAGTTATTCTGGCTTCTAAAAACAGAGTGAAGGAAGAGCATAAAAAATTCTGTACCGTGGTGGTGCTCACTCCAAAGTAGTTTGGAACCAAGTTTCAGATGAGAATTAAGACACAAGTTCACAGAACTAGAAGATTACAGATACTATACAAAAAGTCTGGAGAGCCAAGGCTAAGAGGAATGGAGATGGTATAAACTGTTGTTTCAAGCATATTTAGAAGTATAGAACCAGTTGGGAAAAGTTTAAAGTGAAAGAGAATGTGCAGGAAGCTAGAGTTTGAGGATTAGTGAGCTGGAATTTAACTCAATAAGCAAGATGGAAACATTACAGTTGTTCTCAAAGATCAACAGAGGTCTAATACATGGGTTTGTAATAGGAGCTTAAGAACCTCATTCCTTTTCCTTCTCCCAGACAAGGAAACTGAAAATCAGGAAAGAGACATGCCATTTTGGATAACAAGAGGTAAATGGTTTGGTTGAAAAGAACAAAGTAAAGCGTAGAAAGATTGAGTGTATTGTGTATCGTTGTTGTTATTTTAAGCACACCTAAAGAATTTCCTTGAAAGAATTTTATCCAGACTTTCAAGTCTGGTTTCAAATATTTAATAAAATGACTAATTACCCATTTTATTTTTTTATTTTTTTAAGATGAATTTTATTTTTTTCTTTTTAAAGATTTATTTATTTATTTATTTGACAGAGAGGAGAGAGATCACAAGTAAGCAGAGAGACAGGCAGAGAGAGAGGGGGAAGCAGGCTCCCCGCTGAGCAGAGAGCCCGATGTGGGACTAGATCCCAGGACCCTGAGATCATGACCTGAGCTGAAGGCAGAGGCTTTAACCCACTGAGCCACCCAGGCACCTCTACCCATTTTATTTTAAAAAGTCCAAAAGGTAGGGCTCATATAATTAAGTAGGTAGACAATGTCGAGGCAAAATTATTTAGTGGATTGCATTCATACCCGAGCTTTAAGAGAACTTCACATACATAATTGAATGTAAGCAATAGTTTTCAGGCATGCTGATATTTCTGCTGTAAGAAAAAGGAATGGACACAACTGAACACAACTGTTACTAAGTCAACAGGGTGCCTGCTCGCATCTGTCACATCTCTTCACACTAAAAGGGTCAGTGACTGCAGTCAACAAAATGGCTCCATATCAATGTGAAAATCACCAATATGGTGCCTTAAATATTAAAAATGCAGTCCTTCTTGAGTACAGAGCAGTCCCAAGATGTGAAAAATAGCCCTGAGGCGTATTTTAAGACATTCAAAGACCACGTGGATTCAGTATTCATTTGACTAAGTATTTGCAAATGTTATGTAGAATGATTACTTAAGCACAGAATATCTGCTTACAAAAGTGAAAAGCTATTGGAAGCAACATTAAGATGAATAATTACGAGTTTTACTAGTGTTTTATGGGAGTGGAGTTTAATTTTTATACAGTGAAATGTCAAATCCTAAGTGATCATTTCCATAATTTTTTTCATGTGTATACTTCCACGGAATCAGCACCTATTTAAGAATATAGAGCATTTCCACTACCTCCAAAATAAGTTTTATTCCAAAATAATGCTAAACTATGAATATTGGGAAGAAAACGTGGGATTAAACATCCAAAATTTAAAAAGAAATCAGTGGGAAAGCATAATTCAGTTTATAAATATTAGGCTCACACATGATTTTCCGGTGTGTTTCTGGCATATATAATGATGGTCTCCCACATCTCTCAAAGTTACTCAGCTACTATTTTTACCATAACCCCTTAAAATTTTTACAGACATTTGCCAGGTTATAAACAAATACATATTATTTGCTAAAGAAATTATTTCCCACCCTTTCTCAGAATGGCTGTATTTCTTTATCAGCCTGCCTCACTCAACATTGATTCTTCTAAAGATATAGGTAATTGTAGTCCAGAGTATACTAGTGACACCTAGTGCTTATCCACTAAAAATGTCTGCATTTAAGGGAACATTTATTTTCTCCTGGTTAGCTACTGTTAATCAAGTTCTTGTTTATGTGCAGAAAGTGACAATGATACTATAAGTGCTATTTCATGCTGTTAAAGACAAAATGGATAACCTTCCAACATAACCTCTTAACATAATTAAACCAAACAGATTTGACATTAACACTGCATTACGAGCAAGAGCAGAGAATGAGAGGATCACGGAATGAGAAGGCTTATGCTTGAATTGCATTTTTATTATTCATAAGCAGATATGAATGCTAAAAAGCTGTGGCATTTTGGTTTAGTCCACTCATTAAGAACTAGTAGGTGACAGGGAGACAGAGGTGAGGTCCCTTCACACAATGAAAAAAGACTTACATAAGGCTCCTTGTTATTAATGAGTTGGTTCTAAGATTTTCCCTAACTTAGGTCAGATCCTGAAATGCAATGAGCCCAGCAGACAAATGTAGCAAGACTTGTGCTGCAAGGCTTGTCACTTCCTTTTGATGGCCGAGTCTTCATATCTTCTCTCTTGCTATAGTCCAGGAAGATCTCAGCTCTTGGTCCCGTTACCTTTGTGGAATAATAATCATAGTGCCAACAAGCCACTCCATGCCCAACCAAAGTATTCTCCATTTGCCAGTCATTCCTGTTATACTGTTAGAAATTCTGTCCCCCTGATCCATCAAAATCTTGGTATAGTTTGTAAGCTAAGCCATACTGGAGATGAGTTAGCACTTGGTCTTTGGTTGATGGTGGAGCAGATGTGACTCTAGCAGAGGGAAGAACCATGTTGAAAGTGAAGATAGAGAATGCTAGATTAAATTTAAATTCAAAAACATATATTGCACAATTTTGCCAAAGGTTGAGTCATAAAACCATATAGTCACTTTCATTCTTCTTAAAGTTGCATCCATCAGCAAACATTATTAAATATCAAGGATGTTGGGTACTCTGATGGCTACTGAAACTTTATATATATATATATATATATATATATATATATATATATATATATATATAATGATGGTCTCATTATATATATATATATGCTAATGCTTGATATATATGTATATGCATATATGTTAATGCATAATATATGTATATGCAAATATATTTATATGACATATACTGGGTTCTAGATTCTGGAGCTAAAGCAATAAACAGTCTAGGTAAGATGCCTTTCCTATGCAGGTCATACACTACTAGAATACACAGATAGTATCTGTAAAAAGACAATTTTGGATAGTCATAAGTACAAAGAAGGAAAAACAAGGTGAAATAATGTGATAATGAAGGCAGAGGGATAAGGAAACATATTTCTACTAAGATATCCAGGGACTACCTCTGCAACGAGGTGGTGCTTGACATGAGAACTGAATGAGAAAGCACATGAAGATATGGAGAAAAATGAGGTCCTGGCAAGCACAAAGTCCCAGAGGTAGGAATAATCTTTGTGTATTTAAGGAGCAGAAAGAGAACCCATGTGGCAGGAGAGGAGAAGACCAGGTCCAAGTGAATGACTGGAATAAGTTCTTGCAGTTTGTTATGGGCTCGATGTTTGTGTTCCCCCCAAATTCATATGTTGAAACCCTGGCCCCTAGTTTGATGGTATTTAGAGGTGGCTTTGGGAACGTAAATAAGTTTAGATTAAATCATGAGCACTGGGCTCCAAAATGAGTTATCGTCAATCTCTCTCCACCAGCATGCACCAAGGAAAGGCCATGCGAGAGCACAGCAAGAAGTCAACTGTCTACAAGCCAGGAATCAGGGTCTCACCAGACACTGAATCTTCTAACACCTTGATCTTGAACTTCCCAGCATTTAGAACTGTGAGAAATAGCTATCTGTTATTTAGGCGACCAGTCCATGATATTTTGTTATTGCAAAATATATATATATTAAGAACACTATGGCTACCGTGTAGATAATAGATATAAGGGGTAAATATTGGGATCAAGATGACCTTGTGTAATTTACAATGTATCTAGGCAGGTAAGACACATACATGATAAAGCTAACATTCATAAAGAATATAGCCTATGTTATGAACATAGAGTACTCTGAAACCTTCATACTAATTATTTCCTCCAGTGGGTACAATTGCTTGTGCAGAATGCCCTTAAGAAGTGAACCCTTAAGAATGACAAGTTAGTTGGACTTGGAAAAGCTGTACCAGGCTAGTCTACTGTCTTTTGGGACCTTACACTATTATAGTTCCAGTCTCATACATCAAGTCACTTGAGGTGTCACCTTACATGATTTAAGGCTGCAAAAGATAAACCCACTCTGTCTCTGGGCACCACAGATTGGATGTTTGATGGGCAGGCCAATGATGGTTTATTTCCCTGAAAACTTCCATGGCTAGAGACATAATGAGACATACCTCTAACAACTTTGCTGAAAAGCTACCAAAAAATCCCATGCAACATCAAAACTGGTTTTTGAATTTTTATGTTCTTTTCTGTATGGTTCAGATTGACCTTTCTTCAAGGAAACAAAGTCTAGTTTTGGGTTTTGCTTTTACTTTTACATAATATGTCATTTCCTAATGTTTAGAAACAGAACTGTACCTTCCACTCCTTGTCCAGTGTAAGTTTAGCATTCCAAGAATCGCTGCTGCTTTCTAAAGACACATGTGCACACGTGCACGCACACACATGCATGCGCACAAACACAGCCCCAGTTATGCAGGTTCTAATCACACTTCACCATCTGATCATTTATTAGCTTGCTTCTCTTATTCTGCTGCCTAGTTAAATGCAACCCTGCTAGAGTATGTTTGTTGAATTGTACATTCCTATTTGGAATTCTAGATGGCAAGAATTCTTTCTGACTCGTGTTCTTCATTTTTTACTCAATACTGAGTGCTCAACTTGGATAGATAGCTCACTTGGCATGGATGGCAAAATGCCGTATGACGTAGCCCCTATCCTCAAAAGGGCACATTGTCATGGAGAAGCGTACCAGGGCAGAGACAGAGCGCAACTGCCTACTTATATACAGAAGGTGGCAAAGGGTGTTATGACAGTGGTGGATGATGGCAGAGGGTGGGGGGTGTCTATGGATATTATTTCGGGTTTGATTGCATGATTCATTTCACATTCCAAAAATTCCCATTCATTCTCCCGATTCCTTGTTCGTGTGCCTGTTCTCTCTAAAACACGTTCGTTCCAACCCAGTGCCAGGCACAAGACCAGCAAACAGAGTAGTGAGCACCATAGACCTTATGGTCATACCATTCCTCCCTCCTTCCCCATACCAAAGCAAGGAGTATTTATCGTACATACCCAGGCCATCTAATGTTTATAAAGTGAGATGCAAGGCTTTTAATAGGGGTCATTATCTACACAGATATTTGAATGATGCCTCTCAATTATCTAAGATGTTAATGAAAAGTATCGAAGTTATTTACCCAGAGTGACCTGATATTTTTCTTGAATTTTGTAACAAATATCTATGTAAAGCTCGCTGTATGCTATGCGCTCTTCCGCAGTGTAGGACGGAAGCTGATTTAAGGTTCAGGACATCCCAGTGCTCCCGGTAGCATCCTCTATCCTACCCATGATGAGACTAGGCAAGGAGGGATCAGAGGCAGAGCCCACTTTCGAATCTAGGCAGTGGGGTTCTGGAGTCCACACTCTTGACCACCACACTGCACTGGTTCACTTACCATGCTGGTCTTTGTCACCCCGCGGGCTCTTGGATCCATACATCCATTTAGCAAGCATATTCCTTCCCATGCACATGGCAACCATTCTTGTCAAACCCTCACCATCACGTGCTCATGTCGGTGGAATAGCCTTCTTTCCTTCCTCGCAGGCTTTGATTGCCAATATCACCCCAGGCTGGGTTCTTGGTCTTGCGTTTTTACCTCTTTACATTCTCTCCCTTGGAGAACTTTCCATTCAGAGTACTCTGTCTTCTGGTTCCAATCTTTTACTTCAGTTTCCCCTTTTAAATATTCTGCCCCAAATATACCTTGCCACCGCAGCATGGAATGTTCTAACCTGGACTCCATTCTTGCTTCTGTGTTGCCTGGTCTCCACAAGCTGCATCTCTCCACTTATGAAAATGCTCTCTCTCTAGGGAGATGAACCAGTCTCCAAGAAGCCCTCACTCCCACCCAGCTCGCAGTGATCCTTCCATCCCTCCCATCCATGTTCCCCAGAGCCTGCTCCCAGCACCTCTTATTTCATATCTAGGCAGTAGCTTTCAGTGGTTGGGAACAGAGGATCTGTAGCCAAGCTGTGGGACTCATAGCCTGACTGAAAACTCTGCTAAGTTCTGTCTCATCCATGAAATAGGGATAATGATAGCACACTCATGGAATAGATACCAGGGTGATTGAATTAACTAATACCTTGATAGCTTAAGGTTAAAGTGTAGGTTAAAAACAGCCTGGCCTGGGGGTACTTAGGTGGCTCAGTGGGTTAAAACCTCTGCCTTTAGCTCAGGTCATGATCTCAGGGTCCTGGGATCGAGCCCCACATTGGGCTCTCTGCTCAGCGGGGAGCCTGCTTCTCCCTCTCTCTCTGCCTACTTGTGATCTCTCTCTGTCAAGTAAATAAATAAAATCTTTAAAAAAAAAAAAAGCCTGGCACAGTGAACACATGTTAGCTACTATTACTTAACTCTATATAGACCCTTACAATATCTCTGATGATATTTAACTCCTAAGAAGTTTCCTGTGCCTTATCAGTCCCTATCTCATTTTCCATGCCATTGTTTCCCATTTGCTGTCATCTTATTCTTTTTTTTTTCATTTTTTATAGATTTTCAGAAATTTTTATTTTATTTTTAGTAGGCTCCACATCCAATGAGGGCCTCGAACTCACAATCCCTAGACCAAGAGTCACATGCTCTACCAACTAAGCCAGCCAGGCACCCTGTCATCTTGTTCTTATTAACTTTGTCCACTGTATTGTACTTTCTGATCCTAATGCCTGAGCTAGATCTAAAATTGGACCCAATGGATTCAACTAACTATCTGCTTTTCTGAGGCTTCCACTTGTCCTGTATTTAGACCAAGTTCTCACCTTGTTCTCTTTCTTTGTACTTCCCCACTGACACAACCGAATCTTTCTCCGCATTATCCCTCCGGTGTCTTGACCTTCGCAAGTCACTCTCCATAATCCCCTGGATTTATTCAACTAGAATTTAAAAACATTTTAAGAAAAGAGCTTTACATCTCTCTTTGTATCCCCCCAGTACATACTAGATGCTCCAAAAATATGTATTAAGTAAATGAATGACACAAAAAATAAAGATGTTCATTGCTTATTATTATTTTTCAGTTTTCAAGAGAAGACAATTTAGGTCAGTGAAATTTGATGGGCACCTGTGAAGTCATATTTTAAGTAGGTTCAAAGAGATAGCCAGAACATTTCATTTGATGTGACAAATAACAGAACTTTTCCCTCCTGCCAGCAATAACACTTAAAAGAGACTTTATTTCATTAGTAGGGAGAGGTTTATTTGCTTATGGCTCCTGGAAGACAAGAATTTGATATTTATTCTCAGGCAATTTGAAAATTGATTCGACCCATTTAGGAGTTTAACAATGGATTCGTAATAACTCTACTCAAAGAGTACAAAAGAACAAGTGCATCAGTTAATCAATAGTACATTTAAGAAGAAAAAGAACTCAAGATCAAGGGAATTTAAAGAGACTGCTGAAGAAAACTCTCTATTCAGAGAATTGAATCATAAAGTATTGTAGAGGGGCAGAGGGTACAAAACAAATCCAAAGTCTTTCCTCAACTTCGGGATACCTATTTCAGGGAGGGGCCTCAAATCTCCTTCCTGTCAGTGTAAGTTCAAAATGACAATTCCACTGAAAACTGGGTCATTGAAAATCTATTTAATTTAATCCTATCTCTTTAGAGTAATTCCAGGTCCCCACAAAGTATGAAGACTTCTCTTGGGCCCAGCTAGATTCACAGATGGAAGAGTGAACCCCAGTGATGAAAAGGCTAGTGAACAGAAAAGGCTGAGTGGATGTTTTACAGTAAGTGTCCCCCATGGAAAAACAAGAGATTTGCCTCCTTTCTGGTTTCTTTTCAAAGGAACACCAGTAGTCAGAATGATAATTTTTCCATCAGCCATTATCAAAACTTAGCTCTGATCAATATCCAGAAAATTCCAACTCTAACATGTTCTAGTTTTATCCAACTGCATCCCCCTTCTCCTGGTTAGATGAATTTCAGTAGGGTGGTTTAACTGAAATAAGACCTCAGGTAATTAATGGGTGTTATTATTTTTTTTTTTTCCAAATAAGTGAACACATTAGTTTCTTCAGGCATTCACCCAGCCATCTTCTCAGGGTATCAGAACAGGTGGGGCAGAATGAGAGAAAAAGAAAATAAATATGTTGAAGGTTCAAATCCATGTGGAAACTAAAGAAATTGGCCAATATTAAAAGGTTAACTACCTTCTAATGTTCACTTGACAATAGAAACGTGGGGAGAATATACAATTAAAGAGACCTCTTTGGAAACACAGAAGTTCTTTACTAGAGTTGTAGGTGCATATTCTAAAAGAATTTAAGTTATAGTAAAGTAGCTGAAATAGCTATTTTAGAAGTTCATGCAAATGTAATGATAATTGTCAAGTTTTTAAAATATATAGAAAAAAAAACCTTCTTTCTTTTAAAAGAAATAATTTAGATATAAATCCAGTAAAGCTATACTTGATTAAAAACTGATTTTGGAAGATTTTTTTTTCTAAAGTTAATAAGACTATAATCACTAACCCAGAAAACAGAATATTATATTAAGGATAATAGGATTATTGAGCATGAAGTTCACTAAGCAAAAAAAAAAAATCTTCTAAATATAACTCCCTTGGAAAATGATTTCAACCTTCATATGCTGTCACCTGCTATTGTCATTCATTCATTTATTCCACAATACTTGTTTCAATCTATTCTAGAGAAATAGGGAAAAGACTTCTATCTGTGCCTTAACTTTTTTGAATAGACTTTATTTTTTTGGAGTAGTTTTAGATTCACAGCAAAATTGAGCAGAGAGTGTAGAACGTCCCCATGTCTACCCCGTCCCTACACCCTCCTAATCTACTCCACTGTAGACATCCCATACCGCAGTGGCACATTTTTTATAATCAGTGAATCTCCAGTGACATGTGATTATCCCCCAAATTATGCCTTTATTTTTATCTTCCTTTTTAGGAAGTTCCTTTAGGAAGTACTACTTCCTTCCATAGTAATAAATTTTTGGCTATAAATTAATAGTTATTTTATTTTTTTATTTTTAAAGATTTTATTTATTTATTTGACAGAGAGAGAAATCACAAGTAGGCAGAAAGGCAGGCAGAGAGAGAGGGGGAAGGAGACTCTCCACTGAATAGAGAGCCCAATGGGGGCTCATCCCAGGACCCTGAGATCATGACCTGAGCTGAAAGCAGAGGATTAACACACTGAGCCACCCAGGTGCCCCACCAACAGTTATTTTAAATAGGTATGCAGGTAGGTAGGTAGGTAGGTAGGTAGATAGATAGACAGATAGATAGATTGCACATTTTTCAGCCTTTCCTGTAGATATGGCCATGTGACTCAAATCTGGCCAACAACATAGAAGAGAATGTTACTTGTAGCAGCTTTCAGGAGGTTTCTTGAAAAGGCAGAACAAGTGTACCCTTAGCTCTTTTATTCTTCAGCCCATCCTTCTGCTTCCTCTGGAGTGCAGAAACCAGCATGATCCCCAGAATCAAAGCCATGCATTGCAGATCATCAACATGGAAAGAACCTGGATCTTTGAAGACTTTGTGCTGCAGAACTAGCTGGATCACTGGGCCTAAATTTGTTTAGAGGAAAGAAAAGTAAATTTTATCTTATTTAAAGTAGTATTATTGAGGGGATTCTAAAACACGTATCTACTACAAACTAATACAATAAAACAAAGTACTGTTCCCTGTTGGTGATGAAATATAGATAACGTCCAGCCCTTGCTCCCACAATTCCTCTAGTCTCCTAGGGAAAATAAGATATATAAATGAATGAGTGGGCTAGAAAAGTCTTACAAACTGAGTCTTAGAGAGTACAGAAGAGAAAAAAAATAATTTGGGGGAGTGAAAAAAGGGTAATTTTATGGACAAGATAACTTGAAATTTGTGTCAATAGGTTGTATTAGGAAGAAAAAAATCGAATGTTTTGGTAACAGACTGAATTAACAGAAGCCCAAAGAAAGGCATTTGGGAGAGCCAAAAGTGATCTAGTTTGGCCAGAGAGACATTAGAGACCAAGGAAACCAAGACAAGTGGACTGAGGCTGTTTACAGAAAATAACCTCAGGCAAACAATTGTGTTTTTAGGGAATAAAATCCACTGAAGTCTTACATTAGGAAAAATCCTTTGGCTGTAATGTCAGAGAAAGTCAGGACTGGGGCAGTAATGAGTAGAAGAGACAATGGTCCTCTTCCTGCAATGAGGTGATGGCATTAAAGGAGAAAGAAAAGGAGGGGTGGGTAAAGTGTTGGAAAGGAACCATCTTTCAGACTTGGCAACCGATTATGAAATGCAAAGAGAAGTAAATTTTTAAAAGCCCAAGATTTTAAGCCAGAGGACAGCTCAAGGTGGAGCCCATTAACAGAAGCAAGGCAGTGAGCAGCAGGAAGCTGTTTGATGGGGCAGATACGATAAGTAGTGTTGGAGGCTCTCTGTGTTTGAGGTGCTGGAAGGAGGGCATGTCCATCAAACCTTTGGAAATATGGACTTTAAAACAGGAGAAAGTTTCAGGCTAAAGATACTGATTTAGTACTTTTAACCTAAAAGAATGCTTGCTATGAAAAGCACAGTGAAAAGTGTTGATGTTGATGGGTCCCAGCTGGCAGTGACTTGGGCAGACCTTCAGTGTCTTGGGGACACCACTGTCCCTTCCACCATTGGTGAACAGCTGTAGTAGGTCAGCCTACAGCCCTGAAATAGAGGAGAGGGAGGGAGGGAGAGAAGGAGGGAGGGAGGGAGGAAGGAAAGAAGAAAGGAAGAAAGGAAGGAAAGAAAAAGGGAGGGAGGGAGAAAGGAAGAGAAAGAGAAAGGCAGGAAGGGAGGGAGGATGGAAGGGGAGGTGGAAGGAAAGAATGAAGACAGAAAGAGAAAAAAATTAGAGCTAATGTGTTGATAGAGAGGTAACAAGAAGGACCCCTGACAATTTGTTTTCTTCAATCAGCTTTTTCGTTCCTGCAGAAGGAGCAAGTTGCAATCCAAAAAGACTCATAAGTAAGGAGATAATAAAATTACTCCCACATGTGACAGCAAATAAGAAGGGGGATGAAAATTTATCTACTATTTATGTTTACTGTAAAATCCCAGAATTGAGATTAGTTTGTTAAGATTGAAGTTAGCAAAACCCCGACAGTCTATCTAGGCCACCACCAGCAACCTTAAAGGTAGTATTAAAAATGCCTTTCGTGTTTCCTTAGACACTTGGCAACATCTTTTCATTCTGGGGACTAAAACCAAGGGAAAAGAGCAACGTGAGTGTGCCATCCCAGTGGGTCAGAATGAGAAACGTGTGTTTGTGCAAGCGCATACTTATGTGCACATATGGTCTAGGTATCTGAAATGGTCCATGTTGTCCAACAGAATGCCTCCTCTTAAACCTGCCCCTGGCCAGTATTAAAATTGAACAGCAGCTCTGAGTTCCCATCCATTCTAATGGATTAAAATATCATGGTGGACTGATTTACTGTTGTTTCTTTTTGTAATCCACTCTCCGAGGTCAGAGATTTTCCTATTCTTTGGAATTCTCTCCTAGGCCCTCTTCTTACTCTATTCTCTCTCCTTGGACAATCATATGTACTCCCTGTAGCTTCCATTATCATCCAAGGACCAACAGCCTCATGTTTCTATATCCAGTCTTGATTGCTGGAAAAGGATAGTTGTAAATGTCTACTCTGCGTCCCCACTTTCATTTCTCAAAGACCCACAGATTCAACATATCCAAAACAGTGCAACTCATGGTTTTCCCAGGGCCAAGCCTTTCTTTCTCCCTCCTTCCCATTTCAGTAAGTGACCCCAGACTGAGTTATTCTTGATTCCTCCTTCTCCTTGTCTCCCGAAATCCTATTGGTTCTGCCTCCTAAATCTTTCTCAGTCTATGCATTCCGTCTCCCTCCAGCAGCCCACAGTTCCAGCCACCATTTTCTTTCAGGAAGAATACTCAAAAAGCCTCTTAATGGTTTGGCTGCACCCATTATCAGCTTCTTCTAGCTTCCTGTAAGATAGCTGGAGAATTCATTTTAGAAAACAAGATTTGTCCCTCTTCCTTGCTAAATACCTTTCAGGGGTTTTCTATTCCTTCCTGGATAGAAAAGACACAGTCCATAATCCGTAATATGTCCTTTGAGGTTCTGCATTATCAGGCTGCTTCCTGTCTTTCCTGCCCTGGTTTGTTCTTCTTTCTATACTCCAACATTATTGGTCTTTAAAAAAAATTTTTCTCTGATGGGCCATTCTCCTTTTTTTGCCCTGGGACCAATATATATGCTGTCATATAATTTTTCTCTCTTTCCCACTTACTCTGCCTTTACTTATCCAGGGCCTCCTTTATGGTCAACACAAATTTTATTTCCTTAGGGAAGTATTTCTGGACTCTCCAGTACAATTTGCTCTCATATGCTTGCACAGAACATTTCTCCTTCATAGAACTCAATAAAATTGTTTGATGACTCTCTTCCCTACCAGGCTGCAATCTGTCTTGTTCAGAGCTGTGGATCTAGCAACCAGCACATTTTGAGCAAAGAAAAGAGAAGACGCAAGTAAATGGTTTTAGGAAACTACTGCAGGCTTGAGTTAACATTTCAAAACCATTTTTTTTTTCCTTCTGGCAGAGTAGCAATTATCATCAAATAATAGTTCGGCTCAGATTTGTTTATCAGATGAGCAGAAAGCAACGTGTGGAAGAAAAGTGACACAGCGGGGAAGTAGGGGGTTTTGGTGGCAGAACAGAAGGTAAATGTTAGAAATATAGGACACGGAGCTGAAAGGAGGCCCGGGGATGGTGAACCCTGCAAAACAGAACACTAGGGGAAAGAGGAGATGCAGAAAACAACTTTGTATGGTTTTGGCAGTAACTCGGGGCTCTAGAGTCAGAAAGACCCTGAGCTCAATCCCAGTTCCGCCATTTACAAAGCTATTAACGAATCTGAGTGTCCATTTCTTGACTATGATTTGGAATGATAACACTGCAAAGAAAGTGTGAAGATTACTTCTTCTTAAAGAGCAGGAAAACTCTTGGCATCCAGCAAGTCTGAACTGTCCGTTTCTTCCTTCCTCACCAACTCCAGCAGGAAACGCATTCTGCTTCCATTTCGTTTACATTCAGTTGATCAAGCCGTCAAATTCACGGCACAGACATTTCCCGTAAATTGTGTATCGGTCAGGGTCTCGTGAGAATACATGAACGGTGCCGTGTCATTCAGGGGAATGTTTGATCCGAGAGACTAGTTAATATAGTACTAAGAGAGAGAGCTGAAAATCCGAACAGAGGAGGTGAGGGGGGCCAACCGGCGAGCAGGACCGGGTTGCTACTGGCACCCTTCAGCCTGGGGAACCAGAGAGTAGGCACCTCCGGAACGTGTCCAGAGGGGAAGCAGCTGCTGCCCGCTGAAGGTGCCCCTCAAGGCAGAGACAAGGGGAGACGTGCTCGGACATCCTCCATCCTCCTTGTTCCTTCCAGCCTCCTGCCAGTCTCCCACTGGCCACACGTAACTGCCGCCAGTGGACAGCGCCTCCTGGCAAACACTGCTTGCCAGGGGGACCTCTGTGACTGCAAGCAGAGAAAGGAAAATGGATCTGAGTGGAAACAGGCAAATGACTGGCATGAATGGCAAGGAAGGACAAGCAGATGTGAGTCAGTAGAATTCTTACCAAACAGGACTACCCTGGGCTTTCCAGAGCCTCTTCAGAGGGTAGCATGGTGTAACGGAAAGAAAGCAGGCTTGGGAGGAGACCAGTTTTGTGTGTGTCCGCTTTAACATGAGGGAGAGCAAAAGGAGAAAAAGAGAAAACAAGTTGCTCGTACTCGTCTTTCCAGTCTTCTCCCCAAATCTGTAATCACCATTCCCAAACTGGTAAAAGTCTTCTAGAAGTTGTTGCTGTATATGCAAATAGGTACCTATACAAAGACATATAACTTTTTAAAAAAACCACAGAATGCTAAAGACACTGTTCTACTTCAAAATATACCTTTGACCTCTTCATATCACATATATAATTCTGTCATTACTTTTAATGACTGCGTATATCCACTGTATGCTCAGATAATCCATTTAACGAATCTCATAGTGGGAGTTATTTTTAGTATTTCTAATCTTTTTTTTTTTTAACTGAAAATAAGTTTGGGAAGAACATAGCTGTGCAAATACCTGCAGAGTGATGCTCTAAATATGGGATTGCTGGGTCAAAGGGTAAGAAGTCATAAATTTTAATAAATAGCGTTACCACAAGGCATTCCCAAATTTACATTCTTATCAATATTGGAAGGAGAATCTTTGTCCTACACCCTGGACAACACAGTGTTTTCTTCTTTTTAACTACCTAAAATACACACAAAACCAAATTTCATTATTGCTTAATAAGGAAATCAGATTTCATTATTTTTTTCATGTCTTTAATTATTGGGTAAGTTTAACATTTACAAGTACTTTGGCAATTTTTATTTTTCTGTGAACGGCTAACCCATATTCTGTGACAATGTTTTGACTAGATAACTTTTTAAAATCTGCTTACTGATTTATAAAATATACTTAAATTTATCCTAAGTCATTAGGTATTGCCATTTTTTTTCCTCTTCCTCATTTGTCTTGGGCTTTTGAGCTTTTCTCTCGTTTGCCGTGTAGGAATTTGCCACTTACACACTGTAGAGAGTCTTGAGCAAGTAAATTAAGTTAAATTAGCCTCTCATTAACTGCTGCTTCTGAAAATGGGGAATAACAATAGGCTCCTTGTGTTTGTTTTGAGGATCTCTGAGAATGTATGTCTGCATTTTCTTTGCATGGAACACAAATGGCCATTTTGATTATTAAGCATTCTTTCATGTTACATCACCTCACTCAAACTACATAACATCTTTCTGAAATGGGTCTGGCAGGTTTCATTTTACAGACTGAGAAGCTAAGGCTCAGAAAATTTTCTTAAATTCATTACAGTCAGACAACTCTAAAGATTTTAAGGTGCAATTCTTGGTCTACGATATCAAAAATAAACACACCACGTTACCCTGGTGCTTTGTAGTGGTTGCATGTGGAGGCCAAAGGGAGCGATCTTCTACAATTAATGTTAAGAACGTTCTAGCAGGACTAATAGGTGGTTGAGTTGCAAGCAAAATCAACCCCCATGGGGGGCCTTTTCATATTTATTTCATATTAACATGTTCACTACGGGACAAAGACAGTAATCTTTCTGGCTGTGAGAATGGTAAAGGGGAGAGAGAATGGTTATGAGCTCTTTTAAAGGCATCTTAAAGCCTTATCTTCCCTTCAGCTCCTGGATACTGCCTAAAACAAAAATCCAAGTCTTCATACAAACTAAAAGACAATTATTTATTGTGCACAAATCTATTCAACCAGACTTTATGTAGACTAATAACTCTAAGAAACTGGATATTTGAATATAAAGGAAAAAAGATATTCTCCAAAATACCATGTTGGAATATGCAATAGTATCCTCATAGCTTTTCATCTGCTGTTCAGGGAAAGTTACCTGTGACATGAAAGAAAATTTAACAATGAAAGTTGATCATGTAGAAAGAGCTAACATATAAATAAAAATGGAAATGCCTAGCATATAGGCCATTATCAGTAAGCCAGATGAAAGTTTAAGCATTTCAAATATCCTGGGGACTCCAGTTGCTCTAATAAAATGGAAATGCTTCCAGACACACATGCTTAGAGAGATTATTTCAAGGTTTACAGATGCAAAGCATTTTAGTTGCAGAGCCAAGAATGGGAGCCTAAATCAGATGAGACTAATAGCAAGTTCATCACTTCTGAAAACGTGCACAGACACTAGAGAATTTTTTTCACAATAATTTTAGGAGGAGGTCAGCCCTGTGGCTCTCTGCACTGGAGAGAGACACAGCTATTTAAGTATTTGGAAGGTGAGGCAATATATGGCCCCAGCCATCAAAAAGAGGAACCACCGCCAGCAGGCGTTACATGGTTCTCAGAATATCTTTGAAGACAAGAGCACATTGCCATTATGGTCCCTTCCACAAACTCTTCCAGAGGCACATCATCCTGGAACAGTGTCCTGCGTTGTGGGTTTTACAACTACGCTAGATATTTTTAAAAATTCAAAATGTTATGGAAGAAGTAAACTTGAAACAATAAAAGACCTGAAGCCCTTCAGTCAAGGAATGTGTTAATATGTTTTAGAAATACATTTCTCTGCAAACATCAATGTGAGTTGGCCAAGAGGCAGAAATAGATGTAAGACAGGGTGAGGTAAGGAGTTTCTTTCTTTCTTTCTATTTTTTTTTTTTTAAGATTTTATTTATTTGCCCAAGAGAGAGCAGAGCAAGCTCAAGAGAGCACAAGCAGGGGGAGCGGGAGCGGCAGGCAGAGGTAGAAGCAGGTTCCCCTCAGAGCAGAAGCCCAATGCAGGACTCGATCCCAGAGTCCTAGAATCATGACCTGCACCAAAGGCAGACGCTTCATCAACTAAGCCACCCAGGCGCCCCGAAGTGAGGCGGTTTGATGCTGACCTGGCCTAGGGAGATCTTCAACTGGTTCTGTGCTGTGTAGACACACAAGTACCTCAGATGCTTTCCCTTCTCTCTCATGTCTGCTCATCCAGGCGACCAGGGACCTTCTGTCTCTGAGGGGACATCATCATTAGTGCTGGGACTGCTGAAAGAAGGGTGGTTCGCATAATCTAAGTCTGAGGGCCAAGTCTCTGGGCACAGATGGCAGTCTTATTGGATGACAAGCCGTCAAAGCCTGGTGGAAGGTGTTTTCTTGATGCCAAGGAACAATGCTCAACTTGCCTGCTTGATGCCAACAAAGCACCAAGCTCCCTGCAGTGGAAATGGTTTGTGCGTGATTTCGTGGCTTCTACATGGTTTTCCGGAACCGGTGACACAGGATGATTATTCAGCTTGAGAGGAGGCTGGTCCCTGGTGGTGATGTCCCTCCTGTCAGTGTGGTCAGTCCCGGCACCACTGACTCCTGCTCACGGTGCAGTCTTCTGCCTTCTTTCATTCTCATCCAGACTCTTTGTTTAGACTATTGTCATGATAGTCATGATTTCAGCCATTCCTCAAGAACTCATCTTTATGTCCTGACTTAAGTACTAGACCTAAAGGGCAAGAATTTGATTGTTTCAATTTTTATTTCTCCATGTTTTTTCCCTGAGGCAGTAGTTACAGAACATGAAATTTATGGGATGGAGTGGGGCCACAAATGTCACGAGAAAGAGAAAACTACCAGGATTTGAAAACACAATGGCTAATATCCTGCTTCATACCATTTTAAGAATTTGCTAGAATATTTGCAATTAAAACTTAGAACCCATAGTGGGCCATTGATCCTTTCCATTTCATCATGAGCTTCTAACAGATTCTACTTCAAAGGTAGCATGTATTAACAGTATGGCTTCAAACCTATATGCATCCTCATGCGAACATTATGTCAGAGAGAGTTGGCTGGAACTAGTTCTGTCCCACGGTTCTTGTTACAATAAAGCAGTAAGACAAGAGAGAGGGCCATAGTCTGGGTGCATTGTACTTTTGAAATGAAAAAGGAAGGTTGCCTGTAATAGATGTTTCCACCAGAGAGCAGCCACAATGCCCAGTTGGTTCTCATGCTTTTGATAGTTCCGGACTGTGTCTTACTCTCCTGCTGAGTTCCTGTCTCAGGCTCACATATTAATATTAACTCGGGCTGCAATGAGGTAGATTTCTCTTGGTGAGAGACAGCATTTTGATCTTTGCATTTTATCATTAAAACGTTTCCTGAAAGCCTATCTTGCAGCGTTCCCCAAATCATGTTCCATAGAATCCTGGTATCCAGTGAGACGTAAAAAGGTGTTGCACAGATAAAAGGGGTCTGTACTCAAACTACTCTGTGATATTCTGCAAACTTTACCTCTTATCATAAAGATTCCGAATTCAATTAACATATAAAAGGTTCAGAGAAAACCTACATGAAAGAAACCTGTCTAACTTTGATAAACCCACTATTTCTCATACTTTGCAAATACAATCTTGGTTTTATTCATCTAATATCGATGACTAGCACATGGCGCACATTTGAAAAGTCTGCTATATTCACATGACATAATTTATTCAGATAGCTCATTCCACACATCTTTTCCAATAGAGATAGAATCTATTTCCATTTAGGGCAAAAATCATACAATATTCAGAAGCATAAAAATATTTTTAATTGATAAAAATGTTTTACATACTACATTTAGAACTTCAAAAGGTCCTTGGAACAACCTGGAAAACTAGTTTGAACACTGTGGCACCATTAAAATTGATTTGTATGGACATCACTGTCATAATATGAGTCGTTGACCTTCTTCAAGATAAGAGATCCAGGTAGTAAGTAGATAGATCCAGGTGAGTCAGGAGCAGATGAGCCACATAGAATTGGGTCACTCAGACCTCTCCGCTCAGAGCCAGATTGTGAGGTGTTGACCCATGAAGCCCAAGGGCAATACAAGACAAGGGAGGAGTCAGGAGCCAGAGGAACTCAGTGACTAGAAAGCAGTTAAGGCAATAGAACAAATTCCAGGATCTTGGAAAAGCACAGATACCAAAGGATTAGGCAAAGTAGGGAAAAAGACATATGGGGGGCAAGCGTGCAGACACATAGGCATAAAGACTGGAGAGGAGGCATGAACTCTGATGAGCAAGACCTTACAGCAGATGTCTGCTGAAATGAATAACTTACCAAAAAACCCCAACCCCTTCCTCTTGGGACAGATGAACACTGCAGGCAAGGGCTAGTCCAAAGTCTAAAGGCTATAAATAGCTGTTGAGTGATTTATCTGGGTAGAGGAGGAAAAACAAAATGAACGGAAGGGCAACATCTCTACGGTAAGGCAGGAATCATCCTCATGTTCACCTGAGTTTGGAGGAAGAAGGATTTGACCAATTATTATGATCAAATGATCCATTTTGTAAAAATCCTCTTCAGTACCTTATGATCGTAATTCCAATTTGACCTTTCTTCATCTACAAAATAGTAATGGGTTATGTGATAGAAACACCCCTATCAATGGATTGATCAACATGCCTATCATGTATCTCTTTTGTCAGAGATGACAAATAAATTATTAACATATTAATAAATGTCCAATCTCATTAAATATAAATTCCAATAACTATGAAGAACCAAAATTTGAACTTACATTATTATGCACAAGAATTAAATATAAAATATGGAGAATTTGTCATTTACTGATAAATATTATGTAATTGATTGCAATGAATTGAGTGATGCTTTATTTTTTATTTTAGTAAAGTTCATTTTTACTTTAGCAAAGCCTTTGATTCTAACCCACAGATCACTATTAACACAAATTAAGAAGTGTGGTACTTGCCATGTTACCCTTTCTGGGGATTAAAAGCTGCACATAATAGGTCATTGTAATGGCTTTGCATTAGCCTGAGGGGATATAATGGGTAGTATTTGGAAGGGATTGATCCTAGGGTCTCTCCTAATCAATAATTTATTGATGTCCTGCTCTAAGAGTTTAAGCCATACTATCCATGTTACTGAAGAGCTTATGTTAGGTGGGTTACTAAGACTTTGAAACTAGGAAATAAGGCCTAATATGATTTTTCTAAAGAATATATTACATTTGCAAAACCACAGTACATTTCAATGAAAACTTATGCAGACTGATTTAGATAAGGAAGAGAATCTGAAAAGGAATATAGGGTGTTGAAATAATGATTAATCATATGTGTAGGAAGATGATATATCTGTATAGACAACATGATACCAGACCTATTAATAAGATTAACTTATATAAATAATCTCAAGGTCTCTCATAATAGAATTCTGAGAATTAGTTATGAGCAGACTTTGGAGACATATGATCAGTATAAAAGTGACAACCTTAAAGAGGTGGAAACTAAGACCTGATAACACTTTCATTGGCATACGGTATATTCTCCATTGGTGTTTATTGATGTTATAGCTGCTAGGATTTGGTCAGGAAGACAGAAGTCACTCCATGTAGGCCAGACATAAAGGATTTTAGTATAGGAAACATGGACTCAAACAACTGTTGGAATAGTTGGAAAGGGCGAGGCCAGGGAAGCCACCACTGGTGATCTCAGCCTGAAACACTGAAGAGAACGGTTTTCCACATTAACGAGATGAACCTCTCAGGCACCCACCCCTTTGCCTACAACTGCCTTCAGAGACTAATGACTAATTATTTCTCCTCCACCTTCCAAATCTAATGGGAAGACTTCTCCTTGTCAAACTTTGCCTGGGCCATGTGAAGAAAGGGATTCTAGGAAAGATAATTCTCGCCCTAGAGAAATGTGATGGTATGGTACAGAGCTGACAGCAACCCAGCACAATTCTATAAATGAAGATCCTAAGAAGAAAGGATAAAACAATTTGTGTGTTTAGCCTGGAGGAGACTGAATATGAGAGATTTTCACAAAATTTTTGACCTCTTGGGAAGCCAGATTAAAATTCTTAGCCAAATCAATTTGTAGATGATTGAGTCAACAGTTGCCACAATAGTAAGAAAGAACCTCAATATTTCAGGACTACAGTAACAAGCATTATGTCTTGTCCTTGTCAGCACATTAGCTGGGGCAACAGCCCTAATCTCAGCTGGGCTTGGGAATGATTTCCAGGTTGGGTTCAGATTCAAGTCTTCTCCACATGTTGCTCATTTTTAAGAACTACTTAATGGCAGGCAGATTAATGGTCCTTCAAAGATGTCCACATCTTCCTCCCCGATACCTATGAATTTTTTTATATGACACAGGGTAATTAAGGTTGCAGAAGGATTTAAAGTTACTAATCAGCTAACTTAGCAATGGGAAAATTATCCAGAATTATCCTGTGTTATCCGGGAAGGTCCATTATCATCACGGGATCTTGAAAAGCGGAAGATGGAGGCAGGAGAGACAGAGAATCAGGAGATCCAGAGAACAGCATGAGGAGCACTTGGCCCAAAGTTCCTGGCTTTGCGGATAGAAAAGGAAGCTACAAGCCAAGAGCTGGGCGCAACCTCCCAAAGCAGGAAAGAGCATGGAAACAAATTCTCCCTAGAGCTTCCAGAAGGAATGCAGCTCTGCCAACACCTTGGTTTTAGCCAAGTATGACCATGTTGGAATTCTGAGCTGTACAAAACTGTAAATAGTGAGTGCCTGGGTGGCTCAGTTGGTGAAGCATCTTCCTTTGGCTCAGGTCATGATCTCAGGGTTCTGGGGAATCACGTCCTGTGACTGGCTCCCTGCTCACTGGGGAGCCTGCTTCTCTCTCTCTACCCTTCCCCCCTGCTCACTTTTTCTCTCTCTCTCTCTCTAAAAATAAATAAATAAAAATACTTAAAAAAACCATAAATAGTAAACTGGTATTGTCTTAAGGCATTAAATTGGTGATAGTTGGATATGGCAATTATAGTGTAATAGAAACCTAACACACTACCCAAGGCTCATTATCCTTGTGGTGATGGCAGAAGGACAGGAGTGAGAAGAAATGCTCAGTGCTCTTAAGCCCTCAGCCTTGTGCTGCCTCCTGTCACTTCTGCTTAGCTCCATAAGTGTGGTAAGGAAATGCACATTGGTTCTTGTGGAAGGAACTTCAAAGTCATACGGCAAAAGACATAGACTCAGGGAGGGGTGAAGTCTTGGGCACGGTGATGCAACTTACTGCAGGGGACATCTTATTGCAGTAACGTGTATTCACAAGTAACTCCTACAAAAGGAGATTAACCATTGAGTGTTCCATATATTGAATTAGAATTCAGGCATTCCTTATTATTCAGCCATAAAAAGAAGGAAACCCTGTCATTTGCAACAACACAGCTTGACCTTCTTATGCTAAGAGAAATAAATCAGACAGAGAAAGACAAATACTGTCTGATCTCACTTATACATGGAATCTTAAAAAGTCAAACTCATAGAAACAGAGTAGATCGATTGTTGCCAGGTGCTGAGGCATGGGGGAAATGGGGAGATACTGGTCAAGGGTACAGATGTCAAGCTGTAACATGAATAAGTTCTGGACATCTAATGTACAGCACGGTGACTATGGTTATCAATATTAGATATCTGAAAGTTGCTAAGAGAGTAAATCTTAAATGTTCTCACTATACAGACACAAAAAAAGTGATAACTGTGTGAGGTGATTGGCATGTTAACTAACCTTGTAGTAAATGTCTTGTAGTATATATGTGGATCAAATTACCATGTTAGTATATATTGTATTAGTAGTATTGAATATTAACATTTATTACATATTTTATAATATATATACATATACTGACTGAATTCTTTTTTCACTTATATTTTTACTTTATTGAGATATAATTGTGTACATATGTCTACTATATATAATATTACATATGAAATATAGTTTATATAATATATAAGTACATTATATACATATAATTATGTATGTGTCATGTATATAATGTGTGTAGTGTATACAATATATTATATATTTTATATGTAACATATATATACATTACATATATCTGAAATATATCTCAGATATATCTGAGAATTATATCTCAATAAAGTGGAAAAATAAGTAAAAAAAAAGAATCAGGCATTCCATTCTCTACAGTGTGGCACAATTTTCAATACATTATATTGGCAAATCATGAAAGCTGGATAATTTCACATGCTAAATGGGAAGTAGGAAAATGAATAGCCTAGGGCCATATAGACTGGTATTGCCTTTGTTAGGGGAATGAAACACAAAATGTGACAGGCATATTACAGAATACTGGGCAGCGGTCAAAAGCAGTGAGTTCAATTGGCATAGAGAAACATGGAGAGATTACAGAAACATACGCTGGGTAGAGAAGAGAGAGAAAGAATGGAAGATCCATAGCATGGTACCATCTATGCAAAACTAAATCCCCACTCAGAACTGTGCCATTTTTGAGCATCTGTAGTTATCTAAATAAGTATATAGCAGGTGGATTTGAAGAATATGTAGTAGATACACTAACGGGGGCCTATAGGCAGTAGGAGATGGGATTGAGAAAATTAGGTAATGGGGAAAATCAACAGATTTTTAAAAGAGACACTCTGATAGATGATGACAGTAGTAACTCATGAGCTAAGAAGTGTTGGATAGATCAAATTTGCACACCTGATACTTAGGAAGCAAGGGGGGATGGAGGCTGGGAGGAAGGGAGACAGGAAATCTAAGAAGAGTAGAGAGCCCTGAGAGAGGAGGGGATTGCTGGCAATCAGGTAAAATCTTCATAAAAGCTTCATAAAGCAGCAGAATTTCTCTATCATGGACATTCTTTTCCATTGTTTTATATTTAGCAGGAGAAATAAACTTTCTAACCTCTCAATGTCTTGCTAGTTTTATAAATCAATAGATCAATAGGTAAGTATAGATATATAGATAGATAGGTTATATATAGCCACTTTATACATATACAGGATATATAATTGCAATGTATGTAGACTTAAAATATAATGTAGATTATATTATATAGTATTACAAGTATACATTATGCAAATATGAGCAAGAGAAACTCTTCTCTGTGAAATCTCTCTATAGCTACTTCATTTCTCTCCCTAACTGTTCTTAATAAGCAAGTTTCCGGAGAGCTATTTGACCTTAAGGGTTAACTTTTAAAGCTACATTTCAAGGTTTCCCTTTTAAAAATGTATCTTTCTTGGGAATAAATATTGCAGAATGTGGCAGCTGAAGTGATCAGTTACCTTGGGTGTGTCTTCAGTCATGGAAAATTTTCTCTGAAGACGGAAATTGCTTCAGTCTTTCGAAGTGAAGCAATGGAGAGAAGGCTGGACCAGCCCTTTGAGACATGGGGGAAATTCTAGTCTTTCGGTGACAGGGACATTGTAAGGGAACCGTGTCTTGTGTGGCGGTGCGCTCGCGGCTCCTTGTTTTGCGGTCCTGTTGGCACGTTTACGTTTCAGCTCTGCTGCATCAGCACTCATTTCTCCCGGCACTCTAGTTCCCCATTCATGACTGCTCTTGCCAGACAGAGGATTTGTTGAGACTGAGGACTATGCTGGACACATAGTAATTTTGTGATTATCACGTGTATTGATAATGAGTGAATGAACGAATGAATGTCCACTCCATCCCTCTTTCCCTCTCTGTATGTACACAACACACACACACACACACACACACACATCCATGTGTATATTTGGCCCTAGAGACCTATTCAGCCACGTCTCTCTCGCAGCCATCAATCCTCCAATTTCTGCCGGAATCCGGGCTCCCCCTACTCCCTCCTCATTCTTGCACAGCTACCCCTGATGGGAGTCTCAACCAAGAGGCAGGAGCTGCACTGTTTAGGGAAATGGTAGGGAAGGGTAGGACCTGATGGGAAACAAACACAGAGGTTCTTTTCTCATGGAACACCTGGCCTGGTTTATCCACAGCCTCTGGCTCAGCCCTAGCCCAGCTGGCAGGGCAGGGCTACATGTGAGCAAGGCTGCCTGCCCAGGGGCCCTTACCTCCCTCCCCAGCCTGGGCTCTCCTGTGGCCCGTCTGCTCAGCAGCGATCAGGGAAACAGAAGTTCATTTCCAAAGTGCAGAGGACTCCCTCTGTATTTCATTGTCAAAGGAAAGAGGATTGTTTAGAAGAGATAATGGTGCTGATGATACGATTTCAGGCTTTAGTGGAGAAGGCATTTTTTAAAAAATCAAGAGGAATACCTGGGTGGCTCAGTCTGTTAAGCGGCTGCCTTCAGCTCAGGTTATGCTCTTGGCATCAAATCGTGGGTCGGGCTCCCTGCTCAGTGGGAAGCCTGCTTCTCCCTCTGCCTGCTGCTCCCCCTGCTTCTACTGTCTCACTGACAAATAAATAAAATCTTAAAAGAAAGAAAGAAAGAAAGAAAGAGCATTTCCACACGTGAGAAAACAGACATAGCCATGCTATGTCTATGCTGCCTCTATTTTAATCCATTTCTAATGCGAAGCAGGATTAGCACTTTCTCTTAGTCCCCTCAGGCTGCCACAGCAGAAATACCACCGACTGGGTGCCTTATAAACGACAGAAACGTATTTCTCACGGTTCTGGATCCTGGAAAGTCCAACATCAAGGTGCTGGCAGATTCGGTGCCCAGTGAGGGCACACTTCCTGTTCATAGACAGCCATCTTTGTGCCGTGTCTTCACGTGGTGGATAGGATACGCTCTCTGGGTCTCCGTTATAAGGGCCCTAATCCCATTCATGAGCACTTCGCTACATGATATAAGCACCCCCCTCCAAAAGCTCCATGTTTCAATATGCTCACATTTCTCTTCCGCCTAAGAACTTGGGGGTTCACAAATACTGTTTATAGCATACTTCTTCTCATTTACTATAAATAATCTGCTCACCCAGGTGTTCCTAAACAATGGGCAAAAAGCGGAGGAAGGGTTTTATGTCACCCAGCGGGCAGAATTTCCTTCAAAAGTTCACATCTGACATCTGTTCTCAATCCTCCACAAACACACTTCAGTCCCTTCTGTAAATCTCCAGACTTGCACACCTGCACCCCCTCTGCCCCGACAACAGAAATTTCCAGATATCCAGGATTCGCTCCGAAGACAATGAGGGCTTTCTGTCATACAGAAAATAGGCCAAACTGTGAGAATGAGAACTGGAAAACTGGGCTTTTTTCTTTGTGTATGTAAGATTCTTGCTTGTATATACATTTGTGTGTATATGTTACATCAAAAGAGACTCTTCATGGATAGTTACCAGTTCCAGTGATTTTTTTTTTCCCAGATTGTTTTCCAGAATGAAAAAATAATAGTAATAATAATTGGAACCAATCTGATTTTTTTAATTTAAAAAATATTTTTTAAAAGTATATGTAAAAAAGCCCCAGGTTGCTATGATTCTTTAATCATGAATGACAACCTTAAAATATGCAATCGGCACAGCAATACGATTCTTATCCGTGGAAAGAACAATCAGAGGAGGAAGAATATGGTAATAATAACATGGAAAAACTGTAAACAACTGAATTGTAAGGCTAACTTCAAACTTAGCTCAGAGTGGAGAATTTATTACATAGGCATGATCTCATTGAGTATGCAGGGTAAATAGCCTCATTAAGAATATAATGTGAAGGAGAATCACAACTTTTCCAGCAGGGTCAGAGAGATCAACTGAGGAAGAGAGGGAAGCCAGGCGATGGAAATAAGCCTCTGACATGCTCTATTCTTGCCCTGTTTGCTGCCTATAAACTTAGTCAATTTAAGAGGAATGGCATCAGTCACAGAAGGAGAAAGGCTCTATAGGAAGGTTGAAACCCAAAAAAGTCCTCCAGAGTTTTTTCCGGAGGTCATGTGTAGGAAATCCTGTGATAGAGAGCCAGGTGAACAAGTCAGAAAGCAAACAGTGAGACAGTGTAGCCAAAGGAATAGTCTCTTCTCTTAAAAGCAGGATTTCTTTAACCCTGAGCTGGCCCTCAGCACAGTTGGGAAACAAGTGAAGATTATTTTCACTCATTTCATTCGTTTCATTCATTCATCCCCACTTTTATTTATCTGGCAGGAAATCTCTTCTTTACTCATGGCACAACTAACTTCTCCAAATCCCCCCAATCCAAACTTATAGTACAGAAATCTTTATGAAACTCCTCTGATGACCTCAGGGCCCATTTAGGCATGACCTTGACCTTTCCATCTGTTTCAAAGGGTTCATGCTGCCTCTACAGCAGCCATTCCTTATCTTTTCTGACCTCCCTTCTAACTTCTAACACTGAAACAATTTCCTTGGTCTTTCCCTTCACAGCTTTGCAGGTTTTGCTTGACTAGGTGGCATTAAATAACCAGAGAGGCTGACCTCTGCACATCGGCTAATGGGAGAAGTCCAAGGGGCCACAGCCCACAAGCCATCAGTCCTTCCCTTCCAGGTTAGAAATGCTTTCGAGCAGTGGTCTTCTGAAGACAACTCTGCCTGTGGCTTTCTCCCACAAAAAAAATGATTTTAATAGATATTTCAGAGCAGGTTGGTTCCTTTCTGGTAACAAAGCAAGGACAATACTTTTGGCATTAAGTAAAAGCCTGAGATGGAAAACAGCCCTTCTTGGCTAAAGAACTATCTTTCTAAGGCATGGAGAAGATGCAGTTTCAAAGTTCCCAAGATAACCTTAAATATTCAAGATAGCAATGCCTTCCCCATGCTCATACATTGGGAAAATGATCTAATTTCCTCTCAGAAAGGAGCATCTGATGATTTAGAAGGTGTCTAATGTGCCAATACCGTGAAATGATCTTATTAACGTTACTGGACAATCATATAATATTAGCATTTAACGATGGTGGGGAAACTTTCAGGAACTAATTTTGACCAGCTCTACCTGTGCATCGGGTTGTAAGAACTCTGCTAATTTTAAAAAGAAGAGAGGTAAAAACGATCTCCTATTTACATACCATTAACCATTGTAATAGGCTAAGAATGAACTTAGGGAGCTTGCAGATTGCAGAGTTACTGCTCTGTGGGTGGACTGGGGGAACCATAAAAATGTCATTGCCAAGTAGAAACGAGTGAGGCTTTAGTCCAACTCCTCGGAGGAAGCTTGTCATCATAATTTTAGTGTCCTGACTTTTAAAAGAGAGTAAACTACAGGGTCTTAAGATCTAATTCAATTTGCCACTTCGGGGCATTTAGATATTTTATACGATGGCATTTGGTCATGCATTCCTGGCTTAGGATCAGCAAGAAGTGTAATGTTCACAGAAACAAAAATGAAGCAAGTAGATCTTTAAAAGGCCACCACTGGTCATTTGGGAGTCTGAGCAATCTACCAGGGAAGAAAACCATTGTCCGCTTTCATTGTAAACTCGTGGCTGGCAGCTAATTCCTGCCTTATTCTGTAGGGAGGAAAAAAGACAACAATCAGAGGAGGAAGAATATGGTAATAAAAACATGGAAAGAGAGAAAGGCTGCTTCTTGAATCTGGCACTGAACATGTTCATTTGGACTATGAAAGTCATGTCAGTGGCTAACACAGCACAGCAAATTTAATAGTCCGAAGGCAGGCAGACAGAACTCTCTGCCGCATCTGCCTTCCCCAAGCAGCATGCTACCTGGAGTGGGTGGAAAGCTGGGCAGGCTACAGCGCCCTGTTGCATACACGTGATGTATTCTGAAGGAACATAAACAGTGCCCATTCCAGTCATGTTCACCTCTCCCACGCGAAACACACGGGTGACCTCGTTCTACTTCCCCTCAGGCATCAAAATGCACGGACACTGAAAGGCAGAAAGTAGAACAAAACAGGGAGGAAGTCTCACATTCAGTGCTGAGAAGTGTATTTTGAATGTGAAAAATGCTATCGTTAATGCTAGAAATGATCTGATGGTGGGTAACGATGAAGGTCAGAGGTTATAAATGTTTGTGTACCTCCTTAGTTCGGATTACCAGGAAAAAAATGCACAGGAGATTCAGAAGATCCCACCTCAATTCAGGCGGAGCTGTACTACATGAAAACCTTTCAGGCACTCGTGAAAATCACTTGTGAGCAGCCCCTTCCATGACCTCATTTAGTCTCCATTTCTGATACAAAGCCCCTAAACATTTTCAGATCATTTCCTTCTGTCCAATTAGAGTTAACATTCTAGGCAGGAACAAGGACCTTTGGATCACTGGATTTACTATGACTAGTGGAATATTGTGCTCTTCTTTTAGACATTTTTGCTAAACTCTCATCATTCCCCCAAATCCTGAATATGATCATTATAATTTTTCCAACTGGTTTAAAGTGAACTTGATCCTTATAACAAGTACGAAAGTAAAATATTGATTATAAGCGGTGTTAATTTGGGTAAACACCAATCTTTCTAAATTCCCTGTTATGTAAAATGGAATAATAGAAATACTTTTATGCAGCCATATGATAAAAATTCAATGAGAAGTATACCACGTGGTATAGAGTGAAATCTTAATATAAGTGGAAATTATTAAAATAAATAGACTATGAAATAATAATTTGAAGCCATACACAAATATTATTTTAAATTATTACTTATATTAACATTATATTAGTGAAAGCAATATTCAAAGGACAATATATAGCCTTAAACATATTTTAATATTTAGCAGGATGCCTGGATGGCTCAGCTGGTCAAGCGTCTGCCTTTGGCTCAGGTCATGACCCCAGGACCCTGGGATTGAGCCCTACATCAGGCTCCCTGCTCAGTGGAGAGCCTGCTTTTCCCTCTCCCTCTGACTTTCACCTGCTTGTGTGTGTTCTCCCTCTCCGTCAAATGGATAAATAAAATCCAAATATATATATATGGATATATATATTTAAATATATATATTTAAATTTTTATATATATAAATTTTATATATAAAATTCAATGGAAAAGTAAATAGAAATCATTGCATGAAAAAACAGAAAAGTTATAAAATTGATGCTGTTTCCGTTCTAATACTTTGAAACATCTTATTAAGTAAAAGAAATATTTTTCAAGATTCATCAATCAAACTCAGAAATCTAAATGTATATTAGCATATAAAAGGTCATATAAACAGATTCCGAGGAAATTAAAGCAATTATGAGAGAAGAGAATATTTAGCATTAAATTACAAAATATCATTGACCCAAACAATTTTCTAGAAAGAAAATAAAATCCCAAAGCTGATACAAGAATCAGAAAACTTGACTAATCCAGTAACTATCCCAAATCTACCTAGTTCCATCAATTTTTATAATGGCAGGTTTTATTTTGTTTTTTTTTCTGCAAAGGGCCAAATAGTAAATATTTTTGGTTTTGCTGGCCACAGTCTCTGTTGCAACTACAGGCACTCAATTTTGTCATTGTAACGTGAAAGCCCCCATAGACACTGTAAATTAATGAACTTGGCTATGTTTCTATAAAATTTTATTTACAAAAACAAGTTGGGGGCCAGCTGTAGCCTTTGGGCCACAGTTTGTAAATTCTTGATGTCGTCCAAATGACTAGCTTCACTCCCCTAGATATCAGTAGTCTTCCAACTAGTTCAGTTGCATTTACTCTGCAAACCAGCATCCCGACCCTACCTGTTTTTCACACTACAGAAAGGCAAATCTAATTAGTAATAAAGCCCCTGATTTGCCTTTAATATTTTTAAATATATTTGCTCACAGAATAAAGGCAGAAATTCATAAGGCAGTCCACAAAGCCCTGAACTGTCTGGCCCCCCTCTGCTCCAAACCTGGACTTCTGTTCAGTTCCTTCCATCACCCTGTTTCCTTCTAGCACAGGACCTTTGAATATGCTTGTTTCTTGGCCTGGATGCCCCTACCCCTCTTTTCCTTAATTAATATCTCATCACTCATATCCAGGCTCACATTTCACTTCCTCAGCTCATCATTCTCTGATTTACTTGCCTATTACAAAACCCCTGGCTTTTCCTAGCCCTACATTGTTTGAGCTGCAATTTTATATATATTTGTTGTATTTGGGTCATTGCGCATCTCTCCCCTAGATTATATACCCTAGGAGGCAGAAGACATATTCTGTTTAAAATTTCGTCCTCAGTGCCTAGTATCATTCTGGTAGACAGGGTATGCTCAATCATTATTTGTTGAGTGAGCTACCAAATTAAAGAATGCATAAACAAATACATGAATCACAGAACAAATTTAAGCTCATCAAATACTTTTATGAAAGATTCCAAGGCCAATGATGAAAAGATTTGCTTCAACTTTTTTAGTTCTCAGGCTTTCTTAAAAAGTTACAGAGCATAAACAAATTGAGAAGCCTACCTAGTGTGTTTTATAAAACTAGCAGCAACTAATATTAAAACGCAACAAGAAAAAGAAGAGTTGGGGACCGACTTTCACATATATTTTCTTGCCTTGCTTGGCCCAGTCCTGAGGACATTTTCAAACTTCCAGATAATTTCAATGTGCACCCCAAGGCTAAGACCCATTCATCCAGGCAGCCTCACCTGCAGCGGGATGGAGGAAGTGAATACCTTATGAGACCAATAGGTCATTGATAACAGATTTAGATATTTCCAATTAAGCTATCCTCTTGCCATGTATATTTTTATTATTAAACACTGCTTTTATAAGTGACACTGAGATTACAAGATTAGGATGTATTTTTATCTCTCCAATTACTTTGAGAACCAGGACACGCTGATCCAAGAATAGCTAGACAGAACAATAGAACAAAAGAGGTCTGAACTCTATGCTGGCCTATATAAGAAAGTATTTTAAGATAAAAGTGATTCAACAAATCGGCGGCAAAATAAATGATTGTTCAATAACTGGTCCTAGACAATTGCTCAGCTCTTCAGAAAAAAAGTAAAGATTTCCATCACATACAATAATCCAAGTAAATTCTAATTAAATGTAAATGATGAAACTAAAAAACAGCTTGAAGTTTAAAGAGTGGTAAATATTTAATTCATACCATGTAAGGACTTCCTAAAGCATTCTAAAAACTGACAGAAATAGCAAGCAAAAATATCAATAGCTTGTCTACATTTTAAAAAAATCCATTTCTGTATGTAAAAATCTGAATGTATATGTGTACATATATGTTATAAATGAAAAGACAAAATGTGAGACAAATATTTTTTAGTAAATATAGCAGAGTTATTTTCCTTAATATGTAAAGAGATCTTAAAATCTGTTTTTAAAAATACTAAAACTTCAGGAAAAATAGGTGAAGAGCACCCTTATATAAGAGTAAAGGAAGAAATTTAAATGTTGCTGACACACATTTAAAAGCACATGTCCAATCTCATTAATGTTATAAAAATTGCCGAGTTAAGCAGTAATGAGATATCATTTCTCAGGTCTAAAATTGGCCTATTTTTTCTTTTCTTAATGATAACTCTCAATGCTAATGAGGGCAAAGTGCAGTGTTTACTTTCGTTTACGCTTGGTGTGAGTGCAAATTGATAAACCTTGACGAAAGCAAGTTAGGAACCAAAAGTCTTTAAAAATAATAATTTTGGTCCCCTAATACCCCTTCTAAGAACTTATTATGAATAATCACTGACTTATTTGTGTTAGTGAAACACTGGAACAACCTAAATAATAATAACGTGAGAATGGTTAAGTAAAAAAACTGTGTCCTTATGATTTAATATTATGCATTCATTTAACTTCGTGCTCCTGAAGTGTACTTCAGGGTCACAGGAAAATATCCATAACTGAACCAAGGTATACGATGCATGAACCAATAGGGATATACAAACTGTGTGTGTGTGTGAGAGAGAGAGAGAGAGAGAAGGAGAGAGAGAGAAAGACTAACATGCCAACAATAGATCTCTCTGGATCAAAAAAATATAATTGATTTTTACTTTAACCTTGACAGTTGTCTTCATTTCCCAAATTTCAGCAGTCATGCTTTTCAATCAGAAAAAAATGTATTCTAAGTTAAAGAAAAATATAACTTTATAAATATATTTACATAAACGTATATATATTCCCAAATACCACTTTCCTTTCCTCTTTTTACTTCCTTTTCTACTTCAGTGAATCAGTCCACAAGAGAGAGGAAGTAACAAACTGGTGAATTGAGATAATGATCTATTTTTGATGTTTGTATCGTAGTCCTTTCTTTTAACATTGAATTTATGCTCAGCAGTTATGTTTGGAAAAGTGACTCTATCATGAATGATGCGTACGGGATACGAATCTGTAGCAGACTATATTTAATCAATCGTTTCAGATTTAATTGACAAAAGGTCACAGCTCCACAAAATACACATTTTGCTTAAGATGATAGAAAGGCGAGCCCTGGCTACCAAGAAGAAGCAGCGCCTTGAGAAACTGTCCTGGCGACACTTTGGGGTCCCCCCTGGGAGAGGAAAGCCAGCTCAGTCTTCTTAAGTTTCTTCCATGCTCATCCCAGGTTGGAGTCCCGATGCTTGGCTTGCTTCAAAATAAAGCAAATGTCCTGGGCATCCCAAAGCATCATGTTTTGTGAAAAACCATAAGCTCTATTAAGGGCTTTAAAAAAATCTTCGGATGAGGTTGTATGACTTAACTGAATTCTCTCTCTATTGGAAATTTTCCAACATACGCTTTCTCCACAGCTTAATATTGGACTTCAGCCTTGCCTCTGGCTTTCAAATTATATTCCCGTTTGTTCACTGTTAGCAGATTTGATTTTGACTTAAATGGCAAAAGAGGAACAAGTCCTCTTCCCAGCTCCTTTCCCCATCGTTAGAAGACGTGTGTAATCAGAGATGTCTCACAGACATCTGGCAGTTCTCATCTTGCTTGGCAGAGTGGCATTCGTTCCTTGATTCTATTAGCGCTTTATAGAATAATTCAGCTTTTGGGATCAAATCCATGTTAAGGGGAAAGGAACCCTCTACTTTGGAACCATCCTTTCAATCCAGACCAGACGGAGACACAGGAAACCCATTCTGATTAAGGATGTGAACCTGTAACAACTACTCCTCATCAACCAGAGGCTCTTGCCACCTTGGAAACAGTTACTTTCCTCCAGATTATCTAACCTGCTGATGTATAGTTAGTGACTTTGATTTCTTTTCTTGCCTTCCTATGGGTCACTTGTGTCATTTTGAGAATTCCATTTTTGATTTATCTCTAATGTTTGTCTATAATCCATGAGTGTTTCTCTTTGTATAGTTTTTTAATTAGTTGCTCTAGATATTATTTTATTTATATATATGTATATATTACATATACATATAAAATATTTACAGTTTCATCATTTTACCAGTCCACATTAAGTATAGAAAGCATATCTTTCTTTATATTCCCTTAACCTCACTTGTTTATAATATAATTGCCTTAGAATTCAAGAGAAGAAGGAAGAGAGAGTGGTATTTATCCCTACTTTTGTTTACAATATTATTTCTTCCTTATTTATGTTCCAGAATTTGTTATTTTCTTTTGATTTATAGAATTTCCCTTACCCATTCTTTTGGGAAAAAGCTATTGGTGGCAAGTCCTCTCAGTTTTTCTTCACTTGAGAAATCATGAGTACAACTTCATTCCTAAAAGATATTTTTGCTTGGTATAGGATTCTGGATTGGAAGTTCATTCTTTTAGACTTGACAAATGTATGTCTTCCTTCTAGCCTCCATGGTTCAAAGACAGAAATCCACAACTAATGAAATTGTTTTTTTCCTGTAGGTGAGATGCTTTTTCTCTTGTTGCTTCCAGGATTTTTTTTTAGGTTTTTAGTTTTTAGAAATTTGACTATAATGTTTCTGTGTGTAGATTTTTGGGGTTTATCCTATTTGGAATTTGCTCAGATTCTTGAATTTGTAGGTTTATGAATTTTTCCAAATTTGAGGAATTTTCACCATAATTTCTGAGTACTTTTTAAGTCCCACCTTCTTTCTTTTAGTCTTTTTGGGACTTTGATTACACAACCCTTACATCTTTTGGTATAGTCTCATGGGTCCTTGAGTGTCTCTTCCTTTTTGAGGTTTTTTTTCCCCCAGTCTGTTTTCTCTCTTTCATTCAGATTTTGTTATTTCCAGTGTTTTATCTTCAAGTTAATTAATTCTTTCTTCTGTCCAGTCCACTCTGTTATTAAACCCACCCATTGAGTATTTTATTTTGCTTATTGTATTTTCAGTTTTAAAACCTCCATTTGGTTCCTTGTATCTTCTGGTTTTTTTTTACTGAAACCTCTTATTTTTTCATATGTTTCAAGAATGCTTAGAATTGCTAATGGAGGTATTTTTATGATGGCTGTTTTGTCAGATAATTCTAATTTCCTTGTCATTTCAATATTGTCTGTTTATTGTCTTTTTCCATTCACTTTTGATATCTTCATTGTTTGCAGTTTAAAAAGTGGTTTTCAACAGAAACCTGAACATTTTGGTTCTTATGTAATGATTTCCAGCTCTTATTTAAATCTTTTAACTTGCTTCCTTTGACACTGCCTTGGCATGGAAAGGTTTGGGGTGTTTCTGCCTCATTATTGCCAAGTGAGAGTAGAGGTCCAGATTCCCCACTCTGCATCTATTGACACCAGAAATGAGGGTTTCTTGTTACTACCAGGTGGAAGTGGAGGTTCCAGCTGCCAACTAGGCCTCCACTGATAGTTCCCTGACTGGAAGAGGTAAGAACTTTGGTACTGCTCCCCACATGGCCGACACTGACACCACAAGAAAGGGCATTATCTTCATTACAGCTGGGCAGTGGTGAAAACCCCAACTCTGCACTAGGTCTCTTTGTCACTCCCCCAGTGGTGATAGGGATAGTTACATCCTTACTGTCCAGTGGAGAAAGAAAGAAATCCAAGCTCCCCACATGGACTCCATTGACATCAGAGAGAAGGGGGAGTCATTTGTTGCCTAGTGGATATGAGTCTCAGCATCCTACTTGGCTTTCTCTGACATCACCCTCCAGTATTTGGTGTTTAAGATGTGTTGTTACAGGTTTATGAGGGTTGACGTTTGAGATCCCCATTTGGCTTTTGCTGGCATGGATTGGAGAGAGACCATGTTTTTCTCCGTGATATCTTGCTAAAGCAGATAGGTTATTTTCCAAAAGTTTTTTGTCTATCTGGATTTTCCCTTTGCTGGTCCTATGGCTAGAGAGCCAGGTTTTGTTGGAGAATTTTTTGTCTGTGCTTTTTGGCATTTCCAAGTTGCCCACTTCTTTAGCTTTAAGTGTGAGATATATGAGGCAAAAGCAAACCCAGGGAACTCACCACAAAGCCATGTTGTGGGTTTGGGGGGTTCCTGGCCTGCACGACTTCTCTCTCTCTTCTGAGTCTTCCTGTTTGTTTTAGATATAATGTGCAGGGTTTTTAGTTGTTCTTAGGAGAAATATCTTCCCAGAAAGGTTAGTTCTGGTGTCAGTTTTAAAAATAGCGTGTATATTTTAAAAGATCAGATTTGAATACAATGTGAAATACTGGAATCATTACTCTGAAGTCCTGGTGTTCTAAACAAACAAACAGGTTTGAAATCAATGTGCAAGCCATGGAGACATTTTAGAAGGTTTTTAAGAACAGGGGTAGGGAGCGCCTGAGTGGCTCCGTGGGTCAAGGCCTCTGCCTTTGGCTCCGGTCATCATCTCAGGGTCCTGGATCGAGCCCTGTGTCGGGCTCTCTGCTCATCAGGGAGTTTGCTTCCCCCTCTCTCTCTGCCTGCCTCTCTGCCTACTTGTGCTCTCTCTCTGTCAAATAAATAAATAAAATCTTAATTAAAAAAAAAAAAGATCAGGGTTAAGAAGATCAGATTGCCATGAGAATGAGATAACCAGTAGCACTGTGCCCTCCGGTGGGGAGATGCCAAGAAACTGAGTAGGAGACTGTCATTATAGCACAGGCACGAAACACTAAGGTTCTCAACCAAAGACAGCATTTGGGAGAAGAAGAGACCAGTTGGGGAAAAGATAATGGGCTGACTAAGACCTAGTAATGATTGGATAAAAGAAAAAAAGAGGTAGATGTTGAGGTCCAATGGCGAGGGGAAAAGATTTAACATATATTTATTCCTTGAACATTTACTCAGGGTCGCTTCTGTACTCAGTTGGATTCTAGGAACACAACTATGAATTCAACCCATAATTGCCCCTTAGAATATGATTGTGCCACAGACATATACACAAATAATTACAGTGCAAATGACTCTGTTGTCTTGGCCTGCTATAAGTTTTGTTGTTGTTGTTGTTGCTTTAGCCTCCATAGCTAGGAGTTTTAGAGGCACAATGTCTGTTATCTCAGATGTGAAGTCATCGATTCATCTCTAAGACAAACTGCTCCATTGTTTGAGGGAAAGGATAGAGCAAGATTTATAATCCTGTATATAAAAGCCTGAGTTCTCTTATGAAACACAGATGTTTTGGGCACTGTGATTCATGAGAGCTGCTTGATATGACAGATTACATACAATTTGGTCCCTATTTTAGGCAAAGTTATATTCCTATAAAGTTTCCATGAGGAAAAAAATGTGTTTTTATCTAAGTATAGATATAGATCACAAGGAAACTAAGAGTGATCTCCTGTTAATGTGGAGACAGGTAAGATCTCATTCAAGCACGTGTGCGTGATGAGTAATGAGACCCGGAAGATGACAGAAGATTTGAATTTCTTTCTTTCCTACCCAAAGAATCATAAAGTGGGACTCTGTAAGATTTTGTCATACTCAATTCAGGATGTTGTGTTGGTGCTCCACATGTGTATTGAAAAGGCAAGTATCCCAGCGAGCACCAATGTTGAAGAACGATATTCTTCAGTTGTTGTCCTAGTAAGAGCCGTAGGGAAAGCTGTATGTCAACAGTTGAAGCTTCTCATTTCCCTCTATGGACTTGATGCTGGGGTTCTCAGACACCCTGGGAAGATGCTAAAACTGGGCATGAAGTGAGGACCTCAGACTGGAGGGGTTGCATGTGAAATCTGAACCAGGGACATGCACAGAAGTTACCCATGTATGGAAGTGGCCTGGTCTCAGCCCTACAAGCACGCCAGGATCCAGGCATAGAAGTGCACTGCAAAAGAGCCTGAACATGGGTATGGCTGAGTGTCCGACTATAGCCACGTCTAACAGCAGGTGAAAGTTCTACTCTCCTTCTGTTATTCCCAGTATATGCATTGGAATATCTCAGCTATGCCTTTGATTCTACCCCACTGTAGATAATCAGGATATGTATCTGATCGATGTTTGGGCAGTATGAAAAAGTAAGGTGCAAACATTAGTTACCCAAGGCCAGAGTGTCACTTCACTTTGAGGGTTGATTTCCTAAAGGGAATGGTCTAAACATGAGCTAGATGATACATACCTCTAATCATGGTAGGAAGGGAGGCAGTTATTGAAAAGTTAACGTGGAAGGTGTTGCTGGAAAACAAGGTAAATAAGGAAAATGGGCCAGGGAAGACAGAAAAGCTTCTGCTCTCTCTTTGGGTAACACAGGTCTTGTAAGGAAAAAAAAAAAATCATCAAATATCTTTCAAATTTCATGTAATGGTAAGGAAGACTTTTTTCTTACTTCCTTAAGCTAAAAGCCAGTTTATTAATGTACTTACCTCAGATTTTAAATAGATCATGAGAATCTGTAGAAAAAAATAAGAGTCACAAGAGGTTCAAAAGTAAAAGTTTGACAAGCCATGAGAAGAAATCAAAGTAGAAATATCTCAGAAGCTATCGTACAGAAGCCAGGGCAACTGTTAAGCTCTCCAAATGATGAGCCTTCTACACTTTTGCTGTAAATAATTCTTCTAACCAGCAGTGTTCATAACTGTTCCTCATTTTGGAGAATGGAACATAATCTGGTATCAAATTTTGCCTTTGATAATACACAATAGAACTGATTATTGTTTGCCTAATTTTACAAAGTAAAACTCCAGAGAACCTGATGACCATTTGATGGTTCTTTTAGAATTTGACAGTTGAGCTAGCTTTGTGTGGACTGAATAACTCCTGTGTGGGAAGAGGAGCGGGGACTTTTATAAATTCAAATGACTGGCAGTATCGTTAGAATGTAAGAGTATCATCCATGTGTGGAAGGGATTAAAAATAGAATGTAGAAGTCCCTGGCAGCAATATCAATCTCAAAATAAGGAAAATGCAAAGGAAAATGTAGAAAGATGAGTGCTTTATACTAATAAAATATATAATTGGTTACATTTTTGTAATGTGCATGCTATGTAATGTCACCACCGCACCATTTATAGGGTGCATAGAACTTGTAATCATTCTTTCAAGACAGAAAACAAGATTCTCTGTTTTTGCAAAGCTATACCTTAGGCCTAGAATATTTTTTCCCTGTGTGTTTAGCTGGCTGAGGACTTCCAGTCTCTTCTCTTCAGAATGCCATCTGAGACATGAATATACAAATGGACAATGGAGAGAACATATATGGCAACAGAACTCTAACCCACAATCTCTGTAGTAACCAGCCCAGGAAGCGAAGCGAAATGCCAGTCTCTCAACAATGGGCCCCAAATGGTCAGGACTTGGGAATGACTGCCAGCTTCCTTATCTTTTCACCCATGCTTCCAACTCAGACCCAATATGAGAAAGCCAAGTATGCTTCTGAAATTGATCACATAGAATGCTCTGTTTCTAGTGAATCCACTGCCAGCTTCCCCAGGCCACCAACCTTCTGCCAGAGCATACATGAAACCTTCCCCTGTTCTCACCATACGACGTTCCCACACCTCTCTCTGTCCTTTGAGTCTCTACCAAGCATGAGTGGTGATAGTTGAATCCCTTGCTATAACAAGTCAGAATACATAGCTTTTGTTTGTTCTCATTTGTGTAATTTATTTCTGTACATCCATGTCTTTCCTCTTCCTAGCATCAGTACCAAAGGACTTAATTGTAAGATACCTTCACAAGTAAGGCGGGCTTAGGTCACAGAACTGCAGGGTTTCTCAATTTAATTTAATAAGGATTCAGTATAAATTCAACAGATCTGGTCTATATCTCCATCAGAGAATTTTAGTTTTCCACATTAGATTCTGTACATATTTTGTGAGGCATATATGTAACTATTTCAATTTTTAGTGCTATTGCATATAGTATTGCCTTAAATTTCAATTCCCAACTGTTCATTACTAGTATATAGAAATATGATTAGTTTTGTATATTTACGTGTATCCTGTGACTTTTCTAAACTTGTTAATTAGTTCAAGAAGTTTTTATAGATTTCGTAGAGTTTTGTATGTACTACCATAAATACTAGAGTGATTCAGACTTTTTGATGATATCCTTACTGATTTTCAAATCAGATGTGGGAGAGGATAGTCTAGCCAATCAATTTCAAATACGTGTAGAGCAATAAATGTTTAATGAAAAGTTCCTTTCCCTATATTCTTTTTATTTCTCTAAGGTGTTCTTAACTTAGAGTTTCAAAGATATATACTGTGTTTATAGAATGGAAGATTCAATATAAATATTAATATCACAATCAATTCTCTTCAAATGATCTATAAAATTAACTCAATCCCAGTCAAAACCCCTGAAGATTATTTTGTAGATATCAGCAAGCTTATTCTAAAACATACGTGGAATGACAAATGAATTAAAATAGCCAAAACAATTTTTTAAAAGAGGAGCAAAGTTATGGGACTCATACATTGCTGGTGGTAAGGAAAAATGGTTTGCAACAACTTTGCAAGCTAGTTTGTCAGTTTCTAACAAAGTTAAATATATCATTACCATATGACCTAGCACCTTGCCCCACAAATTTTCACTCAAGAGAAATGAAAACTTATATTCACACAAAAGCCTGTATGTGAATGTTTCAGCAGCTTTGTTCATTATTGCCAAAAACTGAAAACAACCCAATTGCCCTTCAACTAGTGAAGGGATAAAAAAAAAGTATGAAATATCCTTATAATAGAAAACTAAGGGGCGCCTGGGTGGCTCAGTGGGTTAAGGCCTCTGCCTTCGGCTCAGTCATGATCTCAGGGTCTGAGATGGAGCCCCGCATCGGGCTCTCTGCTCAGCGAGGAGCCTGCTTCCCCCTCTCTCTCTGCCTGCCTCTCTGCCTACTTGTGATCTCTCTCTCTGTCAAATAAATAAATAAAATCTTTAAAAAAAAAAAAAAGAAAAGAAAAAATAAGAAAACTACTCAGCAACAAAAAGTAGCACACATTCAACAGTGTAGATGAATCTCTTATGTATTATACTAAATGAAAGAAATCAGACTCAAAAGCTGCAAATGCATGACTCCATTTATATGACCCTCTAGAAAAGACAATCTCTAGGTCGGGGGAAGAGAGCAGTGGTTTTCATGGATTAGTGCTTGGGAAGAAAATGATTGCAGGAAGTCATTTTTTGAGACTGATAAAACCTTCTGTATCTTGAGGTCATGGTGGTTATGTGCCAATGTGTAAATGCTCATAGAATTTTACAACAAAAAAAGTAAATTTTACAGGATTAAATTTAAAACTTAATTAAAAGGTATTTTCTTACACTATTAATAGGTATGTAAGACATACAAAGAGGCAGGTGATTTCACGATACTGTATTCTGGTCTTGGTCCATTTATATATAATAAATCCTTTAGTCTGGACACCATGTTTAAGAGTCGTAGACAAAATGGGGAGTTTTGGATTTAGAGCATCCATAGCATAAAAATGGTCCCATTCTATGCTTCTTATGGAACGTGTTTTTAATAATCAACTTTGGGCGAATGGAAGAATCTGTTTATAGAGATATAGTTCTTTATCATTGAATGATCAAATCTGAATACCTACTCTGTGAGAATTTGAAGAGGGGGGACATCATGGTCTTTAAATTCCTCCAAACCCTAATATTCTATCAACATGGGATCAGTGGGTTGTACAAATTGATGTGAATGGTTGATACTTATAAAACCAATACTGAAAAAGAGGGTAGTAGGCTTACCAAACTACTGAAAAAATTGAGCTTATTCAAGTTTTTAAACTACCTTTTATACATAAAGTATTTATATATAATTTCTGAAATTTGATATTAAATTATTGAAGATGATTTTTTTAATTTTAAGATTTATTTACTTATTTGAGAGAGAGTGCAAGCAAGCGAGAGAGCAGGGGGATGGACAGTAGAAGAGGGAGAGAGAGAATCCTTAAGCAGACTCCGTGCTGAGCACAGAGCCCGACATGGGGTTTGAGATCATAATCTGAGCCAAAATCAAGAGTTGGCCACTTAACCAACTGAGCTGCTGAGGCGCTCCTATTTTTTTGATGTTTTTATACTAACATATGTCTGCTTCACGTACTGTTAGATCCAGAACTCTATCCAGTGTTATCATTCCACTTGCTGTTGAATATAGATACTACTAAATTTAGTTGTAAATACTAAAAATATATTCAAATAGTTTTATAATTTATATTTAGAAAGGAACACTAAAAGAAACTTAAGCTTGAATGGCTAATTTAACTGGAAAGCTCAAAATAGTCAGCTGTCCACCTATGCTAAATTAATATATCTTCCTCTTGGGATGTATAGAGTGAATAGGTAAATAAAACCTATATTTCTCATTATTCTTTACTTTTTATGGGCAAGTGGGACTATAAAGATCTATTAGGACAAACTGAATGGACAATCAACAGTGTTTTAGGGACATGGAAATAAATGGACTTGTGGATAGAAGGTGTTTTTAACAGAGGTAGGCAGAAATATCAGTAATTCTGAAGAACTTCCCACTGTTTTTATCTTCTATGTAGGCATGGTGCCATTTGGGGCTGGGTTTGGCAGAAGTAAATGTGGAGGCATTATCCAGAACATTCTTTAAGTAAAAAGCAAGATTGAGACTTAATTCAGGACTTGTCACTTCTCTTTACGTGTGTCTTTCTGTTAGTAAGCAAGTACATTACCACTTTACATTTGTCTGTAGACACCATATATATAGACATCAGATGAAAATTAAGAGGCAGTGTATGCTTTTCTCCAGATTACCACAACTTTAAATATGTAAGACATCAATTTTAAATATATATAAGGGGTTTCTTAATTATAGACATCAATTTCTACAACATGGCTTTATGAACTATGATTTCACATGTTAGACATGATTATCACCAAAAAGCCCTCCAAAATAAAAGTAGCTTCTGTGATCTAATGTCTAATATTTTTTAGGTTGTTACTTATAAAGAAACTTGGCAATCTCTTCCCATAGGAAGTGAATTTAGCACCTAATTCCTAAATCTTTTTAGTCGCTTGTAAAAAGTACATGACAAGTTTTGAAATGCCTTAGCTTTGCTGAAACTGATCAGCAAGGTCCTGGGGAGTAAGACAATCCACCAGGGTAGCAGCAGATAATAATTCATGTGTGCACAGCAGTGTTTTACTGTATAAGACGATAGGGTGCAACCAGGACGCACTTTAGTTGAATTTGCAAACAATAACAAAAATCTCAAAGCTATAGATTTAATATCCAGTTAGAGTTATACAAGCTTAAATATCATCACTCAGAGGAAGATGGATTGTCCTTCTTGCTAATTATCCTACTAGGTAGCTCAGAGAGGGATATATGATTCATGAAAAATTAAGATACCATGGTGGTAGGTTGAATAATGTCCCCCAAAGATTCATGTCCACCTAGGACCTCATAATGTGACCTTGTTTGGAAAAAGAGTCTTCGCAGATGTGACTAAGTTATGGATAGAGATGAAATCATACTGGATTATAATGGACCTTAAGTCCAATAAGAGTATCATAATAGGAGACAAAAAAGAGACATACACAGAAAAGAAGGTCATCTGAAGTCAACAGTAGGTAGGAGACATTGGAGTAAATCCACCAGAAGACAAGCAATGCCTGGGGCCACCAGAAGCTGGAAGATGTGAGGAACAGAGTGTTCCCTTGGGCCTTCAGAAGGAGCAGGGTCCTACTGATAAATTTATCTCAGACTTTTAGCCTCAAGGATTATGGGAAAAATAGGACACCACAGCTGTGGTAATTTCTTATGGAAGCCCTGGGAAACCAATACAACCAGACAACAAAAAGTAAAAGAGTATTTGGGTTAATTTTAATCATTGTGCATATATCTTCTAAGTTTTAAAAAAATGCTAGTCATTCTAAATGTTTCTTTTTTTTTACTGTGACTATCCAGATGTCAAACCTTAGAAGTAGTTTTACCATTATTTCCATCCCTCTTTTACTGCATGGTTATTTTAGATTAACATGAATTTGTTCCAACAAATTACTTTCATTTTTGATAGGCCAAAATGACCCAGCCTAGTTCTAAGGTAGAATAATCACAATAAGTGCATGAACCAATATTTCAGAATAAGAAAAATATCCCTGTAAGCAAGGGTACTCTTTTTGTATTTTCATTCCCTGACTGCATAGAAACATTTAATTTATTTAGAATAAAATATATAAACATAAACACTGGTATTTTCTAATGTCTCCCCTGTACATTGTTTTTCTTTAACTTACTAATGGTCGCCATCTGTTTGATGCAAATTATCATATTATATTAATTGATTAATTAAAACTTGACTTAGCAATTTGACTTTTTTTTTTTCAAAGATATGTTTACTTGAAGAACTATCTCCTTTAAGAACAGAAAAACTCCTACTGTGAGAAAATTCCCTAGGTTCTCAGAAAACGGATGATAATTATAACCTTCTCATGGTTTCCATGAGGAAACAGGCCCATCAAGATTGGCCTTTACTAGTTCTAGATCCACTCAGCAGAAAAAGGCACAAACACTTCAAAGCCATTCACGGGGCTCACAGACATCCTGAAGCTTCTTTTTTAAAAGTATAAAGGATGTAAAGAAATAGGCCCTCTCCTTTGACTTTTGTAACTCTACACATAAGAATTTGAAACTGAATAGTTTCAGTTTATTCAGAATAATTTCTCCAGCACCCAAGCTGAAAGTCAGTAAGGATACCAATGAAGAAGACTGAATCACTCTGATATTTTCTGGCAATAAATTGTTGAATCACAGCTGGTTATAAAAAGACTTTTAATGCAGAAACTTTGAGGACAGTCATTTCAAAGTTACTTTTTGTCTGGGCAAGACATAATGGTCATGTTTTATGGATCTACTGGGGTCAGTCATTTAGAGGGAATTCTTTCTACTTAATCGCTTCTCTGATTGCATGATTGTAGTTATTGTTTGCACTGCAGTTTCTTTACTCCAACAAGTAAGATGTCATTTCCCTTCTTTATTCATGTTGGCATGGACTTTCTAGAGTGGAACGCCATCCTGGCACGCAGTCACTGTGGCACCACAGTTATGTGTGGCATTTGTAAAGCATTTCTCATAGGCAGGGTTACATATCCAAATTGTGCACCATCTGGGTTAATACAAATAAAGTTGTAATAAATCATTCAGCGCATTGTAGAATTTTATATAAATCCATATGAATTTTTTTTACTTACCACGTGAATGTTTTCCAACAGATCTATGGCTCTATAAATTCAAGTAAGTTTATTTGTTAATAATCCCATGATTATAGTTTCCTTTGTTAGTTGTTTTATGCCTCGTGTAAAAATGTCATTTTTTTATTGCTAGCAGGGGAGCCTTGATCCAAACGGTTGAATACATTGCCTTTTGTGTAGATAGGGTTTGTCCATCCACTGTGCTTCATCATGTCTAAATTCCTGAACAACAGCAATGTGAACAATATACCTAATGATAAAGAACCATGTTCTGTTTTAACTGAGTTGCACCTTTATGCCAGTGTGATAATACACATATTCGTTCTTCCTTCGTCTTAGAATAAAAGAAGTATCCTCCAGGTTCAGTAAACTTGAAAGGAACAGATTTATTTTTAACTATTCCAAATATCTTCCAATAGAAAACCAAGGGCAACACTTCAAATACAAAGGGAGTAAACAAGAGAAGACATGGCTGGGGGTGAGAGGGCAGGGGGAGCAGACAAATCCCCTCCAACTCTGCCCAACTGGAAAGGAATTAAAATCGGCCTTCTTATTTACTGTCCTTCTCTTCCAACCACGTTGATGTCACAAGATGTCCCTCCTCACAGTTCAGAATCTTGCCGAATCCCGACTGTGAATGGGTCTGGAAGTAAATTGTGCAAAAGAACAAATGAGTGACAGCACCTTGACATAATACTCTTCTTGGGTATTCCTCAATTCTTTTTTTTTTTTTTTTCACTTCTTTTTTTTTTTTCTCCCCAAATTTGTTTGTTTTAATT
>CM052808.1:40577740-40712117 GCA_028533885.1 Nasua narica | reverse complement strand
GTGTAAGAGAATGGTCAAGTTTCATTCTTCTACATATAGCTGTCCAATTTTTCCAGCACCATTTATTGAAGAGACTGTCTTTTTTCCATTGGATATTTTTGCCTGTTTTGTCAAAGATGATTTGACCATAGAGTTGTGGGTCCATCTCAATTCTTAAAGTTTGATGCAGTTACTGGTTTGTGTCTGTCTTCCCTACCAGACTCTAAACATGGTGTCTTTGGAACAGCATCTGTTGATCACATGAAACTACAACAAAAGCTATTTAAACCAGAATGAAAAGGGGGATTTGTTACTATAGGAAACAAGGGAATCTCAGGAAATGGAATCACAAGACATGCCTTACAGGCATCTCAAAGTTATCACTCACACGCCCAACTCTCTTCTCTTCCCGCCCACATGGTGCGCCATCTTGTTTCATATTTTTGTTCTGCTAAATCCTCTCAATCCTCCAGAGGAAGACAAAGAGTATCACACCAGGTTACAAATGCCTAAGGCCAGACAACTGCTCAAATTAGAACCTAGATTTTTTGGATTTCAGCTTTGTGCTCCATTTTGACCCTGTAGCGGTGTCCAAAATATCATGGACTGTGCTTTAGGAATTGCTCTTAGATAAGAATTAACTGTGGTAAAGGAAAGGACAGTGGAACAAATACCAATGCTCTTGATTGGAAGTTTAATTCTATTATGTACTATCTGGGTGGTGGTGGTGGTGGGGTGTGTGTGTGTGTGTGTGTGTGTGTGTGTGTGTGTATGTGTGTGTGTTGGGGGGAGGGGGTGTCATTTAACCTCAAACTTCAGTTTTCTCATCTGTGAAATTATGGGAAATAATACCAGCATTTCACACCCAGAATTTTGGCATTGTCAAATAAAGTAATATATGGAAGCATTCTAAATTAAAATGTGTAGACAAATGTAAACTACTATAAAAGGGGTGATATATATAATTCCTTGCTATTACATTTTTCATTCACTTTTTGAACTCCTTGTACCTTTCTTCATCTACCTTCCCATGTCCTGATCTAAAATCTGGACAAGGAAAAGTAAAGCTTTTCCACATTTTTTTTTTAATTTATTTATTTGTTTATTTATTTAAGAGAGAGAGAGCAGGGGGAGAGGCAGGGAAAGAGAGAGAATCCAAGCAGACTTCTCACTGAATGCAGAGCTGATGCAGAACTCAATCCTAGGACCCTGGGATCATGACCTGAGCTAAAACCAGGAGTCCGAGGCTTCACTGACTGAGCTCCCAGGTGCCCTGCTTTTCCACATTTAATTTCTACCAAGTATGTTGCTATTATTTAGCCACAGTTCTTAACACTCAGCAAGAATAAATGATAAGATGTGAACTGTGTTTCAGTGACTCCCTGTCCATTTAAAGTAAATTGAAAACTTAACTGCAATTTTCATAAGCCTGAGATCTTGTCATTAATCCTTAGAACAGTGATTCATACCCTGGATGTCAATGGATATAGTTATAATGACTTGTTGATTATCTCCAGAATTTCAAAATGCCCAACTAAAATCATGCATGTATCCATGCATGTATGTCTACATTGGTTAAGTGTCAAAGGGTCTTTGCTTATAAAGGATTATAAGCAAATGATCACAAATATAAATGATCACTGATTAATTTCATGAGAAATTGAATTAATTAATCATAATTATTTGATAGACAAATTCTTTTTTAAACATGGGCCCATGAGTAAGAAAAAAAAAATGGAAGTGTCTCTTGATAGGACAAAGTTGGAGAAACTCTGTACTCCGGTTTTTTAAAACAACCTGGCTCTTAGCTGAACTGAGAGTATCCTAAAAGGGAGGGGACATTAAACTTAGAACCATGCCCTGCAAAGGTTCAGACTGTAGGGAGCAGCTTCAAATGAAGTTATCCACAAACTGCTTCATCAGTAAAAGGCTCATTGTCTAGGGCAAGAAGTGGGAAGCTGAACATCAATGCATCACAAAGACAGGGTGGGAGCATGTACGGTTCAGAATCACTCCTCCCCCACCACCCAAGGTCAGGTCCACCCAGAACCTCAGAATGTTGCCTCATTTGGAACTCAACTCTTCGCAGATGTAATTTAGTTAAGATGAGGTCATGCTGGAGATGGGTGGGCCTGAATCCAGTGACTGGTGTCATTAGAAGAAAGATTTAGAGACACGGAGACACACAGGCCAAAGGCCATGTGACAAGAAGCAGAGATTGCAGTATGAAGCATCCATAAGCTAGGGAGTGCCAAGGCATACTGACAACCAACAGTAGCTAGAACATGGCAATGAAGGAGTTTCCTTCTAGGCCTTTCCTAGAGCCTTCAGAGAGAGCGTAGCCCTACCCACCCCTTGATTGTATGCTTCTGGCCTTCCACCTGTGAGCAAATAAATTTCTGTGGTTTTTAAGCTACCTAGTTGAGGTATTCATTATGGAAGGCCTAGGAAGTAAACGCAGAAGGTTGAAGGATTTATGAAAATTGTGTTTACCAATTAACAAGCTCTACTCCTCCGTTTGGATCCACAAGTGCAGGGCAAGTGTATTTCCGCAGATTTTTGGCTTCCTGTCAGTTTTCAATTTTCCAAAGTCAAGCATGAATCCCTAATTCAGCACACAAATTAAAGTTAGTTGCCCAAACATGATACGCAATTTTCCAAAGTATTTAATTTACTTAGCTCCTTGATTTGTTTACACTCTAAGACTCTGAATCATTTACTTATGTAAGTAAAATGACGTATTTATACACAATTCTCTGTGCATATGCATAACATTATGCATATTATACACAGGAACATGACGTGACTTAACTTTTTTCCGGATTTGACACTTTTCTAGAGTCTCCAATAAGACAACAGCGAACAGTAAAGCAGCCATTAAATAAGGATTGACTTATGCAAAAATTTAGTAATGTGCAGTGTTGAAAAGCATTATGTGTTGTACATGTGATAAAATTGCTAGAACTAGAGATACATGTACCTCCACACACAAATAAATGAGGACCTGAAAGCTAGCGAAGAGGTGATCTTAAAAAAGAAAACAAAAACATCATCTTCCCAACCATGTATCACACTGGCTTTGAGCATTTTTGTGCAACAGAAACCCAGAGGGAAACTGCATGGTCCTGGACTCCACCTCCAGAAACTCTGATTCAGTTGTCTGCAGTGAGGCACGGAAAGCTGTAACTTTTCAGCAACCGCCTCCTCCCTGAGTATGAGAATTAGGACTGCAGTAATCCCCACGCAAGTCAGCAACAACTGTGAGTCCTCCAGAGCCCTGTGCAGAATTTACATGTCATGGACGAAAACTTTCCAGCCCTTGGAATACCCAGGACAAAACTAAAGCATTGCTCACTGGGTCAGCGTAGGACTCAGACTAATATTTTATGTCGATTGACATGCCCTTCAAAAAGTCTCCTAAATTTTTTGATTTATTGATTGCTAAGTTCACCAATATGGAAAAGAGAAATAAATCATACCAAGCTAAAAATTTTGCATGCAATAACTCCAGACCCCAAATCCTAAGAGATACACACTATTAAGGTATCACCATATGTGGACTTAGGAAGACAAAATGAAATGAAGCCCGTACATTAATAAATTATCTCTATTTTTAAGAAAGAAAGAGGTTCTGGAAAGAAAAAAAAACTTTCTTTGCACTGTACTTGAAACTTTTTTATAAATTTTTGATTATTAAAAAAACCTGCATTATTTCTGAGACTATAAATAATAATAGGGTAGAGATTCTGGTTAGATACCCAGAATACCGTGGTCTAGGATCTGGTCCTGAATTCTGTAAACAACAACAACAAAATAGTAATTTTTAAATATATTCAGAAGAGATGCCTGTATTGCAGAGGCCAACTCACATTAATCAAATTCACAAGAGAAAGAGGTATAAATCGAACAATGCAATTGTTCGATTATAATTTTTTAAATATACAATGTCCACAGGAAGCAACCATTCAAAATCACTGGTGGAATACTCTCTTCTTGCAAAGAAAACATTTTATGGAGGTTCTAAGTAAATCAGAAGAGGACGTTAAGTAAACGTGGAACAAGAATTAAAGAATGATTAGTGGCTGATGTCATCAAGCTATCATAACACATATATTTTTCCATTGTGTATGAAAGTCATGGACTTTGAGGTTAAAGAAGACTTAGATTCAAATTCTGGTGCCCAACTTTAGTTACCCAATTGGAAACAAATTAATTGAATTTTTAAGACTTGGTTTCTTCACTCAGAAGGCAAAGATAGTAACTTTGCAAGCCTCATTTGACCATTAAGTAAACAAACGCACATAAAGCATATTTAGCACGCAGTTTATACCAAATAAACGTTAACTTGTGGTTACTATCATTATTTGCCAACTAAGTGGGTTGAATGACTGGAAGGCAGAGGCTTCTCTTGTAGACAGGTTTGGAAATATACTAGTAAATTCTTACTCATTGTCTTACTGTTTTCAACCTGCTTGGTAACTTTCCACTTTGTGTTTAACTTGGCACCTCAGTATTTCTGTGGACAGGGTGAAATGCTATTGATACACTAGGACTTTAGAAAAGATAATATAGGCAGTTTTTATAAGATGCCTAACCAAATGTGTCAGATAGATTAAGGGCTTAGTATGTGTTTGATGAATGAATAAGTACATGAATAAATGATAGCCTTGGATAGAAATGAGAATGCCTTCAAAAGTCCTCAGTATTCACTTACAGATTATCAATTAAGATAGATTATTTATATAGTTGTCTAACTTCAGTCATTATGTAGAGAGTTTTTTTAAACTTCTTTCTCAAACTATAACCTTTGAGTTGTAGGGTTAGCTTGAAGGTATGAGATACTTTTTGGAAACACAATGGTAAAACTTAGCCAAAAAATTCTATTCTGGGCAACTCATTCTCTGGTGAGTCCAGTGCATGAGTTGTTACCTTACTAAGTTGCAGACCCAGTGTATAAAATAGCATCACAGATGCCTAATAATTTAATGTCATTTCCAGTAATACCCAGCTTAATCGCTAGGTTGTTTGTCACATATACACTATATGGTAAATTCCATTTGGGGTAGAGTATCATGTTTAAATGAAGGTCATAGACTCTATTGTGATTAATTTACCTGTAATCACCAAGGAGGAAGAAAGCTTCATGATTAAGAAATAGCTTATATGCAGATTCCTAGATATTTAGGAGGAGTTTATTCCACTTTTAAATGCTTTCATTTAAAGCATAATTGATATCTATAGCAAAGATGATTTTAAACTACAGGGTTTTTCCTGTTACATAATACCTCCTTTTTCCTTTTGAAAAGTTGCTGTCAAATCCCTGAGCTTCTCTTCCTTTGCCTCAGTGCTGGTTTACCTTCTGAACTAAAAGGAAAGAGGGCAGGAGAGGTAATGTCAGAGAGCCTGGTGACAATGATAAGCTTTCCCGAGTGATTGGACACAGCTAATTTGTACTTCATTGTTCTTGGGGCCACACATGAATAATGCGGTCTTTTAGAGCTCACCCTGAAATCACCTCATCAGCAAAGTAAGCAGGTTAGCTAGCACTAAAATTCTACACTGGTAGCCTTAGTTGGGTCTCAACATCAAACCACTTTTCATTTCCTCAGAAATCCTAATGAGGCTCCTGGATCTGAAAGTAATCTGCCCTTCACTTTCTGAAGGACTGGAGCTCTCACGGTCTCCTGCCCAACAGGAAAAAAAAATCCCACCTTTTCCCTGGCACAGCTAAGAATGTCTGCAAATCAACTCCATGGATCTGACCAGAGAAACGGTATCGCAGAAGTACTGTTCTTCTGACCCGTTTTCGCCACTCTGTGTCATGTAACTAGCACTGGCTTATCATCTCAGGGACACTCTTAGACAAAGCTTTATGCCATCAGTTAGCGTCACTAGCAGTAACCCCTAAACTCTGCGCTTGGCAATTGCTCCTGGCTAGGGGCAGAAATATTTATTTATTCAATCTATTTTCTGGAACCTATCACCATAATCCCTTCCCACAAAAGTGAAAACTTCCAATAATATGAATCATTCACAGATTGTGACACAGTTGAACACACTACATTGAACAATTGCTCTGACTCCCAAAATAATAGTTCCCTTATTATTGGAATGATCTTAAAATAAAAAAGCAAAACACGACTCTCACTTTTCTTACTCCTTGATGCCCGCCTCCTGGCAGAAGGCACCTGAACCACTGAATCCCTTATTGTTTCAAACCACGCATAAAATACAGTCCAATTGTACGGCGATCTAGCACACCCACCATTTTCATTGGCTTAGAAGGAATAGGGTTTTTTACAATTAATTATATATATATAAAGAATGATTATATATATATATATATATATATATATATATAAAGCTGAATGATTCATTTTTCTTCAATTTTTAGATATTTTCTCTCCTTTTGCAATCTAATAATTTCCCACTATGAATATTACGTGTCCTTCTCCAGTTAATTATGTTGATGAAAGATGGTACTTACCGAGCCTTCTAGGATTTCAAATTGAACAGGATTGCTAAATATGGCCAGAGAGGGATTGTAGCTTATAGAGGATTTTGGTTTGTGGAAACTATTTTAGGGTGGTTTTTTTTTTTCAATTCAGCATTCACCAATCCATTCTTTTCCCTAGAAAATAATTCAGTCTGTCACTACCATTCTTGTTCGCTATCATTTAAAAATCTCTTGCAACCTCTCACAATAGCGACCACCAGGCAAATATGAAAAGTCCAGCCGTAGCTACTTTCCAACTTAGAGTGAATGACTCGGGACTACAGATACTCAAGGTTTAAGAATCTTTTTTCTTTTTAGTATAAAAACTCTTTTCACTCAGAATCTCTGGATATCAGAAATACTTCAGTCCTACTAGAAATAGTCTTCCTGAAATCCCAAACCAACTGTAGAGAAAAGGAATCCTGGTTCTTTACTTATTGAGAGGGAAAGTTTCGAGGGAACATCTTTGGAAGACTATTATCTCCATGACTTCTCTTCTTAACATATTTATTAGCAAACAGCTAGATTGATTTCTAGAGTTTGAAGTCTCACTTTCTGATACAAGGCAGGAAAGGGTGAAATACCTCAAGATGAGTGCCATTGGAAAAGGAGAAAATGAGCTAGGAGCAGAGATATTCCACTCATTGCAAACCAAATTTCTAGCTGCTGTAAGAGTTACTGACAGTACTTATAGATGGCTTAGCTGACCTTTTCAAGATAAAGAATACAAGGGTAGAAGCCCGTTGAGTGACTGTTTTTATATGCTTATAAGACCAGGAAAAGCAGTATTTTTAAAGAGATTTATAAAAATAAAAGGTGAGATGAATATTGAAGAGATGAGCCAAAAAGGAAAATTTCATTGCTCTTAACCTATTGAAGCAAGTCTTGATTTTTTAATTTTGCTTTTCATTGTGCAGATTTTTTCTAAATTAGAAAGTTAGCATTCATAAAAAAAGAAAAATACAAAATTAGATACAAGGTGAATAATATTTAAAGAAAAAAATCACACAAAAAACAAATCTTTAAAAAATACAAATGTTACCCAAAAAACCCAACCCATTTTTTTAAAATAACACATTTTTTCTTATGGTATGTTAGTCACCATACAGCATGTCATTAGTTTTTGATGCAGTGTTCCATGATTTATTGTTTGCATACAACACCCAGTGCTCCATCCATGCAATCCGTGCCCTCCTTAATACCCATCACCAGGCTCACCCATCTCCCCTCCCCCACCCCACTCCCTTCTAAAACCCTCAGTTTGTTTCCCGGAGTCCATAGGCTCTCATGATTCGTCTCCCACTCCGATTTCTCCCCCTTCATTTTTCCCTTCCTTCTCCTAATGTCCTCCATGCTACTCCTTATGTTCCACAAATAAGTGAAACCATATGATTATTAACTTTCTCTGTTTGACTTTAAAATAACACATTTTATTAATTAATAACCTGATACACCTCTTTAGCATTTTTATTTCTTACATTTTGGGGACTATGTGCTCTTCGATCATCTCCTCACACAAGGATGATCTTTTTAAATAGATTACTTAGTTTTTCTTCCAGCATGAGGAATAGGCATTTATTTTTTGTCGATAATGTAGAAATATTTCTTTTGGCTTCAAACTTGTTTTTAGTAATGTCAGTGTAAATTCTTATAATTGTTATTAAATTTGGGGCAACTCCTAATAAATGTCATATATGAGCTGTATGATTTGGAAGAAACTTCCAGACAAACTTTTTTTGCTTCCTCTGCATTATTACCTAAATACTTGGACTGCAGGGTATAAGCATATTGGAGGGTAAGAATATTGCTAAACATTTATCCCCAGCATCAGCTTAATTACAAACAGATGAGACAGAGCCATCTAAATACATCCACTAAAGCCAATCAAAATGTATTCTCGACTCAACTTTTATTTAACAAGACTCTAAATGCCCATGGCCACTCCGGTGACACTCCAGGAGAGAAACTTGATTTCATTAGCTTTGTGGTAAATGACAGATCTCTGATTATTTCCCTGGGAAAAAAGGAGAAATGAATATCAATATCAACAAAATACAAACCCTTTATTGAGCATAGCTTTCTGGAGGACAAAGTGAGAGATGCTCTGATATTCAGCACTTGAAATCCAGCCAATGCCACATTAAAATGGAAGATAAAGAATATTTTAAATATATTGTGCTAAACAGTAATTAAGAAACTGATGTCATGTTTACTATTTCAACATTTTTCAGGTGACCTTTAAAATTTCTTTAAAGTCTTTAGGGGATTGGCTGAATGATCTCAATGGTATGTATGATTAGGTTGATAAATCTGAGAAACAGAACAAGTTAGCCAGCAGTTTACAGGAATTTCTTAAGAAGCAAGCAATTCTAAGAATTCCCATTAATTCTCATTCTAAAATTCTAATTGAATTCTAATTCAATTAACAAGATGCAATTTCTAAGTTTGCAACAATGAAAATAGTTTCTTCTGTGTCAATTTCTCATTTGAAGGGTATTACTGAGAAAGCCATTTGCTAAAGGATCCCTCCCAGTTTTTTCAACTTGGTTCCTTCGTACTCTAGATGGAGCACTTAGCCTTCTGCTTTCATTTTTTTGTTTCATCAAGACTGAATTATCGTCATGGAGGGTTTGGGAAAGGCTTTCTTTAGATTGGTGGCCTTCAAAAATAATTAAGGAATTTCAACTCTTCTAAACAAGATGACTCATCCCATCCAAACAACCGTGTTTGTGTGTTTCAGTGATTACATTCCTGATTTGGTCTCCTGATTTCTGGTTCAAAACTAAGGAACGAGTGTGTTGCTTAGTTCCTCATTATTTTGGGTGCTCGGAAAATGGTTCTTAAAAAGAGTTAAAAAAAAAAAAAAAAAAAGACGACGAACAACCAAGGGTGAAGTTGCAGCTGTCATGAGCCCATGACCTTGACAACATCCAAGTCAGTCCTAAATTTAATGTCATAGCTGAATCTTCCAGGAGCAATGAACAATTCAAGGGTTTTGTAGCGTTTTCCTTCTTTCTTTTAAATTGAATTCATTACCGATCCACGGAGACATTAAGTATCTTGTAAAATCCCAGTGAGAAGATAATTATGATTTCTTGTTTCCAGAGACATTGGATAAAAGAAAAATCAGAGCATAGGTATCTTAACATTTGTATTAGTGAGCAAACTAACATCATAAAAACACAAAGCTTTCTAAATTCAAAACTATAAAGACTCTATATAACTAATGATCCATTTTACTAGATAAGAATAAAAGACCTTTAAAAAAAAAGATTCCTATGGCTACACTATAAAGTAACTTAGGACTTACAGGACTTAAAATAATTATTAATGCTGAGACTAAATTTTACAGCTTTGTATGTGTTTTGTACAGGAAAAGTGATTTATTTCTGAAATATAAAAGTGGGGGTGGAAGCTTTCCCTGGTGCATTTCTTTTGTGATCTAGGGGACAAGCTGGCTTCACATGCAGTAAATTATGATGGTAAGTACTGGGATTTATTCAACTCAGCTATATAAAATACACCAACACCCTTTTCCAAACAGGACTGAGAGGCAGCAAAATAGCCATAATCAGTGTGTTCTGCTCCCTAAAGTAAAATAGCCATGAGATTGAAAAAATAGTTTTTCTCTTCCAACTTTGAGAGAAGCCAGGTTGGCCCTGAGTGTTTTCTGTAAGGCTCTGAATGCATTTTTCTAAGGTAAATTTGGGCTGAGGTCAACTCAAAAAACAATGCCTTTTAAATAAATTGATCATTACTAGAAAAACTGAATGTCTTCCCTTACCTTCAAAGCACTGAAACATCCTTTGGGCCCCCTTTCTATGATCCCAAGCACAATCATCTCATGGTACTGAAAATCAGTGTTCTAATTGCCTATTTACCTGTCTGTTTCTCCCATCAGAGAATGGGAGATAATTAAAGGCAGATAACGTGCCTTGTTTATCTTTATTTCACGAGCACATGGCCTGTGGAAGGCACTTGTCAAATATTTATTGGGTAGATGGATGGATAGATGGATGGATAAAAGAAAGATGGATGAATGAAAGTAAAATCCAGGGATGCTCTAGGTTTGGGACCCAAATAATAGTCATATCTTTATAGACATAGGCTGCACATATATTTAAACAGTAATAAATAAATCCCGAAGTCCTTACAAGACTATGTTTAAAACAAGCAAGAATTTTCTGAAGTTTCTACTATCAGAAATGATGACTTTGAGGCAAGGTGATATAAAACAATAGTTGTACATTCTACAATTCTACGACTAATAATGATAAAAATCCACAGTTGTTGGTGGTCCTCTAGCCACGGGTAGAGTACTAATTGTTTCTCATGCATTTCTGTCTCACACCTCTTAGATACCTACTTACTAAGAGGGGAACTGAGGCAACAGAGTAAGTAGAAACCACAGAGTGAGTATAAGAGCTAGGGCTTGGATTCGGACACAAGAGTAGAGGGTCTATGTGTTTCATCACTAGGCTATATTCTTCTCTTTAGGTAGAGGGACTAAAAGGGAAATATTACCTACCAAATATTACGAAATTTAACTTACAACACCTTTTGCTGGGTGTGAGCCTAAATTTCTGGTAATGAAAAGATAATTGCTTTTGGAAAAGAAGAAAGCATTACGTTCAAATATTTTTGTGAATTAGAAAATGAACTTCTTGAAATACCATGAAATTACTTGATACTACTCTATAACAAGACAGAGAATAGATTTGTCCAAGAGTCTTTATAGATTATAATCACTGTGCAAAACAGAGAACATCTTAGACCAGGGTTGACATAGCGACTCCAACTTTTGTGCCAAAGTGGTAACTTCCAAGAGATGAATGCTGAGGTGGAGAGCCCCTCAGTCTGGGGAACCCCCTACAATCAATTAGCCCTACCTGTCATGAATGCACGAGAGCCCTGCCACTGAGCATGACTCACCCACATTTGTTGGGTGTATTGTTGGGATACATTTCCAGCACAGTGGCTCTTTAGTCAGATTCTACATCAGAATACCCCGTGGAGCTTTTAGAAATTACACATACCAGGGAAAGACAATCCTTGACTCCATAAACTTACGGTATGAGGATCCAAAGCTGTAGAAGCAGATTGTAATGCATAGCTGAAAATACAGAATAGCTTCCCATGTCTTCATGAATTAGGTAAGCACCTCTAGAGTAAAGACATGAAAATACTTCTGGTAGAATTCATCCATGCCTATGCATTGAAATATTTTCACATGTAATAGTGCAATAGGTCATTTGATAGAAGTAGTGGGAATATGCATTTGTTGTATGTAAGATTTTAAGTTTTTAAGTATATGAATTATTAGCAAATGAAAAAATACAGGCAAGATAGGAAAAAAGCAAGCCAGGAAATATGGCTCCTCTGTGGTTATTGTGACCAACTGGTAATAGCCTCAAAAGCTTTCTGGAACCCGGTTTGTGAGCTGCAGTTCAAAGGGTAAAAAAACAATATAACTGGAGGGGTAAACTCTTTATTTTGTATTTCCATTTCAAATAGCAAAAACTCAATATTTTCTGTAGTGAAACATAAATGAAAACTCTTCCGGTTATTGCAGAAGTACCAAAAAACTTTTAGTTCCAAGAAAGATGCTTCTGAGAATAAGGAAAGGGGAAAATACTGAAAAATCTTGAGAGTTACTTTTCTTTTTCACCACCACACCAAAATAATAAAGTTCTGAAATATTAACATGTGAAGGGTAATCTCTGAGACCTTTTGCCACCTCCTAAAATGAAGAAAGGCTGCATACATTTTTGTCTTTCTGCTATGAATAATAAGAAGCCAGGGGATTCTTTGTAGCAATCCTGGAATAATTATGAAATAGCTGATTAAGTTCAAAGTTAGTATGGAAATCTGTTCTTTTAAAAGTCTTTCATAATCTATCTCTGAAGAGAGATAATTCTATCAAAGTTGAATTAATCCAGAGATAATGGCAAGACTACCGCCCACTATTATGTATCTATATATGAGATATGAATATTGCATGTCTTCTCAGATTTTCTGTAAAAATAACTCAGGGCCAGATTATAGAAGGGATTAATTGTAAACAATATGAGTTATGACAATCACCCCCAGAAAAAGATTAATCAATTTCAAGCACATAACTTGACCTAACAATAATAGCCTAACCACAGATAATTCTTTCGAGAGTGGATTTTCTAAATGCAGGTCACACAATGATCCCTTCATAGATCCAATAAAACATTTGAAAAATTACCCTATCTGGTATCATTATAAAGTATAATCAGGTCCCAGTATTATCATCACTACTGAAGCCTATAGTAGAATTAATTGTTCTTCAAGTCAAAAATAGACTATCAGGAAACCTAAATTAAAGCATTCCAGAAGTTCCCATTTTGAATAGTTAAGCACATTATTAGCAGTTGGGATATAAGCACTTATTCATTTTATCTTTTGTTCATGCCTGTTTTCTATTCTTTCAGTTTTGAATCCATATATGCACCATACATGCAGCGGAAGCCGCCCAACATACGTGGCGTTTTCTGTGCATTAGGATACATTGTTCAAAAGATATATGAAATAATGACAACAAAAGAGATTTGCACTTTATATAAGGATACCTGAATTAAAAAATAAAATTTTTTTGAATTGTGGTAAAATATATATAAAGCAAAATTAACCATCTTCACCGTTTTTAAGTATACACTTCAATAGTGTTAAGTACATTCACATTGTTCTGCAGCCAATCTCCAGAACTCTTCAATCTTGAAAAACTGAAACTCTGTATCCATTAAACAACAACTCCCCATCCCCCACAATCTCACCAGTCCCTGGCAACCACATTCTATTTTCTGTCTACAAATCTGACTTCTCTAGGTATCTCATAAAAGCAGAATATTCCAGGATTTGGTTTTTTGTGACTGGCTTATTTCACTTAGCAGACTGTCCTCAAGGTTCATCTATGTTGTAGCAAGTGTCAGAATTTCCTTTCTTTTCGTGGTTGAACATTATTCTGTGGCATGTGTAGACACCATTTTGTTTATCTGTTCAATCACTAATGGACACCTGGGCTGCTTCTTCCTTTGGGCTACTGTGAATAATGCTGCTGTGAAGACAGGTATACAAATATTTACTTGAGACCCTTCTTTCAACTCTTGCAGGTATAGACTCAGAAGTGAGATTGCTAAGTCATATGGTAGTTCTACTTGCTGTTTTTTGACAACCGACCATACTGTTTTTCACAGTGGCTGCACCATTTTACATTCCCACTAAGAGTGCACAAGGTTCCAATTTCTCTTCGTCCTCACTGACACTTGGGTTTTTTAAATGTTTTTTTATGAATTAGGCTTTAGCCAGCGGCCTTAAATTTAATGTTTTTAAATGAAAAGAAGACATTTAAATGGCTAACAGATACATGAAAAAGTGTTCAACATCACTCAGCATCAGAGAAATACAAATCAAAACTACAATGAGATACCACCTCACACCCAGTCAGAATGGCTAAATTTAACCAGTCAGGATATGACAGATGTTTGCGAGGATGTGAGAAAGGGGAACCCTCCTATACTGTTGGTGGGAATGCAAGCTGGTGCAGCCACTCTGGAAAACAGTATGGAGGTTCCTTAAAAAGCTGAAAGTAGAGCTACCCTATGGCCCAGCGATTGCACTACTGGGTATTTACCCTAAAGATACCAATGTAGTGATCCAAAGGGGCACCTGCACTCCGATGTTTATGAATGCAATGACCGCAATAACCAAACCATGGAAAGAGCCCAGATATCCATCAACAGATGAATGGATAAAGATGTGAGATATACACACACGCACACACACACACACACACACACACTGGAATATTATGCAGCCATCAAAAAATGAAATCTTGCCATTTGCAACAATGTGGATGGAACCAGTGGGTATTATGCTAAGTGAAATAAGTCAGCCAGAGAAAGACAATTATCATCTCATCTCGCTGATATGCAGAATTTAAGAAACAAGGCAGAGAATCATAAAGGAAGAGAGGAAAAAATGAAACAAGATGAAACGAGAGGGAGACTAACTCTAAGAGACTCTTAATCTCAGAAAATAAACTGAAGGTTTCTGGAGGGTAGGAGGTGGGGAATGCAGTGACTGGGTGGTGGATACTGGGGAATGTGTGTTGTGGTGAGTGCTGGGTGTTGTGTAAGACTGATGAATTAGAGGGGCGCCTGGGTGGCTCGGTGGGTTGAAGCCTCTGCCTTCCGCTCAGGTCATGATCTCAGGGTCCTAGGATCGAGCCCCGCATCCGGCTCTCTGCTGGGCAGGGAGCCTGCTTCCCCCTCTCTCTCTGCCTGCCTCTCTGCCTACTTGTAATCTCTGTTTCTCTGTCAAATAAATAAAAATTAAAAAAAAAAAAAGACTGATGAATTAGAGACCTGCATCCCTGAAACAAATAATACATTACAGGTTAATTTAAAAATTTTTTTAAAAAAGAAGCCCAGGTATAATTTTTCCAATAATCTATTATACCTGCTGGGGATGAAATCTAAGCTTTTTTTCTTTCTAGAGGAGAAAATTGTGAAAGCTGAAGGTGAGGAAAACAAAACTTTTCTAACAACAGTGGGTAAACAGCAAGCCCTACCACCCTCCCCTCAATATACCCAAACAGGATGCTTTGTACAAAGTACGTGCTTAGGAAACAATTTCTTTTAACAAATAAGATGAAATGCTTTAACTTCCCATAGAGTTTTAAAATTCAGAGTGAGTTTCAAGATGCCTCATGGTGAAGGACATACACTTTTAGGTGATTACCCTACCCTCATCAGCCTAATAAATGCTACCTCACTTGGTAAAGAACTTATTTGATCGTTGTTAGAATTAAATGAATAATCCATGCAAATCACTCAGAATTGCCCATTATAAATGTAATAAGTGTTCACTGTGATCATTTTTATAATTATTTGACTACTGTAAAAAGTAATAGATAAGCAAGAATTATTAAATGCCTAACAATATCCTTCACAGTATATTAGGCATCGTGTTGAACATTGTCAAAATAAAAATATAATCTCTACCCTAAACATATAGAAATGTAGATTAATTTGAAAATAAAGAAAGATAAGCACAAAAAAGTAAAATATAATTCAAGTAAATATTAAAATATTTAGTATTAAAGTACTTAGTATTAAAGGAAAGTATTAAAATACTTTCCTTTTGAAACTCCCTTTAATATCATGAGTTTGTATTATTTTTAGTATTATGAGAACATAATACTTCATTCTAATTTCTTTTTCCTTCACCCCTATCTAATTTTGACCTCAGTCCCCTATTCTTTTGTTTTCACCTGCTCTCTCCATTGGTGATTTTATCTGCGGTCATTTCACCACCATGAGGATGATCACAGCTTGAATGTCTCTCTTGCAATATTGTTAATTCAACTACTGTTTTAACAATGAACAAAAAGCACCATTTTGAAAGTAGATCAAAACTCAAGGGCCTGTTTCAATTCTTCTTAATGCTGTCAAAATCCTTTACTTCTTCTCCATTATCTGCAGAACAATACCTATAAACCTTAGTCTGTGATTTAAAAACATCACAATCTGACTTAAAATTAGGTTTCCAGCTTTATGTTCTTTATAGATACTCTAGTAAAACCAAGCTACATATAATTGTCCTTAAAGAACTTACAGTTTTCTTCCTTATACCTTGTGAATTTAATTTTTCATCTCTGAATTTGCCCTTTTATTCATCTCCACCTTTTGAAAATCTTATTCAGATACCAAGATCTAACTAAAACTCTGGTTCATCTCTCTGAACATCCTTCTGGACCTCACAGTTCTCTGTACATAAACTACGCCTATTCTGAGATACCTTGTTTCTAGATATCTGTGACTATGCGCTAGATTGCCAGTCTCTGACCATGACTTCATTGCCTTTGCCTCTTAAGATGAATGAATAAATGAATATGTAAGTAAATGAATGGATCAGTGAATGAATGAATAAATGAACAAAAGGACATTTTTAAAGGAAAATCAACTTCGTAATAGTACAGAGTACAAGAGAGTCAAGATTCAGGGATTTACCCCGAAGACTGTGGCATCATTGCAAGTATAAAGTCCAAGCTGGAATGGCCTCAGCAGACTGGATAATTGATTTAAACTACTAAGTTATTTTTTATTGTAAAATGTCTGTCTCATAGGTTACTTTTATTTTACTCAGCTCCCTTTGCACATGTCATTTCAGAAGCTAACTGCACGGAGGCTGTCTTAGTCTTCTCCAGGTTCCATAACAAAATACCATAGACTGGGGGGCTTAAACAAGAGTTCTGTTGTTTTGTTTTGTTTTTTTTTCCACAGTTCTGGAGGCTAGAAATTCAAGACCAAGGGTCTATAGAGATCAGTTTTGGTGAGAGATCCCTTCCTGGCTTGTAGATAGCCACCTTCTTGCTATGTTCTTGCAAGGTAGAGGGAAAGCGCCCTGGTCTTTTTGTGTAAGCACAGGAATCCCATCACAAGGGCCCTACCCTCATGGTCTCATTGAATTCTTATTATCTCCGGAAGGTTCCATCTCCAAATACCATTGCACTGGAGATCAGGATTTCAACTTGTGAATTTGGGGAGCCACAGTTCAGTCCATAAGAGTGGGGGAGGTAAGGAAATGTGGGGTGTTTTTTTTTTTGCCTTTTAAACATATCTGTCCAACATCCTGTTAGAGCAGCGGCGTTTGACAAATTACCACAAATCCCTGAGAATTCCTAAACAGGTCACACTATAAACTTCTTTTTAAAAAAAAATTTATTTACTTGTATTTCACAGAAACAGAGCACAAGCAGGGGGAGCAGCAGGCAGAGGGAGAGGGAGAAGCAGGCATCCCCCCGTGGGGAGTCCAATGTGGCGCTCTATCCCAGGGTTCTGGGATCATGTGCTGAGCTGAAGGCAGATGCCTAGCCGAATGAGCCACCCAGGTGCCCCACACTATAAACCTCTGTGACTTTACTCATACAGCAGTAGGGAGAAATATATACATTATATATAGTGTTATATATTATATCCTGTAATATTATATTGTCAATCTGGTTTCCTAATCAGTAGCCTGCTTGGAGACCCCAGTACCAGGTTTCCTCATTTATAAAATGAGGATAGGAATAAAGCATATTTCTCAGTGCTGTCATAAACATAAAATGATCTAATGTACATAGAACTTCTTTGTAAGCTATTCCTTTTACGCCTACTCAAGGCCTTCCGTGATCTAGTCCCATATGAATTTTCCAGTCCTATGTTCCACGAGAGCCCTTTTTGTATAATGTGTTCTGACGAAACTAGCCTGCTCTTCCATCTCTGAATTCAATTTGCATTTTTTGTTAGATCTATAACCATAGCAGAGACTGAAAAACAAGCTCCCTGAGAATTACTTTAAACAAACAATACCTCAGGGTCAGATTATTTTACCTATTAATTCTCTTAAATAAGTAGCAGAACATTCTTACACTTCATAAACAGTTAACATCATTTTAAAAAATCTTTTGAAAAAGCCCGATTTATTTAATGAAACCAGCACAACAAGAGGACAAAAATATATTGAAGTCTTCTTAAAATAAAAACAAAGGAAAAAAAAACTAGGTTAATTCCACCTTTTCCATTACTGCAACGATAACAAAAATACTAATAAGAACCAATCAGTGAGGGGCGCCTGGGTGGCTCAGCCGTTAAGTGGCTGCCTTCAGCTCAGGTCACGATCCCGGGGTCCTGGGATCGAGACCCACATTGGGCTCCTTGCTCAGCGGGGAGCCTGCTTCTCTCTCTCCCATTCCTCCTGCTTGTGTTCCCTCTCCCGCTGTTCACTGTGTCTCTCTGTCAAATAAATAAAATCTTAAAAAAAAAAGAACCAATCAATGGTTCATTTCAACTATGTTTCTCAAACTGTGGTGTGTGTATCACGTGTATTAGAATCATGGTGGTGGAGGAGGGACTTCTAAAAATTCAAATTCTCAGCTTCACCCATATTCCTACTGAATCAAACTCTTCAAGAGCCTTACCATAGAATCTGCATTTTAGCATTTGTGCTAGGTGATTTTTATGCAAACCAAAATAAAAAATATGACGTTGGCATGATCTGTCATAACCACATAGCATTTGTATCAAGTTGGAAAGCATGAAATTATTAATGTCAAGATATCTAGTGACATAAAGATTTACTTCGATAAAATCAAAAAGGAGAAAAGAAAACCCCACAGGATAGTTGCTGAAAATATATCAATAAAATTCAACACCTTTCCTAATTAAAAAAATCATAAAACCAGTAATAGAAGGATTCATCCTCAAAATGATAGAGAATAACCACTTTAATGCAGCATTTTTAAAAAGAAAAAAAAAACCATAAACACATTAGAAGTATCCTTATTAATGGACTAAACAAACATACCAGAAATCTCCTAACATCACTTCACATAGCTTTGAAGTTCTGATGTAGACATTAAAACATGGCATATAAAAGAACCTTTATTACTGGGAAACATAATTACAACTATTTTCAGAAACTATTAACTCATCCATTGAAAACCCATATACTGAAAAATTTATAATTAAATTGAGAATGTAATATAGTCTATATAAAAAAGGGCTATATACCGAAAATAACCACTTAGAATATTCATTTACTTATTCAATAAACATTAATGGAACACCAAGAAAATCACTGAACAATTGATGAATCACTGAAGAATATAATGAATATAAAAATAAAACAAAATTTATAGAAATAATAAAAGAAACAACAAGGTTTAAAGGCAAATGAAACAGATAAATCCCAGGGAGGAAGAAGGAAAATTGATGGCTTAAGAGCGTGTTCTCTGGGGCAGAGAGATGTCAGCTCACATCTTGGCTGAGTGACTTTGAACTGATGTTTGACCTCCCTCAGCCCAAGACAGCCCTGGTTCAGCAGATTCCTACCTCCACAGCACATGCAGTAAGATTGTTTCAACCTGTCCTCTGTCTTAGAACATTTGGGTTGTTTATGGTGTTTTTGACAAATAAAGCTTTTAAATTTTTAATTATCCAGATCTCTAAATCTTTTTTATGTGTTTGCCTCTTGGCATTACTTTCCATTTCTCTCCTTGGAATCTTCTTTTTTGGCTCTCTTCCTCGGGTATTTTCTTTTGTCTGGGATGAGAAATCTTTATTTGTCCATTCACTCTTTCTCAAGAGAGGCTTTTCACCACCCTTTCTTCTAGTAGAGATATCCATTTGCATTTTGTCAAATTAAAAGGTGTCCTTTTTTTAGCATTTTGCCACCCTGTAGAAGGTTTAGGTTGAATTAGAAACTAAACAACATACAATTTCTGCTTTGAAAAGTGTTTATCAAAGTCAGAATCCCCCTCCATCACTCACTCACACACACACGCTTTACTTCTAGGTTTATTTTTCTGGGCTTATTTTCTCATCTATTTATGTTATACTAGTATAAACTATGAATTTTGTAAGATAGCTCAAATCATTTTCAGAGAAAGACAACAAAATAAATAATAATGTCAGAATATTCTGCCTGGAAAGAAGTGAGAAATAATGTTAACTATATTCTCAAGGGAATAACCTTAAAGAGTTCCATTACCGCATAACTGTTGATTAGAGACAAAGGAGCTTACTGGAAATCAGGACGAGGTTGATAGTGGGGATGCACGGGTATTTCCCTGACCTTTCCCTATCCTCCTATTATCTTGCAGTCTTCAGAAGACTTGGGTTGAAATCCTTTCTGAGAGTAACTTTTATGGGCTTTTTAACATTTTATGGTCTTTTTAACATTCATATTCTTTCGTTTCTTATGCAAAGCTAGCATTTATTCACAATTATCTAATTATGCTTCCTTATGGTTGACGTTTTGGTAGGAGAATATTAATTCTTCAGTCTGTTGCTATGATCGTTGGTTTCATCCTTAGCCACTAGGATTGGTGTGTTCTCGTTATAGTAGGAGTTCATGTGGGGGAAAACCTGGACCACCACCAACCCCATGAGGGCAGTCATCCAGAAAAAGAGTCCGTAAATAAATTGGAAATAACCACGGCAAGAATGTATTGTTAGTTTCAGTGGGCATTCCGTTATCCGGAAGGGTCTTCTTGGTACAGCCCCTGAGCCTTGCATACCAGCAAGGCATCTGTGACAGCATTTGGAAAGGGGGAATAGTCAGAGATTTTGGCCTGCTCAGACCTGCTCAGGCTCCTCAGACCAGCTGTGACAACCAGCGTGTCTCCACGGAACTGAGGGAGGCAAGGAGAGCTCAGCCAAGGACACCCATCTGTTCCGGCCCCATTTATTAAGTGAGCTCTTGTATCAAGCTAAATACGACACTGGGAGCAAGCGCCCCCAACCGAGTGGACCGGAGCACAGTGTGCGACACGGGGCGACCCCTGTGTCCCTCCCCACAGCACAGACGCCAAATTCTCACCCCTGGCTCAAGGCTGTTACTTCCCTGTTTCACAGCCAGTGACTTCTAGAGATTCCAGCGAGGCTTTCAGATAAGCCTCTCAACTTCATGCTTGTGGATAGGAATCGGGCAGCTCTGGTTTCCAGTTCTAGCTCAGCCACTTACCCGCTCTGTGGCCTGAGGCAAGTCACTGACGCCCTCTGGGCTGGCTTCCTCCCTGGCGGGGTGGGTGACACTTAGACCTGATAGCACAGGGACACAGTTTGGCACACCTGAGCACCCACTAGCTCCAGGCTAATATATTCAACATCCGCAGCAGCATCTGTCCTTCTACTCTGCCCCTCCTGACTCAGATAACGAGAGGCCTCTGGGGAAAGTTCTATTCTGGGGAGCCCGTCCTCGTCCATCTCCATGACCTCCAGTCATCGGTGAGCTCCTGGGTCTCAGGTCCCTCTCACCATGACCCTCCCTTGCAGGCTTATAAACTGTACTCAGCTTCCTCTCAGAAAGCATGCAGAGAAAACCAAACAACAAAAAACTTCCTGATGCTTTTTCCGGTCACTGTCACCTTGCTCCCGTCCCAGCCAAGCCATTGGAAGCACTCATGCCAATACGCTCCACGGGCTCCACTTCCTTAACTTTCATTTCCCTGCAACCCGCTCTGTCTTCCACTGCCACCACTCTGCTCAAAATGTCCTTTCCAAGGTCAGTATTGACGGACAAGTGACCAAATGCTGTCCTTGTTAGAGCTGACTTTTCTCTCCGCAATGATCTCTCCCTCCAGGACTTCTCAGTCTGGATTTCCTCCTCTCTCTCTCAGGGCCCTTTATTATGGCGATTGTTTAGGGGACTCCTGGACACTGCCCTTAAATGTGATGCTGGTCTAGCCCTTAGCACCCTTCTCTCCTGTCTCATGTACTCCCTGGGCAACCTCACCCACACATGTAGCACACATGTCCACCACCGCCTGCCTCTCACCCAAAAATGGGAATGTCCTCCAATGCCATCCTGGTGCCTTTTCTCAACAGCAAAGCAACGTCTGCTGTTGTCCAATAAATACTCGCATTGTGGATAGCCTTGTCATCCCTCCTGAGTGTGCTGCTTCTGTTCAAGTTTCTCTTGCTGTGTGACATGCCGTCATTTAGATTTGCTCCCCTTAAGTCCTACCCATCAACCCCTCGGATCTCAGCTCCAGCATCCTTTCCTTAATGAAGGCTTCTCTGTACTCTAGCCTCACTCAAAGTCCTATACTCTCATTAACACGCATGGGTGCGCATGCACGTGTGTGCACACCCGCACAGGTTCCTTCTCTTAGCAATTTACATTGAACAGGGTGGTTATTTAATTAATAAAAATCTCTCCAAATAGAGTTATATAATTGAAGGCAAAAATCATGTCTGTTTTCACCAAACATTCTAATCTAGTGTCTTGTGTCTTAACACAGTCTGGAACAAACTTGCTCAGATATATAAAGGTTCATTGATTCAGCACAAGGTTCAAAGAAGCATCCCAGACCCATGTATCATGCTCACTCATGAGATATCCTATTAGCTACTAAGTCCTACCAATTTTATTCCCTAAATGTTTCTCAAAATCTCTCTTATCTTTCCTGGTCCCTTTTCAAACACTTTTACTTAATGTCCAAATGACTTCTCACCAATTTGGCAACAAGCTCTTGATGATGTAAGTGTGGCATCTCCTTACACAGATTCTGTGTCCTCACTGCTCTTGTTAATGTCCCGTTCTGTCATGTCCAAGCCATGTGACCCAGAGCAAGTCACTCCACCTCTCGGGGCCTCCATTTCACTGTCTGTGAGACAAAATCAATAATGAATCTGACCCCACATGATTGTTGTGAGGATTAAGCATTACACGGTAAGCTCTCCAAAGAGTGCCTTGCTCGTAGTAAACAGTAAGTTCCAGCTCTTATCTTCCTATTTCTTCTTGCAGAGTTGTCATTTCCAGAATAACCTCAACAAACTATTGGAAACACTAAAATGCAAATCTCGGAAGATGCCAATTCCTGAACATCCACTAAAGGCTTCCCATGGGCTAAAGATGAGTTCATGTGTAGAAAGCTACGGAATTCAACATTTAGATGGATTTTTGCCCACAATATCATGTCTATCTGGAATTATTTTCTCTTCTTGCCCCTCTGGTAAAGTCCTCCTTAATTTTTTTAATTAGCTCTGGCATCTCCTCCATGAGGCCTGCCTCTATCCCAGGCAAACTTTGATATCTTTCTTCCCTCCACGAATAGCCTATGTTCTTTCTTCCATATAGCACTAAGCATGATTGTTTTGGAGTGATTTGCTGACTTGGACACACATTTTACTTGCTGTGAATTCCTTGAGGTCAGACGTATAATGTTGGATGTATGCATCCAATATTTGAATATGTCTGTCATACAAATAGCATTCGATAAATATTTGCTAACTGAATGAATGAATATTCATTGTCAGCATTAAATAAGGGAATTAGCGCATATATGTATATGCGCCATTTTCTACACTTGAAATCAAAATAATAGATTACCACCTCACGATGGTGAACAGAGTACTCACTCTAAGCAGGGAGCTAGGCACATCCAGGCCACGGGAAATTTCTGAAGTTTGCTTTTTCCCTCTTCTTTGCATTGTCATTTTTCTTTTATTAAAAAACAAAACAAAACAAAACAAAACAACCCACAAGAACCATTTCTCTCTCACTATATACCAAAATTTTAAATTCTCACTTACTCTGATCTGTTCACCTCCACGGTCAAGAAACTGGTGGTAGGTAAAAAGAATGCCTTTTTAGATTATCTCTAGGTGAGCACCAGTGTTGGAGTGTGAGAAGAATAAAGCAACTTGGACGCGCTGAGCTCTTGTATTAAATAGTTTCATAAAACTTCATCACATTCCACAAGTACATTGTTCCTCATGTATCATAATCCATATTCATGAATTTTCCTTCAATGAATATCATGTAGTGGAGTGTGATATTTCTTAAGTTTCTTGGGTAGTGATGACATCTTTTTTTGTATTTCTAATACATTTATACCTTTTTCTAACAAATTTATAATATTTTTAAGTGTCAACTACAACCTCTCTGTAGGACCATCCTCATCAAATCAGACAAATGGCACAAAAGCTCAGGTGAGGTAAATTTAACTCTCTGCTTTAAATCTTCAGCAAGTTCTTTGTAAGCCTTGTTTTACAGGTTGGGCTGTAGGAAGGACTGTAGTCTCCAACTTTGACAATTTGGGAGGTTGCAATGTTACTAAAATAATTTTAATGGAAAAGAAACACTATTTTTGCAATAACAACATAAAAATGCCCAGAGTTCAAAGGATATTAAACTTATCATAAGAAAAAAAGGTGGGTAGAAGAGTAAGTAGTCAGTCACATAGATTACTTGTTGTGATTCAGAAAGATCTTTGTGAGTTTCTTCTTGCTACTCCAGGGGGAATGATTTTCATGCTTACTTAGAGAGATATTAGTGAAAGTTAGTGAGAGATGTTAAATTATGCTATATTTCTTTTCTTTCTTTTTTTTCACTTGGAGCTACTTATTTCACTAATGTTTACTCACTTACCCACAGAAGCCTTACGTGGAAAATAATGTAATAAAAAGCGTTATTCAGATTTAAGCAGTGGGATAAAACATAAGCTTTCCATTTTGTCATATCGACAATAGACGATACAACAAAAACTCAGGCTCCCCATCTGGATGAAAGCTTACCTGAGTGAAAACAAAGTAATAACAAGAAAATAAGAAGCCCCTTGAGTGTGAACTTAGAATCCTAACTTATAAAGTGATAGCACTAGAATTATTTATGTCCCTGACTTCCAACAATTTTTCCTGCTCTTTCTCACTTGCTTTTCAACAATGCTTTACAGACTGAAGCAGTACATTAATGATTTCATTTGTCAGGCCCTATTGTTGCTAATCTTTTTGATCCATTTTCTTCTGAGTTCTTGGTGCATTATTTTTGTACCTTTATATTTTTATATTCTGTTGATGTGCTGCTTTAGAATTTCCACGAAATGTTGCTTTTTTAACTTTTATCTTATGCACTTGATTTCTTTCTCATGGAACTGGAGTTTTTACATTTAGGACATTTATACAGATTATAAGGCTATCACTTGCACACAATCTATAAATGGGAACTCCTTTAAGGAAATCTGGTGAAGCAATAAATATGGGGTCTTTGGAATGAGGCAGATATGGATTTTTTATTATTAGGAGGAAAACAGATACTTAATCATCCAAGTTTCAATTTCCTTATCTTTAAAATATAGATAATAACACCTAATTGCAGTTTTCTTTTGAGGTTAAAATTCCAGAATGTCAACTACCTTCCACATACAAATGGAAGGGACTATGACTATTACCACATTTACTATCTTATTGCCTCTGTGATGATAGCATTCTATGTGGCTCTAAATGTAAAAGGTGGAACCTTAAGTCTTCTAGAGGAAAACAAAGGATATTTTCATGACCTGAGGTAGGAAAAGACATTAACTTAAGGAAAGACTGATGTATTAGGCTTTAGTAAAAGTAAAACTGAAAACTTGCATTCATAAAAAAATGAAGAGACTGGAAACTTAGGGCTCATACCCAGAACATACTAGAAATTTTGACACTAATTAGGAAACAGACGCACAAGCTAAAAGAAAAATTGGCAAAAGACTTCCGAGAAAAGGATAACCAAATGGTCAATAAGCATATGACACAGTGGCCAACTTCATTTGTCACAAGGCAAATGCAAATTCAAGCCACAATGAGATAACACTATAGGACCACCAGAGTGACTTAAATTAAAAGACTGACAGAAACAAGCATTAAGGATAATGAACAACATGAATCCTCATAGACCGCAGTTAGGAGTGTAAATTAGTCCAATCACTTTGGGAACCTGGAAATATCTATCAAAATCAAACATGTACAACTCCAATGATCCAGCAATCTCTCTCCTACAAGAGCACTAAAAGACTTGTCCAAGACTGTTAGAGGTTGTGTTATTTATAAAAGCTCCAAACTAGAAAACCCCACATGTTCATTAGTACTTAAATTGTGTAAAATAAGACGTGATATAGCTTTACAATGAAATGCTATTCAGAAGTAAAATTGCTGAATCACTGCTACACACCTCAACATGAGCTTGGGTGTGAGAATCACAAATAAAATATTGAGCAAAATAAGCCAGATGCAAAAGAATATAACTGATGATTCCTTTCATAAAAAGTCCCCAAACAGGCCAAACTAAGCTATGGTATTTAAAGTCAGGATGGTGGTTACCTTTGGGTAAGGGGAGAACAATGATTGAAAAGGACAACAAGGGGCACTTTGGGGTGCTGAGAATGTTCTATTGCTTGATGGGGTCATAGTTAATTTGTTTCTTCGGGGTTTTTTCTGTGTGAAGTGGATTGAATCATAAAGATTTCATCCCAAAGATAAGTTGTGTTTTGAGAGGAATGAGAACAAGTATAATTTGGGAAGTGAAAATTAAGATAACCTCAACCACTTAAAGAAAAAAAGCACTTTTTATTGATTTTACCAAATTCATTAAGTCTATGGGGAGAGAAACGCCTAGATGACAAAGTCCTGGCCATGGGCAAGACATGAATTTGTGTCAACTAATCACCTTTTTAAGTAGCATCTTCTTTCTTTAAAAACATCAGTTAACAGCTTGATAAATCTTGTGGACAATGAATCAGTAGTATTGGGTCTTTTAATGATGTCTTTAGCCAACTTGCCTTTTAGTTTTATAAAGTCTGGTTAATTAGGGAATGTATAAGGAACACATACAAAATACCATTTCAAAACCTCAACTGGGTGTGCTTAGGTCTGTCATTGAGGACTAACACTTCTGTGACAGATGTTTATTTTAAGGGTTAATGTCAGGAAATGATTTGTTCCTCATAAAAAGCTAATGTGTTTTCATCAATGTAAATTAAATGAATGTCTAATTTTCTCTTTCCTTTGACCATCAGGATAAGTAAAGCCAAAGAGATGTACTTCTTTTATATCAGCTGTCTTGACTGTTCACTACTTTCTATTCTGATTTCTACTCTTCTGTTCCTGATTTTATTTTTATGTTACTGTTTATATTTTGTGTAAGTTGCCTCCTACATGAAAACAAGAAAAATTTTAAAAACATATTTTCAGACAAATAAATATATAAACACTTTTGTTACTAACATTTGGTACAAAAGGAAAAAAAAGTATGTTGTCTTTAATAGAAAATCCTCTGTAATGAATACCATAGAAAAGACAGTAATACAGTAAATCTCAGATAAGTGAAGCAGACTATAAAAACTCTCAGTTAAGAAAATAAACTCCTCACAAGCTCATTGAAGTTCGTGAAGAAAAAGAGACATTTGACCTGGGATCTCAGCTTTCTATGAAGCTGATAAACAAGAAAGATTTAATGTGACACTGAATTGATCTCTTTGGACTTTAAACTTTGTCCCTAATTATTGAATGAAAGATATGAGATATTGTTCCATGTTAACAAAATACATGTTTCAAAAAATAGACATTAAGAAATAGTTTAGCATATAGTAAAATTGAAATAAATGTTAGCTACTACTAAAACCATGAAAATTATAACTACCATCACAATCAATAATCCAACGGGAGAAGTATTTTTTGTTAGAACAACTATCCAAATACAACTAAAATCACTCTGCATGGACAGTTGCCTATTCCGCCAATGGATAAGCACATGTCAAAATGTGTTTTGTCTTTGGCTCTCACAACTGCAGTAGATCAGTGTAGGTAGTTGAATGAAATATTGATCAAAACAATGATGCTAAAGAAAAAAAACAATAAACAAGCTTAAATCAAATCTGTGCCACTTCATCTAGATGATAGTGAATAAGTAAATCATCTAAAATCAAGCCATTCATTTCTATCTATAGGGTTCCTAGGACAATTACATATGACCAGATGAATAAGTGATTATTCACATACATTTAAGGCACCAGTAAGAGGATAGAAATATCACTGGCCAAAGTATCAGTTAGATGCCAAACAGTGCTTTACAAATGCCAAGATTAGGAAAATAAAACTATTACACAGTCAGAGGAAAAGGCAAATAAAATAGTCCCAGGTGAGGCAGAACCTTGTCTGTAGGATTTAATGATCCAAAACTTGCAGGTAACATTTATGCTGCTTGGAGTTCAGTAATTTCTTACTTGACCCACAGTCTTTTCTGACCCATTGGTGGCCATTGTTACCTACCCCATTTTGCCTGTCAGATTATGGACTTGACCTGTCAACTGCTTATGGAAAGCAGACATAAGACCTTGGGTGGGTTTTATTCATTCAAATATTTATTGAGTACGTAGTATACCTTGGGCAGGATTCTAGATTCTGGGTGTAGAGCCAAGAACAAAACAAAATTCTTTTCATATAGAGTGCACAATTCAAGAGGTGGGATTTAATAGTGAAAACACTTCACTCACACAAAACCAAAGCTGATTGCAATAACAAAGCAATTTAAGAAATGTGAATAAATAGCACAACGATATCTAAATACAATTAGATTTGAAACAAGTGGATTCGTTATAGTTGGATGTGGAGAAATCACTGAAGCCTGTTTCAACAGATGCGAAAATAAAATGCCATCATAATAAAGCATAACAGACTGTATATTCCAAAGATGACTGCCTCAATCTGTATTTCATCCCCCACGTACTTCCTAGAGTGACGTTGATCCTTGAATCTGGATATATCTATGACTGTCTTAATCAATAGAATGTGGTGGGAAGATTTCTGGGAGACTTCCAGTATTCGCAGGGATAAAAGCTGGGTCACAAAGCAAGCCCCACTCCCCAGTAGAGAGTCACTCCGTGGCTCATTCTCCCCACATACAAACATGTGCCCCAAAGAGTCATTATTCGGTCACTCCAGTGCAGGATTTGTTGTCCAACTTGGTTGGGATCACTGTGACACTGGTTTTTGTTAAGCAAGCATCACCAACTAGTTGCAGCCTTGATTGCCACACATGGCATAACCTAGGACCACTCAGGCATCAGGAGGAGTGCATGATCGATCAGTCAGATGGAAAGAAGGTTGTGTTTGTGCATCTTTATGTTTGGAAACTTCCACTGACAGCATCAGATCCAGCAAAGTAGGTCAAGACCCGCCATGTTTACCCGAGTATATTTATTTTTATAGCACGTGAACAGAGAAGACAAACTCAGCATGAGGTCAGATTGTTAGGTACAACTGCTGCGTGAATCAGGCAGCAATGCTGAATCTAGAGGACAAAGAGACTTCATTATTCCTTCCCTCCGTATCTTCTGGGGTCTAAGCTGTTCCCTTCCTGCGTCCCAGGGGGGTTTTCTTTCCCTCTACCACCACAAAATTAGTATATTCAATACTAGAACCTGTAAGTTTAATTTTTCTTTAATTGCCCTCTCTTCATACCTGGATTTTTTTTTCCCTGATCATTACCCAGGAAACAGTCAAGGCGAGATGATCCTTTTCTGGGGATAGACTCTTCAGGCTCTTACTGAGGTGCGTGGACCAAAAGGAGGCAATGGTGTTAGAGAAAAAAATTCTTTCAGTGTTCAACAATACCCAAAGTCTATAGATAGTAGAGAGCATGAAATGTTCATCAAATACTTTGACCATTCTCCCATTGCTGGGTGGCCTTTGTGATAAAAGAAACATCACTGACATATTGTATGAGGTCAAGAAAGCAAAAAACATGACACAGATTAGTTTCAGTGGCCCAGATGGCATGGATGGACCACAACAGCCATAGCCTGAAAAACTGCCAAAACCATTGTGGCATCATGGGTGGCCTCAAGGGGGTGAGGGAGATCAAAAGGACCAGGTATGCAATCTTCCAGGAGCAGAAAGGGTCCACAACTTCTGCAATGTATCCTCCTTCGTCATGAAACAAATGAGTTGTCTATTGGCAGAAGCCACCAAATCTGGCATGCAGTGGAAGCTTCTGTATCAGACCTAGAACCCCATTGCCTGGTAGAGATGTGTGGCCAATGTGATAATAAATCCATCTTGCAAGGTAGCAATTCAGGTAGTATAGCTGTGATCAGCAGAGTGGCTTCAGTCAGAGAGTGGATGGTCATCATGAGCATTTGCATTTGTGACCCAGGCCACCAAATCAGCAGCCATAATTTATTTCCCATTTGTGGCCCCAAAGAGTCGTGTCTTTGATCTACCTATCTTTCGAGTGACAAAACGAGTATCTTTTTTTTTTTTCCCCAAATTTATTTTAATTTTTCAGTGTTACAAGATTGATTGTTCATGCACCACACCCAGTGCTCCATGCAGTACGTGCCCCTCTCGATACCGAGTATCTTAAGCCAAGAGAATCTTAAATTATTGTGTTAGCAATAACACAAACTTCAGTAAAAATATCTAGGGGAGCACCAGCCGGAGCTACAAGAACAACCTTGAATTCTGACTGTTTCTTGGGAAATGGAAGTTCAGGGTGGTTAAGTATCTGTTTTCCTCTTGATAATAAAAGTCAGAGAGATGACTCAAATACATGTCTGCCTCATTGTCAGTGATGAAAACGTAGAGATCTGGGTATGTTTTAAACAATCCAAGGTTTGTTTGTTGAACTGGAGAGGTCAGCTGCTCAAAACTTAAGATAAATACAAAGCCTTGCTTAGTGGTATAAAGTCATTCTTTCCTCCTGCAGCTTCTGGTGCTTTTCTCTTCCTCACTTCACGATTGCTGATACCACCTGTTCCAGCTTTTGGCCCCCTTGGCTCAGGAGTCACATTGTCTTTTGGCTTTCCTGCCCCATCCCTTCCTCTTGTGTTTAAAAGAAAATGAAGCCAGGCACCATTCAAGTGACTAGGTACAACCTTCCCTCTCACCATTCAGCCTCTAAACACTCACTAATAGGTAGAACAATGAGAGACCTTTATTCCTACCCCACCACTGAGACAAGAGCATTCACAAACTAGATCCTGGGAGTTTTTCATATGCCCTAACTCAGTCCATATGGTCCATCATCCTTTCTATTCTAGAAGTCCAAGTTTTTATCAGCAACCCATCCTCATAGTCAAAATTCAAAAACTGAAAATCCTAAGATACTACCCTAATTTGAAGTAACAAGTTAGGTTCTGTTTCAAGACTACAATGCCAACAGACAAAGCAAGACTCTTGCCTCAGAGACAAAGGTCTGTATTACAAAAGCAATGGCTACATATTTGTTTTCTTCAGTTTCCCATAGGCAAATAAAAGGACATATAACAGTTCCCTGTACTTGCACTTGATTATGTTGTAAGAGAGAAATAATGAGCTTGGGATATTTACCATTAGAATAATAAATGGAAGTAAATCATGTTACTTCATCTCTCAAACACAATCCTGAGAAATGGACAGGCCAAACAGCAGTCAGGGCCTTGCATCACAGTGAGAATGTACAGGGATGCTCAGGGTCCCTGACAATTGTTTCATCCAATAGAAGGAGGGTCAAAATTACTTAACATTTACATAGAATGAACAACCACACACACTAATGGTCATGCCTTAGGGATCTTTATTACTACTGCTATTTGTCACAGTATAATTTTAAAAACCTGGATTATCTGGCACTTTCCAAGCAATACCACATCCAAAAATAAAGCTGTTCATGAGTAAGGGAGATCAAGAGGCCACAGTATGCAATCTTCCAGGAGCAGAAAGGGTGATAACTTCTGCAATGTGTCCTCCTTCATCATGAAACAAATGAGTTACCTATTGGCAGGAGCCACAAACCTGGCATGCAGTGAAAGCTTCTGAATCAGACCTAGAACCCTGGTGCCTGATAGTGATGTGTGTGAATACCAGCAGCCTACCATCAATTAGAGGGGCAAAACAGATTTGGAGCTCTCCCATAAAGTTCTGTTCCCAGAAAATTGTCACTAATTGATCTGTCTTGCAGTTCTCTAGAAAAGCTTTATTCTGAGAGCATGTCTTTATTTGACTTATCTCAGGGCTCACGAACAGCTCTATCCTCAAGGCATTTGTCAAAAACAATCAGTGGCAATTGTTTAACATCATAGTCTCCTGAGGCAATAATACCAGTTGGGGCTAACAAGCACTGACTAAATAACTTAAGAGAACAGCTGAGAAATGTGATGTCTGTAGAGGATTTTGACAGGATCCAGTATATTTCCTGGGATCTAGAAAGCCATACACAGGTTCAAGGCTTTTCACATGCCTAGGAAGGACCTAAGAAGGTAATATTCTTTCACTTCTGGATGACATTGAGGATCTTCACAAGCAGACAGTGAAGGCTAAGACAGATTTTAAATTACCTACTGGAGCATTGAAGCCTTCTTCACTAAAACAAGCACAAAACCTTTTAGCAAAGACTGGGAGACTTAATGGTTTAAGACATTTAAGGAAATCTCTAATCATTCGCTTACTACTAAGGTAACTGGGAAAAGGAATTCAGTGGCTACACATTATAAGGAATGCCCATGTTATAATGACAAATATGTCAATCAATCAAGTAGGCATAACAATCAAAACATATATGCACCAAACAAAAATGTTTCAAAATATATAATGCCAAAACTGACAAAATTGAAGGATGAAATAAGCAAATCAACCAAGAGCTGGAGAGTTCAATATCCCACTTTCAATAATGGATACAAGAAATGGGCAGATCACTAAGTTAGAGACAAGATTAAGCAACACATTAAACCAGCTAGACTTAATAGATATATATAGAACATTCTGCCCAGCAACAGCAGAGTACACATTCTTTTCAAATGCACATGGAACATTCTTCAGGATAGACCATATGTTAGTCTATAAAACAAACCTCAAATTTTAAAAGATAAAGTCAGCTAAAATATATTCTCTGATCACAGTGAAATAAAATTAAATTAATAATAGAAGAAAATTTGGAAAATTTACAAATATGTGAAAATAACGCACTAATAAATAACCAATGGGTCAAAATGAAAATCACAAAAAACTTACAGAATACATTGAGTAAATGAAAATGAATACTAAATATTAGGGGATACATACCAAGCTCATCTGGTGCAGCTAAAACAGGACTTACAGGCAAAATTTATACCTGTGGATGCCTCTGTTTAAAAAACAAGTAACATCTCAAAACAATAACCTAAACTTACACCTAAGAAACTAGAAAGAAAAAAGCACAAACATAACCCAGATCAAGCAGAGGAAGGAAAAATAAAAGATACTATGGAAGTAAATGAAATAAAGAGTGGGAAAAAACAATAGAGAAAATCAACAAAACAAAATTTTGTTCTTTGAAAAATTCACCAAAATTGACATTTGGCTAGACTGACTACAAAAAAAAAAGAGAAGACACAAATTATTAAAATCAAAAGAGAAAACATAAATACTCACCTTACAGAAGTAAAAAGGATTATAAGGAATACCATAAAAACTTGTATGCCAGCAAATTAGATAACCTAAACTAGGTTAAAAGTTTCCTAGGTTAAGCTAGGAAAAAGTTCTAGAAAAACACAAATTATCAAAACTCACTCAATAAGAAATACAAAATTTGAACAAACTTCCTACAAAGATCTTAGGCTCAGGTGGCTTCACTGGTGAATTCTAAAACATGTTTAAAAGAATAACAGTCCACCTGAAATTCTTCCCCCAAAATGGAAAAGGAATGTTTTCCAGTTCATTATATGAGGCTAGTTTTATACTAATATCAAAACCAGGCAAAACATCACAAGAAGTGAAAACTACAGACCAATAACACTTATGAATATAAATGCAAAAATTATCAACAAAATACTGGAAATAAAGCCATTTATAAACAAACTATATAACATGAACAAGTGGGGTTTATACCAAGATTCTGCAATTATTTCAGCATTTGATAATTAATTAATACAATATAGTATATCAATAGAATAAGGAAAAGACAAAAACCACATGATCATCTCAATAGATGAAGAAGAGGCGTTTGACAGAATCAGTACATTTTCATGATTAAAACTCTCAAACTGGAAGTAGAAGCAAACTTCCTCTAAGTGATAAATGGTTTCTATGAAAAATTCAAAACTAACACCTCAGTTAATAGTGATTGAACACTTTCCCCCTAAGATTAGCAACAAAACAAAGGTGCTCACGTTTTCCACATTGTGAGGGAAGTCTACCCAAGGCAATTGGGTAAGAAAAAGAAATAAAAGGCATTCAGGGTGGAAAAGAAGTGGTAAAAATGTTTCTATTTACCAAAGACATAATCGTATATACAAAAATATATACACAAAAATAAAACTAATAAATGAGTTGAGCAGTGTTGCAAGATATGAGATTAATATACAAAATTTGACTCAATTTTTACAAAAAAGTGGTAAGCAACCCCAATATGAAACTAATGACACTTCCATTTATAATAACAACAAAAGGAAAAAAATAATTAGGAATAAATTTAACAAATGAAGTTTTGTACCTCCATTTGTACACTGAAAACTATAAAACATCCCTGAAAAATGCAAGAAAGATAGACCATATTCCTAGATTGGAAGACAATGTTGTTGAGAATACAGTACTCCCTGCATTAATCTACAGAGTCAATGCAATCTCAATTAAAAGTCCAGATGACTTTTTACAGAAATTGACAAACTGATACTAAAATTTGTATGGATGTGCAAAGGACCCAGATTAGACAAAACAATTTTGAAAAAGAAAAACGAAATTGGAAGACTCATTCTTCCTGATTTCAAACTCAGCATAAAGCTACTGTAATGAAAGTGTGGTACTGGCCTAAGGATGGACATATAGATCAATAGAATAGAATTGGCAATCAAGAAATCCTCACATTTATGGTCAATTGATTACTATAACACTGCCAAGACAATTCAATGGCCAGGGGGTCAGGAGAATTCTCTTTTAACTACTCAAAAATTAAAAGAAAAATCCATTTCAAAAATGGGCAAAAATTTTGAATAAATATTTCTGCAAAGATAAATGAATGGCCACTAAACACATGGTAAGATACTTAACATCATTAGTGATTAGGGAAAAGCAAATCAAAAGAAATAATAATATTATTAATTATTAATATTAACAATAATAAATGACCTTGATAATATTAATCACATTAATAATATTAATTATTAATATTAATAATACTAAATCATAATAAAAACAAAAATAACACATACTAGGATAGTTAAAATAATGGTGAGTTTGTAAAATTGTGTAGCCATTTTGGAATATAACTTAATATTAATAAATCACAATAAAAACAAAAGTAACACATACTAGGATAGTTAAAATAATGGTGAGTTTGTAAAATGGTGTAGCCATTTTGGAATATAACTTGGCAGTTCCTCAAAATTTTAAACATAGAGCTACCATATGACTTAGCAATTCCACTCCTCAGTATATGGTACTGAAGACATATATTCATATAAACACTTGTACACAGGTGTTCATAGTGACATTATTCATAACAGATAAAGTGGAAACCACCCAAATATGCATCAGCTGATGAACAGATAGGTGAAATTTTGTATATGTATGCAACTAAACATTATTTGTAAATAGAAAGGAATGAAGTACCAATGTCATGCTACAGTATGAATAAACCTTGAAAACTATGCTTAGTGAAAGAAGCCAGACACATAGGCCATATATGACATAATACTAACTATATGCAACTTTTAGAATAAGCAAATCCATAGAGACAGGAAATAAATTAATGGTTGCCTAAAACCAAGGGAACTGGAGGAAATGGGAGGGACTGATAATGGGTATAAGGTTTTATATGGTGATGACAAAAATGTTCTAAATCAGATAGTTGTGATTTTTGTCCGACTCTGTGAATGAACTAAAAAACACTAACTTATATACTTCAAAAGGGTGAATCAGAGTATGAGGTTATATTAATAAAGCTCTTACAAAAAACAAAACAACCAGTTCCTATATTACTAGGTCATGGTAGAAACTGAGCTTCTAATGATTCGATAGCAGATGACTAAGTGGCCAGAAGTTACTATTATGACCCATCAAGTGAAAGATCAGATAAGCCCAGCAGGACTCCACAGGGCTATATATGGGCTCACTACCATCTTCTTCCTCTCACTCAAGGTAGTCTAGTTACTTCCACAGCTGTATGTGTGACCTGTCAGCAACATAGACTGAGACTGCCCCTCAGAACCATAGCATCCCATGAAAAGACCACTCAGCCTCTTGGTGGCAAGTTGAGGATTATGTTTTATGCTCAAGTGTTCACTGGAACATCTTTTCCATACTTCTATATCCATTTTTAATTAAATGGGTATGTACAGAAACCATAATCTAACAGAGCATGCTAAATAGGGCTTAGGTAACTCTGGCATGAAAGTCTGTGTCAACCCACCACACAAGCCACTTGGACCAGCACATGTGCTCCCTAAGAGAAGAAAAATCTAGAACAGGTGGAGAATCAATGAAATGATGTATATTAGTGACAGCAGAGTTTCTTAACCTCAGCACTATTGGTACTTTTCTGAATAATTTTTTTCTATGGGGGCCTTTCTGTACATTGTAGGACATTATGGCAGTAGCACTTCCAGATATGGCAGTGAGATATGCCTCCAGTCATTGTCAAATCTTCCCTGATGGAGAATCCCTGAGTTACAGCCTTGGAAACAAGGGCAGCAGTGGGAGTTCCAATTTGTCCAGCTAACCCTCCTCTCTTTGTGACCAACCAGAACTCTGGAAAAGCTGTGCCTAGCTGGGCGTAGTTGGCATGAGAAGAAAGTGGATCTGGGCAATGCCAGGAGTAAGCTCCAGTGGGCACTTTGGGTGTCCCGTCCTGATCCCCCTTGCCAACAGGTACACCCCTCTCATTGATGCTAGTGTTATGACTACAACTCAAAGATGCACTCTTCTCTGGAGACTTTCCCTTTGCCAAATGGGAGTTCCCATATTGGAGAGGCTACACCACCACACCCCTCTAAGTGGAACTAACTAATGTAATTTGAGCAGCAAACCTTCCTGGGGAAGTCATACTGAAGCCAGTTCCCAGCTAAGGGTGGGAACGTGTTCCATCTGCCCCCTCCTGATTTTTTTCACTCTCTTCCTGAGAGTGTTCAACCAGTAAACCTCTGGACCAAGAACCTCCAACTCAGGTTCTGCTTTCTGGGACAAAAACAAGTATTTAATGCCTATCATGTGCAACATTTAGCTAAGATTTTTTTCATTCTTAATATGGTTTAATCTTCAGGATAAGAACTAAATATTATTAGTCCTATATGACAAATGAAAAAAGAACTTCAAGAACAGGGAGTTGCCCAAAGTCCATGTTAAAAATGATAGAGCTACCATTTGCATCCAGGTTCATGATTTCTAAGATTAGGTTCTTAAACCAATATACTAGTCTCTCTTTGAAGGTAAAATGTATAGAAGATATTTATAGTTTTCTCCTAGAAAACCTCCTCCTCTCCTTGCTGGAGTGGTTCCAATGTGTGTAAAGGACCATGAGCTCCCATTTTCTGACTGATTTCATGCAAGGTTAGTGTTGGAGATATTCTAATGTCCAGAGCTCCATTCCTCAGGATCAGATGATATGTCCTCAGGCAAGAGGGTGTTTCTGAATTCCTGTAAGAATATTCTCTGGTTCTCCAGGGAGGAAAGGGAGTTTGACACTCAGTATTAGTTTCTATTTTGAGGAGTAGGAGGAGGACAATATGGGAAATTGCTTTCAAAGGCCTCTCGCAATGGAAAATAAAAGTAAACAAGTGGCAGTAAATCGTGTCAACATTTGACTTTACAATCTATTTTACTTAATTATTTTAATAAGAACTTGAAAGCAAGATACACTGTACATAAATCCCTTGGCAGTTGAGTGAGATCCAAGTGAATTATAAACTTAAAAAAAAAAAGTTTTATGGGAATTAGCCCTAGGCTATATAGAGGTCTGGGTGTTGATGAATATATTCATTTTATCTACAGAGAATTGTATTACACTTTTGCCTTAGTGAGAATTTGTGCTTTATCTATGCATTTAAAATAGAGGTCAGTAAAATGATCATGTTACCTTGTTAGCTTTTGTTTTAATTGAAATGCCACCAAGAGATAAATTTCTTTAGATACAAGGGTATTTTGTTCTTGGTGGTGGTGGTGTTTGGTTTTGTTCTGTTTTCACCATTTATGATTTGGTGATTATTTTTAGCATTACGTGGAGTATTGTGGAACAGAAAACAGTAATCCAGGTCATTACAGAGATTTCCCATTTCTAAAGCCAATTTATTTTGAGGAAGTTTCGTGGATTTTTTTGTTTTGTGTGTTTTTTCATTTTGTTTTGTTTTGTTCTCTTTTGTTTAGCAGCAGTAATTTTCCAGATTTTTCTAGGCTTCCTAGATTTTCTGCTAGACAACAGATACTTTTCCTATGGGCTACAACATGGACCAATGAAACTGAATATTGAGGTAGTATGTATAATCACAGAGGTGGGGGGAAAAGCTTCGATTTTAAAACAGCCAACTTACACATGGCTGCGGATTTCCCAATTTTCTTCCTACTCCATCCCTCCCTCCTTCCTCCTACCAGTCCCACCACATACTTTTCAGAATCACTGCTGCTAGATGCCACAGTGCCTGCTATTAATGACTTTCTTTCCCCACTAGCTACAAGACTTTCTCAAACCCCCATCAATGAAAAATAAAAACCCTGTCAAATGATAACGACACATGAAAATATCAAAGCGCGAGTTCTTCTTTTACTCAGAAATCCCAATAATTTAAACAGAAAAGCTAAGAATCAAATCAAAGTTGTAAACAATTTGGAACTTTCACACTAATCCATTGTAAAGCATAATTGGGTAGGGAAGATGGAGGAAAATAGAAAGGGAAAGAAAATATACAAAACTAGTTTAACTTGGGGAAGTTGGTCCAGGAGAATAGATACGTAGACAAAGCCACCTGCCCCAATTGATTTCTCCTCACAATTTTTGACTTTTTTGTTAACCAGCATCTCACTTCTCCCCTAAATCCAAAAGCCTAAATGCAAAGCTGCCATTAATTGATTGACACCAATGAACATCTCCCCCAAATTTTTTTGAACATTTTTTGTGTCTTGAGTCATGGTTCTATAATTTACTGTCTATGCTCTTCGAGCAAGTTCTTTAAGCAATCCAAACTCCAGTGTCTTCTATAATAAATTTTTGAACAGATGTGAGATAATAGAGCTAACAAGCCTAACACGTTCCAGACAAGCTGTGGAGTTTCAGGATGTTTTCTCTGTCTGCCTGAAGACTACACTTGCTTTCAATCATTCACATTTTATTGTATATTCGTTAAATCAGAATGTTTACTTCTCAAATATCTTACTTACTGAAGAAATATGAGTTTTGGAAGAAGTGCTCGAAGGAAGCTTAATGTGCCTCAGAACAGCAAGAAGGTACTGGATACCTGGAGGAGAGAAGAGGGGCACTTAGAGGTAAGGGAGCTAGGCAGAATGGAGTTATATTATATAAGGGAAATTTTGCTTATTTTTTACTTTTTTGAGGCTAAAAAGGGAGAGGAAGTACCTCCATATTTCCCTCTAAATGACCCCCTGTACCCACGATCTAATATTTGGACATTTCATTAATACCACTCCTCAGTTACACTTGAGTTTTACAAGTTTCTCTAAGCAACCTGGTAAGAAGTCAATATTTGAAATCAGAGGGAGAGACAAATTATGAGAAACTATGGACTCCCAGAAACAAACGGAGGGTTTTAGAGGGGAGGTGGGGCTGGGAGGTGATGGGTATTAAGGAGGGCACGTATTACATGGAGCACTGGGTGTTATACATAAACAATGAATCATGGAACACTACACCAAAAACTAACGAAGTACTGTATGGTGACTTAGATAACACAATAAAAATAAATAAATAAAAGGGAAATATGAAATGTTCTTTTGATGGGAAAAAAATTCATCACAAATATCTGCTTCCTAATAAAGTTTATATGCATGCATAACCTGTTCATAATTGGACACTAATTGTAATTAAGATGGCACCTGATTAAGACCTGTAACTCCAGTGCTGGCACGATTAAGTGATATTTTCTACATTTCACATGATTTTTAGATCCATTGTACTGTGGAAGGGCACATAGCTTCTCTTGGTCACTTTGAGATTAGCATTGATTTGGACATTGGTAAACCACGGATATGTTTGGTTATACTAAATGGCTTCCATCTTGTTTGTTTTCTTAAATTATTAACTCTACCTTCAGAATTTGAGAATCTCACACTGTGTTTCAAATGTGACCACTAACATGGCTTCAGGAGTATTACAAAAAATGGAAACAAAGAATGCTACCATCCTCACCATTCTAAGGCCAAAACTGCATTTAAAAAGTGGACCCCTTGGGGCACCTGGGTGGCTCAGTGGGTTAAAGCCTCTGCCTTTGGCTCAGGTCATGATCTCAGGGTCCTGGGATCGAGCCCTGCATCGGGCTTTCTGCTCAGCAGGGAGCCTGTTTCCCCCTCTCTCCCTGCCTGCCTCTCTGCCTATTTGTAATCTCTCTCTCTCTGTCAAATAAATAAAATCTTTAAAACGAAAGTGGACCCCTCATCCTTATAACTATCTAATTTGGGGGATAACATTCACTCCCTACATTATTTTCCAAGATGCTGAGAATACAGTTCAATATTTCTGCCCCAGTGCCCATCTCCTCGATTTCAATACCATGGAGGTAAATAGGCAAATTCTCATATGACATGGTGTTGTACAAAATCATCAGTATTTGACAACTCATTTCAAGTTATAAATAGCTTCTTGGAATCTCTACCCTTTATAAGGTTTTCTACTTTTCTCTTTGTATGCCGTTGTAAGAATTCGATTTTATAAAGAATCTTTGACAGTATTCATGTAATGGTGCAAATTCATTCAGTAATGGTACAAACTTCATGAAGAAAGTCTCAGCAAAACAAGCCAAGTGCCATCAGTTAGTGTCATTGCAGTTATAAGATCCATGAAGCATAAGTGGGAAAAAATTACTGTACCAAGTCCCACAGAACACTAAGACTACCAAGACTCTGCAGAGTGCAATAACAGGTCACAGTCATGGTCAATTGAAACATTCTTCCCTTGGGAATAACTGTACATGACATAAATTGAGCACTCTATTTTTTTTTCAGCTATTAAATGAACTTGAAGAAACCTGGATATTTTAATTGTTTCCTTATAGCACTAAGGACTATGTGAGGAATATGGAAAATAAGAACATTAGGGGATAGTGTAGCAATTCTGATTTTTTCAAAGGTTTTAAAACTCTTACTCCATGTAATACACTAAACAGAAAATGATCTTGATGGTGTGGATTCATTATTTATTCTCAACAAGATCCTATTTTAAACAGGGTGCTTAGTGGCTTGGAATACTGCCAATATTTGACAAAATGGCAAACCAAATGGCACTAATAGGTGGAAACTTCCCTCAAACTAGAGGTGGAAGGGGAATAGCTCTTAAAAAAATAAGGCCCTTAGTAGAAGAGAGAAACATGAGCAGAAAAATAAAAAAGATCCTCAGGGGGAAAAAAACCAACAACAACAAACTAGGGAGAAATATGGGTATAAATCTTACCTAAGTCCAAGGTAAAGAGAAATCAGTTCAAAACTTAAGGGCAGCATCAACAGGAAACAGTCAAATGGGAAGCAGATTATTAACACTCAGATTCTTTGTTACCTCTTAGTTCTGCTTTATCTATCAACAAAACAGTTCTAGGTGTCTATCATTCCATCATTCAATCACCATAGATTTATGTGTTGGGCTGTGCTAGGCACCAAGGACACAGTGGTAAACAAGAAAAAAAAAATACAGCAGTGAAAGAATCAGAAATAGGAGGTGAAATGGGTTGTTAATGCTTCACCGGGAATGAATACAGGATGCCAAGGTAGACTGTAGAGAGTACAAACCCCAGGTTTGGGATGTCAGGGAAAATCAGTAAACAGTTCATGCATAAAGAAATATATGTGCAAATGTCCAAAGAGACAGAGAAAGAGAGAGATAGGAAAGGAGTATATTGTGGCCACAGTTTTAAGTTTGATGAGAATGGCAGAAGAAAAGGTAAGAGAGACAAGCAGTGAGAAAGTAGCATGGAATTCTTCAACTGTAAATCTCAGGAACCAAATTTAACATAATGAAAGCAAGAAAAAAAAAGAAACTTATTGAATTTATGTTGGGATATCTTAGGCATAAGTCGAACAATTATTCGTGGGAAGAAAGGGAGCACATTTGGGTCTTAAACAACTAGAAGGATGTTGAATACCATCAAAACTATCTGTAGCTTCATCTCAGCTCTTTCTTCCAATTGGCTTCATTATTTTCATTGCTTTGGCCCAGTAGCAGAAAACATGGATGTCAACAGCCCTCCAGTTTTCTATGTAGGCTTTAACCTTTAGAGATTGAAATGGATTCTTTTTCATAGCTTCAGCTTCAGAATTTTGGGGAAAGTACATTGAAAGATTCCTTCTTTATTCCCTTTAGTTCGCTCTCCTGCATGTGTGTTACTGGGGGCCAGGCACTGTTTCATGTGTTGAGTCCATATGATGGACAAGACATAAACTCATGCTCTTGTAGAGCTCACATTCTCGTGGGAGAAAAGAGGCACGAAAGAAGCAAACTAATCCATGAACAATGCAATTTTAGGGAGTGTAAAGTGTCAAGGAAGAAATAGAAGGTAGTGGAGCAATTGTCCGAATTAAGGAAGGGGAAGCATGACCACAGAGATGATATCTGAACCAATCTGAGTTAGTAAGAGTCAGCCCCTGAGACAATCAAGAGGCAGAGCATTTTGGACCCAGGAAACATCAAATACAAAGGTCCAAATAAAGGAGATGTGTGGCACGTTCAAGGAGCAAAAAGAAGGCCAGCAAAGCCAGGGTAGTGAATGAAGGGAGGGTGATAGGTTATGGAAAGTTATGAAAACCTTAGATAAATCCACCCTGGGAACCTAATACTGTGAGTATAGGTTCACATTTTCCTGTACTTGCTAAGTCTAAAACAATAGTAACTACATCATTTGGGGTAAAGAGGGGCAGCTGTTTCCAAAAAAATGGTAAGGAATTGTTGGCAAATACATATGCCAAACCTAAATGTATACGAATACATACACACACACAGGTACATATATATACATACATATACATATTTATGTGTATACTCCACAGATACACACACTTACATTATGGCTATTTATCTATCTATATGTATGTATCAGTATGTGAATTCTGTTTGGACTACAGCGGGAACATGGCTCACATTGGAAGCAGAAAGGGAAGAAGGGTACACTAGCTATCCAGGGACTGAATAGCACGACATGCCCCTTGTCTGGCAGCCATTTAAGTCAGCAATCTACCTTAACTCAGAAGTTGTCTACAGTGATGGGGGAGAGGGGTATTAGATGAAAAAAATATATACTGAACATCTACTATATGCTAAATTGTGTACATATCCTTTTCTACGTGATTACAGGTAACCGAATTGAAAAGTTCACCCTTCGTCGTCTTTAAAACATCTCCCCTTATCCAAAGAGAAAAAAGAAAAGAAAAAAATCACGCTTGCCAAAAAATATGGTTACCATTTCAAATCCTGAGGACTTGTCAGGAATGTCCTACAGAGTCAACCCTTTCTGCCTCATCCGCCAAGGACATTTATAATTCTGACAAGACGTCTCTGTCTTTCAGAACATCCCTGCAGGAGGTTGTCAACTTTAAAAAATTGTGCACTAAATAGAAAGGGGGAAGGTAGTTAGTGTGCTTGTTTTCATGGGCTAAAGTTCATAGAAAAATTCTAGACTCCTCCCCAAACACCATCGACAACTGGTATGACATGTAATTCATGCTGGCTCCTTTTATTTTCAAGAACATTTCTTGTCCTTAGAAATTTCTCTAATGAACACTCTTGGGATTGATTATTCTCTCCCCTGGCAATCCCTTTTGCATTTGTGTAATTCAATTAGATGACATATGTTAAGTATCTATATTTGTGCTTACTGCATAATAGATGTTTAATTGATGATAGCAAATTGTTAAATGTGTGGTTAGAGTCACTTGCTTAGATTTAAGATTTTATAAAAGCTGATTTCCCAATTACATATTTTACGCTCTGTGCTATCTCATAAATGTTGGAGGATTATAATTTCTGCCTATTTTGAGTCTATATATGTTAACCACCATTCTTTCAGAACCTGTCCTGAAACAGCCCATGATGGAAATCTATATACATTTAGTTTCGCAGGCATTGGTTCCCAGTGCCCAGTTCAATGCCATACCAGAGAGAGTGCTAAAGTTATCTCTTTACCTAAAAGGAACAAGGAAAGGATTGGTTTCTTTCTCTAAACAATTATATAAACCTTTCTTTGCTTTTTCCTTATAATAAAAATCAGATTTTAATCCTGTTTTAGACCAGAAACTTGTCATTTCCATTGAAAGGAACTTTTATCAAGGTAAAAATAATAGATTGTCACCATCAGAAACCTGGAAAACATAAAACGCGAAAAATCTGGAAGTATCATTTAAACCGACCCTCTTCTGTTTCAGGCTTGCACCCGAGTTCTCCTGGCCCCTATGCTTCAGAGCGAACCTACTGGAGCACCACGGGGCATAGCACGCTCTGTCTTGACAGATGGGTGCTCAAGAAACGTGTACTTTTAACTGTGTTCCCATTACAAAGCCATAACTCCTGCTTTGACAGCCAAGTTTTGTAACCATTCACTTTAGTTATTGCATTAGGATTCATTTTTGACCCGACAGTCTGTGCCAATATTTAATTTTGCCAAGTCTGGCTTGCTAAAGTGGAAACTCTATCAAAACTCCATATTACAAGTGACAGTAGTTAACCTGACTAAGAAAATGATTCTAATGTGGGATACTTTTTGCTTATATAAAGATGTACAAAAATCCTAAAAAATAGTTAAGACAGTTTACTGGGAAATAAATATAGTTAATATGAGTAAATATAGTGCTATATAGTTAATAGCACTGTACAGCCCATTTGAAAGTTGTTAACAGAGCAGATCCTAAAAGTTCTCATCACAAGAAACAAAAATTTGTAACATGTATGGTGATGGATGTTAGGAAGACATAATGTGGTAATCATTTTCCAATGCGTACAAATATTGAAATATTATGTTACACACCCAAAATGATATGTTATATATATATATATAGTACTATAGAAACAGGGTTTCTATATATATTTATTATATACATTATGTATATATTATATGTTATATATAGTACTATATAATGTACATTATATAACTATACAATGTTATATATATAGTACTATAGAAAGAGTTTATGGTACAATATTCTGGTATATTGGGTCAGTATTTTTTTAAAAGATTTTATTTATTGATTTGATACAGAGAGAGAGATCACAAGTAGGCAGAGAGACAGGCAGAGAGAGAGGGGGAAGCAGGCTCCCTGCTGAGCAGAGAGCCCGATGTGGGGCTCGATCTCAGGACCCTGAGATCATGACCTGAGCCAAAGGCAGAGGCTTTAACCCACTGAGCCACCCAAGTGCCCCATTGGTTAGTATTTTAGGACAGTTTAACACTGTAACTCTCTAATTTGACATTGTAGAATGTGATATTCGACGATTTCTATGTTTTTTAGAATTCCAAGATTAAAGGGTCCTGCAGGAATTCCTTTGTTTAATAGAGGTATATGTAGAAAGGAAAAAGTCTTTGTGTCAGGACACAATTAATAATCCTATGGGAGGTCCATGGGTCATACTTGCCACAGAATAATTTGTGTCAGATTCAGAGATCCAATCCAACCCCTTAACTGTATAAATGAAAAAACAGAATCAGAGATCAAATACTTTACCCAGAGTCACTCCACTGGTTACTGAGATTCAGCATGTCATCATTTATTAAGAACATTTTATCACTGGGATGCCTGGGTGGCTCAGTTGGTTAAGCAGCTGCCTTCGGCTCAGGTCATGATCCCGGCGTCCTGGGATCAAGTCCCGCATTGGGCTCCTTGCTCGACAAGAAGCCTGCTCCTCTCTCTGCCTCTGCCTGCCTCTCTGCCTGCTTGTGTTCTCTCTCTGTTAAATAAATAAATAAAAACTTTAAAAAAAAAAAAAGAACATTTTATCACTAACTGTGTGATCACCAGCAAATTTCTCAGCCTACCTGGGTCCCCTTGTTCCCATTGGTATAATGCGTAAAACCTAACAATACAGTTGTTGGAAAGATTGGAGTATAGATTACATGGGTAACACACAGGCAAGCTTTTATTTGGCCTCATGCCTTCCTGAGACCAAGAGAAGAAAAGGGGAGCATTCCTTGACAAATAGAGAAATAAGTGAGTACAGATTTTTATCACTGCAGAAAAATGAATGCTGCAGACACCTGGGGGGCTCAGTCTGTTAAGTGTCTGCCTTCAGCTCAGGTCATGATCCCAGGCTCCCGGGGTCTGCTTCAGGCTCCCTGCTCAGTGGGGAGTCTGCTTCTCCCTCTGCCTCTGCCCCTCCCCCGACTTCTGTTCTCTCTCACTTGCTCTCTCTCAAATAAATAAAATCTTCAAAAAAAATGCAAAAGGAATGCAGCAAGCTGTCGGCAGAAAACAAGGGGTACATGGAGTAGTTCTAGCAGGTTGTACGCCCAAGAAACAAGACTCTTTCACATTCTTTCCACAGACACTTACCGTGCACTTACGAGGTGTGGATACTGTTCTAGATGCCAGATATACAGCAGTGAACAAAACACAAGATGTCTATGGATCTTGCATTCCGGTGACGGGGAGAGAGACCATAAACAAACAAAAAAGAAAATGAGATTATGTGTTAAAATGGGATAACTGCTTGGAAGAAAACAAGGCAGAGAAAGGTAACGAGTGTTACTGTGTGCCTGGGGAGGAAGAGAAGATGGATTTGAAACCAGATGATCAAAGAACATTAGGTTCCTTGAGCAAACCACTTTGGAAGTGATCATTTTACAAGGGAGGGAAACGATCTCTCTCAGGAAGATGGAAAAATCCCTGGCTTCCAATGTATTTAGAATTTTATCTCCAAGAATATTTATCACAGCTTTATTTTTATAATAGCAAGAAAACAGAAATAACATAAAGCCCCAACTGAAGAGTTTGTTAAATAAAATGTGGATGGAAAAAAATTACATAATCTTTTAAAACTGTGTTGTGAAAGAAAATGTAATCACATGGGTCTGTGTTGCATAGCTTCAAAAATATATATGCCATATGCTCCTGATTTCTTCAGTATATTTCCCTCAAATGAGAAAGAGTGCAGTGATAGTTCATAAAATGTTGATAGTATTCATCTCAAGGAGATGTGACAGAGATTTTTAATTTTTTTAAACTTTTTCCCTCTACATTTTGTATTAGAAACAACTATTGATTTGTGGTAGAATAAAAATAATAATGACAATAATTATTATACACATACAAAAAATAACTCAACTGAAAGGATGTAACCAGAACTCTTACAAATATCTTCAGAAGGTGAAGAGAGGATGCTTATCGAAGTTAAAGATAACATAATCTGAAAAGATGAGTTTACGTGCACACGAGGAAGCCAAATCGGAAATTATTTTGCCAGATCAGAACAAGAACCAAAGACATTGAGATGAACTTTATTAAAAATAAGTTTGTAATCTCCATTTGGGTTTTTTTAAAAAAATCAATTAAAGACGTACAAGCTGGGGGACCCATTTGACGACAGCTCAGGCAAGGAAGGACCCGAGCGTGTTAAGGACCACAGCTAAACATGAGCTCATAGTGCGACACAGCTGCTTCAAAGCTAATGAATTTCTACATCAATTAATATGCTTCTGGTGTCAGCACCGGAGACAGAATTGTCCCTCCGTAGACTACACTGGTCAGATAAAATCGGGAGATGAAGCCCTCTTACCACATCTTGCTTTTGTCCTTCACAGCACTGGTCACACTTGCAGCTCACTAATTTATGCAATTGCTGGCTTCACATCTGTTGTCTTTGCTGGCCTCTAAGCTCCCTGAGGACAGGGACTGTCCCTTCATGGTTTACTGCTTTATCACCAATGTCTAAGTTGGCGCTCACAAAAAAACGGGAGGCTGCTATCCTAAATAAGGGCAAATCCAAGCATCTCATTTAATCCAGTTAACAACACTTAGATTGTGTCTCTATGTGCCAGGCATAAGCCTAAGTCCTTTACAGACAGATATTAATTCATTAATCTTCATTGCAACCATGTGAGGCATGTAGATACCAACACTGGGATATAGAGAGGTTAGCAATGCGCCCAAGCTGGGCAGAGCCGAAATCTGAACCCAGACACACTACACTCCACCAACTGTCAAAAACAAAACTCAAAAGAAACTGTGCCCCATCTGCATAAGTTTGACTAAGAAAAGAAGTGTAAGAAACATATCATATCGAAATCTTTGAAAGAAATGGACTGATTGAGGCTAAAAACAAACCAGGAAACAGAGGTAATACGATCATTTGAGTTCCATGTAAAACAGAAAGTAATGATGAAAATGAATGGAATCCCCTGTGTTCAGTATGAATGTACATCCTGAATCACCAGGGCAGTCCCGGTTCATGCCTATTGTAGCAAGGCAGTTAGAAACACCATTCTCATTCACTCTCAAAATACTCCAAATTGGACAATTATTATCTGCTCACCAAGTGTTTGGCTTAAAGGAAGATTTCACATCCTTAGGACATGTGATCTTTACAAAAGTCCTGTGTAGTTGGTTTGTATTTATATTATTATACTATTCCCCATTCTTCAGCCTGGAAAAAACCACAGAACTGTTCCAAAACACACTGCGAGTTAGTGGCAGAGCTGTGATTTGAACCCAGGTCATCTGATTGGAACTGCACACTTTTCTCTATCTACTCTGCTGAGTAACTGAACTTATTCTGTATTGCCACAGAGTGCACAGCTAGGACAAATGGGTAGCAATTCCTAAGAAAATATTCATCCCCAAATGAAGTACCGCATTTAAAAAACTGAATGAAGGAGCATCCTAATCAAACAGAAATCTGCCAGAAACCGCCCAAGCCCAGGACTGAATGGGCATAGGACAAGGGTTTTACCAAGGGGATCGCCTGCCCCAGTAGAGACCTACGAGCTCCTCGGAATGTGGGACATCAATTTCTGGTGGGCAATGAGCCATTAGCAAGCAGATCATGAAATGTTTTTCCACACCATGTGGACTAAAATTCAAAATCACTAATATGCCAAATGAGACCTTTTGATTCCCTTTTCAGTTATAGTTTTAATCCTTCCATTATTGCCTAGGGGGCTGCCTCAGATTGGTGCTGAGACACTTTTAATACTACTGAAACAAGTTAACCCACCTTTTAACCCAGAGAGCAATAGGTTCTAAGCTTTCAGAGGCAATAATATCCATTGAATTAGACCTGATACAATTGTTCTTTCTTCACGGAAATTATTATGGCTTTGGATTTCCTTTGATGGCAGTGATATAAACTTTTAAAAATACATTTAGGTAAATACGTGAGTTGACATAAGTAAAAACATTAACTAACTTATATTAAAATGTATAGACATTTTATATATTTAATATAGACAGAAAAACAGATTTCCCCCCGAAGATGTCTACATCCTAATCCGCAGAATCTATGTGTATGTTCCCTTATATGGCAAAAGAAAATTTGCAAATGGGATTGGGGCTAACTAAGGACCTTGAGATGGGGAGATTATCCTGAATTGTCGGAATGTGCCTGATCTCAACACATGAGTCCTTAAAAGCAGAAAACTTTTCTCAGCTGTGCTCAGAAAGAGACAGGAGGGTGGAAGAAGGGTCTAAAAGATGCAACGTTGCTGCTTTGAGGATCATAGAGGCAGGCCCTGAATTCAGCCAAGGAATGTGAGTGGTCTCTACAGGATATAAAATGCAAGGATGTGCATTGTCTCCCAGGGCCTCCAGAAAGTAATGCAACCTGGCTCAACTTGGATTTTAGCTTATGAAAGCCGTGTCCAACTTTTGACCCGTAGACATAAAAGCCAACAAATTTGAATTGTGCAAGCCGCCGATTTTATGACTTTTTTTTTTTACAGCAACAAAAGGGAACTAAAATAGAAGGGTACAAGGAGAGACAAAAATTGTGAGAATGTTGGAATAATTACAATTTAGAAAACAATCTTTCTAGATGGCTTATAATGTTCCTTCCAATTCTGAGATGTTCTGGTAACATTCTGTCAACTATCAGATTTCCGTTCCCCCGATGGCTAATTTAGTGTTTCCTGTGCTTTAATAGACATTCCAAAAAGTAATTTAAAAACAGTGAGAATGATTCATATGAAACATATTCTTGTTTGGGAAAAAGTACAGTAGTTTGTTTTTCAGGGGTGTAGTGTTGGAGATGTATGTATGACAATCTTATAATCATTATTTTCATTTGGATTCCCTTGATGTTGAGAGTTACCAACTTGTTCTACATTAGTGAGTTTTATTATCCACACATCACCGTGCTTTTCTTAAAAAAATATTGGGTATTCTCAATTTACAGATTAATCTAAGGATCTTTCTGCCCCACTTGATATGAAAAGCAATCAAACTGTCCCAATAAAACGGAAGTTGTGTTTGATGGCATCTGGATAGTCGGTGTTAACATTGTAGGAGAAAACAATTAGATTTAACCAAGTCTATTTTCTGCAAGTTGTTTTACTCTGCATTCTGAAAATTCACAGTCTACAAAGTCGTGTTTGATTATATTAATACCTGACGTATCTGGTACAAGCAATAATTAACCACTCACCACTCATCCTGTTTCTTTTGACTTAATCACACATGTTGAGATATCGGAAAATGTCTTCAGGAGAGAAAGAAGGGTTAATAAAAGACAGGGGGATATGTGTGCGCTCCTTATAGTGTGATTGGTTATATGTTACACATGTAATCCGTAGACCAATAAAGCAGGACACACATACAGTCTGTGAATATATAATTAGAGTCATTAAAAGAGAGCTTGCCATCTCATAATGCTAATCAAATGCTATTTGACCAATTTGCTTCCAGCAACTAATGGGGCAAATTGATGTCAGTTAATCTTAAATATAGAGAGGGGTTCTATGTTCTTAGTTCTATGTTCTAGAACTAAGAGTGTTTTTTTTTTTAATTTTTCATCTTTCTTGGGTTGAATCCATTTATCTTAAAGAAATGTATTTTAATGCTGATGCCATTGAAATTATACCTGAGAGCAGATTTGAAAATGGCAAGCCATAATTTATTATGGATATGGAATGGCCACAGGATTTCCAAAAATGCCTGTTCTCACGTGGTCAGAAAAGTGTTGCCGAGGACACGGCTCTGATTCATCATCTTCAGGGTTCTAAAGCACATTACTTCATTCCCATGCCACAAACTGAAAGAAGAATGAAAAATTGATCTTTTCCCCTGAAAACTAACTTAATCAATTTCCAACCTAGTTCTAAGATGAAAATACCACACTCCTTTAGTTGAGAGTGACTTGACTACGTATTAGCCCTCATTCAAATTATTAGGAAGTATATACTCTGGCTCTTTAACAAGTGAACTGTTCATGTGATACAACACTGATTTTGAATTTTTGTTCTTTCACCAGTAAGAAGAATGTAAAATATCCCTTTTCTTTTTTTTTTAAATGTATGTTATTCGGAACATAAGTAGGCATTCCTTTGAGGTCACTGAGCATTGTTTTAGAGCAGAGTTAATATTACCAGAATGGTGAGTCCTAACAAATCATTAATTAGTTGGTAATAGATATGGATATACTGCAAGAATCTTACAGATTATTTCTTTTTTTTTTCTTTTGTCTTACAGATTACTTCTAAACTCTTAAATAGTGGAACTTTGTAGAGAATGTTTGTACATCCATTGCCTCTTTCTAAAATATCTCAGGTTCCAGATAGAACAGAAGCAACTTGACAAAATGACCTCACAGGGTCCCATTTTCCCCCAGCTGAAGTATAACACAGACTTTCGTTCCCTGGAAGTGGGAGTTTCCTGTCTGGAGTTAACATAGAGACTATTTCTTGTTTTGCTAAAGTATCCTCCATGGTGTTAAAGAAACTGTACGTATACAGTTGTTTTACATATATTAATATTATCAGAGAATAGTATTTGTGTTCTATTTAAAGAAAAAAATTGACTTGGCTAGAAAGTAAGCACGTAAACATCTCAAGCCCTATAACAAACAAATGCTTTCAGCTCAAAGACCAAAGCTCAGTCTGCCTAGACTTCTGCTTCCTCCCCATAGCCCTAATATATCCTTAGTCCCGAGAGCATGGCTATACTGGTTGGCATGGGGAAACCCGATCCAATCATATTTTTGTTGTTGTTGATAAACATGAAATTAGAAAATATCTCAAGTATTGAGGTCACAAGGAAAATCAAGGGATGCTTTATATTTATATTAATTTCTAATTACTATTATAGGATGTAAACCTGCCCCCAAAACCAAGTTTTTTGAAAAGACAACACAAATGGTCAGATACCCATATTTGATGTTTCGATTTATGTCGTTTTGAAGTATTGAAAGCTTTTTTCAGAAAAAAAAAAAACTCAAGAGTTCTCGGTACTATCTTTGATATTACTACATAACTCCTGTAAGCCTTATAGACATATACTTATTTTATGCTCTTTTTTTAGTAGAAATCGATAATTCTGTTTTCAGTGAAGATAAGATAATAGATACATGCTATGTTTGTAAACTATTAGCACTCTTCTAAAAAGGAAATAAACTCACAGCTGCTTCTAAGACAGTATATTATTAGATCTTAATATTGAACTTAGTTTGCTCACCAGAATCGATTTGCTGTTGCTGTTATGACTGTTTCCAGGTGGTTGTCTTCTTTAAAGAAATATGCAATTACATTAGTTTGGGAATATTCTATGCCTAAATTATATTTGCTACTTTTATTTTTATTTTGAAGTGCCCTGAAGTACATAATTTCATTTGGCCTCTGAAAGCAATAGCATGGCTTTCCCTTGCCATGTGTCTCATTTCTCAAAATCTTGGTCAACAGGGAAAGTATCAAGATGATTGAACCTTTCCACTGGAGATGTCTCCCGCACAGATGTTCTCCCACACAGGTAACCAAATAGAAGCTGTGTTTTTGTTGAAAACAAAGCGTTTCTAGCCTTCCTCAAGGCATCCTCCCCAATTTTAATATTGAAGATCCTTTCCTTTGCCAGAAATATTGTCTTAAGAAGCAAAAGTGACAGATCTTATCAATCAAGTAATTTACAGTATGCGTCTCACACTGATTTTTGATAGATCTTTATTCAGTGTTAAGGCGAACATTCCCAAACTCAGTATCTCCTCAATATTTCCAATTTCTTTTTTTTTTTTTTAAGATTTTAAGTAATCTCTACACCCAACATGGGGCTTGAACTTACAACCTCGAGATCAAGAGTCATATGCTCTACCGACTGAGCCAGCCAGGTACTCAAATATTTCTGATTTCTAAGGCTCATTCCATAATTCTTTGTGCTGCATTGTTTTGAAACCCCAAACCTCTACTCAACTTAGAATCCTGAATAATATACATTTGGATCAGCTTTCTGCTCCCGTGTATAGACCTGGGTATCCTATGATAATATAAATTTCTGAGCTTCAATGTGCCCTTCTGCTGTTCTTCCCTAAAGAAGGAAACATTACTACAATAAAGTTAAAATTATAGCAGTTATGTAACTGAGGGCACTGAGGTTTCTTCAATTCCTTGCTTTGGCTTATTTATTTTCTGAGTTTTGTCCAAAAAGTCCATTTTGGTATTCACCACATATACCATCTTTACCAGGACTGACCTGGTTTATTGTCTGAACAGGAAGTAACCTAAAAGGTGTCAATTCAGAGGCTCCAAGATGGCCGCCCTCCCATCCCCAAAATATTCTTCCCTCTATCCCTTCACTACCAAATCTCTTCACAACTTTCTGGATGCCTTTTAGCAGAGGATGAATTATTTTCCAATGCACAGTGAAAACGAAGTTTTACAAAGAGCTGCAAATACCATAAAAATTAGATGCCTTCTGATGTGTAAATTTTGATAGGGTGACAAGATATGAGGGAATAGAACACACAGAACTTCAGATGAGAGAAACTGGTATTCCATGGACAAGAAGGGAAGCTGAAGATGAAACTTATAACCTGCTTTCTATCTTTGCTTATGGTTGATCACTGAGATTTTAATTCTTCTGAAAATGATACTTGCCAGATAGCTTTCCATACTGCTGATAGAAAATTCTTTATCCCCTTCTTTGGTAGTTAATCTTTGAAAGCATGTAGAAATATTTTGATATTGTAGTTTTTATGTTGTAATTTAGAGTCTTTCTTGCTTTCCATGTCACAGTCTTATTAATATCACCTCTAGTAGTGATACACATCCTTAAATAATTTAAATATCAAAAGGAATTATTGCTTGACATTGGGTTCTCATAGAACCATATCTCAAATAATTATAATTTATAAACCTAGAGATATTAATTACTGTTACTACTGTTAATGAGTTTTAAATTATGGACTAATTAATATTTATTGATCAGCAGTGACCAAATAAAATAAATGGACCCATCTAATTTCCTGAGTATGTGCCTTGTTAATTTTGAGTCTAACATTCGAAAAAGATATTGACAGCATCTAAACCTTTTAAAATGAATATTTCATTTTTCTAATTATCATGATTGTGAAAAAATAAGTATGGTTAATTCTTTATTCATGAATTTAATATTTTTATGTGATAGTATTTATGTTCTTCAGCATCTAATTTAGAACTCACTTCTAAAAATTGTTGTAGATCAGGAGGTGGCAAACTATGGCCTGTGGGGCAAATTCAGCTGCTGCCTGCTTTTGTAAATAATGTTTTAGTAGAATAGTCACATCCATTCATTTACGTATTGTCTATAGTTGTACTACAACAGAAGAATTGAGTAATTTTGACAGAAGCCATATGGTCTTCAGAGTTGAAAATATCTATTATCTGGGCCTTTACAAAAAAAGTTTGCCAACTCCTGCTATAGACTATCAAAACTTTAGCAGTTTAAAAAAATCTTTAGTAACTCAGTAATTATTTTTCTGTTATCAAGGAAACAATAATAGTTAGACCTCCAGAAAAAGACCATTCAAATTCAAATACTTGCCTAATCCAACATGACACTATAAAAATAAGTAGCTACTGGTAAACACCTAGGATTTTAGACAATACCACAATTAATTTATTAGACTTGAGTTCTCTGAAAGCCACCTTTTAATATCTCAGGCAGATTATTTGATGAGAATGATTTTTTTCCTTTTAAAAAATGTGATTATGAGGGAACCTGGCTAGCTCAGGTAATAGAGCATGGGATTCTTGATCTTGGGGTCATGAGTTCAAGCTCCACATTGGGAGTGGAGCTTACTTTAAAAAAAAATTATTTATTTATTTGAAAGAGAGAGAGAGAGAATGAGCAGGAGGGGCACGGAGGGGGGGAATCTATAGAAGACTTGCACTGAGCAGAGTCTAATGCAGGGCTTATTCTCACCACCCTGAGATTATGACCCAAACTGAAACCAAGAGTTGGACGCTCAACCAGCTGTGCCACCCAGGCACCCCAAGAGTGGAGCTTACTTAAAAAAAAATGTGATTATGAAATTGCCAGACAGGAATTTATAGTAATTTTACATTTAGACAATCCTGTTTGATCCAGAAACATGGCAGTGATATAGAAAATACAAAGAGAAAATCAAATACACATAATCAGGATCAAAAGGACAATAAAATTGGGGTGCCTGGGTGGCTCAGTTGGTTAATTGTCCAACTCCTGATTTTGGCTTGGGTCATGATTGTGGGGTTGTGAGATCGAGTCCTGTGTGGGGCTCGGTGCTGAGCATGGAGCCTGTTTAAGATTCTCTCGCTCCTTCTCCCCCTGTCCCTTCCCCTCTGCCCTCTCTTAAAAAAAAAAAAAGACAATAACATTGTTAAGGACTAGAAGTAAAGAAGAAACAGGTATGTAAAACTCATTCAAAACAAAAATAATTATCAAACTAGGGAAGTTTGATAAAGTTTATTTAATAAAATAATGGTTAAACTTTAGAAGCCATCAAGAGAAATGAAATCTTGCCATTTGCAATGATGTGGATGGAACTAGAGGGTATTATGCTAAGCAAAATAAGTCAGTCAGAGAAAGACAATTATCACATGATCGCTCTGATATGAAGAATTTGAGAGGCAGGGCAGGGGGTTATGGGGGGTGGGGAAGAGAAATGAAACAAGATGGGATGGAAAGGAGACAAACCATAAGAGACTCCTAAACTCACAAAACAAACTAAGGGTTGCTGGGAGGTAGGGGGGTAGGGTTATGGACATTGGGGAGGGTACATGCTATGGCAAATGCTGTGAAATGTATAAGCCTGATGATTCACAGACATGTACCCTGGGGCAAATAATACATTATATGTTAATAAAAAATTAAAAAAAAAGTATTCCTGTAAGAGTCAAGAAGATGACAAATATTTTTCACATTCATTTCTATTAAATGTTGTAATAGATTTTTGAGACAACAAAACAAGTGATAAAAAAACAGTTGACCCTTGAATAATATGGGTGTTGTTCACTGACCCCATGCAGTAAGTCATAAATCCATATATAACTTTTGACCCCCTGAAAGGTTAACTACTAATAGCCTACCAATGACTGGAAGCCTTATTAATAACATAAATAGTCAATATAACACATATTTTGAATGTTATATATATTATATGCTGCATTCCTACAATAAAGTAAGCTAGAGAAAAGAAAATGTTCTTAACAAAATCATCAGGAAGAAAAAATACATTTATAATACTGTACTGTATTTATTGAAAAAATCTGCATATAAGCAGAGAAACCTGTGAAGTTCAAACCCATGTTGTTCAAGGGTTAACTGCATAAATACTAGAAAGAAAGATACAGTTTGATTTTCAAGAGATAATTATTTGCAAAGAAACACCATAGGAACTAAAAAAATAAACACCCATGAAACTTATAAGTTAATTCACCAAAATTGTTAGAAACAAGATCAGTATATAAAAAGTAAGTAACATTCCTATTCTCCATTAGAATATTAGAATACCCAATCAATTATATTATCAATTAAATTCATAAAGAATTTAGAAATAAATCTAACAGAAGCAATGTAAAACCTTTTTTGGGAAAATAACAAAATATTATCAAACAACATAAAAGAAACTATGGAAGGATATTGTATACTTGGGAATTGGAAATCTGAATGTTAAGTATGGGATTTCATCCAAATGAATCTCTACTTTTAAAGCAGTTTCAATCAAAATTTCCCACAGTTTTTTGCAAGCTGGACAAGATATCATAAAATTAACAGGGGAAAGTATAGGATCAAAAATATACGTTTAAAAGTTTTAAGTGTCGAAAGAGAAGGAACAAGGGCACCTGGATGGCTCAGTTGGCTAAGTGTCTGACTCTTGATTTTGGCTCAGGTCATGATCTCAGGATCATAAGATCAAACCCCATGTCTGGATCCATGCTGAGTGTGGAACCTATTTGAGATTCTCTCTCCCTCTCCCACTGCCCTTCCCCTACTCTCTCTCTCTCAAGTAAACAATTAAAAATGTAAAAAAACAAAGAGAAAGAAGAGAACAAAATTGTGCAGTGTGGGAAATAGGAGGAGGGTTTACCCTCAAAGATGGGCAAGGAATATTATAAAGCTAGAGTAAGCTAGACTGTGGGGTATTGGCAGAGGGACAAATAAACCAACAAAACAGCGTAGAGCCCACCAACAGACACAGGCATGTAAGGACACTTGAAATATGACATAAATGGCTTTGTAAATCAATGAGGGGAAGAATGAACTATTCAGTAAACATTGTCAGCACAATTGTTTATCCATATGGAAAATAAAATTAGATTCCTATATCACATCTATGGAAAAGTTTATTAAAATCCTATATATGAAAAACAAACCTTGATGCTTCAAAAAATTTTTCTAAAAAAGAGAATATTTTAGGATCTTGGAGTAAGAAAGACTTTCTTAAATAATTAGAGAAAAATAGCACAACCATAAAGGAAAATATTGATAAATTTGACAAGTTAGAAGAAAGCAAGACTACACAGAAAAGTACCATAAATGAAGTGAAAACAAAGCAAAATGAAACAAACAAGTCATAGACCTAAAGAGAATATTTGCAAGACACATAACCAACAAAGAATTTGCATCCAAAATACATTAACCAAACAAAACAAAACTCCTACATACCAATCAAAAAAGGACAGTTTAGTAAAAGAATGAACATGGAATATAAACAGAAAACTCACAAAAACAGAAATGTAAGTGCCCAATAAACTTATGAAAAGGGGTTCACCCTAATTAGAAACTAGAAGTAAGCAAAATAAGAGATTTTGTCATACTATTCAGATTAGGAAAAATCTTTAAGTGCTTTAATACCAAGTGTCAGTAAGGCTTAATTAACATAGTTGTTACACACTGCTGGTAGGCACGTAAGTTGGAACAACTGCTTTGGAGAGCAATTTGACAATAGCCAATTAAAGAGAAAAGATTCATTTCCCTTGATTCAGCCATTCAACTTCTAGACATAATACTCCAGAGAAACTCAGGTGTAAGTATACGGAGAGATTTGTACTTAAATAATGTTCACTGAATCCTTGTAAGAGCAAAAGAGTTGGAAGAATTCCATATACCTCAACCACTAGACAATAAATAGTGGTCACAATTGACGTAGTTATTACATGTCTAAAGCTTTATAATGAGGGGAACAGTTGCATAATATGTGTGGCATAAAATCCATTAACATGAACTTTGAGAAGTACAAAGAAACATGTATATTACTTATTGATACATTTTTTTTGTAAGTAAGGACATTAAGGCGTGCCTGGAAATGAAAAACATAAATATAGAATAACAGTTATTCTGGGAAGACAGGGAGTCAAGTAGGGGTACTCAGCTTCAACTGTATCTCAAAGTTTTGTCATTTTTAATCTTATATGTATTGATTATTTATTGTATGCCACACACTCCCCTAAGTTCTTTATATGAATTAATATATTTAAAACTCATAAAATCTCGATGAGATAATAATAATTATGCTAGTTTTACATTTGAGAAACTGAAGCACAGAGAGGTTTAGTAACTTACCCAGAGCCCTACAACAAGGAACTTACCGGTAATAGAACAGGGATTATATCCGTGGAGTATCACTGTAAAGTCTGTACCTTTATCCACCATACACAGAGCCCTGCTAACATGTGACTATGGAAAAATTCGGACATTTGATAGAGCTCAAGTACATGGTGTTTTTAAAAATTATATCACACTGTAATAATTTTATTACACTATAAACATTTTAGTTTGGAGAAAATACGTAAATACCTTGAAAGATTCATGTGTATAAGATTAAGGCTTCCCATTCAATCTAATTCCAATTATTTTTATCTAATAAAAATAACGTTAATAAAAATGATAGTAGATCATTTTTAACCTTCTCTTCCTCTATAAGCATTCATTTTTTTTGTTTTCAAAATATTCCTAAGCAAAATTTCTTAAAAATAGGACTCAACAGTACCCTAATGTAGAAACCAAATCTGACCATTACGTCTTCATGAAGTGAATCCTTATTTTGCTATTAAGGTATTTAGATTATCTCAGTCACTACCATGGCTTCCGAATTCTCTGCAGGAAAGTGCCAGAGCGGCTGAGAGGGGACTTTTGTGCTTAGGGAATTATAAATATATTCAGGAATAGAGAAAGCAAAAAAGCAAATTGCCCAGATAACTTTTAGTTTGTAATAACACTTGCTTTTCCTCTACAAAAAGCTATTTCACCCTATTTTGGGGGCTCTCTTAAAAACAACTAAGATGTAAATGTGGTCCTATTTGCATGAGATCTGTAGAGATAAACAGACAATCCTGACTCTGTTGGTAAGAGTCTGAGTCTTAAAGGGTGACAAAGAGTGGCCCAAAAAGACATTTTAGATGGCCAGCAGATCCCTAAAGGCAAAAAGAAAAAAGGTAGAGCGAGAATCCAACAACTGCCAGAGCTGACCAAAAAAAAAAAAAAAGATGTGAATAAATCAAGTTTTCTTCCATGTCCACCTTTGCTCTTCCCCCCAGGAGCCATGTGTACTTTCTATTCTTAAAGAACTTTTTTCTAGGTTAGCCATCAACAGATCCGCATCTAAAGAACACGCTGTTATTCTTGATCCAAAACAAAAAAAGGAAAGAAAGAAAGAAAAGAAAAGAAAAGAAAAGAAAAGAAAAGAAAAGAAAAGAAAAGAAAAGAAAAGAAAAGAAACTAAAAGAATTCCATAGTCCTAAATTCTAGCCTCAAAACCCAAACAGTAAAGCACCACACAATGATAAGAGATAGTGCCAAGGCTGGGGAGTGGGGTGGCTCAGGAGTTCCCCCCCCCCAGATTTATTCATGTCCCACCTAGTGCAAGGGTAGGCACCAGGGTGATTTAGACCATTAATCCTGTCCTATAGGATTGAATAAAGACAAGGTGGAGGAAAGCGGCAATGATAGAAAAGCAAATGATTCTCTAGCTTTATCTATAAATCCAAAGGAGGCAAAGATCTGAAGGTTACATGTATTAGGACGCTTTTGCTTCCTCCATCACAGAGGAAAAGCACTTCCCTATCTTTTCAGTTACCTGAGCCTTATTTGTTCATTCATTTTGTGAGTAGAATGAATGCGATAGGCTTTTGTTACACATTAATGGAACTAAAGCCAAACTGAACACCATTCCTGTGACATCGTACATGTACATGCTATTTCATGTGGTCATTATTATTTTTTTATATTACAGGATAGTCCCTTCTCATTTCTTTTTTTTTTTTTTAATTAATTTATTTTAACGGCAGAGAGGCAGGCAGAGGCAGAGAGAGGAGCAGGCTCCCTGCTGAGCAAGGAGCCCGATGCGGGACTCGATCCCAGGACGCCTGGATCATGACCTGAGCCGAAGGCAGCTGCTTAACCAACTGAGCCACCCAGGCGTCCCAGTCCCTTCTCATTTCTATGTAAAGGGGGAGTAAAAGCAACTTTAGGAAACATTATTTTTATTGATCCATTAAATACGATCCATAAGAAAATAAGGAAACTGCTACGCAAGTGCTGATTAAAAATAAAAACTTTAGCCCTCTCTTCTCCTTCCATTGCCACCCTAAATCCATTCCAGTGGCCTAATATATCTGACACCCAAACCCCAAAAACGGGTCACTTTTTTTTTTAAATTTATTTTAGAGAGGCGAGGAGGGGCAGAGGGAGAGCAAGAGACTCTCCAGCAGATTCCCAGCTGTGTGTGGAGCCCCACACAGGGCTCCCATCTCACCATCTCATGACCCTAAACTCCTTACCCTTCAAGACCGTAAAATCATGACCCCAGCAGAAGTCAACAGTTGAGGCTCAATGGGCTGAACCACTGAGGCACCCCACAAAAAACAGGCCATCTTTAAAATACCCTTTTCTCTGTACAATGAAGTCATTTTCAATAATAATCATGAAATGATGTTGTACAAATACATTTCTCATATGAAACGGAATTTGGACTTACTGACATAAATGATAGAGTTTGCATTTATTCTTTCAGTGTTTTCAGTTTAAACATGAATGGTCACATAGAATGACAGAATTGAAATACACTAGTTCTGTTTCTTCTTTATAATCTACCTGTGCTACCTACTTATTTCAGGTCAGCTGCTTAAATGCAGGAATATACACAGTAATAAAGGAAGTAGCACCAGGGTGAGAGGAAGTAGCACCAGGGTGAGAGGAAGTAGCACCAGGGTGAGAGGGGATACTGAACTAAAGGCATAGAGCTGAGCCCCCATGATGATGTGGGCGATGAGAGCCACTATGCAACAAATTCATTTCCATGCAGAATGCAATGTTCATTAAAGGATAAGTAATAAAAAACATCGAGAGTACCCACAGTAATTATTTAGCACTCAAATAAAAAACTTTTTCAGAGAGGAGTTTTTAGCACTAACGTTAGAATTGTTGCCATGTGGTGATTTCAGCAAAAAAGCAGGCCGACTTCTCATCAGTTTCATTATTGTTTTTAAAAGTCTCTACAGCCGGGCACCTGGGTGACTCAGTCAGTTAAGCATCTGCCTTCGGCTCGGGTCATGATCCCGGGATCCTGGGATCGAGTCCCGCATCGGGCTCTCTGCTCAGCACCGAGTCGGCTTCTCCTTCTGCCCCTCCCCCTACTTGTGTTCGCTCTCTCTCTCTCAAAAATAAATAAAGATTAAAAAAAAATTACCTGCAGTCAATTCACCTCATTATTGCCAGCAGGTAGGTGAGCTGCTGCGCCTGTGCTAGCCTTGGCAAGCCGCTGGCCCGTCCTGTTTAGAAATCCTGGAACCCGGGCCACTGCCCTGAAAGCCAGACACTGGAGAGCAACTGCTACCCATGGAGACTTGCCACGAGGGGCTGTGTCTTCACTCTGGCTTCCCACCTCCTATCTTTCTTAACTCCCATCTTTCCAAGAGAAATGCATGAAAATGGAATTGCCTGCTTGATGGGGAAGTTGAAGCTCCCCAACTGCTTGTTTTTTGGGTGAAGGGAGAGAACCAACATTCGTCATACCAAGCTAGGAGTAGGGGCTAACATTTATTGAGCACCTACAGTGTACAAGCTCTCACTGTGGATAAGCACCCTACTTACTTTATGTCCTCTAATCCTCAAAGAAGTCACTTCTATTCTATATTATAAATGTTTTCAAGGTTAGAAGAGGGAGTAGACGCACAAAGCTAGGGTGAACAGTGTGGGAATTGAGCTTTTGTCACGGATTCATTATGTGCTAGGCACTGAGCAACTTGCTTTAAATACATGTGCTTGCTTTAAATACATTTGCAAAGAGCCTTGCAAAATACATATTATTATTCTCAGAGAACAGAGGATGAAACTTAGCTCAGAGTTAATGGTACTCAAACTCACTTCACCCCCCATAAACATAAAGTGAACTAGTGAGATTCAAACCCAAGACTATCTGTAGCCCCCATAAAATCGGCCTAATTTACTGCCATATGCCTTTTCCTGTGGAAGTCAGCACTGGCTCAAGGCACTAAAAATAAATCAGGCCAGACCTAATGAAAGTCAAGTTCAGAGTCTGAAATAAATTTAATAAATCCTGTGTCCTGATTATAAGAATTGGTGTCTGCGGGAAAGTGTGATGTATGTTGGTGGCAGACTAATCCTTTTGCTATCCTAGCCCCGTAAATGAAGTGGAACAAGGCAGGCATGTTTAGAAGAGAAAGAATGATGTTGACAAACTGACAAGAACCGGTGCAGTTATTATACCCAAGCTTTAGTTTGCGCACCCCACCCCCGCTACCCCCAGAGAATCAAGCACAGACTGGAGGATTCCAGTGCAAATAGTTTATATGGGAGTTGATCCAGGGTGTACTGGCAGAGAAGTGGGATAGCAAAGAAGAGGCAGTATTTGAAGAGCCCATTCAGGATTTCTCTGACTGTGGCTGATGTGGTTGATGCAATAGAAAAGACTGGTAAATCCCACGGTTCTGTGCTCCTTGTTGTATCTCCTTTCTCATAACGTGGGTCCATTCATCCAAGGCAATATGCCAGGCTATTCCACTGCTCTCAGAAAGCAGTGCTGGATGAGGCATTGTGGAGAGGAAAGAAAAACCTAGAATATGTATCGGTCCAAGCACATATGCATTGCTGCCCTCCAAGGTGAGCAAGGGCTCAATGTAATCAACTTGCCACCAAGTGCAATGTGCCCTGTCTTCAAAATCTGAAAGGGCTTATCAAATCCTGTGCTTCTTTCTGAGTAGTAGCAGGTGCAAGGTGTAACACCAGACAACTGAACCTCCAAAAATTTCACTATATAGCCTGGCTCTTATTTCTGAAGAGTTTATCTTCTAACCACAAGCATGAATGTTTCTTACCAGGGCATCTGTAGTATTTGCCCCTTCCTGCTCTCCAGGTTGAATTAACGTCATCAGTATGGTGGACCAGCATGATGTTTGGGGGAATGTCCCAATGATCAAGTTTCCTTTGGACTGCACTGTGAAAGAGAACAGAAGAGTTAATGAAATCCCAGGATAAGACCTTCAATGGGTATTCATGTCAATTTTAAGTGAATGCAAGTTTCTGGTTCTCTTTGCTACTGAAATTGAAAGAACTCAATCACCAGTTCGGTAGTAGCATCACTTATTCTATAAGATAGTACATCTGCATTAGAGCAGAGATTTGGATTAATACTTGGTTAAGTTTACAAGTCTTTTGTCACCTACCAGGATATGCCTGTTTTTATTGAAAGTGAGACCAATGAATTAAATAGGGATATAATGAGGATCGTTTAAGTCTTTAAGGATGACTCTACTCCCTGCCATTTCTCTAGGGGCACAGCTTTGCTTCCAATGTCCTCTTTTGGCCTGGAGGGAGGTAGAAGTTTCAAGGGCTTCCACTTGGCCTTTCCTATCATTAGAGTTCTTAACTCACAAATCAGAGAATTAATCTGAAGTTTCTTTTGACTATTAAATATACCAAACGCAGTTATACATTCAGGGTGTAGGGAAATGACCCAGGTGGGTCTATAGACACATTAGACCCATAGTCAGATAGATTAGGGCCAGGAATCCATTTATCATCTGACTTCTGTACAATTCCTCCATCCTCTCTCTTGCCCTGCCCTTCCAAAAAGAGGCCATGATGGTGTTTTAGGTACCCTGGTATAAGTTTCATTCAAATGCTATAACCAGAAGTCCTAAAAGGATTTGAGTACTTCCTTTTACCCCAGTGTTCAGGCACTCTTTGAAAAAAGTAGCAGGACCCTTTGAGAAAGAATTGGGGAAATTGTTCCCAATGCCTCCTAAATGTTTCAGAGTTTTTCCTAAAGGAACATGGCCTCACATTCAATTGGCCTGGAAACTGGGCAAAGAGTTGAAGTTTTCCATTGCAGGAGCACTTGGCTGGCAGAGTTAATCAGGTGTCCAACTCTTGGTTTTGGCTCAGGTCATGATCTCAGGGTCGTGAGATCGAGCCCTGTGTTTGGCTCCATGCTCAGTTCAGAATCTGCTTGGGATTCTCTCTCTCTCTCCCTCTGCCCACCAACCCCCCCAAAATAAATAAATCTTAAAAAAATTTTTTTTTCTGTTTTAGTAGCATAAATCACCCACTCTTGATCATTTTGACTACATTGGTTAAATAGCACTCTCAATGGCTTCTCATTCATCTCGCTCCTTGGAATACCACATTCTACTGGCCTTTGCCACAGATCCCTGCTGTTCAGAATCCTGGCTGCTATTCCAGCCCTGTTGCCCTTTTCAGAATCCCATTTGCCTTGTCTGTGATGCCTATACAGTTACCGGGCAACTCGCCTTCTGAAATCTTTCCATCTACTGTCAACCTAGGAAACCAATTTCCGTAGTGGTATTCCCTATTATCAACACTGGCCAGTGGGATGAGTTGTCAAATTTAGCAAAAAACAAAAAAACATGTAACAGATGCCCAGTTAAATTTGACTTTCAAAAAAAAGTGCATAATTTCTCAGCAAAAATACACCCAAATATTGCACCCTGTGTTTTCTCTGGCAGCCCTGCCTACAGAGGAGCAGTGAAGTCTTTACTGCTTTAGAGAATGGAGTGTCCCCTGAACCTTCCCAACAAACAGAAGCAGTTGGTGGGATCTCGGATCTTACATAACATTTGTTCTGGTATGACCAGCTCTCTGAATCTGTTGAACCCTACAATATTTTGCCAAGGAAGTTCCGTCATCTTCACCTTATGTATATTTTCCATTGTTTTCTCCAAGCTGGAAGGAGGCATCTCCACTGTATAGGTTAATCCTTGCCAGGACATTAAATCCTCTGTTGTGGGTGAGTACTCTCATGGTAATAAACTCTCTCTTATCCAGTCTTATATTCCATTCCTCCCCGCAGTCCAGCATCCCCAAGATCCCTTCCCAAACATGTTCTTCTAGTTCATCCTGGGCATTTTAGTTAGATTCTGTGGTTCTTTTAATAAATTTTCTCCCATAGTAGATCATGTGATGTGGCTGTGATGTGGCCCTATTTTTAGTACAGAAACAGAGGAAAAAAGTTGGGGGCAGATCTGGAGGAAGATTAGTATCATCTTGAAAGTCATCTGCTTCTCATGGTCTTCACATGAGGGAGGGTTTCAATTTTCTAGCAAGGGGAACTAAGCCATTTCTACCAGCCTAGGGGTTCAGGGGACTCTCCAGTGCAAGGTCCTCAAGTGCACCCTCTACATTTCCCCATCCCGGGTTTCAAGGTCCTTTAGCAGAGCTCTGATTTTACTGTAGAAGGCCACGAACTGAGTTTCTGGGTGATACAACTACTCTCTCTATCAGATCCTGACTTGATTTTTCAATACAAGCTACCCTCCAATTGCAGGAGATAAAGGATCCCTCGAAACACTACCTAAAGACTTCCTAGATTTTGCCAGACCTTGAGATGATAGGTATGTGCCCTGAAGCTTCTTTTATTACTTCACTTAAACTTAATAATCAACTAATGTCATAATCTATAAATATCACTGCCCCTTTTCTCTTAGAATGTTAGAGATATTTTATAAGCCAGTACCCTCCCCTCCCCCCCCCGAACTCACTTGTATCTCATTCCACAGCTGGAGTCTTAGTCAAAGTGGTGCTGCAGCACACCAGAAGCTACTACAGAACTTCTAGTACCAACTGTCTTAATTTGGATTCCTCCAGAAACAAACCCTGCAATGAGCATTAGAGTACAAGTAGTTTATTTAGGAAGTGATCTCAGGAACTCTGAAAAGAAATGAAGGAGAGAGAAAGAGGAAGGTAGCCAACAAAGGATGCATTAGCAGATAAGTTACCACCTTGAGCCATATAGCTTCCTTCCAGAACTCGGGCCTCAGGGTTACCTACTGAAGGGCTAGGGAGCTGGAACGTTGATTCAGCAACCCTCTTCAGTAGTTGATTGAGGGCTGCTCTAGACACAGAGGAAGTCCTCATTCTTCAGCACCTGTGGTCTGCCCCGCTATAAAGCACAACAGCAATGGCGGCAGCTGGGAGCTGGTGGCTCACCGCGGGGCAGCGACACCTGAGGAGAGAGGCACGGCCAGTAAGTGCATCTCCCACACAGTATTCCTGAATTTTCAAAGACTTGACTTATCCAGTAGATCTTGTTCTCTGTGGAGACTGATGTGTATATATTTTAAATTTTTTTATATTATTTACTTTTTTATACCAACTCTATTCATAGGGTTCAAATATAAACTCAACAAAATTTAAATGGGGACACAGAAATATCTCCTTTTTTTTCTCTCTTCAGATACCTATTTTCCTCTCACAGGGAACCACTGTTACTGGTTTCATAGTTTCAAATATACTCTTCCAGAGATTATATGAAATATAAAAATAAACTCTATCTCCTTCCCCTCTTTGTACACGAATAGTAAGAAGGAAGGAAGGAAAGAAGGAAGGAAGGAAAGAAAGAAAAGAGGAAAGAAAAGGAAAGAAAGAAAAGGGGGAAAAGAAAGAAGGAAATAAAGAAATGAAACCAATATACATTATCCTCTATCATATTTTTTCTACCCAATAATGTGGTGGTGATTTTTCCATATCAGTATGTCAGTATATCAGCTGCATAGTAATCCAATGTATAATTAGTGGGACAGAAGGCATGTAAGGAATTTACTAAAAATGAGCATTCAATTTTCTCTCATTTATTATTACCAAGATTCTTCTGAGAATAACTTTAAAGACAAGTCTTTTCACATATGTGAAAGTACATCCACATGTGTGACTATCTTATAAAATAAATTTCTAGAAGTAGAATTGGTATGTCAAAGGCTGGATGCATTTTTAATTTTGATGGCTGTTGCCAAATTGTGCATCAAAGAGCTTTAATGAACTAGAGCTCTCTAAAAATTTGATTGAGTTTCCCATTACTCCTCCTTTCTATATGGAAATCTTAACTTCTTTAAATTGGTGCGACAGGTAAGTTAACACTTCTAGAAAATCTCCTTAGTCTGTAAAATACCCAATGACATTTTGAAATTGTCAGTGGCATTTTTATGCTAAAGAACTGTCCAACACAAAAATTAAAATAATTTAGCTGCTACTGTGCATAAATAATTGATAAGATCCTTGGAAAAAAACAATTCTATTTTTAGAGGATGAAATATGGAAAAATTTGACAGCTTTTTCTTAAAAACAAAGGAAGCCTATTTTGGCATCTTTGTTCTGACAAAGTAACCGTTCGGTGGGATAAAATCATCTGTGTGACCCTCACATTTTAAACATCAATAATAAATACCTCAATTGGTAACTATTTTGAACAGACCCATTCTTAATCAGTATCTGAGTCTGATTTTAACTAGAACAACAAAATCGATTGCTACTTTGTTGTTGCCAAAGAATTATTTTCCATAAACTCACACATTCCGGAAGTTTCTCTTTATGATGCTGTGGACCTCATTGTCAGAATCTGTCAAAAAGCATGTGGCACAAGGAAACTTTAACTGCATTTTCTTTGATTTAGACAAGTCACCCTCACTATCCACTTCTGTTGGAAAAGGAAAATTAATTTCTTACACTCTCCTCAGGCTGAAAAGATAGTCTATAGCATGCACACCAAAATCCTTCTTTTCCACCTGCAAGATTGATTAATCTATAGCATAAAAAAATGTAAATCTTTGGGGATCTTGTCACTTTTATGGTCTGTGGAAGATGAATTCAAGCAGGATTTCAATATTGCTTGGGCCTCTGGCCCCAAAATAATATAGCCATGTCACCAGGGGAAAGTCTATGGGAACATGCTGTGCTATAATAGTTTACAGATTCATAAAAAGTATTGATCAAGTTTCATCTCCTGTAGTTCTAAATAGAGTATTAAAGGATTTTGTCTTCTAGGCTATCACAGCCCAATAATGCTAAGCATGGCAATGAACAAACACATGAAAATCAAATACAACCAACAAACACAAAAGAATCTGAGAGCTTTGTGTTTAACTGAACTATCATCAAGTTAATGGTGCAGTCATGTAAAGCTTCTCCTTTTAATTAAATAATTAGCCTTTTTCTGATGGACAGCTTTATGCTTGGCCACATTGGCTGTTTGTAGAAAGCAGAGCTAGCAGACACATCATGGCAGAATAATTTGTACAGCTTCAGAATGATTTCCAAAAGCATCCACCCACTTCCTTTTGGGTTATAATCTGTCTGTTCTAAATTTTCACGGGACCATTGGGTATTGCAATATCGATATTTCAGCCTGGTCCTAATTCTCAAGTTCAAATATTAGATGACTCTGAAACCGTATTTTCTGAAACAGGCTTTCAACAGATCCCAGCAAGTTTTAAATTTTATTTATTTATTTATTTTGAATTGTGCCTGTCGGTTTGTTTCTCTAAGTCAGGCAATATAGCTTTTACCATCGACCCAAAGTTCATCGCCAAGATGTTAGTTCTCCTTGGCCAACTGCCCTTTTAGTTTTAGATTTTTCAAAAGTTTTTATTGAGATATAATTGACATGTAACATTATATTATTTTCAGGTGTGCCACAGTGATTCAATGTATGCATCTATTATGAAACGATCACCACAATAAGCATAGTTAACATCCATCACCATATGTAGTTACAAAAATTTTTTCTTGTGATCAAAACTTAATTTACTCTTAGCAACTTTCAAATATACTGTACAGTATTATTAACTATAGTCATCATGCTATACATTAGATGTTTTTGTAGATATTTTGAAGGGCAATAAAAGATTCTAATCAGAACACTAATATTCTCAGCATGCTGAGACAAAAACAACAACAACAAAAAACCTTCAGTTACATGAATGAGATATTTCAAAACAAATACTATTTGTACTCTCGGCAATAGGTATAAATTCCCTAAATAAATTAACAGCATGTGCTCTTGTAAAAATCTAGAAGTCTCTGATCCTTTTCACACAGAAGAGATCAGTCTACTTGCATACAAAAGCCTAATATCTACTTACAAGGTTGTTTCTTATCATGAGAAGAATCTCAAAGAAGAGGGATGCTTCTATATTTTCTTTTCTTCAGGAGGACCTGGTGAGTTGAAGAGATCTGAGGTGAGAATTTTCTAGAAAAAGCACATCTTTACTGTTTTGTCAGCCAAAGATCTAAAACCTAATTGTTAAAAATATTATTTGCATTTTTAAGACACTATTCAGTGGTAGTTAATGTGTATTTAAATGTTTCCCTAATTAAATTGGGGGAACAAGTAATCTTTGTGATTAATGAATTTCTTCAAGAGGCTTTCAATAGAGTGATGGGGCAGTTAGGGACAGCTTGCTTACCTCCAGAATGAGAGGGATGTTATTTTTCTCCATAGTCATTTTGTGGCAGATTAGGTTCTGAGTCTTATTTTATTGTTGATGAAACCAGGCTCCTTTCCTGGGTCCACATGAGGGGATAATTTCCTAGGACCTTGAGCTCAGAGATGACATTTTTTCTTCGAGAAATAAATTCTCCACCTAATAATGCACATGTTTTTAATGAAAAATCAATATCACTTCAAGAAATAAATCTTTTATTCTCAGAGACATATTGTGAACTTTAGGTGAACAATAAATGAACATCTTTCACTTTACTAATATAAACAATCACCATGAGATGCTTAAAGGGTGCAGATATAAAATATGCAATATGATGTAATTAAATCCAGGAGAAAAATTTTCTGTTTTCATTAAGTTTTCAGTCCTTTCTCTTAGAAGTAGCTACATAAATGAATATTCTTATAAAGATAGTTCATGAGTTGTAGCTTTTATACACTCTCTTTAAGTAGACATATAACTTGAACTAAGTTTTTCTTTCCTATAAAATGAAAAACTTAAGCTAGAGGTTTTCCAAGATTCCTCTAATTTTTTTCTCGCCCCCCCCCTTTTTAAGGGATTCTGTACCTTTATTTCAGAATGAGAAGCTTTTGTCTTCCTTTCAGTTTTATTGAGCTATAACAGACATACAGCCCTGTGTCAGTTTAAGGTGTATAGTATAATGACTTGACTTACGTATATTATCAAAAGATCACTACAACGGGTTTAGTCAAATCCACCATCTTGTATAGATATAAAAGAAAAGAAATACTTTTTCCTTGTGATGAGAACTCTCAGGATCTATACGCTTAACCACTCTGGAATACGCCATACAGCAGTGCTAACTATAGTCGCCATGCTGTCTGTGACATCCCCGGTACTCTCCTACCTTCTAACTGGGAGTTTCTTCCTTCGGACCACTTTCCTCCGATTCTTCAACCCCCAATATTAGGATTCTTCTAATTCCATAACTAGTCTCATCACAGGAACATTCATTATTACTGCTTTATGTTCCAGAGGCCTGTCACTTGGCTATCCTAGGGGAGGAGGTGTAACTGTTCCTACTCCCCTTTAGACCATCTTAGGCAAATTTAATCAGGTATAAGTCAGACTGCTAGTTCCATGGAAGAATCTATGGCTTCCCTGGAAATATGCCTACTGGAGGTTCTGTATCTTCCATATTTCAGGAAGACATCTGTCCAAAGCACAAATATATAGAATCACTAACAATGCCCATCAATGGACGTCCAGGGCTCCTAGAACATGTCCAAAACCAAAAGGAAGGTAGACTATTGCCTCTAGAAAGGGCTATGAAGTGACAGTAGAAACTGTCTAAAGGCTTAGAAGATACAAACAACCTCTTTTCACCTGCCAGTCATTCTCTATTTGTATTTATTCTACCTGCTTGTTTATAATTTCTCTGGCATAATCATGAGGAGTTTAGTTCCATATTTAGTTACTAATCATATCAGTCAAGTTTCTGAGAAGTATGCACCCTTCAGCTTAGGTTAGAATCCACATCCTTTTCAACGGATTTGGATTGTTCTGGAATTTACTTGTAGATGGAGAGTTACTTTTGCTTCATTCATTACATAACATCACAACTAGCGTACACGAAGCCACTTATGGGAAATGGGTATCATTCTGTGTGATAGCCCTCAGTGGCTAAAGCGAAGGCAAAAAGAGAAATACACGATATACTATTCATGTGTTTGGGGGTGATTACTGTGATTTAATAGTAATCTTTAATGGAAAAATTAACTTTTTTTTTCTGGTGTATTTTCTTTTTATAATCGTCTAAGTCCACACTGTTACAAATAACCTCTATCTGATCAGTAGCTCCTTCTTGTTCTGCGTCTAAGTGAGTCATTCTTTTACTTCTTATATTGAAAAATTAAAAAAACCCTAAGATTTTTACTTTTAATTTATTTTCTTTGCATCAGAATATCAGTGTGTGGTAGATATGGCAAATAAGTAATGATAAAATAAAAAACCAATACATGTATGTGAAAATTAGGCCTTAAAATATCTAAATAAAATTATAAAAATCAGACTATAAAGCAAAAATACTAATTTTAGCATGATTTTGTGATTGTTTATTCTATTTAATAATCATAACAAAATAACAATGTAAGATAAATACATGTATTTGGAATAGCAGAATATACCCCAGTGAGAATAGTGGAGTTTTATTCAGCATATAAAATATCCTATTGTCTTCTAAAAGTACAAAAGAATTCTAATGCAGAGGAGTTGCACTGAGTAAATTAGAAGATAAAATATTTGTGCTTATATATTCAGAGGGGAAAGATCTGTGGAAAGCTAAAGAATGATCAATACCATTCAATGGATTATCAAAATCCTGAGGCATTTCCTGATGTTTTATATGCATGCCAGCCTTTGTCAGTAGGCAAACCCATCAATAAATAGATTACAATGAAAGACAAAGAGAGAGCAAGAGAGAATCAAAGCTTAGTTTACTTTATCTGTTCTATTTTCCGGCTTTACTCAAATTCTACTTTCCTCGTTTCATTAAATCAATATCCTTCCTTATGTTATGCCTGTCCTCACGTATTTCCTCTGTGTACGACACACGGCAAATCCTGAAATCCTGTGGTGAAGTTAATGACAGAGAGACAGAGAGACAGAGACAGATTTCCCCAGATACAACATGGGAATTACTCGAACTAGTTCTAAGTATTTGATAAAGGGATAAATCATTTGAAGCAATATGTAAAATATTGAGCTAGGGTTTGGGGTCTTGTTTTTGTTTATGCATCTGCTTACCTTTAAAATGTTTTTCTTTCTCTCTCCAAAACAAAAGGCTTGGTTGAAGTGAGGAAATCTGTAAGAGAAATAGGAGAAATAAGTTTTTCCTTGGAAATGGCCTCGTGACTCCCAATTAATATTAATAGCAGAAAACAATTTTGCTTCTTAAGGACACCATGCACTGTTATATTTTTAAGATGGGTGTGGGATTTCTTACCCATCACTCGGAAAAACATGTTTTACTTTTTTGAAGATATAAAGGTGTTTAATGTGATATGTGGTATGCTCATGCCAGAATTTGGTAGAATTTAGATACTTCACAATCAGCTACTCTGTGCCATGTTAAGTTCAATAATGGCTCTCTCTGAGAAAGTCAGCAAAATTCTTATTTTCAGAGTACCAAGCTAAAGTTTCATCTAATTTTCCTCTTTCCATTAGACTGTACTGCTTTCCTAAATTTGAAAACTTCAGCATATGCGGAGGGAGAGGGCAAAATTAATATGTGCCAGACCCAAATTGGGAATATGCCTCCTTCAGATGCTATTTTGCTAGGAGGGTACTTAGGTATTTGCCCTCTCTGACGATCTGTGTCACTAGTGTAAATGATGGCTGGGCTTCCTGAGATCAAGTGCCATTACCTGGTAAGTGATACCTGCTGGAAATTGTATAAATATATTAAAAGAAATTACGGTTAGAAATTCAGCTTATACTATGGCCCATATAATTTACTCTAGCTAAATTAATGAAATATCAGGGTCAGAACTTGGAAGGCAATAGTAAGATACCCCCAGAACATGAGAATGGGTTATAAATGTGTATTTGAAGAGGTGTGGGAAACAACTTATCTCATATCCATAAGTGGATCTATCATTCATGACTAGGATGAATTGGTAGAAGAGGTTGTTGGAGCTTAATCAATGATATTAATCTAGCCAGAAAAAAGAATGAGTCAGTAAAAGAAGGTGGTATGCCTAGAATTCCGGGGCAAATTATAGTGGATGAGGGGAGGGGAAGAGAGGAAGTCTAAAAATTTGTATCCCAGTCTTTAATAATTGCCCAGGAAACAGGGCATTTGATAAACCCTCTGCACATGTTTCCGGTTATTTGTCAGATGGATGTCTTTGTTAAAGACGGATACATCTATTCTCACGACTCAGTATTATGCTAGCCACAGGGAGAGTTAGGGTGTAAATAAACCACTTTGCTCCTTTCCATAGTTACTATCAGCTCTGAAAATAGCATGAATTACCTTGTACCCTTTACTAGCTTTCTCTTTCACTCTGTCTGCGCAGCTGTATTTCTTGTTGAAAATAAATACAGTTACATTTGAGTTTTTACAAGTGCACTGTCTTATCAACTCTGGAGACACTAAAGAAAATAAAATTCCCCAGGGCAAGCCCAGGACTAGTTACAACTATGACGGTCATTTCGAATAATGCCATTCTATAAGGTGCAGTCTGATTTCACATATTTGGTATATAAAGTATGTACTGTGTCTATATCAATGCTGATATTGATATGGAGATGAAGATATAGAAAGATAGAGACAACTTTATTTTCAGACCAACTTTGTTTTACCTCCCGTATGCCCTGTGTCTTTGAAGCTGAGCCTAGAACGCAGTCTAGAACAGACATCAGTCCACTCCCCCCTCTATCCTTCCCTCTATCCCTTCTCATCACTGCCTCCTACTGATCTCCCAGACACTTGCTATTTGGCTCACAGCCTTCCTTTCAACCATGCATTCCCATCACAACCTGCCAACAAGCTCTTTGGCTAAGAATGAGGCAAAATTGACGATTTAGGCTCACTGTAAGGTTCAGAGGAACTGTGCTACAAAATCTAACCAAGCAGAACAAATATTGGACCTCAGAGAGAGAAGTGAGGTGACCTGGCTCCCTGATGGAGGGTAAGGAACCTGCCAGGTCAGAGAAGCCATGGGTTTGGGCTTGCCGGCTTCGGACTGCTAGGCTGCAGAGAAGAACAAGCCAGAAGCTGCTCCGCGGCAGTGAAAGTCCCTGCAGACTGAAGTGTTATAGTTGCCACCATGGTAGCACAAGGACAGCAGGATGGGGCGCTCTCCATCCCATCCAAAGGCCACCTCCTTTCTAAATTGGAAAAAAAAAATGTACGGTCTGAGATTCTCCTGTTGTTCATGTTTTTTCCTCCCCGGTCTCGGCCAGCCAGCTTCCTTTCGGATGCCTGAGTGCAGGCTGAGCTCCTCCCTCTGGGGGTTGCAGTGTGAGTCAGGAAGAAATAGTTCTGTTGGCACCTCCCACATGGAATTAGCAAACACCCAGATCCCAAGTGTCGCATTTTCCCAATTTTTCAAAGGTCACTAAAATACACGATGACAGGAGTTCCAGGGTGGCGCAGTCCATTATGTGTCCCACTCTCGGTTTCGGCTCAGATCGTGATCTCAGGGTCGTAAGATCGAGCCCCATGGCTGGCTCTGTGCTCAGCATGGAGTCTTCTTGGGATTCTCTCTCCCTCTGCCTGTGCTCCTCCCGCTCCTGCTCTCTGTCCACCTCTCTCTCAAATAAACAAATCTTAAAAAAAATACACAATGACATTGAGGTACCAACTAAACACCCTAAATATTGAGAATTAAATACAAATTCCTTTATCCCAAGCTGGAAACTGCATACTTTGCCCACACTGCTATTGTCAGTCATGCTACCTGAAGAACGAGACTGCACAAGTGATAAATCAACAAATAAATTTTTAAAAGCTCCTGTGATTCGCCCTATTAAAATGCCAGTAAATCTATACCGGTTGTTCAAAATCCCAAAACATGTGAAATACTAATCATTTGGAATCCCCACTCACTTCTAGATTAGGATTGCTTTTCTATAGGTGGTATCCTAACCTGGATATGTCTTTCGATTTCACCAAATAATAGGAATGTAATCATATTTTACACATGTCATGGCCAATGTCCCTGAGGATCTAGTCAGTCCAAATTAATTTGTTAGCTGCTTGTTATCCCATTGACATAATTGTTGAACATTCTCAATCACTGAAGTGCTTCAACTCTGGGCTGTAAAGTGCCATGTCTGAATCATTTCTATCCCTATCCCTGAATCAAACTATCTCTGTTAATATTTCCTGCTTCAAAACTTTGAACTTCAGGCTATGCAGCTCTTCCACAAAGCATGGTCTACAAAAATGCCTAAAGCATTTCCACAAACTGCCGGTAGCCTTTAAGGACTTTCTAGACCACCCAGATCTCCTCAAATTTTGGCAGAGAGAGAAACACTCTCCAGGTTTGGTGCTCTCTCCCCATTTTGCTTATTACTTCGAAGATCTGTATTCTTTGATCACTTTTCTGATAATAGTATAACTCTCCAAAATACAATTAGTTTGAAGCAATTTGGAATGAAAATTAAAATCAACCACCTTTGCTATTCATCTATTTTGTATTTGGCCATTTGCTATGCAGCATTTCAATGCATTTTCCTTCTGGTAAACAAAATTCTAAGATGGCTCACAAGATTCCCAGTCCCTGGTACACACACACACACACACACACACACACACACCCCATCATTATCTCCTAGTAATTCAGTGAAACACCAAGTAAGGTACTGCTGAAAAAGAGACTTTGCAGATGTAATTAGCTCCAAAATCAGTCAACCTTCAGATAGATTATCTGGGCGGGCCTGATATAATCATATGAGCCCTTTAAATTAGAGTCCAAAGATGACTCTTAGTTGACATCTCAAAGATGGGAGAGAAAAATTAGTGAGGTGTGAAATGTGATAAAGAATCAAGGGAAGGGAGAGTCTATGATGCTAACGTTGGAGATGGAAGGGACCACAAGCAAGGACTGTGCGAGGCCTGTAGGAACTTGTGTGGCTCCCACTTGATAACCTGAAATGGGAATCTAAGTCCAATAAGCACAAGGACCTGAATTCTGCCTAAGGAAATGGACCCTGAGCTCCAGCCGAGAATGCAGCCTGGCTGAGAACTTCCTATCAGCTTGTGAAACACAGAGCGGAGAACCCAATGATGCCAGGCTCAGACGTCAACCTATAGAACTATCAGCTAATCAATGGGAGGTGTGCTAAGCTGTTAAAATTGTGGTTATTTGTTATGCAGCAATAGAATATTGTTCTACTCGTTCTTGTCTATTGTTCAACAATTTCTTGTCTGTCAACATATCATGCAAATTTTATACAGTTTGATTTTCGCTTTACTTTTTAAAGCTATTGCCAGGAATTTGAATTCAAAGTTGAATTCTACAGGTGGAAGAGGGCAGTAAGGTGAGATGTAAGAAGCATAACTGAGTCTATGGTATTTCCCATATAAAGCCTTGTACCCTTTGTCATGATTCCCTGAGGCTTCATTTTTAAAGGTAAGAGAAGTCGTGACCTTGTCTATTCTCTAGAAATAAACTACAAACCAATTTTTTCATTTATTTTACGTATAAAAGCTTTATCTGAAAGCTTTGGTAAAAATGATTACTGCCTCATAGAACTGGTCCATTGGGCCTATATATTTGGTGTTATTTTGGTGTATTTCTACACATACACACACACATATATATTTCACAATTTTTAAGTTTTATATTTCCTTTTCTAAAATATATCATATATGGACTATAACTCTACATTATATGTATATTTGAAGTTATAATTAAACATATAGGAAGTATTTAGTGATATGTTAATTCAGTACATAACATTATTTATTGTTGAAACTATTCAATGAGGAAAATTTTAGATGCCAAAGAAGATAAGGAAACGATGATATTGTTAAGAATGAGGACAATAATGAGCTTGTACTCCCAGGGTATAACTATTTAAGACATAAACATTCAGGCATAAGAGAAAAATGGAAAAAAAAATAATGCCGAGAAAAATAAATGGTTTTCTCTACTAGTGTATGGAAAAAAAAAAAAAAAAAAAAAAAACATTACTCGCTAGTGTTTTATGATAGCCAAAAAAAAAGGAAAAAATAATGTCATCAGAGACACAACATGTTATTCACTGATTAAACCTCTTTAGGGACTTATGAACACACTAAGATGACCCAGAATAAGCTTGAGGGAGAGAAAATGGGGAAGAAAATATGATAACTACCTACAAACATTTGAACATTAAAACTAAAATGGAGCCATATATCATTCCATGCCAGCTACAACTGAAAGTGAAAAGAGGAATTTACAAAGGGTCATTTTAACTTAATCTTATCTAAAACTCCTCAGGTAATCATCTATTCTCTTTGGGATTTGAGGAAGATTAATAACTTAATGAGTTAGATTTGCCTGGTCAAAAAAAAATTTATAACCCTATTCAAATTAGTTGTTTTTAAAAGTTTTTGCTGTAGTTATATCTTAAACATCTTTAAAAAATTTTATTTCCCTAAATACCTTCTTTCTACTAAGAAATATTTTTGATGATCTTTTGTGTTTTTAGTAACTCTTTTTGGACATTTCTAGAATGAGGGCAATTTTTTTCAAGTTACCAAGGTGATACTCATTGCAAAAACTTAGTAAATTATTAAAATTAAATTTAAAAATTTAGTAAATGACCTCCCTATGTCCTGAAAAAAATAAATAACGTATTTCTTTGTGCTAAGCACAGTTTTCACTGACCGAAAGATAATGTAATGTCTTACTCATAGTTCAATGCATACTGGACTGTTTAGAAAATAGATGAAGGAAAACATATTTAAGGGCTAAGGATGATAAAGAACATTTGCAAGAATTTTAGATTTATAAAAAAGAACAATTCTGTGGAGACATTTTAAACTCAAAACTGGAATACCATACATCCCACCACCAAATTATTATTTTTTTAATTATTAAGTTATATGATTATATTCTTGCTTAAGACAAGCATCATAACATGAGCTTGTAAAGCATATAATAGAAATCTATTATCACTAAAGGAATATTATTTTTAAAAGGCAGTTGATGAATTCACATGGCAAATATTTATTTTGGGTACACTACTGAGAGGCCAGGTTCCGATCACTATAAAGACTACGACATTAGTCTTCCCATAAAATCTCTAATAATTGGTATTTCAGCAATAATAAAAATGCTCAGCTGAAATTCTTAGAAGGTTATGACAAGTTTAAAGAAGTTCAGCTTTGCACGGATAAGCAGACCTGCATATATTCTGAGGTTCGGTTTGATACAGCCCTACTGGTGCTGCACTTGGTAAGTTTCCCATAGATTATATCTCTTCCTTCTCTCTGCTTTCCCCCCTTCCTACCGCTAAGGCCTTCTTCAGGCCACCCTCACCTCTCCCCAAGACGAATACAACTTCTCTGCCTCTAGCTTTGCGTCTATTCCACACTGCAGCCCGCGTGAGCTTTCTGAAGTGTTATTCCTTTATCTGTGTCCTGATTTTCATCATTGCTTTTGGAATCAAGTTCAGATTCCTTAAAACAACAGATAAGACTCCTGCCGACATTTGCAACTTCCTATTACTTTCACACTGTATCAGATGCTCTTGCTACACTGCGCGACAACTTCCTGGTCTGCAAACATGCCAGGATCTGTCTCACTCCAGGACACCGTCAGTATGTTTTCTTATGACAAACAAGTTCCCTTTCTCTCATTCCCCCTCTTTCTTCCTCAGCCCACTTTTCAAATTTGAATTTAATCGGCGCTTCTAGAACTTTCCTCGGTTCTCTTTGACAACCATCCCTTCGGTCTCCTTCTAGCATTTCTTACTAAAACAGGATTGCCTCTCATTCTTTCTTCCAGCAGATGTTCAGTTCTTTCACAGTGTCTTATCACCTTCACCAAACATGGTGCCAGGAGCATGGTGGACACCCAATAAACATGGGAAATATGTGACGAAATAAATTAATCAGAGTGGGACTCTGCTTTCTTCTCTCTTAAATGATGTGACTGAACTGGAGATAGAGCTATTCTTCATAGACGAAGCCTGGCTTTATGGCTCTTGTGTCGCTAGACAGGACTTGGGTAGAGTGGCATACTAAAACTGGGCCCACTAAGGAAAGCTTGACAAGCAGACGATTTACAGAGATGGGGGCAGTTTTTAAGAAAATCACCTGGGACTAGGACTAGTGGAAGCCACTGAAGAGGTGCGAGTTAGCACCTGTAGGCCTAGAGGGGAGTAAGGATGGAATGGTGCTAGGGCTGAGAGCAGGTAGCAGGCAATGGGGATGGGATAGCTGCCAGGAGACCTGCACTTTGGAAGAACAGTTTAGCACCCTCTAACCAACCTGGAAGAGAAGGAGCCAAGGGAATAAAGCTTTTCTCCTCCCCCTCCTCTTGCTTTCTGACCTTTGGGGTCAGTAACCTATTAGCAGAACCTCAGTGGAGGCCAGAGGACAAGGAGCTCTGCAGATAACATTTCATACAGGTCTGTGCTCTGACACAGAGCACGATGAGGAGGGGGTCATTAGGATGGGGGGGAGGGGTTGGGAAATAAAATATTCACCACAATGACAGAATATACTGAGAGTTGGCAAATGGTAACATTTTTTTTTTTTTTTTAACAAAGCACCAGGACAGTGAACTGTTATGTGGGCAAAATGCTGTGTGAATGGAGAGAAAAACCAGATGGGATCAAGTATTATAATCAATGAGTTTCAACAAAACTAAAATAATCTGATCTTCTGATGCAAAAGTTAAAATTACTTGGCCTCATATACTTCTTGTCTACCATGTTTATAATCTTCAACACCATATGGTAATGCAATTCCATCACCCTTCAAGTCACTTTCCTTGAAACCATTGCTATGGTCTTACATTCCAGAAAACTGCAAACATTGCAACTACATTACAGGCATTGCAAACTTTAAACTAGTAGAAGAAACTAGGGATGTTGAATTGGGTAAACTATGGGATTGTTCAAGTCTAGATTGATTGAAAATTGTGAGAGTCAAGATTGAGTGGGGCTCAATGAGGTTCAGTCCGCATGAATAAAAACTTAAATATCTTTCCTTTTAATTTTTAGATTTTTTTGCTATCTGTGATGGCCTGAATTGTGTCCCCCCTCCAAATTCATATGTTGAAGCCCTAACACCCAGGACCTCAGAAGAGACTGTATTTGGAAATAGTTCCTTTAAAGTTTAATTAAATTGAGGTTGGTCCTCATCTGATATTAAAAGAAGAGGATCTTGAAATAGGTACAGAAGAAAGACCATGTGAAAACATAGGGAGAAGACGGCCATTTAGAAGCCAGAGAAAGAGAGGCCTCAGAAGTAATCAACACTGTGAGCCCCTTGATCTTGGATTTCAGGCCTCCAGAACTGTGAGAAAATAAATATCTGTTGTTTAAGCCACCCGGTCTGTGGTTCTTGATTACGGCAAAGCTAACCAACACACCCCCTATCCTATCTCTTGCCATTTTAAGCTTATAAATTTCCTACATAACTCTAGGATGTATTTTCTCCCATGAATTATGTTGCCTCTAAGGGTTTTGGACAGCCCAGGATTTTATCACATGATTAAAACAACAGCAAAATAGTGAAAAGGATCCCAAATACCAGGAACACGGCCAGCATTCTTCGGGCAGTGAGCTAAGGCCTGCTGTTTCCTGTCATCAGAGAAACTGTGGGATCCACTTCATGGGCTGAAGTTCCAGCTGGGTATTTTCTTTAGCCAAGAGTAAAACCAAGCAAGTCCCTGAGATTGCTGTTTTTCAAGGTGTGAAAGTCCAGGGAGGTCGGCAATCCTAGTAGGAATGTCAATGATTAAAATTGAAAGGACCTGGAAAAATCTTCCCGCTAGAGAACACTTTCGCCAAATGAAAGATTTATTCATAATCCTCGGCAAAACCACACCAGAATTGATTACAGGACGGATCCTGAATTACATCATACACTTACAGAATGATTGAAAATTTGCCTTAAAAGATGTAAGCTAGAAACTTGCTATATCGTGTATGTGTGTTTGGGCGTGGGGACATAAGGGTCCTCACATTGTGATAAATAAGCTAATTATCTCCATATATCTAGAGGTAGGCCCACATAAAGAACTCTTCTCAAGGAGACATCATTCTATTTTAAAAGATGTTCCAATCCACGAAACAATAATACAACCTCTATATTAATTCAAACTATTGTCTATTCACATTCACTATCAATAAGTAGAAATCTATGTTTAAAACCCTTCAGTGGCTTCTCATCGCATGTAAAATGTGATTACCTTACTATATCCCATAGCCCTCCATGAACTGGGCCCTCCTTCTTCAGCCTTAGTTCACAATGTCTCACCTGCCCCAGTCCATTTGGCTTCCTTTCTATTCCCTAATCTCACCCAACTCTCTTTCATCTCAAAGTTTTTGCATATGCTGATCCTTCTGCCAGGAACACTATTCCCTAGGCTTTTGGCTTTGTTTACTTTTCCTAATCTATAAGGACTCAGCTCAAATAGTGTCTCTTTTCCTGAACCTCAGCACCCTCTTTCCTCTATTATCTATCATATAATCCTGGTTGTTTCCTTCATGGGAACCTCTAGTCTTTATTTACCATGTTTGTTTATTTTGTGTATGTGCTTAGTGCCCTTTTCCTACTAGAATGTAAGCAGCATGGAGGTGGAGATATCAGTTTTCTTGTTTTACCCACTGATCCTCAAAAGCAATTGTAGGTCTAGGGAGGGTGCTTAATAAATATTTGGTAAATAAATGAACATGAGATAATTTGCATATACACAATATTATATAATCCTCGATGCTACCAACCTTAGCCCATTTTCCTTAAAATATTTTTCATTTTTTAAAAAATCTGGAAGTTACAGCTTAAATAGTGCTAGATTATTTGGTCTTTTCCATGGATCTCATTTTAAGTCTAATTTGATCCCGTCAATAAATAAATCATGCTTGTCTACAGTGCACCAGGCACTTGATGTGACTGTTGTTTCAATTCTCTTTCCATTTCCCACAGTTACCTGAGATTACGCAGCTCAGAATTGGGCAGAACAACTGGTAAGAATCTTCCTAGGATTAGCCTACCCTCAACAGGTTTATCTGTAAATTGGAGATAGAAATACCAAACCTCCACACCTCTGATTTTGTTGGTGTTGTAGTTCTGTTTTCATTGACTTACGTTCCTAGCAACAATTTGTATGTATACAGTGGATAAAAGTCATAAATGATGATGCCACATCTTAATTGAGTCCTCTATTTTACTTTCCTGCAGAGGAAGAAAGATACGGCAGGAAAGAGATGGTTTGAGGACCGCCATTTTTGTCATGCAGGTCCAACTTAAATTTTAAAACAAATGTTTAAAAGAGGCCAGTTTAATCTGCTACTGTGGCTGACTACCTAAGGTAAGCAATGGTACCTTGCCGTCAACAGACATGCTTTCTAAAAATTTCAGACAAATAGGCATAGCAAACACTGGCTTTTTCCTTTCTTTCCTATCTCAATGCTTTTTCATTGTTTGTAAAGATCATTTCTCTCCTGAACTCTGCTCATCTTAGAAGCTACACTCATTCATTTATGTGTTCACTACCCATGGTAATTCATTATGGTTAAAAGTAATACCATAATATTGCATTTAATCTGAAGAGTGATTTAAAAGCTTATTCATAGCTAAGGAGTGCCTGTTGAACATTCAATTTTCATGCTTTAATTCCAGGTAATTACCATTTTCACAGTAGTCAAATTGGAACATATTTGTTTCTACATCTTGATATAAAACTTTTGCTCTCCTTCATGCTTCTTCATCACGCTGAAACACAGTTCACTTTTCTCTCCCATGAAAGTCTCCAGTTAGCTTAACAACAGACATGGATAAGATCCGAAGCTGGGGAAGATATTTGCACTTCTATCCCAAAGGTATAGACAGTATTTAAAGATAATATACTGGCATTTACTCCTTTGTCTTCAGTGATGGTTAAAAAAAACAAAAATAACCAGGAGAGTTCTATAGTTTCAGGACACTTAACTAATGTGTAAGTTATCTAGTACTTCATAAAGTGTAGTCAAACGTGTCTGAAAAATGCAGACTGAACATCTATGTGCAGATTCGTTAAACAGTCCTCCCAATCCAAATGAAAAGACGGGTCAACTGTGATGTGAAAGCTACTAAAATGGTCATTCAACATTGAGAAGTTACATGAAATCAATAACTATGCTACAGATTTACTCTGTGCAGGGAGCATGTTTCAAAATAACATTGGTATTTTGCAATTAACCATTCAAGTGCTTGGCACAGTGGCTAGAACGTTGAACACAAACCAAGACAAGAGAGAGAAGATGAAGTTCATAAGAGATCTCGAGGTAATAGCAGTATCATTATCGTGGAGGTATTTTTTAATGTTTGAATAATTAACCCATAAATGCTTAAATCTATGATTCCCCATGAACTTAAATATGATAACTTTTGGTGGGAGTTGTGTAAAGACACATTTCTCCTTGAAAAGTTTGTTCTTGGATGGCAATATGTGTTAATAAATATATTGAAGGATGGACTTTAGTGAGAGATTGGATGTAGAACTTGTTCACTTTTGCTTTAGTACCTAAGGTTCAAGCTGCTTTCACAATTATAAACCAGAAATAGTAACCTTTTTCTTTCTTTCAAGTTTTAAATTCCACCATCATTACCTCTTACAAATACAAAAGCAAGAAAGTAAGTATCTAATAGATATTAACTTCTTTCTGTTCCTGTTTTCCAAGAACTGGGAAAGAATTTTTTTAATTCTTTTTAATGAAAGGGGGAAAAAAGACTTAAATAAGCCAAATAGGCAAATAATGTCCAGAATAACCGTGTGTTGACATAACTTCAGACGCAAATAGCTAAATAGGTAACTTGAGTCTAATGATCCCTGAATTTGTTCTGTTTTTAGTTATCTTGAGTATCAACTTTAGAAACTAATATTTGTAATACCTTGCTGATATTACATGCTAAATTTTATGAGGCCACCAAATATAAGATTTCCTGAATCTTACACTAATTTTTCATCTTATACATTATTTTTCAAAAATCATTGTTTACCTTTACTTTGTAAAAACAAAAAAATCCTCCTGTTAACAATACACATTTTGAATGAACAGCCAATGAAAAGTCTTCAGGTCTTCAGAAAGGCTAGGAGAGTCACTATGGTCTGTGTCCCTCAGGGCTGTAATGATATTAAATTTGAGGTGAACACAAATCACAAATACTCCCAGTGCTGGACAAGGAAATATTTCATTGCATGGAAAGGGTGGATTTAGAATTACTCTCTGCCTTCCAATGCCATATTTTATCTTAGGATACATCATTGACACACTCTCTTGATTTCATCAAATCTCTTAAAAGCTTACTTGCTTTTTTTCCATCCCTTTCAAACACACACTTATGCACACACACATTCACACACATCTTTGAATAGAAATCATATAAAGAGATTTTGATTTGTCCTTTTCTTTTCTGCCAGCAACTCTTCCCTTTTTTTTCCTGTAAGCTTAGCTTTTCTAAATTTAATGATATGTGATTTGAATCCATTAATTACCACCTTAGTAAAAGGGACCACATTTTATTAATTTTTGTATCCAGGGCACCAACATGGAGTGCCCACACTGACTAGACAGCCATGCTTGGTGAATTAATTAGTATAATATTTCTCAAGGAAGGCTCCATCACTCATTTTTTCCTAGATCCTGTTGAATGTACCGTATGATAGGCCCCTCATCAGTTCAGAGCATCGCAAATTATTTTTTATTTTCACTTAGGGCCTTGAAGTCATCTTTCAATTTCTTGATCACCCATATCAGAACCTGAACCCACTTTAGAAAATAAAAAAACGTGTGCGTCCACATATTCTTTTAGAGAAAACTTTTGCCTTTTCTTTTTTCGTAAACTGTTCACATAAAATTTTGGCTATTCCAATCACCTATCAAAAATCATCAAAGATGCAAAATATCATTTCTTTATACAGGTGCATTTATATTTCCACCTTATACAAGTTTCCAATTTAGGATTTTCTATATATAAACATGATACTGTAAAGTTTTCATAAAATTCCACCGCTTAGTACTATTTGGAAAGGTTTTGTCTTTTGTTAGTTTTTAAAGGAAATTCAGACTTGCTTAATTTAAGAAATGACATACATAACTTCCCTAGTGACTTTGGTTTTCCTAAAATAACTGCAAGCAGTCCTTATTCAATCAACCAATCAATACATATTTATTGACCTGCTCTATTTACCAAGACTATTAGGTGCTGACTATTCTAATTTATTTGACCTTGAATTATAGCTTTATTTGGGCAGCAGATATATAATAATAATGGTAATACATCTTGTTTCATTTTTATTTATTTGTAATTATCTTTTAGTTTCTCTATTTGACCAACATCTTTTCTTTCATATAAGGGTTTTTATTCTTTAGGGATCATCATTCTTCCTTATTTACTATTTATCCTGTGCTTTTTCCATATATTTTTTTCATGTGCAGTCCGTTTTTTTTTTTTTTTGGATATTTTTCTGAACACTTAATTTGTGCTTGACCTATATATATCTGATCGATATTTTTCTTAATTTTTAAGAAAATAATCTCTTTTCTAGAAAAATGTTAAAGATAGAGCTCCCAGAGCCAAATCCCTTTTCTTTTTCAACCCATTACATAATAATTTTACTCTCACTCAAATTCAAAAATTTATTATGCTGTAGCAGGAGGCAAATCATTATATGTCCAGACTCCTCAACTGTAAAATTTTAATGCTTTGTCCTTTGCCCTATTTATTCCTGATGAAAAGAGGATGCTTTCTTCTTAAATTTCAGAGAGGAAGTTTGACTTTGTAAGATACCCATATTCTGCATCCTGTTTAGAAACTTCAGATAATCAGTACTACATTTCTCTAGCGGGTTCTCATTTTTGTTTTGAATTTCTTCTAATGAAAAAAAAAGCCTATGCCAGTCTTTTATTTTCTGATTAGAATTTGCTTTGGATATCACTATGCAGATAAACTGATATGGGAAGTTGAATAATTATCTGAATAAAGCTTGATCAAAATAAGTGATCATGACTAGACAAGGTAGAAGTTTTGAAGGTAGAAGGGTCCTTAGGGCTGTCTAGTTCAATGACCTCAAATACAGAAGACAAAACAGCCCACGGAGAGGAGACTTGCCCACCTTCTTAGATCTCAATCCAGTTCTCCAGCACTCTTCTTTTTCACCTCTCTGGCTTAAGCTTTTTAAAAACAGTTTTAAACCTCTTTTCCCCTAAATTTTGTTTATTTTTACTTTTCCCCCAGAAAAGCCTGGGCCAAGTGTCTTCTCTGAACTACTACAAGAGTTCTGCTAGTCTTTCCTCCTGGCTTGTGGGAAAGCTTGTGTTCCCTCGCTGTGAATCAACATAAATCATGTTCTTTCATTATTTTTCTTATTTTACTCCTGCTGTAGAATAAGAGCAAGAGAAGTTCCTATAGCTACTGGATTATCCTCTACTGACTCATGTAAAAGTATCTCTTTCCAAGTAAATATATCTCTGCTTTCCTTCAGCAAAAGAGTTGGAGACAAAAAATAAGATGGTTTAGATGTATTTTCAACCCCTGTATGACCCTGTACGTTGTGCTTCATGCATTTCTGATGAATTATTATTTGGCCATTCATTAAGGCAAGTCATCATTGAGAAGCACATGGCTAAAGAAAAGCACAAACTCAAAAATACCAAGAGCTATCCCATAATGGTGCCAAATGTACACCTTAAAGTAGCTTTTTTGTACATACAGAGACCAGGAAAATATCCTTTCTTACTCTTTTCCTACACCTCTACCCCTATTTTCTTTACACACATCTTTCACAAAATATGAACATCTTGCTGGCTCATTCTCCATACTATTAGTTACATTTTTAAAGTTAAGGTGGACTGCGTTTCTTATGCTTAGCCCAATAATATCTGTCCTGAGATGGTGAAGCCCTCTTTCCACAAAAGCACTCATGATTTGAGGCAGGAAGTCTTTTTATGACTATAATTGTTACTAACCTACACATTAAAGGATCAATGATCCAGAAGATTCATACTTGCCCAGAAACAGTCAATAGTTAAACATTGTAAGGAATTCACAGAACTAAACAAAATTAATAGACTAGAGAATTTAGAAACATGCTGTGAACCAATGTTTCAGAAATAATTCACTATGTAAAAATTAAATTAGTTTAACTACAAAATTTAAAAAGAAGGCAGTATTTTCATTTAACCATATAACTCCCAGTCAAAGGCCAGGAGATGGCCTTTGATTGTGATGCTTGGCATTTACTTTTTGACAGTGATGCTTGGCATTTACTTTTCAGGTGATTCTTTGAATCTTTACTCATCAAACTTGGATATTAAAGAAAACTCAATTTTCTTAGTCATTACAAATATTTTTAACAGCTTTGGACAGAAATTAGGAGTAGAAGACAGTTCACACTTCTAAATGTTTGATTTTGTATGATGGTAAGATGAATGAAATGGTGGCTGGCAATGCCTAGCAGCACATCAATCAAGCAAATTGAATCAGAGGTTGACCTGATTCTGCCCAGTTTCCCCCACTGGCTACAAAAACTTTAAGAATTTAGGAACAAGAGAGTTATAACGATATTCTTGCTCAACTCCTTTATTTTGCGAAGGAGAAGGCGCAGGTCACAAAAGTTGTATGACTTTCAGCAGCCAAGATGCAGAGCTCAGCTCTTTCTCCACTGATCTAACAATGGTTATAACTCCAAGATTTCATAGAACATGGAATGACACCCCTAGGACCAAACTGAAAGTGACTAAGTTAAATTGGTTAATTCATTCAACAAGCACTCACCAATTGCCTACCAGTCAAATACAGGTCTGGGACACCACCTTGTTTGTTTAAAAGTCCAACTGCAAGGAAAGAGTTTCATTCCAGTGGTGAATAAGAACCTTCATTGCAGGGAGGACAGATATTATCTGAGCTCAATATTAATAATAAACCAGCAGACATATAAATTAAAAGTAAAACTCTTAGAAAAATCAGGATCTGTTTCAAAGAGAGTGGAATTGGGCAAGCAACTCCTATCATAGTATTTCCTCAATGAACCAAAGTTCCCTACCTGCCCTTCCTACCCCGCTCCCACCCCCCTCCCAGACCCCCATCAGTTATCTCTAAGCCCCATAGGTAAGAATGAGACCCACTCAAAGTACAGAAACTGGGTAACAACTCGGTTGGAAAAATATATACATTCTAATGTAGCAGTGGGGTCTGTTTAGCCACTTACTACTTTTAAAACGTTTTTCTTTAGTTCATAAAAACTGCCTAAACCACTGCCCAATTAAGGGTTTTGTTCATCTTATTTGCCCTAGCTCCGTCAAATTGTTGCTACCATAATGTTTGGAATTAATTTTTAAATCTTTTAAAGTTAAGGATTTAATCTTTTAAAATCTCGATGCACCGTTTGTTTCCTTTACTGATAAAAGAAAATTCACTCTAATCTTGGTCTCTGCAAAGCCCTTTGCCAACTGCCAACTTCAGCTTGTTCACTGTTGAAATGCGTGGCCTGAGAGATCTCAGAGGACTGGAATATTGTAAATGGTCACTCTGCTCTTTTTTAAGGAAGCCCTTGCCTTCCACAAACCTGCTACTGAACTCACCGCGGCACACACTCCTGTACTCTACCTACTGACTCTGACATCAGTGTGTGTGTGTGTGTGTGTGTGTGTGTGTGTGTGTGTGTGTGGTGTATGTGAAGCAAAAGAAATTCTAAGACTTTGGAGTCAATGTTTGCGATAACCTACTCACCTATTGATTTGGCCTTCGGGTGTTTCTAGAACACCTGGGAAAGGAATCTGGGACTGGCGGAGGTGAAGGGGGAAGAGGAATCTGGAAAGGGCGAGGATAATCACTTCCTAAACCAAGACCGGGTGGCACTCGAGCCTCAGCCGCGCCCGGCCCGGGAGGCAGGGCGAGGTGCCGGCAGGGGACTTGGCAGAAAGTCGGGGGACGAGAGGACGGTGGCGGGGGAGCAGAGGGCGGCGGGGCGGCGGCGAGCGGCAGGGGAGATAAAAGCGGGAGGCGGAGCCGCCGGGGCGGGCGGGGGCGCGGCGGCCGCGGCGGGAACTGAGCGCGAGCGGGAGCGGGCTCGAGCCGAGGCGGCGCCGCAGCCAGCCGGGCGGACGGCCGAGGGCGAGCGCCGGGCTCAGCGCTGCCCCTGCTCCCGGCGCGCCGCGCTCGCTCTTGCGCACCGGACGGCTCGCGGCGGGGAGGAGTCCACCGAGTTTGCCCCGGAGCGCGGGGAAGTTTCCCGCGAAGCTCCGCTCCCGGAAAAGGGGGACCAGCCGGCGGCCGCACGCGAGGTGAGCGCACCGGCTTGGGGCTGGGGATGGGGTGGGAGGTGGGGGCCGGGATTGCGGGGAGCGGCTGCGGTAGAGGGGTCTGCGGGGGCGGGGAAGTGCGTCCTCACCTTGCAGGTACTTCGCCTCTGTCGAATGGGGGAGGCATCTATCTTTTCCTTTTGACCTCGTCTTCCCGTCCCTTCTCCCCCCCCCCCCCAATATTTGAACACACTTCCGTTCACTTTATTGCTTCTGCTCGGAGGGGCGGCGTGTCCGGGAGGTGGAGGGGACATGACGCGGGAAGGGCGCAGGAGGAGGACGGGCCGCTGAACTTAACTACCTGTGCTGGGTTCCCGGGCCCGGCGGGGCGCCCAGGACTCCAGGATTCCGGTGCGAGCCCCCACTTGGCGCAATCGGGGGTTGGAAGGAGGGCACCAGAGGGCACAGTATTGAGTTTCTGATGCCGGTTTATCCCGTCCTCCGGCATGTTTGGCAGAAAGATGAGCATCTCTGCAGCGGTCCCTCTTTTGCATCGGCCTCAAACTCCGGGACCTTGCGGAAGCTCTAGCAAAGGCTGCGGACAATGTGGGAGGGAAGTTCGGAGCCCCGGAGCCCGGGTGGATCAGGCCCCAGCAGAGGGTTGGGAGGCGTGACGTGGGGAGGAAGATTGAAGTGGGTCCGGGAAGAGTAGGAACGGTGTGATTGTTTGGTTGCTGCTGCTGTTACTTTCGCTCGGTTACCCGCTCCCCCTCCTGCCCCGTTTGAACATCCTATCAGCATATTTCTGTTAGAAGGCTACAAGGTGTTCTGTTTGATGCCTGTCAGGAGTTATTTCCAACTAAGTTCACAGGTGCAAAGCCTGAGCCGCTGCTCCTTCTCGCTCCTCTCCCTGCGGTCCACCCCCAACTTCCCTCCCACAGGCAAACTGTTCCTGAATCGTTCCCAGGGTTTTGAAAGGGATGGCAAGTAAATAATATAGTTTGTGTTTGTGTGACTTTCCCCCCATTGTGTTATCAGAACCAAATCAAAACACTGGGGATGTTTAATAAGACTCCCCTGCAGCAGTTTTTATAGTAATTAAGAGTATTATTTTGCCGTGTTTATTTTTCAGCGCTTTAACTCCAAACATTGCATCAGTCTCTCTATAAACAGCTCTATCTGTACTGTCACTGTGTCACTAGGTTTAAAGGACAAGGCCTTCTTTTGGACTCACATGCACACACCAAAATAGTGTGACAATATTCAGTATTTATCTGTCTTCTTGAGTCAGTGGTCTGGCACCTGTCAATTCCAGTTCACAATCATAACACCATATGCCTGTCTTCCAAATTGAGGATAAGGAGAATGTTAACTGTTTTTCATGTGCAGGACTACCCTGGACTACCAGATTTCATTATTGCTTAAGGGGGTTTTAAGAACGTCAAAGTGAATCAAATATACAGAACAAAATTACAATTCTGCCCAACGCATTTGAAAGGAATACAATTCCTGGACGCTCATAGTTGACTAGTTATCGAAGAAAAATTAAAATCCTCTCATCACGGAGAAAACATTTTGATTGAATGTAGTCAATAAGAAATAGCACACTCTGAATGCCCTGAGAAAGCAAGAAGAATTTTCCTTGTGCCTCATTTGAGTTTTATCTCCTTTATTACAGTAGCATCCTCCAGAAAATGAGCACCTTGCAGGTAGATGTTGGTATATACTGACTAAATACCATATTTTTTTTAATACAGAGGCTTGGTGACAGTTCAAAACCATAAATGTTTTAAATCATTACCAACCATCTGTTCTCTCCCACTCATAAGCACAATCTTTTATTTTCACAGGTATCAAAACATACATCCTCATTTCATACATTTCCATGAATATCCCAAAAGCCGCAGTGATATCTGATGTTGACCCGAGTCTTTTGTTGTGCTTGGCTTGTTGCACTCTAAGCTCCTCTCCTTTTATTTTCAATGAAAGAAGAAATCAAAAAAGTTTTAAAGCCTTCGGCCAAAGCTGGTGTATATACTCCAGTGAGATCTGATTGCTTTTTTTTTTTTCCTCCCCCTTTTTGTTACCAACCAGAAGCTGAGAATTAGTACAGCTTCAGGCTCCTCCTGATGACATTCTTTCCCTTTCTTCCTGGTCACAAGGGTAGCATTTGGTGCTCTAAAGCAGTGCATTAAACGGCCTCGTGACTCCAGAAAATTAGTGTGTTTCCAGAAGGATAGAACCTCCTCCCAGGAAGAATTTACAAAACGGGAGGCTAACTTAGTATTCCAAACCCCAGATGAAGTAGACTGAAGACATACCCTTTGTTTCCCACAGATGTTGGCTGTCGATATTGCATAGGATATGAATAACATGTCTAGCTAGTATTCTTTTTATTCGTGTTTGGGAACTTGAATAAATTTGTATGTAATTAGCACATTCACAACCTTCATTTTGTTTATGTCACCATTAGAGCAATATTTGGGTTTTTGAGTCCCCCCTTCCCCAACCCCAGAAAGCTTTCACATTTAGAGATGCTTGCTGTAGCTACAACTGGAATGTTAGGATGTTTTTCTCACTCAAAATTAAGTTGCATAATAAATATATTGTTCCTTCAGTGCAGCCAGAACACTGGGAAATCCTTTTTACCCCAGTTCAAGTCTAATGTTCCAAAACACTTCCATGTTTTTAAGGAAAAAGATTGGCAATCTTGCCCACAGTTTGAAAATAATTGATATGTACTAGGAGAATATTAAGAACCAAAGAAAGATGAGGTTTCCGCCTTCTGACCTGGTATACTGCTCTATACTCCTTTTGGTTTGAAAGCCTAAGATTTTCCCTATTTACTTCCAGGATAGGGCTGAAGGGAATGAGCCCAAACTATAGACAATTTTCAAAGTTAAGTTGCCTTTAAAAATATGGTCTAATTTAAACCTTTGGAAATACATAAGGATGTGTTAGATCTTATTTTTCTGTATACTAAAAATGAATTATTGAGGGGAAACACTTTCACTATGTATAGTAAGCACTCTGAATTATTCATGTTAATGAGAAGAATAGAGGCAAAGATAATCCAAAATCATGGTTATTTAAAAAGTCATTTATTTTTGTCTCTGGAACGTATTACGTGTTTGGTTTAAAAAAGATTTTCATTGTTATTGTGGGCAAGTTGCCTTTCTAATTATTTTGTTTTGTTTAGGTTAATTTTTAAATGAGCTTATATACCTCAGACACCAAAACCGATTTATAGGGAGGTGATACAGATGGGCATCCTGCCCAGAAAGGAGCTGGGTGATAGAAATAAGCCAAGCTGCTATAGGAACTTTGCAGTGGAATATATATCATTCACAGAAACGTAATCAAGACTCGATTGTATACCTACTTAATGAATTCGTTTTAAGAACTAGACATGTTCCTGGAAAAGATAAAAGTCCTACAAGCAAAATTTGAGAAATTCAATCCCACTTCACATGTAAGAGAGGTTATTAATATTTTTTTTAAATGATAGTGGACTACTCCCAAAAAACCAAACAGGAATATCCTGATTAGTAAATCTTATACTAAGCCGAATCTGTAAGCATGAGGTTTTTCTAAAGCATATACATGTGTATGTGGTAAGGTGATAATCCTCAGCCTTCCTCCAGGTCCTTTCTAAGGAAGAAACAGCAAGACGCCACCAGCGTAAGGGGTTCGGTCCATTTGGTCTCTATCCCTATGCTCCAAATCTAAGTACATTTCACTGAAGAGAAGCTCTCAAGTATCTATTGTTACTGTGTGCCCGGTTAGAGAAAATAGTTGAAGTTCAGCAAGCCTGGCAATTTAACAGATTTCTATTGTGTTTTTCAAAAGCTCTAGGGCAAAATTGGTTGTGGGTGAACTAGTTACTTGAAGAAGAAGTTGATTCACACCATAGCGCTGCCGTTATACACCTCTTTTCTAGTCACTGTTCAGTTGTCTATAGACTTCGTTGAATTGTTAGTTCTGTGGACAATTAGAAAACCTCTGTGGGGAAAAAAAAAAAAAAGAAAACCTCTGTGGGGAAGGTTAGAGCTGCTATAAATATATGATTGGTAAAGCAGATAAGATCACCTTTGTTTCAAGAATTCAAAGTGAAAAGTAAAACTGTAACTTTTACAGCAGTGAGCAGAATGGTAATAAAGTAGGTGTCCCCTTCAGAGGGGTGACTATGTCCTCATAATAAATGGGCTCAGTACTGTAAGTGGAGGGGTACTTCTTTTCTGAGGAAACATTTTTTTTTTATAGGGCATGGCATTTTTTTAAGGACTTGGTCCTTAGACTATTTTAAAAGAAATATCGCGGTTGGAAGTATAATTGAGACCCACAGGATATATTTTACACGCATTTGTCAAAGAAATCAGTTCCTTCTGATCAGTGCCTAGGTCTTAGAATCAAAATTATGCATTTTGTTATAGAGATGGGAAGGACCTTTAAAGTAATTTATTCCAGTGCCCTCATTTTACAGTTAAGGCAATGGGGACCCACAGTGATCACCATGAGCAGCTAAAGGTCACATTGATAGTGGCAGAGCAGAAACTAGAAACCTGATCTCCTGACTCATTGAGCTCCCTGTAGTAAGTTGGGTGCTTAGGCAAGGGAATTAACTCTTTCTGGCCATCACGGTATCAACTCCACACGCCAGCCAGGAACCAGAATCATACAGAGGTAGATGCAGAAGGCTCGTGATTTTTCTGTCTTCTGTCATCCACTCGGTGGTCCCCATGGACCAAAGCGTAATTCTCAACGCTCTTAGTCTCTCTTTTTTTTTAACAGCAAATATTTTGTGTTTTTCCCTTCATACCCTGAAATGTAATTCATCAATAATTTAGTTACTGAATATATTTGTAATGAAAAGGAGCAGTAAAATTAAAGTTAATTTGTAAGTAATAACTATACTAATGTCTGGAGATGATGTCACTGGAACGCTTTTTTTTTTTAAGATTTTACTTATTTATTTGACAGAGAGAGACAGCGAAAGAGGGAACACAAGCAGGAGGAGTGGGAGAGGGAGAAGCAGGGTTCCCGCTGAGAAGGGAGCCTGATGTGGGGCTCAATCCCAGGAGCCTGGGATCAGGACCAGAGTTGAAGGCAGACGCCCAACGACGGAGCCACCTGGGTGCCCCTCAGTGGAGCACATATTAAGGAAGCAGAAGCTTGCATGAATAGATACTGAATAAAGGTGGATTTAAGGCAAATAAAAACATCAGAAGACATTCTATACAAGAAGTACAGGAAAATGAAAGAACAGGATAGACTAAAAGTATGTTAGGATAATTACAAGCCAGACTTATTTGTATGTGATAAAGAAGAATATAACGGGAATCATTCCAGGGAAAATATGCCAAGTCAAATTATAGACTGTCAGAGTGGAGAAAATGTGGAAGTTTGATATTTTGCAAATGAGAGAGTAAATACTATTAATATACTTCCACCAAAATTCCAAACCTATTTTATGGAGCATTTTCATGCTGTTACTAGTGTGAACTCTGTTTCAAGGGATTCTGCAGGTTACCCATCATATCATCAATAATAGCAGATAAAATACTTCTAAAATGAAAAGTATTGATTTGGTGCTGATATTGCCTCTACTATTATAGTCTATCAATTCTAGAGTTAGGAGACAGACTGCATGGAATGATTAAATTATTCACCACGACAACCTTAATTGTCAGTCTCGGGGCTTTTGGTGGAAATTCTTATAAAATGCTTAATTGCAATTATGTACTAGGTTCTATAGATTGATGTCCACTGTTAAGTTTAGTTCATCGGGACATTGCATGTTGTATGGGGTATCTGGGGAAATTCTTCATTAAATAGCGCTGCTCCCCCAAACTAAAAGCCCACCACACAACCCTATCTCAGTAACTAACAAACCAGAATGTAGCCAACCCCTCCCAAAATATTCTCTAGGGGTGGTGTGACCCTGAGGGGACCCATAGGACTAGAAAATAAGATGTTTTATGATGGCGTGGATTATTCTTCATGCCCTTAGTCATCTATCCTTATTTTTTTTAAGTAGGACTATCCTGCTTGTCCACCAGTCTCCTGCCTTCAGTGGACTAGGATTACAGACTCTCTGACCATCAAACTCAAGCTCGTGTTCTGATCTTTTGCTGTCACTGGCCCCTTTATAAAAGTTTACTTCTCCCGGTTCTCGTTTCTCCTAGAAATCCCTCTTTACTGGGTGACTATGAATGTTGACAAACTAATATGCAAGCTGGCTAATGTTTTAGTTCTCCCAGACCTTAACCTTGTTTGGATGCATGTCTCCAAAAGGCATTGAAGGCTTTCATAGAGACAGAAACAAAACATACACTCACACATACGTATGTGTGTATGTGCACGTATATGTGTATATGCACATCATCTATATATATCCATGTACACGCATAATTTCAGGCACTGAAAAAGAGGGAAAGGAGGTATTATTTGAGGTTGTATTTTGCATGCTCTTGAGATGTGTTTATGCAAACAAAGAACTGCACTGAGTCAATATTAGCAGTTGCACCATGAAATAGTGCTGTGAAGTACGCTCACAGAAGAGGCCAAGCGGTGTTACCCATGCAACATAAAGTGTTATATTAGAATTTTCTTGGTGCTGCACACAATGTCTGTGCTAACATCTAGGAGTTGGGCTGGGAGGGAAGGTATAGACAACTGCGGTGTTTGTTTTAGTAGTCTGGGTACTCTCGACACGCTAGAAGCACTCCAACATCTCTGCTCTTTGCAAAATAGAGAGTCTTTGCAGAGAGATTAGAGGGTTTTGAAGACCACCTGTACATGCAACGTGAAGGAGAGAGTGGCACCCTAGCAACAAGGAGGGATTGAGAGGGAAACTAAAAAATTTTCACTTCTTATGTTTGGACTAGCAAGCCATAATGTAAGACCTGCTCTTGAAAATTAAGAGAGTTATGTGAGATTCATTTCAGTTTTAGCTACGGCAAGTATCTTAAGCTTACCCAATTATAAGTAATAATTGGTTTTTTTTAGATTACTTTCCACTCCAGCTCCATTTTAGATGTCTTTCATAACATTGTATATCTTAGTCTTTTTAAAGAAGGAGACTTTTTAATGTAAACTCCTAACAGTTAAGATGAAAGTTACAGGGTGTGTGTTTGCGTGCGCGTGTGTGTATGTGTGTGTGTGTGTATGAGAGAGAGAGAGAATAACCAGTTGTTTTGATGTAACCCAAGATTTTCCGCATAGGAGGGCATGGTTTACCCAGTCATTAGAGCTGGCTTTTCCTACAAAGGGGATGCAGCAATTGTACAGAACACAATTTGATCTATGATTGTTTGGGTGTATATTGTTCATTCTTACTGGAAGCTTCCTGGTCAATTGAATGGCCCAACACTCAACCTCAGAATGACCTCTAACTTTATTTGGTCTACTTTTGTTACAATTTCTAATAAGAGTGTAGTGGTGCCATGGAAATCGGGAGAAGATGAAATTGAGGATGGTGGATTGTGGAGGTGATAAGGAAAATAAGGGGTTTCTTTCATTTGAGAGCACAAAGATCTGTGTAGGCAGTGAAATTTTATTGGAAATCTGCCTTTTCTCATTCTGCTTTTTACTCTTGTATGGAATAAGGCAACGATTGTAAAAGCAAAGCTCTCCTCCCTCTTTGCGCTGTTAACTCCACCATACAACTGAAAAACCTTTTTCTTTTTTTTTTTTGCCAGAATAAACAGATATGACTTCTTCCAGCTACTAGCCTCCTTGTGCCCCTTTCTACTTCAATACTACCCTAAAATGAAATCTAACACACTAAAGAATGTAGTTAAGAAAAGGAAAAATATGCCCAGTCCGTGTAGTGAAAGAAATTTCAGAAGCCTCTAGAAATATATGAAAATGGGAAAACCAAATAAGACAATTTTGTCAATTCAAATAAAGAATGTAATATTCGCTTTTTCCATTAGTTTCAGAAACAATAAGCTCAAGGCTCACTTAGTTTCGTAGTCATTTTTATTGTTTTCTTTTTTATCACAGAGGGAGTTAGAGCTGTGACCTATTGTTACAGGTTACCTGAAGCAAATATAGTCTGTGAAGATTTACATAAAATGATGGCATTGATTACTTTAAAAAAAAAAGTTCCCAAATTGAAAGGCTGGCATGAGTTTTTAGAAACCTATCTCTAAATAAATTTGATTTTCCCACAGCCTTCTTTGAACAGATTAGAGTGAGAGTAATTTATTCCCCCCGCCAAAATCAGTTTTCCCAATGTATTAAAAAATGCTTATGTATGAGTGACATTATTGCGCTAAAAGCAGTGACCATTAACATTATTTGACTTTCTAATATTTGCACTCCAATTTTCAGTTAGGAACTTTTACCATTAGAGAATGAGAGTCCATTACTGTCACAGGTTGGCAGTCAGCTGGATGCCCTGGGATGGTCTTACTGGTTATTTGTGGCCAGAACCCAAGTTGTACTGATTGTTAAATATTTGGGGTATTAATTCTGTATTTACATTATCACTTTTGTGACTTGCTAAAAAAAAATCAGCAAAGTCAGATTTTCAGATTTTGCAGTTCAGGGGATTATAACAGCATTTTGGATGGAAACGGATTTGCAAATTACTGAACTTCCAAGTAGGAGAGATTGTTTATCTACTACCTTGGAACTTTGGTTCACCTTGAATTTTCCCAACATATCTACACTGAGTTCTATCCAATTAGAATTCTTTGAACTTATTGGCATATATTTTATGCAGAACACTCTATAAAACATATTTACAGCTCAAGAAGTCCCTCTAAGTTCCCCCTTTATAGATCCAGCTATGTATTTGGCATCCCTTCTTCTCTGTCTTAAAGAAATATCAAATGAAACATGTCAGAGTCAAACTTGCGACCCTGCCCATCTCATCCCAACCTCCAGTATTGCCCAGCTCTGCATCCAGATTTTATCCTTGACTTTTATCCATTTCCTTCACTCCATATCAGAACCTTCCCTGAGTCATCGATTGGGTGAAGTGTGTTATAAATCCTACACCTGCAACTAATATAATGCTGTATGTCAAATGCACTTCAATAATACATTTTTTTTAAGTATATTACAAATCTACCTTGGGCCACCACTCAAGTCTAAGCTTTCGCACTCTGCTGTGTCAAAAACCTCAGGGGCTGGCCTCCTGGCATCCGATATTGTTTTCTTTCTATTCCATGTGCCAGTGCAAATGTAATTATCACTTCCTTAACTATACACACCACTTCCATGGGTTACCGTTGCTTGGTAGAACCCAAAGATGTACATCTGATTTTTTGAAACCCAGTAATATTGGGATCCTCCAATCTCATCTCTTTGATGTCCCTTCCCACTCTTTCCCTCCGGCTTCAACTGGCTGGCTTTCTTCTAGTAGCTCTGACTCACCATGCTCCCCGCCATCCCCAAACCCATGAATGCACATACCCGAACACTGCCTAGTTAACTCTTCCTCAGCACCTCAAATACTAACCCAAATGCCATTCCCTCAAATGAGCCATTTCTTCCCCATAGACTGAGCCAAATCTCTTTGTCATATATATAGACATATATATTTGCGTGCGTAAATGTATCCATAGTTATGTATCCATATCCCTCATCCCAGATAGTTGCAAATTCACATTTATTTGGGTAATTATTCAGTCAACCACTAAGGTAGAGATCTGTCTAGTTTTGATGGTCTTCATATTCCTAGAAAATATTGCAGTGCCCGCTCATAGTGGGAGTGTAACAAGTATTTATTTAATAAATGTTGACTCATCATCTCTGTCTTTAACCCGCATGTGCACATGCGTACATGGCTAGTACACACAAACACCCAGTCACACCCACGCTCACATTCTAGTGAATACACGTAAATAAAACCTTGCAAGCTTTGAAGCCCCACTTCTTTTCTTTCTTCGTCATCTCCCCAAATATCACACTCCTCTTTCTTCAATTTCTGTCCTGATCAGTGATTCATTCAGAGGTGACATGCTCAGTGGTACATCTGCTTTGAAAGTACAGCTGGTCTATTGAATTTCTTACCCCCCCCAAAAAAAGCTCAAGCATTCCTTTATATTATATCCTCTGACATGTGAAATCACTTGGTAATTATAGAAATTTTAAAAGGCTTCACTCTATGAGAGTTTTATGCTGTGTGATTTGTGCATATTTTGGCATTAGACAGTGATACAAGGTTGTACTGGTTGGAAGAAAGAAAAAGAAAATCTTTTTGAGGTTACCTGTCCATATGGCCCCTGTGTGGAGATACATGAGATGAAGGAGAGCAAAAATTAAAATAAGAATAAATATACGAAAATGAAAGAGTAACACAGAAGCCTAGGTTATAATTTAAAAGTTCATATTTTTAAGCATTGCATAGAGGCTTCAAACTATGGCTAAAATAGTTAAGGAAGAGACCTTCCATACTTACTTGGCACTTACTGCATTTAGATACTGTTTTAATATGTGTGCGTTAATTCCAGTTGCTGTATTAAAATTGAGGTGAGTTAGTCTCCTTTTTATTTAAAGCCTTCTTGCTTTGACTAGTTTAGGGGAGAATCTGTTAAGCCTCGAACCCTTTGTGCCAGAAAATAAGGAATTGCTCACCACTGATGGAGACACACCAGAAGGACATAAGAGCCAGATTTAAGGGACTCCCACTTCAAGGCCCGATTTGGGATCATTTGAACATTAAAAAGTAATAATGTATGTAATGGATTAGAGCACATCGAATATGAAAAGAATCATGAGTGTATAGTGTGTGTGTAGTGTGCAGATGGTGGTGGATAGAAGGAAAAACTCTGTTTTATGGAAGAATACAAGCTAATAATTTAAAAAATGATGGAATTATAGGGGCACCTGGGTGGCTTAGTTGGTTGGGCAGCTGCCTTTGGCTCGGGTCATGATCTCGGAGTCCCGGGATCGGATCCCGCATTGGGCTCCCAGCTCCGCGGGGAGTCTGCTTCTCCCTCTGACCTTCTCCCCTGTCATGCTCTCTCTCGTTCTCTCTCTCTCAAATAAATAAAATCTTTAAAAAAAAAAGCATGTTTTAAAAAAAATGATGGAATTATAAAGTCACCTTTTTGCAACACTATTACAAGAGTAATCAAAGGATAAGCCAGCACTGGGTGAATGGTTTTTGGGGACAGGATATCCATGCTATCTCTAAGTGGCATCTCACAGATTGCTTATTAGCTATAAAGAGGGGAAGATACATTTCCAGGAAGAAATCTGGCAGATGCCAGCTTAACCAAGTAGTCACACTTGACATGGCCATGAGAGTGACAAATTGACATTACGTACCTCTTGATATGATACACGCTTGAAGTAGGACACATAATCACCTGTGAAGTTACAATGCCAAAAATGTTTCACCTACAGCTAATTATAAGGCAACAATCTGACAACTCCAAATTGGTAGCCATTCTTCAATGTAATCAACTTGGACACTTCAAAAATGTCAGTGTCACATACACACACACACAAATCTTGGAAAATTGTTCAGGATTAAAGGAGACTGGGAGACATGACAAGTAACTGCAAGACATCCTTCTTGATTAGATTCTGAATGGGGGGAAGCTAAAAAGGCTAGCTAATACTGGGACAGTTGGAGGAGTATGGATTCGGGCTGTAGGTCATAGAATAATATGACATCCATGCCTAAGTGTGATAATCATATTGGAGTCATGTAGGAGAATGTCCGTTGGGGGAAAAGGATATATTTGGAAGTATCTACAAGTGAAACCTCATGATCTCTGCAGCTTCCTTTGAAGTGGTTGAGAAAAATTACTATTTTGAAAAGTGCTGGAAAGAGAGAGAACCAAATGTGGCAAATGTTAACAATTGTTTAATTTAGGTAGAGTGGATAGCAGTCATTATATTACTGCTACTTTTCTGCCGGTTAGATGTTTCTCAAGATAAAAATTGGGTAAAATATGCTGTGATTTTAAGCCAACTGTGCGGCAGGCGAGATCATTATCATACTATATGGAAGTGAGCTAGCTTGTTTGAAAGTTGTTCAGGCCATTAGTGTAGTGTCCTCTCCAACAAGTCCGAATATCTTCATTCAGCATCCCTCAATACTCTCTAAGTTATATTTAAACTCCTAAGGAGAGCTACCCTTGAAAGAATCTCTTGTAGGCAATGTAGTAGACAGTGTACTCTATGAAGTTTGCCTGTAAACCAAACTACTGATGGTTTTCACTACAAAGTGCACAGCATATCAGATGGCGGTATGCTGTGCAGAATAGATCTGGCCAGGGCCCCAGTACAATTTAGGATTGGAAGGTGGGCAAGCACCGTTAGTGCTTAAGTAATAGAAGTAGGTCCCTAACCGCAGTACCATACATTTACAACTATCAAAAAATAAAGCTCTCTGTTTAATTGGTGAAGTGGGGGCTGGTTCTATGTGAAGCACAAAGTAAGAGGATAAAATAAAAATACTTACAAATTTGTAATAAGTATCTCTTCAGAAAAAAAACAAATTTCAAAATAACTATTTAAAATATTTCTCTTACCATGAAAGTGTATGATACAGTATTTATACTCAGGTCCCTGTAGGGACACTTTGCATGGTCCTAAGATAACATTTAGTGCTGTTTAGGAGATGTACCTTTCACATAACCAGACGAAGGGGTGTGGTGATTCTTGATATACAAAAACAAAACAAAACTTCTAGACCTTCTTGTATCTTAAGATACAATAAACCAAAGATATAAATATTAAGAGTTCTTTCCCTTATATTTCATAAGATAGTTTATGAGTTATTATAATTATAATGAAAAAGATTAGGGTTTCTGAAAAATCTGAAAGAACCGGCCTCTTGATATTGCTAGCAAATACTGTCTTGAGGCTAAATGTCACAATAATAGGAACTCCTCACCAGAAAAAGTTATAATTCATCTTCAGCTTATATTTAGAGAAATATTGATAATCTGCTTGAACTTGGCATTCTTTTAATAAGAGGAAAACAGTAACAAATTATTATGGGCAAGGAGTTGGCTCTTTAAAAGTCTTGATTATCTTCAAATAAAGGAAATAATAGCTTCTGTATGACTATTCCTCTCTCCCACTCCAAGTGACTAGTGTAACTTAGATTTATATTAGTCTTAAGACAATGGGTAGTCATACCACTGAAAAGCTTAAGACTTGAGAGAATGGGTGAAATTGAGTTTTGTGATCTTATTAAACTGTTAATATATTTTTATTTTATATTTTTAAAAAAGTTCCAAGGCCATGAACAACATAAGTTAAAAATTGTTAGAATTTACAGCAATAGGGAAAGCGACTTCCATATAGAATTTGCCATTAAAATAGAACAGCTATGCGAACAATTTGTGTAGGTAATTATTAGCTGGAAGCTATTTGTACTCCAAGTTTATTGCATATACACATATGATAATAAGACTTTGCACAAATAGAACCTTTTGATGATAAATCCATGTAAAAGATTGTGCCTTAGGGAATAATTCTAGATGTTAGAAGTATATTTGAATTCCTTGCACACAGAATGCAGAACTCTAGACCAAGTATGTAACTATTTTTCATTCATGATATTTAATAGGTCATTTTACGTAAAGTCTCAGAAAGGATAAATGAAACAAACAGTGGAAAATAATGTTGTTGTTTTATTTGTACCTATATTCAAAACAGTGCACTCATAAAAGAAATAGCAAAAGAGAACTGTGAAACCTTTCTCCAGAAGTGAACTAAACTATACTCAAAATCATAGTTATCAGAAATAAATAAATACCAAATCATTACCTGAGAAGTCTCCTGGTCAGTGCATGCTGGAATTACTGATTAACTGGTTTTTGCTTTTCTGGCATCCACTCGATCGCTTAGAAAAAGCACTTTAGCAGTAAAATAAAATACAGAAAAAGATTCTCTTTATGAACCCTCTACATTTATAACACTTCATGTTACCGTGCATCCCTCCCTCCCACTCAAGTCAATCTTACTGTATGTTAAGAAAATAAAAATAAAGTGAAGGATCCTTTCAATTCTCTTTCCTCCTTTTAGATTTTTGTTACATTTTTATTATTATGTCAGATTTTTTGTTTTCATATTTAAATGAAATCAGTGCTCAAAACAGTCCTTTTATTACTGTTTCCCTTTCTGAGTTATTTTGATTTATTTTGTGCTGGGCTAGATTTTATTATCAAGGAATTTATTCGAGGAGGTCCTGTGGATTTGTACTTTCTGAATTTTTCTTTGCCTGATGATTATTCCTATCTTCCCCTACCACCATCCTGTCCCCTTGCCGGCACCTATGTCTCTTTTTTCATTTTTTCCACAAGCCATTTTTTCATTTATTTTTTCCATTCTTGATGGGGGTCAACAATGTGCAATGGCAGGAGCTGGTGTAGTGGGGCAGTCTGCAGCCCCGGGGTCTTGTCTAGAACACGCTGTCTCACCCAGCTTCTTCCGTTTGCTCTCTAGTTTAGTTCAGGCCTCTAATTCTGTGTTGTGATATAGTAGTCGTGGCTTCCCTTAAATTTTCCCCCACAGTGCCCTCCGCTGGGAGATCACTCCAGAGCGGGTAAAAATAGTAAATGGGTATGGTATCTTCTCCAGGCCTGCATTCCCCCATCATTCTGATGTTCAATAGGGAAACATCCACATTCACTATAGCCTACTTAAGTTCTAAATCTCACTGTCCCAATCTAAGGCTTGATGGACAGTCTTTTGGAACCATGATGTTATATTTAGGAAAATAGATATCCCGCTGAAGGTTTGGGAGTATATGTACCAATTTTTACCCTCTTCTCTGTTTCTTTCTAGTTTTTTTTAAAGATTTTATTTATCTAGGGGCGCCTGGGTGGCTCAGTTGGTTAAGCTGCTGCCTTCGGCTCAGGTCATGATCTCAGGGTCCTGGGATCGAGGCCCACATCAGGCTCTCTGCTCAGCAAGGAGCCTGCTTCCCCCTCTCTCTTTGCCTGCCTCTCTGCCTACTTGTGATCTCTCTGTCAAATAGATAAATAAAATCTTAAAAAAAAAAAAGATTTTATTTATTTATTTGACAGAGAAAGAGAGCACGCACAAACAGGGGGAGTGGCAGGCAGAGAGGGAGAGGAGGAAGAAGGCTCCCTGCTGAGCAAGGAGCCAGATATGGGACTTGATTCCAGGACCCTGGGATTATATGACCTGAGCCAAAGGCAGTCATTTAGCCTACTGAGCCACCTGAGCATCCCTTGGTTGCTTCCAGGCTTGCCAATTATGAATAAGTCTGCTTTAAATATTCGTGGGCAGGTTTTTATGTAGATATAAGTTTTCGGTTCCTTTAGGTGAAAACCAAGGGGCGTGATTACTGGATCCTATGGTAACAATATGTTTAGTTTTCCAAGAAACTTCCAAACTGCTTTCTGAAGTAGCTACTATTTTGTATTCCCACCAGTAATGAATGAGAATTCCTGTTGCTCCACATCCTCATCAGCTGTTGGTGCCATTGGTGATGTCAGTGTTCTGGATTTTGGCCTTTCTGATAGGTGTGTGGTCCAATGGGTAGAATCTCATTGTTGTCTTAGTTTGCATTTCCCAGATGACATATGATATGGAGCATCTTTTCATATGCTTATTTGCCATTGAGTATCTTCTCTGTGAGGTGTCCCATACGTTCTTAGGTACATTTGTTAATTGAGTTGTTTACTCCTTTATCATTGAGTTTTAAGAGTTCTTTGTATGTTTTAAGTAATAGTCTTTTATCAGATAGTTATCTGATGTTTACACAGCAAATTATTTTAACTTTAATGAAGTCCAGTTTATTAATTCTTTCCTTCATGAATCATGCCTTTGATGTTAGATCTAAAAAGTCAACATCATACCCAAGGTCTACCCAAGATTTTCTCAAGTTATCTTCCAGGAGTTTTATAGTTTTTTTTTTACACTTAAGTCTGTGATTCATTTTAGGTTAATTTTTGTGGATGGTGTAAGTTCTGTGTCTAAATTCATTTTTTTGCATGTGGATGTCTAGGTAATCCAATACAAATTTGTTTAAAAAAAACCCTATCTTTGCTTTATTGTATTTGCTCCTTTGTTGAGGATTAGTTATAGGGCAGTCTATCTCTGGGCTTTCTATTGTGTTCCACTGACTTATTTCTATTCTTTTACCAATACTATGCTGTCTTGATTATTATATCTTTACATTAAGTCTTGAGGTTGAGTAATGTCACAGTCCCCCAACTTTGTTCTTCCTCTTCAATATTGTGATGACTGTTTGAGACTTTTGCCTCTCATATAAACTTTAGACTCAGATTGTTGCTATCCACAAAGAACTCACTGGAATTTTGATTGGGATTGCTTTGAATCTATAGATCAAGTTGAAAACAACTGACATCTTGATAATATTGAGTTGTCCTATCCACGAACATAGACTTTCACTCCATGTATTTAGTGCTTGCATTTCTTTCATCATAATTTTGTAGTTTCCTTCATATAGATCTTGCACATATTTTGTTATATTTATACATATGTATTTTATTTCAAATTCCACTTGATCATTGGTAAAGTGATTGACTTTTGTATATTTTGTGTATTAACCTATAACCTACAATCTTACTATCATTTATTAGTTCCAAGAGGTTTATTTGTTGACTTTTTCTACATAGATATTTATGTCATCTGTGGACAAAAATAGTTTTATGTCTCCTTACCAAATGTACACCTTTTATTTCCTTTTTTTTTTTAAATCTTACTGCATTAACCAGGACTTCCAGTATGATGTTGAAAATGTGATGAGAGGAGACATCCTTGCCTTGTTCCTGATCTTAGTAGGAAAACTTTGAGTGTATATTATTAAGTATCATGTTGGCTAAAAAGTTTTTAAAGCTATTTTTTTTTATCAAGTTGAGGAAATTCTCCTCAATTTCTAGTTTACTGAGAGTTTTTATTGTGACTTGAAGTTAGTGTTTTTCAAAAGTGTTTTTTTTTTTTTGGATCTATTGATACACTTGTGTGATTTTTCTTTTTTAACTTGTTGATGTGATGGGTTACATTAATTGATTTTCAAATCTTGAATCAGCCTTGCATATGTGGGATAAATCTTGGTCATTTTTTATAATTATTTTTATACATTGATGGATTTGATTTGGTAATGCTTTGTTGAGGATTTTTGCATCTATGTTCATAAGAGATACTGGTCTATAATTTTCTTTTCTTGTATTGGCTTTGTTTGGTTTTGGTATTATGGTAATGTTGACCTCATAGACCAAGTTAGAGATAATTCCTTCTGCCTCTATCTTCTTTCAGAGAATATGAAGAATTGGTATAACATTTGGTGTTTGGTAGAATTCACCAGCGAACCCTTCTGGGCCTGGTGTTTTCTGTTTTGGAAGGTTATAAACTATTGATTCAACTTCTTTAATGGATATAGGCCTATTCAGATTGTCTGTTTATTTTTGTGTGATTTTTGGCAGATTCTGTCTTTCAAAGAATTGATCCACTTCATATATGTTATCAAATTTGTGGGCATAGAGTTATTTATAACATTTCTTTATTATGCTTTTAATTTCCATGGGATATGTACTGATGTTCTCTCTTTTATTTCTGATGTTAGCAATATATTTCCTCTCTTTTTTTCATAGTCTGACTAGAGACTCACGGCTTTTATTGATCTTTTCCAAGAACTGGCTTGCAGTTTTGTTGATTTTCTCTATTGATTTCTTATTTTAAATTTCACTGATTTCTGTTCTAATTTTTATTATTTATTTTCTTCTACTTACTCTGGAATTAATGTGCTCTTCTTTTTCTAATTTCCTAAGTTAGGAGCTTAGAAGATTGATTTTAGATAACATATACATTCAGTGCTCTTAGTTTCTCTATGGCGTACCATAAATTTTGATAGGTTGTATTTTTCATTTACATTTAGTTCAAAATATTTTTAGATTTCTCTTGCAACTTCTTCTTTGACCCATGTGTTATTTAGAGGTGTGTTGTTTATTCTAGAAGTATTTTGGAATTTTCCAGACATCTTTCTGTTACTGATTTCTGGTTTAATTCCACTATGATATGAGAACAGACATTCTGTGTTTTCTATTCCTTTAAAAATTTTAATGCCTGTTTGATGGCCCAGAATGTGGTTTGTCTTGGTAAATGTTCCATGTACACTTCAGAAGAATGTGTATTTTTTACTGTTGGATGACGTAGTATAGCTATCCATTATATTCAGTTGACTGATCATATTATTGAGTAAAACTATGCCTACATTGATTTTTTTCTACTGGATCTGTTCTTTCTTTCTTTCTTTCTTTCTTTCTTTCTTTCTTTCTTTCTTGCAGATTTTACTTGAGAGAGAGAGTGAGAGAGAGAAAGCATGAGTGGGAAGGAGGGGCAGAGGGAGAGAGAGAAACTCTACCTCTGAGCAGGGAGTCTGATGCAAGGCTTGATCCTGGGATCCTAGGATCGTGACCTGTGCTGAAGGCGGGTACTTAACTGACTGAGCCACCTAGGTGCCCCTGGACCTGTTCATTTCTGATAGAGGGTTGTTTAAGTCTCCAACTATAATAGTGGATTTGTCTGTTTTTCCTTGCTGTTCTATCATTTTTTGGCCTCACATAGTGTGATGCTCTATAGTTACACTCGCATGTTAAGGATTGTCATATCTTCTTGGAGAATTGGTTCCCTTACCATTTATGCCCCTCTTTATCTCTGATATCTTTCCTTGTTGTGAAGTCAGGAGCAACTTAACTGGATCCTCTTCTCAGAGTATCACAAGGCTGTAATCAAGCTCTTGGCTGGGCTGCTTTCTCATCTGAAGCCCAGGATCATCTTCTAATCTTATTGAGCTTATGGACAGAGTTCACTTATTACAGCTATAGGACTGAGACGCTCAATTCCTAAAGGTCACCCCTCTGCATAAGAAGTTCATAGCTCGCTTTCTGCTTCTTCAAAGCCAGTAGAAGAGCATCTCTAGCTCCAAGGAAGTCCTGGACCCACTTTTAAAGTGATCACCTGATTAAGTCATGCCAACTCAAGATACATTTTATCTTTTTTGTCATATACAATATGATGATTCGATAAATCCACATTGTGAAATGATTACCACAGTCAGGTTAATTATCATGTCTATCACCTCATATAGCCACTTTTTTTGTGATGTACGGTAATAATGCTTAAGATCTACTCTCTTAGCAATTTTCAAGTATGCAATATAGTGTTATTACCTATAGTCACCGTGCTATACATTACATCCCCAGAACTTATTTATCATATAACTAAAGGCTTATACTCTTTGACCAGCAACTCCCTAGTTTCCCAACTTCCCAGCCTTTGGTAACCACCATAATACTGTTTCTGTAAGTTCTTTTTGTTGTTGTTTTTTAGCTTTTGGCTTTTTTTAGATTCCCTACGCAAATTTTTTTAGATTCCCTACATATATTTAATAACACTATACTGTGTACCTTGCCCCTTGCTTTTAGTTTTTGTCACACTTTGTAATCATATATTTAATTTGTTTTAGCCTGTTTTCTTGCTTTTTCCCAGCTTACTTTTGTGTCCCAGTACCTAAACAATGTCTGTCAAATAACAGATTCTCAAAATACATTTGATAAATGACTAAAATGTTGCTATTATCATCAATGTAGTCTAGAGTAGTTCTGAGGTTTTATGAGAGAGGTTAACCTTGAGCTGCTCATGTATAGGATAGAAGTCAGAAAGGAAGAAAGTTTCAGGATAGATGCCATAAAAAGAAAAAACAAACTGATGTATGTACAAATAGGCATGGAATGCCCAAGAATCCATAGATTAGAGAGGAGGCTTTCTGTTGGGGGGCAGCAGGAAGTTAGGTTGCAGAGGTATAATGACCACTTTATGAAGAGTCTAAAAGGTATGTAGAAGAGTTTCCCACTTGAGATCAAACAACAACAGTAGCAAAAACAACTACATCTAATGACTTTTTAAGAAAAGGAAAATTATTTAATAAGCAATACTTAAGAAAGCAGCATTATTTGTGTTGAACTGAAGATACTATCTAGAGATAAGTTATCTACCCATGAGTGTTTTTGTTCATTTATTCAACACATCTTTATGTTCCACTCACTTTGTCTAAGGCACTGTGTTTGATATGGGAGGGTACCATGAGTGTCACTTCAAAGATGAGTCCTAAAGAACAAGCAAGGACCAGCTTGAGGTTGGCAGAGGGTCTGAAAAAAAAAAGAGAGAATGTTCCTATGACCACAGACAAAAATGAACGATTAGTTCTTAAGAATTTAAATAATTTATTCTACCTTAAGAGTAAAGTTGGAGATCAAGGTGGACCAGCTTGAGGTTGGCAGAGGGTCTGAAAAAGAAAGGAGAGAATGTTCCTATGGCCACAGACAAAAACGAAGGATTAGTTCTTAAGAATTTAAATAATTTATCCTACCTTAAGAGTAAAGTTTGGGATCAAGGTATGAGTGATAAAATTAAGGAAGTAATCAAGAGGTACATCAGAAATGGCCTTGATTGTCATCATAAGAAATTTGAAACAGTTAAGAATTGTGAGAAATGGTAGAATATATGATAGAAATATCCAGTAGACATTTAAAAATGTGAGCGCAGAATAGATGAGTTATATTCGAACTGGAACATGGGTTACATTTTCATCTTTACAAAAATTAGATCATTTCATGGAGGACTGAACAGAGAAGAGAAAATAGAACTCTAAGAAAGAAAAAATAAAAAAGAAATGGGTGAGGTTGTTAAAGACTGAACAGCAACAATCACCATAGGAGCTAGAGATGTGAGACCTTTCAGAATGGTCAAGGTCAATGGCGTGAAATGGTCAAAATACAGAGGACATATTTGGCAATAGCAAGAAGTAAATAACTTGTAGCCATATGAAGGAAATTCTCTGTGTTTGCCTGGATGACCAATTAACATAATCATAACATTTCAATTTTGATGTCTACTTTTATAAGTTTCTACGATGTGGGTAAATGATATAAAAGTATCTGCCTGTGTTGGAAAGAGGATATTTTCTTAAAACAAATAACCCCTTATATGTTACTTACATTTTCAGTTTAGGTTTTCAGTTTACATATCTCTGACTTTCAGTAACTTCTGGTAATAAAAAAGTAAATGAGCTCATTTTGAGAAAATTTTAATAAATCTCACAATTATGGAGAGGTACACTTAAGTTTAGCGGAGTGTAATTTGGAGGCAGACAAACTAAATTTAGATTCTCGTTTTGCCTTTTATGAATCATGTGAACTTCCATATTCTGGTATTTGCTTCCTTGTCTCTAAACAATATCTACATTTTAGAACTTGATATTTTAGTTTTAGGCTTTACCCATTGACTTTCCACCATGATAGAAGAGTCTTTTCTAGTCTTTTTTCGTTTACTCATTTTACCACATGTATTCGTCCTTGACCTACCAACCCTCCTATCTTTGCAATATAGTGATAGCATTTTATTTACATATATATTCAGTGAATTCTTTATCATGGCTGCATATATGTTATCCAAAGCCTAGCCATGCAGCTTAATCTAATTTTTTCCTTTCCTGCATTTTCTATTTTCCCTAAAGTTAATAGTGTCTTGCTCTTTCATTTGTTTAATGTTATAAGTTTTTATCACTGATTTGGTCAGTCTTCATCATTGTTTAAGTATCCTCTCTGAATGTTCAGACAGATCAGCAAGTCTACTAGATTTATCTTTCCGGAAACTTCCTCCCAAGCCTCTGTTTTGCTCTAGTTTGAACTCCTTACCCTCTACACCTGTCATATAACTTTCATACTTTCACTACTAACTGGAAACTTCTCTCATGTCCTCTCTCTCCTTTTCTGGACCTATAGTTTTCTGTATCCCCTTTCTTCCTATCTTATGCCCTTGCTGTATCAGTTCCTTCTGTGGTTTTGGAGAGGTAAATCTTTTTTGAGAACTTGTCTGAAAATATTTGTTCTATCCACATCTTTGATTGAGATTTTGATAGAATTTGGTAGCATTTAAGAATTTTAAGTGGAAATGACTTTTCTTCAGATTTTTGAAGGCATTCTTGTTCCATTGCCTTATTTTGGATTCCAGTGCTGCTGTCAACAAGTCTGTCATTCTGATTCTTGATCCCCTGGGTGTGATTGTTTGTTTCTTTCTGACAATGCATGGAAACCTTTCTTTAATCCTAGTGTTCTGAAATGTCAGTATGATCTCCCTTGATATATTTATTTCATATCCGTTGTACTAAGGTACTCAGAGATCCCTTTAAGTCTGTAAATTCATGTCCTTCAGTTCCCTGAAATTTTCTTGAATTATAACACTAATGGTCTCCTTCCTTTTGTTTTCTCAGTTCTCTCTGAGACTCCTTTATTCAGATGTTGAATCTCTTAGATTAATCATATTTCCTGGTGTTTTTTTTTTCATGTCCAATTTTTTTATCTTTGTCCTTTTACTCTGCTTCTGAGAAGGCATCCCAACCTATCTTCTAACCGACAAATTGCATTCTCATTTTGGTTATATTTTTCATTTGCAAGAATTTCTTTTCTTTTCTTTTTTCTTTTCTTCTTTCTTTCTTTCTTTCTTTCTTTCTTTCTTTCTTTCTTTCTTCGTCTTCTTTCTTTCATTAAACAGAGTCCTGTCTCACTGTGATGGAAATTATGTTTTCTTTTCTCTCTAAGGATATAAAATATAATTCATTTGAATTTATTGTTGTCATTGTTTAGTTAGTTTTGGTTTGTTTTTTCCCCTGTTCTCTGCCTTGCTTCTTTTCTGGTTATCCATTACCTTCTCTCTTGCCTTTCCTTTTCTGGGGAATATAATGCACCTTTCCTAAGTTTGATAGCACATAGCATCTTATTTCTTGCTGGTTTCTATGAAAACACATTGACCTCAGCATTTATGGTTTTTTAAGTTAGTTATTCCTCCTCTGTCTGCATTTCACTTTCTAAAAATTTATTTTTTCTCTATCTTATAATCATCTTCTCTTTCCTTATTTATATCTTTGTACATTTTTTTCTAGTTTCTTTGCTTTTATTTTAGAGGAGTTTGAAGAGGGAATACACGAGTCTAATCTGCCACTATTTAAGTAGAAATCCTCTTCCTTGATTAGTTAACTAAATTAATTAAAACCAACTAGTTCAATAATAACATTAAAAACAGCACTAATTATTCATAATTTTGTATTGTCCTTGAGGTCTCATAATGTTTTTTACAATGTGTTTTTTTTTACGTGTTTTGTTGTATTTCCTGCTTTTCTATGGAATGCTAATTTTCAGTTATATATTATTCCTGCTTTGCTTTGTTGGCATCATTTCAGGTTTCCCAATGTATCTGTACTTATTTCAATAAATACCTTAGGCAATCACTTTGATATTGTTATATGAGCACTATTTTTGTGGTGTGTTCTCTGAAAATGCCATAAGAGCCTACTATATGATTTTTGTCAGTAGATATTTTTGCAGATTTATTTTCCTTTTTTAAAGCAAGATTTGTAGATTAGCACCTCTGCTGTTTTTGTTCATGTTATTTCTCTATTAAATGCTTGCAGGCTAAGCACAGATGGACTTGAATGTGAAACAAGAGGAGAGAGAGGGAGCACATAGGAAAATTTAATAAATATTTGCATGAGATTGCTTGGAGCTAGCCATGAGTGCTTGGTTACAAACTCTTCTATCTATAAGAAACAAATCATATTTCTTTTGGAATATACATGCATTTCTAGTGTTTTAGAGAGCTTTATGTTAGCCATAGAATTTCCTACTTTATGGTAATAGTATTATCCTTTCTATTATAGACATTCTACAAAAGCAACACATCAAACAAATATCCAGATAATATATAATGAATGAAAAAAATCAATCTTCCAAATATATATTGACTGTCTAGCTAATTAATCATTAACAGAAATAACTACCCAATATCTCTGATATAAAGGAGCAGGATAATCTATAAATATAATACCTTTAAACAGATTTTATTATTACCATGATGAGCAGAAGAGGGGATTTAGAAATAATGTAATATACAGGTGATGACATGATGATATATAAAAGACATTTGGTCTAAATGATAACCAGTTCTAGTATTTATCTATCTTTTATTGCCTTACCATAAAAATATTGGCTTGAAAATATGTCTATGGGCACCTGGGTGATGCATTCAGTTAAGTGTTGCTCCAGCTCTTGGTTTCGGCTCAGGTCTTGATCTCAGGGTCCTGAGATTGAGCCCCACATTGGGCTCTGTGCTCCACAAGAGTCTGCTTGTCCTTCTCCCTCCTCCAGTGCCCCTCCCTGCTCAAATAAATAAATAAATCTTTAAAAAAGAGAAAATATATCTAGACAATTTGTTAAATATAGAACAATACCAAACTTTTGTCTAAATTATTCATTACAAGACTTTGGTACTAGAAGTAGTCTCAAATATTTGTCACTAGTTAAGTATAAATATTGCTATTTTACTGTAAAAACTAACATTTCAGAACCAGTTTAATCTATTCCATTTTATGGTGTAGCTAACATACTAATTGGAACTACTACTTACTCATAAGAAGTAAATGCCTTCCTAGTGTTCTATTGCCTCTTGCCTCTTAAATACTGCCAGGTTTTATTCACTTTTTTTTTTTTTTTTGAAGTTTTTGGAAGTAGATATGTCACTATGAAGCTTTTAAAATTCTCTTTCTTGGTGCTCCGGGGTGGCTCAGTGGGTTAAATCTCTGCCTTCAGCTCAGGTCATGATCTCAGGGTCCTGGGATCAAGCCCCACACAGGCTCTCTGCTCAGCAGGGAGCCTGTTCCCCCCTCTCCCTCTGCCTGCCTCTCTGCCTACTTGTGATCTCTCTCTCTCTCTCTGTCAAATAAATAAATAAAATCTTAAAAAATAAATAAATAAAATAAAATTCTCTTTCTTTACCCCATTTTTGTCTCTTTCTCCTGCCTTATCCTATTTTCGAATTATATCACTTTTCCAATCATAATGACCCACCAAACTGACTAGATTATGTACTTCCTGTATACATTGGACTGTCTTCCTGAAAAGCAACTCCCTCTATAAGTCAACTTGAAAAACTCATGTCTTGCTGTCACTGAAACAGAAAAAAATTTAAATTAGCATATATGGCTTATTTACATAATATCCCAAATACTTTATTATTATTTAAGGGTGTTATTATTATTCAAGAGTATATGAGTAACATTTGTATGTATCACAACTATCCTTCCCTACTGTGCACTGAAGTCCATATACTTGTTTTCTGACATTTCAAACTAATGGTTGGAATAGTAAATTCTCATCTTTCAGTTCCTCTCTTCAAAATCCTATGGTCCTTTTTGATCTTCTCTTAATTAAGAGAATTCTCTTAATTAATTTCCACATTGACCAAATTATCTTTGCTGGTCTCATCTTTTTCCACTTTTGGAGAGGGCCGTATTTTATAGTTAATTTTTATTCCTACTCTTTCTTAAACCTTTTCCTTATGTGTATTTATTAAGTGAATGTTTTATTTACTGCCTACCATATAATTATATTCTGTCTTGGTTTTGCAATGCACATTTTTTATGGCATTTCTTATTTCACAATTTTTTCCTTTGAATTTTTTTAGAAGCTCTTTCTAGGAAACCCCTGAGGCTCTAACCTATAACCTGTTTTATTCTCCCATTTTATCTCTGGATGCACTCAAGTTTAGCTATTATTTTTATAGTACAAATTCTCGTAACACTATCCGTCCATTCAATCATGCTCAGATTATTGTATCTACTTCTGAGCCCTGCATTTAAAGAAAAGCATTAACAAACTCAGATGTGTCGGGAAGAGATTGATTAAGTTGACTGAATGCCCCTCAACCCTGTCCTGTAAGGAATGGCTGAAGGAATTGTGTGTATTTATTGTTTATCCTGGAGTAAAAAAGGTTAAGGGTAGGCAGGATAATTGTTTTCGATAATTGGAAAGTCTGTCATGTAAAGGAGAACAGCTTTGTTATGTGTTGTTCTAGAAGGCTCTACCAGAACCAACTTGTGCAAGTTATGAGGAGATAGGTTCAAATATTCTCTGATGAAGGTAAGAGATTAAACCTTACCCATTTTGGCTTTGTATACAGTGTCTGGCACGGAGCCTGACTTGTATTTGAACCTAATGGTTGTTTATTGACTGGATTGAATTGGCTGGAATTGAAAGAATAAACCTAACAGCAAAAACAGACTGCCTTTTAAAGTAAAAATACCCAATCTTTCAACAGATACTTACCAATTAGCTCTAGTGCACCTGTGCCTGTGCCAGGCATGTGGAAGGTAAAGATATTAACGTCTTGAGAGTAGAGAGCACTTCTGTGGGCCAAGCATCCTTCCAAATACTTTACATGTATTATTTCATAGCAACCTAATATGGTAAATATTTTTATTATCCCCAGTTTAGATGTGGGGAAACTGAGGCACACAAAGATTACATAATAAGCTGCAACACAGAACAAGGAAATCCTTAAACTGTGATTTGCACCCAGGCATTCAGGCTCCAAAATCTTCATATTTAGCAACAATACACTACTAGTAACATAGTACATATGTTATATAGTTCATCGTTTGTGTGTAATACAAAGTAACTACATACTTAACTTACACTACAATAAAGGGCCCCCAGGAATGAAAGACAAGAGAATGTTCATAAACAAAAAGACAGAGGTTTTGTGGAATGGAATATAATCTAGTCCAATCCCTGCCTGGGAATTTCCTGGCCAATGGCTAACCTTATTCTTCCTGATGCTTATGGTCTGTTAAGTTTGTAGTCATTTGTTATGGCAGCCCTGGGAAACTTATACCAGGTCATTTCTGAAAGTACTGTTTTGACTAGGAACATAGGATTACTTTCCTGTTAGGATTACTTTCCTGTTAGCAATTACATCGCTAAAGCTGGAGGTGAGGAAGTTCTGTTCTCAACGGTGAGGCTTCCTGACAGAGAACCAGAATGGACATTAGGGAGGCACCCCAGCACCCACTTTACTCTTTAATTCCACTTCCTACTTGTCACCCCCCCTTTTCTATTGCTTATACCACAGTTGATCCCAGTCATGGACCAGAAACCATGTGTTATGTGGCACTTCTTAGGTTACATTATTAGCTCCTCTCATCACTAACACTCAGTCATTCTATCGGACTTGCTAACTCCCTCACCTTCTCTGACATGATCCCTTGCTGATGACTGCTTCACATCGCCTCAGACAGGCCCACTCAAACTGCCATGTTCTCATACCACCATGGCCAAATCCCAGGACTCCAAAAAACATTGCCCGCTTTCCTCTGTGTTCATGGGTCCCTTTAATAAGGTAGGATTCGGCCCTTTCTGTGTTACTTAATGGGATCCTGACAACTACTGACTGGCAGGTAAACACATGCTACAAATTCCTGTGACAAGGCTTAACCAAACAACCAAACGTAAAAGACAACATTTTTGTGTTCTCTGTATTTAACACTTTAGAATGTAGGCACAAGTACGTGAGGGATGAGATGAACAATTCATTTAACAATAATTTCTATAAGGGTTTTTCTCCCCTCATACAAATGGTCATGTTAAATAAATGTTTGCAAGGGCTTTTGCTTGTAGTCTCCTGTAGTATATAAAGATAGACTACTATTGCCTAAAAACAGACAAATAACTCAACACTGAACATTAGGATGTAAAATGTGAGTTTAAAACTTCTTCTAAAACAAAGAATATAAGGGCAAAGCCTTGTCTTGTTAAAAACTTTAATTATAATTAAATTTTAATTACAACAGCTAAAAGTAGAAAGTACCTGTTAAATAAATTATACAGGAAATCAAAGTAACAAAATACATAAGGAAGCACCTATAAATTAGTGTCTAGTAAAGGAATATGTTTCTGTGTTCTCTATGCCAAAACAGAACAAAAAATTGAACAGTTGAGCTATCACAGAAATAGACCAGAAAACACTATACTTGAGAAACCATGCGAAAAGTATTTGAAAAGAACAGTATTATTCTACCCATTCATAGCAATTTCACAAACTGTCTCCTTTTAAAATGTTACTTTATAAAAGCATTGTACTGTATTAGCTTTCTTTGCGGCTATCACAGATCTTAGCAAATTTAGTGGTTTAAACAGCACAAATGTATGATCTTGCAGTCCTGCATTTGGAAGTGTGACACAGACTAAAATCAAGGTGTCAACAGGTCCCCGTTCCTTTCTGTAGTCTCCAGGTAGGACCTGTTTTCTTTCCTGTCTTTTTGAGGCCACCTGCATTCCTTGGCTCATGGTTCCCTTCCTCCATTTCCACCATCTCCAAAGCTAAGGGAGGCTGATTGTGTTCTTCTCACATCACATCACTGACTTCCTCAGCTGTTCCCCTCTTACACTTTTAAGGACCCTGGTGATTATATTATATTGCCCCACCCAGGTAATCCAGAATATTCTCCCTAAATTAAGGTCAGTGGATTGGCAAAACCTTCATTCCATCTGCATTAACTCCCCATTGCCATGTACAGTAATATATTCACAGGCTCTGATGAGGACCTGTCTCTTTGGGAGGGTGGGTGGAGCTTATTCTGCCTTCCACATGTACTAGTATGGACTCCTGGTCTTGATAAATTGTTCTATGGTTACGTAAAATGTTATCATTGGAGGAAGCTGAGTAAAGGGTACACAGATACTCTATCTTTGTAACTTTTTTTTTTTAAGATTTTATTTATTTATTTGACAAGAGAGAAAGAGATCACAAGTAGGCAGAGAGGCAGATGGGGGGTGGGGGAAGCAGGCTCCCTGCTAAGCAGAAAACCTGATTCGGGGCTTGATCCCAGGACCCTGAGATCATGACAGAGGCTTTAACCCACTGAGCCACCCAGGCGCCCCTATCTTTGTAACTTTTATGTGAGTCTAAAATTAATTTCAAAATGATAGCTTTAAAAATTTTTTTAAGGATTGAGTGAAAGTATGTAGAAGTTGCTTATAGAATTTCAGAAATTGGACAATAATAAAATGGGTTAAAACAGTTATTTAACTTTAAAATAGTAAAAACAGTAAGTAGTAAATATAAATAAAGGTCACATTTCTCATTCAATTAGGAGTAATTTACAGTAAAAATTAGTAAATTTTTTTACAATTAAGATCTGTGATAGCCGCAAAGAAAATTCAGTAAAAATTTACAGTATTGTGGTTGTTAACACATTTTACAATAACTAAATAAGATGGGTGCTGTGTCCATTTTTCCCTTTAGGTAAAACACTGTCCATAATTGATTAAATATCCTTTGACTACAAAGCACAATTTAATTTCACTATGGTTGATAAAAACAATAAATTTTCAAGAGTTTATATGCCTACGATGCCTATCAAATAAAAACTTAATTTCCTTAAACCAGATTACCAAAAGGCTTTATAATTTTACACTATATTTGTACTTCGCCAAAAGACCACATATTCTGTTTGACTTAATGTTTTCTAAAGCCATCAGATACATAGTGCAGATTTCATTGTCCCATTTTTATAGATAACATTACATACGTCTGAAAAGTTTACATGGGGATTTCTGGTCAAGAGAAGGAAGTGGGTTTCTGTTTTAGTTTCCTAGTCCGTTCCTCAGACCGGACAATGGAAGATGAAATTTAAATAAATAAATAAATGAAAATATAAAACCATATTCAAAATCAGGAACAGAAGTAAACAAGGAAAACTGGTGAAATAGGCAGAAATTATGAGTCTGTGAGGCTTTGAGTGCGGAAGCTGCTGGGCTCTCTGGGAGTTTAGCTCCCACGTGGGCTCTGGTAGGTTGGCTTATTGGCTGGTTTCAATAGCCCCAGTATCACCCTAGGTCAAAAACCAAACCCGCAGTGGTGAGCCTTAGCTCTGGATAGGAGCCCAAGGTATAATTTGGAGGCAAAATAAAAATTTAAGAACTATTCCATCTGAAATGAGCTTACCTAATAAGAATTCCAAGATCATGAATAAATCTAATGCTAAGAGATTTGTAAGCAAATTTACAAGTGAAAATTAGGTTGTTTGGTGTAGTCTGACAAAAATTATAGAATACATTTAAAATATTCAAAGAGTAAAAGAGAGTTTCTAATAAAAGTATATAAAACTTTCTGGTATGTATGATTTATCCAACATCACCGAGCAGCTCTCCAGTTCTCCATGACCACTGACCAGGTATCACATAAATTTAACTCAGTTCTAACACTGTCCACCTGGAGATAGTCTCAGATCCTACAGGTTAAGGGCTCAGTCCTACAAACAAGACTTCCCTCTCTTGCTGTTCAGCCCGACCCGTACCCTTACCCCCCTTCACTTCAGATGTCAGTCACAAGTCCAGGTTGTCACCCCTGCTTCTAACCAACTGGCTGTAGATTGGAGGATCCCACAACCCCCTCCTCAGGTTCCATTAGTTTGCTACAGAGGCTCACGAACACAGAGAAACATTTTATTTATTAGGTTATGGTTTATTATAAAAGATTATTATAAAGGATATAAATGAATAGCCAGATGGAGTACATAAGGCAAGGAAATAGCCCAAGTGCAGGAAATTTTGTCCCCACAGAACTGGAGTGTGTCATATTCATATGGACGCATTCTGGTTCGCCAACCTGAAAGCTCTCTGAACCCTGTTGTTTGGGGTTTTATGGAGGTTTCTAATATTATATAGGAACTACTAATTAGATCATTGCCACTGGTGATTGATTGAACCTCCAGCACCTCACCTCTCCGCAGAGTTCAGGGATTGAGACTGAAAAGTTCCAACTCCCCTTCAAGGTTATTTTCCCTGGGAACCAGCACCCATTCTCACTTGACCTAAGGGCTAGGTAAAGTCACTTTGTTAACATAACAAAAGACACCTTTATCACTTATCTCTGAGGAAATGTCCAGGGTTTTAGGAGCTCTGTGTGAGGAACAGGGAGGAAGACCAAATAGATATTTTCTATTATAAATAACAATACCACAAACTCTTTGGGTGGGTGCAGAGAAAAAAAAAATGTAACCAGACTCAACAGGTTTGCCACTTGGGGTGCACCAAATTAAACACAACCCAAAGAAATGTTGAAAGCAAAGAACTTTTTATTTGTTAGAAGTAAGGAGACAGGAAGATTACTTTCAAAGCAGTGTCTCTCCCGGGGTTAGGGAAGCTTACACAGACTCTTCAGTTCAACTGTGCATGCCTAGCATGTCAGCATGCTAGTGCCTACATCATGTGTTCAAAAAATGGCAGAAAACTGGCCCATAGTAGGAGACCTTATAATGAGCTAACAGTACCTACAGGACAACTCAGAGGGGCTTCTGCACAGGTCTTTATCTCCAATCCAGCTCAAACAGGCTCATTTTTTATTTGTTATTTGAGAGAGAGAGAGAGAGAACCCAGGCATGCAGGGAGGAGGGATAGAGGGAGAGGGAGAGAAAGGATCTCAAGCAGACTCCCTGCTGAATACAGAACCCTACACGGGACACGTTCCATCCCATGACCCTGAGATCATGACCCTGAGCCAAAATCAAGAGTCAGAAGCTCAGTTGACTGAGTCACCCAGGCACCCCTGCAACTGGCTCATTTAGCAAGGGGCTATCAGTGTAATACCTGCTTGGGCATTTCCTTGGTTGGAACTGCTGGTTCTGGAAAATGAAACACATTCCTTCCCTGCTTTTGTCCCTTCTCCTTATTTCTGCTGGTAGCTTTCAGCTCTCTTATTTGAGTAACTTCCCATGGCATCCTAGCTAACAAAATGAAACAAGAACAAAGGGATATGGAGAAGGAGAAATTGGGATACTATAAAAGTATACAGTGTTGGAAAGAATACAACGGACAGAATAAACACTAGAATAGACCAAAACAGAGACATTGGAAAACTAGAAAAATTGCTCAGAAGCATTAGTCCAGATTACAGATTAGAAAGAAAAAGAATGGTTATTAATTTTCAGAGTGCTGAGAGAAAATAATTTTTAACCTCAATTCATATTTAACCATACCATCATTCCATCAGAATGAGGACAAAAATAAGTTTGTACACACAGAATCAAAGATAATTTAACTCTCAGATATTCACTAGAAGAAATATTTAAGGCTGTGGTTTAACAAGAAAGAAAGTGAACTAGGACAGTGTAACACTCAAAAATAAACACTGAACACAGAAATTGATAAAATACCAACAAGTTTACTTAATAATTAATAACAAATATTTCATTTAAATAATTGTATTTAAACGGATCAGAATGAAGAAATAAGTCAGTGCCTATTTAGAGCATGCTGAAGTTCCTGTGAAAACTATAAAGTATTAGAAAAATTCATAGCTAATGGGGCAGGCACCTGGGTGGCTCAGTGGGTTAAAACCTCTGCCTTCGGCTCAGGTCATGATCTCAGGGTCCTGGGATAGAGCTCCACATCGGGCTCTCTGCTTAGCCGGGAGCCTGATTCCCCTTCTCTCTCTGCGTGCCTCTCTGCCTACTTGTGATCTCTCTCTCTCTCTCTCTCTCTCTCTCTCTCTCTCTGTGTCTGTGACAAATATATAAATAAAATCTTTTAAAAAAAAAGAAAATTCATAGCTAAGAAAGTTTTACTTTTTAACTTAAAGTACTACTTAGCTAACAAAACCTGTGGATTCAAAGAAAGCAGAAAGGAACAGAGACAATTAGATAACTTTAGGAAAACTAAGTCTAACACAGGGAGGAGAAAAAACATTTAGGGAAAAGACAAAATCAATTTAAATTACAAGATATTTAGAACTGAATGACAATGAAATAACTACACATAAAAAGGCAATTTGCTGCTAAAGTAGTTTTGGAGGAAATTCGTGGCTATATAAATGTGTTTTATAAAAAAGAAAAATCTAAAATACATGAATTAATTTTCAATTAAAAGACAAAAAAAAAAAAAAACCAATGGATATCCCTCAAGAAGTAGAATGAAGAAAGAAATAAAGGTAGGAGAAGAGATCCGTGAAATAGAGAACAAACAAACAAACAAACAAACAAACAAAAGAGAGAGAGAGAGAGAATAATTGCAATATACTTTTAAATAAAACAGACAAATCTCTATCAAGAATGATCAAAGAAAAAAGTCATGAATACATAATATTAGGAATGGAGAGGTCTTTAAAATCAGAAAATCCCATGAACAACTTTATGCTGGTACATTTGAAAACCAGAGGAAATGATAATTATGTGGGCAATGTAATTTTCTAAAAGCTGACTCAAAAAAGTAGAATGAATAAACAAATAACCAACAATTAACAAAATTAAATCAGTAATTGGATTCATTTTCCATCTCTCCAAGATAGGCCCAGATGTTCATACAAACATATGACATTGGACCAATAGAACAGAATTGTATCTAGAAGCAGTAACAAACAGATTTGGAAATATAACAAAATCAACACTAAAAATCAGTAGTGAAAAAAAATCAGTAGTGAAACGATAACCCCAATTAAAAGAGTAAGACAAACGGCATCTATATGGAATGGATGTCTTACAACATACACAAAAATAAGTTCCAGGTAGATTCAGGTACAAAATATGAAGAGCAGAAGAGCAGAACTTTGTGACTTTTGAAAGGAAATATAGGAGAATAATTTTAATATTTGAGGATAAGGAATATTATCTTGGAAAATTCATAAAGAACACAAACTTGATCATCTCCCATCTTTGCTGTGCCCTAGCCTGCTTTGTGATTTGGGAGGTTCACCAGAATGTGCTGCATAAAAAGTCTCCCTGGTTTTTGGGGTTTGGGGGGCTTTTTTAGATTTCACATATGAGTGAGGTCATACAGTATTTGTCCCTCTTTAGCATCATGCCCTCGACTTTCATCCATGTTGTCCCAAATGGCAAGATCTCCTCAGATATCAACAGGGTTTACCAAACAGGAGTCCCTGACAGGGTCCTCAGGGCAGGAAGAAATTGAGGATAGGAAAGTGATTCTTCTGGTTCCCTTAACACCTCAATGCAGCATCTTGTCTGTGTCCCTGTGCGATAAATGACAGCTCTCATCAGCCAGCCCTCTCCTTCCAGCCCCTCCAAGAATAGCTCTTGGCTTCCTGTCTTCACTTCTGGGAGTGGTTGCTGTTATTGACCCTTAAGAACCACTCTATCCTTTATTAGTTTCCCAGAACCCTGATCAGTCTTTGGAAATTGCCCCATTACTAACCTCTCCACAATTTCGTGCACTTGAGTATATCCTGCGCTTTTTTTTAAGACTCTAGCTGATACATCAAGAAGGAAAGAATGATAAAATTTGATTTAAAACTTCTCCATAATAAGACAACCACACCACCAGCAAGGGAAGGGGACTGGAGAGAATGGAAGGAAAGAAAAAGTCAGGAAGATTTTTGTAATGCCTAGAACTGACAAAGAATTGCTATCCCAAATGCAAAGGGAACTACATACACATCAATAAGAAAAATGGGGAAGAGATACAAACAGGAAATTCATAGAGGAGGTAAGTAGAATAGGAAAAAGCAAAACAAAATAAAACACCAGGGAATTATAAATTTTCAGTCCCTATGCAACCCGTGAGCCTCCTCACATCTTCTGGCTTCCTGGGCATCGATGGGGGAGAGATGGCTGGGAGACAGGCACCGGAGATAATCAGGGCGGAGTGCTATCTTAAGGCTCATCTGGAAATGACAGCAATAGGGCAGTTGCTGGAGGGGTTACAGAGGAAGTCACTGGGGGAAGAGGTTCAGGATAAGACTCAGGCAGGCGTAGTATTGATGGAATTGAGTTTCACAGTAGTCTGGGAGAGATAGAGGCAAAGAACTGTGGGCGGGGGACAGATGGTAGGAATCTTGGTGAGGGCAGGTGGTAAATTGAGGAATTTCATCCCTGATGGTCTCTTACTTGCTCAGACTATGAGGAAGAGGTACTTGCAAGGACTGCTGAGGTCCTCCTAAGGTGGAGGGTAAGGACAGGTGATCTCCTGACTGCATGGTTCTTCTATGCCAAACTCTTCTAGGCCAATTTGTTTCAAACTGTCCTCTCTACATTTCATAAACCCCTCCCTAAAATTGTAGACTTCTGCCCAACTGGACACCTCATAATTTCCTTTTAAATAAATTGCCTCCAGGCACACCCTGGTAGCACAGTTGGTTAAGTGCCTAACTTTTGGTTTCAGCTCAGGCCATGATTTCTGGGTTGTGAGATTGAGCCCCATGTAAGTGTGAGATTTGATTCTCTCTCTCCCTTTGTGTCTCCTCCCCCCACGCCCAGGGGTGCACTCCCTCAAATAAATAAATGAATCTTTAAAAATTAAAAATAAATAAATTGCCTCCATCTAATAATTAGTGTACTAAAGTCCTAAAATGCTTCTACTGGAAACCAGGGTTATTTAAAATAATTTGTCACATTTTATTGAGATAGAACTAACATATAGCACTGTGTAAGTTTCAGATGCATGGCACCTTAAGAATAATAATAGTCGGTTAAGCTTTTGCGTTCAGCTCAGGTCATGATCCCAGGACCCTGGGATCAAGCCCCAGGAGTCCCGCATTGGGCTCCCTGCTCCGGTGAGCCAGCTTCTTCTCCCTCTGCCTGCTGCTCCCCTACTTGTGCGTGTGCACACTCTCTCTCTGTCAAATAAATAAATAAAATCTTTAAAAAAAAAAAGAATAAAAAGAATACACTGAGTGATATTCTTTATCTATTCATCCACCAGTGGACAGAGGTTATTTCCATGTCTTGGCCATTGTAAATAACACTGCTATGAACGTGGGGGAGGAGATATCTCTTTGACCTAGTTTTTTCGTTTCCTCCAGAAAAATACCTAGAAGTGGAATTGCAGGATCATATGATAGTTTGGGGTTTTTCTTCCCCAAATATGTTTATTTTTTCAGGGTTTCAAGATTAATTGTTCGTGCACCACACCCAGTGCTCCATGTAATACGTGCCCTCCTCAATACCCACCACCAGGCTCGCCCGACCCCCCACCCCTCCAAAACCCTCAGGATAGTTCCGTTTTTAATTGCTTGAGGAACCTCCGTGCAGTTTTCCTTAAGTGGCTGCACCCACCAGTTTACCGTCCCACCAACAGTGAACAAGTGATCCCTTTTCTCCCCATCCATGCCTACATTTGTTATCTCCTGTCTTTTTGATGGAGGCCATTCTAACAGGCTGGAGTTGAGATCTCATTGTGGTTTTGATTTGCATTTCCCTGAGGATTAATGATGTTGAACATCTTAAAAGAATGATTTTTAAAGTGTTGGAAAAGAGATAATGTGGCGAAACAATTGTTTTTCCTATCTCTTTGTGTTCGTTTGCGATAAATCAAGAGGATATGTGAATAAAAATAAACGTGTATTTTTTCTAGCAAAGCCACATAGATTCCTCTTTCAGGATTTCAGTAGTCCATATTTCTCCATTTGGAAGTTAGGATGAAGGATTTACAAGCACAACTAGACAATTAGTTAACTGGCCTGTATTTTGTTACTGGAGCTCCAAATTCAGTTCAGTGCAATGCACACTGTTGTGTACCAGTTAGGTTCAAGGTAATGTGCTTATGACTGGGGAGAGGAAAGAGTTGTATGAAATACAGGAAGCCTCTGACCATGGAAATGTATAATGCTTGTACATAAAATAGCATTATTCCAAGTAATTTCAATCTCCAGTAGTCTGCACTTTTCCTGCAGGCATAGAGGTAGATGTATGATCTCCAAATAGGTGTGTTTTCCCATCACGACTGACCTTCAGGTTTGCTTAAAGCCATACTGCTGCTCCTCCTGCCTCACCTTTGTTTAATGAGAGCCATTTCCTAATGCCAACGTTGGGTTAATGGACTGAGATGGGAGAAAATCAAACGTATCTCTTCGTTTTACACCAGATTGCCTTTCTGCCTTGTGGCTTTAATCACTCAATCCTACTCACATCTGCCATAATAACAATTACGGGTTTTCTCCTGACTTTTTACCCAGGAGGATATGTCAGAGTAGAGCAGCATCTCCCGAAGAAAGGAAGGGCAAATTCTTCATCTCTTTCCAGCTTCGTAGGTAATAATTTTCCCCTGCAAACCCTCAAGGAGTACCTCTTTTGGCTTTTCACATCTACTATTCCCACAGGTTCGTGTCTCTGTTCTGATTTATGCGTTTTCGTCTATCCTCTTGCTTCTGAGATAAGTTTTAATTATGTAGACAGATTGTAAAAGTCTCTTTCTCCTTGTAAACAGCTATTTCTCTGTTAGTACTGGATTTTGTTTAACTCATTTTTTCCTTACCGAATCTTCTTGTGCGCCCAGGAATTATGTCTGTTCGTTGTTTAGCTGCAGCATCAAGACAAGAGAAAGCTGGCTTCTCGTGGTTTCCCTTGAGGAACCCAATCTTGGAACACCTCAAATTGCAGCTCTCCCTCGGGAACTGTTCTTTGTGGCATATGTTTGGAAAGCCTGTCAGAGGTTAGCTTTCAATCGATATAAGAGCAAAGCACCACCCATCAAATAGCAGTTTGGTGATACTCTCAGTTCTTCTACTTATTTAACAACTTACTCTACTAGCAAAATCAAGAAAATGCTTGAAATGCTCAAAAGCCCTCATGAAAAACAGTGGCCCCTTCCTCAGGTGACTCAGACAAGTGGATACTAGAAAATTCCTCAGGTAATACTAACAGTCACTGCTCTTCCTCCGGCCCCTTCTGGGTAATAATTAAAATATAAGGAAAGAAAGGTATTTATAACATGACCTTTTTTGTTGTTGTTCTGCATACACACTTTTAACTGTTCATTGGACTTGTTTTTTTCTTTTTTAAGATTTTCTTTATTTATTTGAGAGAGAGAGAGCACGAGTGGGTGGAGGGGCAGGGAGAGCAGGAGAAACAGACTCCCCTCTGAGCAGGTGGGACTCCCCTCTGATGCCGGGTGGGGATTGAACCCAGGGTCCAGGGATCATGACGTGAGCCAGCAGACGCTTAAATGACTGAGACACCCAGCCTCCCCTGGATTTGTTTTTTCTAATCAGGGAATCACCATACCACATTTCCTTATAATGCTGATCTCAGGTTACCTCTGAAGCCCACCATTTACATGAAAATTGGTTTTGCCAAGAACATCTAAATCTTATCCTTTAACCAGCCAACAGTTCCCCACTGCAGGTTTTTAAATTTTTCCTGGCATCTCACCAAACACCTCTCTTAAAAAAAAAAAAAAAAGATTTTATTTATTTATTTGACAGACAGCGAGTGTACACACTAGCAGGGAGAGCAGCAGGCAGAGGGAGAGGGAGGCAGGACTCGATCTCAAGACTCTGGGATCATGACCTGAGCTGAAGGCAGACGCTTAACCAACTGAGCCACTGAGGGTCCCTCACCAGGCACCTCTTAAAAAGGCTAAATTAATATTCTTTCAGAAGTTTTTGAGGCATATTTGGAGAAAAAAGAGAGATCATTTTTAGACACAGAAATGGATGTGATGTCCTCAAAGTGAGAAAACATTCAGCTCATCCAAAGAGGGGATGTGGTCTGTAGCCAACAAGCAGGCCAAGGTCTTTGGCCAGTGCTAGATACAAAGCCATGACCTTGGCCTCATTAGCTGGACTATGTGAGCTCCCCATGCAGGCGAATGTGTATTTGTGTGGCAGTTCATGGGAAGCAGGGCTTCTTAAATTGGGTTCCAGTGACAATAACTAAGCATTCCTGCTCTTTAAGCAAGATTTTATGTGTGTTTATATATGTCTAAGAGGGTTTGCATTTTCATTAGTTTCTCAGACGTGGATGCAACTTACAAAAAGTAAAAGGGTAAGATTACACTAAATGAGATTGTTCTAAAACAAAGTCATTTCAATATTTCTTTAAACTTTTCATTACGGAGGTAGATTTCTGTAATCTGAGGTCGATTTCTGTACTCCCATGTTCTTGTGGGGGAAGCCCTTTAAATCCGACCTTTTAATATTTATCCTTTTGTGCATTGGAGGGATTTTAAATGTACCCTTTCAGTTGGAGAAATCTATTACTTTTACATGAGAGGGAAATGATAGATTGAACCCTCCATTTTTATATATTTTTCGGTCAGGAAGTGATTTTCCCCCCTTTATTCTATAAACATGTTTTTCGAAACTCCTTCAGCAATCTACTCTGATAGTCTTCTTTCCCCTCGCAGTCATTTTAAGGTAACCTGAACCTCCTCTACTCTTTCCAATATAGGGTGGCTTACGTCTGGCTACACTGCACCTGATTAAATGTGAGGGTGTTACTTATTAACGGTAGGATAATAATCCCTAAGATGATGATAGAAAATTGCCATTCTAGGGACAATCTCCTACAGTCCCTCCTGTCTTCAGAGCGTTCCAGTTCACCTGCGTCTTCACTAGCATTGATATACTGCATATTTATGCTGTATTGGGGAAGAAATGTCATCAGCAAGGTACAATGTGGATTTTTAAAAAATTCTAGGTTGCTTCATGGAAGGAGCGCTTACTAGAACCAGAAAGGATCAAAACTCTACAGAAAAACAAATCATGTGGTCTTCAGAAATGAGGAGAAAGGCAGCCATCTGAAATGGTCATGAACCCCAAACACGTCTTCCTCTCGGTGCTCATATTTGGGGTAGCAGGCCTGCTCCTCTTCATGTATTTGCAAGTCTGGATTGAAGAACAGCACACAGGTAACAATTCTGTTTTTCTATTTTACTTGTAATGGCCATTTTCAATGAAATAAGCTGTAGTGTTTACAGAACTATAGAATGTCACAGTATTTCCAACACCAACAAAAAATAGACACAAACTATAATTCCCAGCTCTTAAAAGAAAGGATGATTATGCAGTTCTGGTGGGCATTTGTTCCATGGACGGGACAATACTTAGAATTTTTATTATATCAGTGGGAGAGCCGCATGGCCCATTAGCCCAGCACAGATTGCTTGCAGAGAATTTGTCTACTCGGATGTATAGCATGTGTCCTACCTCTGGTGTCCAGTAAGCCCTGGGAACAAGCCTAAAAGGAACTAAATATACAACTAAATATCTCCTTTAATCCCTTGTTAATTTTTGTGTCAATACTCAAAGTAGGCATGGGAATTCTTTAATACCTTTACTATGAAGCAAGAGTTCGCAAACCTTGTCTGTGAAATATTAGATAGAAAATATTTTGGGTTTTGTAGGCCATACGATTTCTGTCACAGCTACTCAACCCTGCCAGTGTGTCCCATGGGCGGCCATACATTGTATGTACACAAACAGACCTGGCTGTATTCCAATAAAACTTTATTTACAAAAACAAGCATTGGGCTGGATTTGGTCCACACGCAGTAGTTTTCCGATCCCTTCTATACTTGTGCTTTCATCATTCTAGTTTGTCATTGCCACGTATTGGAAACACTCAGTTACTGTTCAAATGGATTATGTTTATAATGATTAAAGGAAATGTCTTAGAATGTCACAGAAATGTGTGTGTGTGTGTGTGTGTGTGGTGAAATTCTGTTGTTTTCCATGAGTAGAACTAGCCAATGGCTTGTGACTCTTAAGGAAAACATAGTAAAAACAGAAGAACAATTTCTTAATTGTTTCCAATTGTGGTCTACTTTTAAATCACTCTAGATATAAAACGCTATTCTGAGGGATACCTGGGTGGCTCAGTCAGTTAAGCCTCTGAGTCTTGATTTCGACTCAAATCATGATCTTCGGGTCGTGGGATCAAGCCCTGCATCAGGCTCTGTGCTCAGCACGGAGTCTGCTTGTCCCTCTCCTTCTGCTCCTCCCCCTGTTCTCTCTCTCTTTCTCTCTCTCTCTCTCTCTCAAATAAATAAATAAATAAAATCTTTAACAAAAAAACTACTCTGAAAGATAATTCAGTACTGAGTCACAAATGTGATAATTTTTAAAGTTGCTTTTATTTCTAAATCGCTTTCCTTGGATTATCCTCAGATACACTTTGGATTTATTTAATTTATATAGCAATTCTTGTTGAAAGAATTTGCATATAATGATTTTCTAGGGAATATATAAGATTGTCCAAACTTATTCTTAATTCCCATTATAAGTTACAGGAGTAAGTTTGTCTACTAAGTTTGCTATATTCCTATAGTAATTTATCATAACTTATAATATTTCATGAAACCATCTGTAATAAAATATAGAGGCTAATTTCTCTTGTGGTGTAGATCTTGTCACATATTAAGCCCTCGGTAAGTGTTTGTTGAATGAGTGATAAAAAGATGAATAAATAGATTGAAAACTCATTTCAGACTACAGACTGGAATGCAGAAAAGGAGGAAGAATCCGAGATCTCCTCACTGGGTCATTTCATAGTCTCATAACAAAGTTCACAGGAAAGTATCACAACAGGGTTCCAAACTATAAAAGAAAATATATTCATATATACAGACTATGGGGAAAATGTTATGGTTAGCGTGTCAAGTAAGAAATTACATGATTTCTGAAGAAATCATGTTATATACACAGATTATATAAAATACCTTACATATATAATGCAGTTTATAATGGGCCCCAAGTGTCAATAGTGACCATTTATTGAAAACTTAGCAATTTCCAAATGTTTATAGGTATTTTCTCTAATCCTAATGACATCTTCCTAGGTGTAATATTCTAAGTTTATAGATGAGAAAGCTGAGGCTTGAGTAGGCAAGAAACTTATCCCAGACCTCACATGTGCAGGTCTAGGTGTAGAGGGACAGCTCTGGTTGTGTCTCTATAAAGTCCATGCCCTTCCCTACATTTGGCTTCTGTGTGGGGCAGGGGTGGGGTTGAGTAAAGGTGAGTATTATTCCCTCCTAGAGTACAGATGAAGTAACTGAGAGCCAGAAACCTAGTGACTTGCCCAAAGTTGCAAAAGCTGAACGTCCAAATGACACCCATGCCCAGACTTTCCTACTTCTCATGTACCTTCAAAGAACCTTCTATCCAAAAAAGTGGATAAGATACACATATAATAAGTGCTGTAGTACCAGTATGAATACTGACTTGTAAACCCAAGCTATTCACAAGTTCATAGATGTGTAACCTCTTCTGCAAGTTGGATTCTCAATGGAGTTCATAATATTTCCAAGTTGGGAAATTATTTTCCCCAGTTAAGATGGGCTTATATTGTAATAAATAATAGTAAATACTATTTATTCTCTTAAATTATATTTGTAATTTGCTAGTACTTTCTCTGATTCTCTTTATATCTTAAATGATCTACTCATGATAGTGAGTGTAAATGTTAGAACCAAGATTCCTTTAGATAACTAGCTTAGTGAAGAAAAGTTTTATTTTTCAATAAGACTTCCATCTGGACTTCTACCTTATCCCAGGCTAGTGTCCTGGGTTGTAATTCTCTAGTTTTCCAGGTAGACTTGTACATGTATATTTTATATGTGTTTTATCTCCTTTAAAATATGATATGCGCTATTCTTGTATGAAACCTTGTTAGAAATATACACCTCTAATAAAATCCCCTACTAAGTAGTGAAGTTTTATACACATATTTTAAATATGCCAAGTGGTGAAAATCAAACAGATCTCGCCGAATAACTTTTATTACTTTTTTCTTGAGATTTTCCAGAATCAAATTTAGTCTCCTCTGTTCCAAACTAAAATTGTTCCCTGGATTTATCTGACACTGTAAAAATCTATTTACAACTTTTGAGCATTTTTATTCAGGACCATTATTTTTTTTTAATCTATTTAAACTTAAAAGAAAACAAAAACAGTTCACTTTTTTCTCCCCTACGCCTCCTCCCCCAACTTGGGGCATTTACCAATCTATTCTCTGTATCTGGGAGCTTGGGTTTTTCTTAATTTTTTTTTAAGATTCCACATGTAAGAGAGATCATACAGTATTAGTCTTTCTCTGACTTACTTCATTTGCTTAATGCCATCCGTGTCCATCCATATTGCAAATGGCAAGATTTCATTATTTTTTTATTGCTGAGTAATATTCTTTGTTCATTCATCAATGAACACTTAGATTATTTCCATAACTTGGCTACTGTAAATAATGCTGCAGTGGATGTAGGGGTACATGTATCTTTTTGAACCAATGTTTTCATTTTCTTTGGATAAATACTCAGAAGTGGAATTGTTGGATCATATGGTAATTCTATTTTTAATTTTTTGAGGTGCCTTCATACTGTTTTCCGTAGTGGCTGCACCAATTTATATTCACACTGATGGTGAACAAGGGAACCCTTTCCTCCAAATCCTTGCCAGCACTTGTTATTTCTAGACTTTTTGATAAATAGTACGAGGTGATATCTCACTGTGGTTTTCATTTGCATTTCCTTCAGAATTAATGATGTAGAACATCTTTTCATGTGCCTGTTGGCCATCTGTATGTTTTTGGAAAAATATCTCTTCAGATCTTCCCAGTTTTTAATCAGATTGTTTGCTTTTTTGCTATTGAATTGAGTTTGTTTTTTAAGATTTTATTTATTTATTTGAGAGAGAGAGAGAGAGAGAGAGCACATACACACAAGCAGGGGGGAGGAGCAGAGGGAGAGGGAGAAGTAGGCTACCTGCTGAGCAGGGAGCCTGATGCGGGGCTTGATCCCAGTACCTTGGGATCATGACCTGAGCCGAAGGCAGACTCTTAACCAACTCAGCCACCCAGGATCCTGAATTGTTTGAGTTCTTTACTTATTTTGGATATTAACCCCTTATCAGATTTATGCTTTGCAAATATTTTCTCCTATTCAGTAAGTTGTCTTTTCATTTTGTTGATGGTTCCCTTTGCTGTGGAGAAGGTTTTTAGTTTGATGTAGTCCCACTTGTTTTTTTTTCTTTTATTGCTTTTGCTTTTGATGTTAGATTTAAAAAATCATCCAAGGCATACGTCAAGGAGCTTACTATCCTATGTTTCCTTCCACTTTTATAGTTTCAGGTCTCATATTTAGGTCTTTAATCCATTTTGAGTCGCTTTTTATGTATGGTGTAAGGTACTGGTCCAGTTTCATTCTTTTGCAAGAGGCTGTCCAGTTTTCCCAACATAAATTGTTGAAGAGACTATCTTTTTCCATTGTATATTCTTGTCTCCTTTATTGTAAATTAACCATCTAAGTGTGGGTTTATTTCTGGACTTTCTGTTCTGTTCCACTGATCTATGTTTCTGTTTTTATACAAATACTGTATTGTTTTAATTACTTTGGCTTTGTAGTGTAGTTTGAAGCCATGGAGCATGATGCCTCCAGATTTGTTTTTCTTTCTCAAGATGGTTTTGCCATGACTAATAATTGTTGGGGCTTTTTTGGGTAGTATTTTTACATGATTACTTTAAACAGAAACTTGTTTGACTTTTCTTTCATACTGCTAAATGGACATTTTTTTCCCCATTTCTACTAGTTTCTTTCTGACTTACACTAAATAAGTAGTGATACCTGAATTTAGCTTAGGGTTCAACATTAGCATCTAAGCTAAGAATTATCATAGCTAACATATGAATTATCATAGTTAGCATAGGAAAGACTCATATAGCTATAATCCCACCTTCTCAAAACTCATGATCACCAATCCAGAGTCTGTAGGACTGAACTCAACATATTTAGCCTAAAACATATGTTCTTTTTGGCCAGTGATGTGGACTTCCTGTAGATCAGTGTTCTATTCAGTTCCTA
>CM052808.1:40516360-40577240 GCA_028533885.1 Nasua narica | reverse complement strand
AAGAATTATCATAGCTAACATATGAATTATCATAGTTAGCATAGGAAAGACTCATATAGCTATAATCCCACCTTCTCAAAACTCATGATCACCAATCCAGAGTCTGTAGGACTGAACTCAACATATTTAGCCTAAAACATATGTTCTTTTTGGCCAGTGATGTGGACTTCCTGTAGATCAGTGTTCTATTCAGTTCCTACATGCTCTTATCAATGGCAGCATAGCCCAAACAGATAGCTACTTTTAATATTTTCTTCTGCTAATGCACAATGAACATCATTAGGCCCAGGTTATGTTTTAACCCTCATACATGTGTATGAAAGTGAAGTGGAGTAGCTACAAGCTTCTGATTTCAGGCAAAGTAAAGCCACCTTATTGCTTTTTCTCAGACAATTGCTTCAGAACCTCATAAGCAAACTGGTATCATGCTTTGGTATTTCTAAGGAGATTTCATCTTGGTTTTTTTCAAACTAAGTATATTTTGTGGCATATAAAGGTTTGCAACTAGACTGGATTAACATAATTCTTTTCTCTTGAGTCTCTCTGATGAGAAAGTATGTTCTTTTCCTCCAATATCAAGCTGTTCATCCTGATTGTGATGTTGCTGTATTGAAATTATATTTTCTCCCAGGAGATCTTTGTGTACCTGAGCTGGAGCGAGCCACTTATAGCATGGAAGGACTTTCTGCCTACAGTCAATCACATACTCAGGGAAATAGAATTGTTTTTCTTTTAGAAAAAGAAAATCACTCATTTGATTTACTTCCTCCGCTTTTGATGAGGATGGCAACCATTTTTTAAAAAGATTTACTTATTTATTTGAGAGAGAAAGAGGGCCGTGGGGAAGGGCAGAGGGAGAGAGAATCCCAAGGGGACTCCATGGGGAATGTGGAGCCTGATGCAGGGCTTGATCTCAGGACCCTGAGATTATGACATTACCCAAAAAAAAAGAGCTGGATGCTTAACCAACTGTGCCACCCAGGTGCCCTGCAGCCTTTTTTTTTTTTAATCAAATGAGCACAAGCTCCCTCTACTCACCTCTGGATGCCACTGTATCCTTTCTTTTATGTGATCTTTACCCATCTCAGGGTCTCTGAGTTAGCTGTTCTGTCTTCCTAAAATATATTTCCTTGTCTCTTTCATTGCTGGCTTTCCTTATCATTCAAGGTATAGTTTCAATATCACCTTCCCTCAACATCTTATTTAAAATAGATGTCCTCTAATGTTTTCTCTCCCAGCACCTGTTTTTATTATTTCCTAATTTGACCTCATGGCACTTATTCCCATCTGTAGTCATGCTTTATGTTCCTTTACATACAGTCTACTTTTCTCAATAAAGTCTAAGCCTCTCGAGGGCAGAGAACTTACATGTTGGTCACCAATGTATCTCCACATCCTGTCCCCAGCTTTCAGGTCCTGACTTAAATTTTCACTTCGCTATGTACCCCAGTGCGCTCCAAACTCAATGTTTATTCTTATTCACCCAGGCACCTGTAACTTGCTTCACCTAGCAGCCTTTGCCTGGCCTTTCTACCCCAGCCTTCTGAGTCTCCAACTCAACTAAACTTCAAGATTCTGTGATTCTGTATTATAGCCTCTCTTCTCCTCACACAAATGAAAATTAGGACTTCTTAAAATACCACAAATGTTAAATGATAAATCTTAGTAAAATGGATCTAGAAATACTTATTTGGATACACAGATTTCCCTTCAGAATTATGGATGGAAAATACAAATATAGAGCTCAGAACCTGCTCTCACAATGCCTCTTGGTTATTGGTATGCCAACAGAGCAGTTAACAGTTCATTGAGAATCGATTAAAATAATTACTGGGTCATTAGTGTGGACTTTGAGTGTGAGTGTAAAGACCTACTCACTAAATAATTCATGGCAATAGGCAGGTTAACGCCTGTTAGTATTGATTTGGTATGTAATACCACCTAGTCCCAAATCTCTCATTTTCCTAATAAAAATAAACTCAATTGCTAAAGCATCACCTAATCCCAGCCTCCTTTTATAAAGGAGCAACTGAAAGGCTTAAATTTGTATAGCCGATAATAACGAAACTGGCACTAAAACATGCTTCCCTGTAACTGTGTATTTTCCATACAATACTCTTCCCCTTACCCTTCCGGTGTTTTCCTCTTGCTTTCCCCTTGAGATGATTTTTTTTCCTCCTGTTTTCCCCTTGAGGTGAGATTCCTCCTGCCTAACCCTTTTCTCCTTCCCCTCTTGGACTCATAATACTTTTGAATTACTGATTTGTTTCCTAAAGTGTCTTGAACATAGCCATTCCAAAATCCAATTGAGAAGCCTAGAACCAGATGCAGCACCAGGAGCAAGGATATGGTTTCTGTTCCCCAGTTGAAAAAAAATCTGCCTTCACAGAGAAGACCTTTAGTGTTCTAACAGCCCCAGACTTGAGAACAAAGTTCACCAGTGCAGAACCAATGTCTTTGGAAATAATGTATTCTATATTTCTTTTCCAATGTAGCTTTCAGGAGTAAATCAAGCAACTAAAAGCTTTGGTAGAAAGCTTCATGGTATCCAGTTCATCATACGTTGAAGGGGTAGAAAATTTAAAAAGTAAACAGGGAATGTTTCTAAATAAAAGAATTTAGTTTTCATTAAATATTCTCTCTTGTCTCCCTAAGTCACAGATTACCAAAATTATATTGAAGTGTATAAAGGAGATTGAAAGTAAATATGTTTGTGCTAATGAAACAGAATTAATCACTAGTCTCCCCCCTTACTATTCTCCAGCTTTTAGCTCCATCTCTTGTGAAGTGAGTCAGCCTGGGTTGTAAACATTTGCTTTCATCTCCCCTACTGGAAGCCCTCTGAGGGTCAGGACCACAATGCCAGAAGCATAGGAGACCCCAATTGAGACATCAATGGAAAGACGTGGGAGAGAGATTCCAGAGACAGAGAACAGCTGACAATTTATGCAGGACTCACAATGTATCAATCTTTGATGTCATCATAACCTCTAGATCTGTTTGTGAACTTTGTAGCTCTAGATATTTCATTTTGCCTCTTCTGAAGTATTAAACAATTTTGAGTGACTATTCATATGAAACACTCACATAGGGATATATGTATAACTCCCAAATAATTAATGATTATCATATTAATGGAACTATATCTTCCCTATAGAATAGCTATATACACTTGCCAGGCCCCCCAACTTTTCTAGGCTCATAGTGTTGGGGGAAAATGTGCTTTTGATGGAGTCACATAATGAATTTGGAATATTCTTGTGGGTGTGTTTTGCTCAAGTCGTGAAGAAGCCTCATCAACTCACTGTTCACAAAAGATGACATTCCTCAAGATCAGTCTGGCTGTCTGTTTTTATCTCTGGCAACTACAGACTATGATACAAAATTACCTGAGACAGTTTGGTACAGGGTAAATGGATGGGCTCTTAATGTTGCCTGGCAATCCTCTGTTTTCCCTATTGAGCGTTTTCTCTCCTGTTTTCCAGAGAGACAGTTTCTGAAATGTTACTTTCTCTTCAGCCCTCTAAGCACGTCATCTTCCCAATGTCTAAAGAGACAGATTGCCCCTCCTCCTACTTTACAGAAAAGAGCATCAAAGGAAATTCTCAGAGCTTCCTGCTAACGGTACTACTACAGAAGTAGACTTCTCTACTCCACCCCATCTTTGGCTCTTCTCTTCACTTCTTACTTCCTCCTCCATCTTCGTCCTCCTCCTCAGTCTTCCTTCCGCTCCATCTGCCTTCTCTATCATCCCACTCATATGTTGTCTCCCAAGGCATCTGCTTCTTCAGTGATCTTGCCCACCCTCTATATATTCTCTTCCGTGCTTTCATCACTTTCTCCAGCACTTCCTTATATCTGTATTTCTACATGGTTCAGTCCCACCCATCTAAAATACACAAGTCAAATATCTAATCTTTCAACCAAAGTTTCCCTCTTCCCCCGATCGACTTCCTCCCATTTAATTTCTTAAAAGAATTTTGTGTAATCACCCTCTCTACTTGATAGTTCTCTCCTCACCCTCCCCTTGCTGCAGTCTGCCCCCATCAACCACTGGTCCCAGTAACCTGCCCGCCGTCACATCTGCTAAGTCCTGACCATCCTCCTTTCGGCTCTCTGCAGCATTGGAGATGGGCGGCCCTCAGATGCTACCTTCTCTTGATGTCCAGGGAGACAGACTCTTCAAGTTTTCCTACTCTTCTCTGGCTGCATTCTTAGTTCCCTCCCCAGACTACTGTGTTTCCTTTTGCCCTTAGATGTTGACGTTCCCTACTCTTGGCTCTCTTTTCTTCTCACTCTACATGCATTTCTCATATAATTCCATCTATAATCCAATTCCCCACAGTTCCCATAGTGCCACCTGCTTCCCGGGCATCTGGACTTGAATGCCCCCCAGATCCCTTACACTCAGTAGCTACAAAGCCAAACTCCATTTTCTTCCAAAGTCTGTCCTGTTTCTCTATTGAGGCAGTTGCCGCACTGAAAGACCTTGTTGCCGTTTGGGATACCTCCACTTTCCTTGTTCCCCCTCCTGGGTGGATGCTCTTCTGGGGCCCCCCAGTGGCTCCTGGGACAAACCTAAACTCCATAATTTGGCCGTCAAGGCTCTTTGTAATATGACCCCTCCTTAACTCTCTAGACTCGTGTCTGCACGTGTTGCATTTATTCTCCAGCTGTGTTACTTCCTTCCCGTGGCTAGAACTGGTCATCAGGTGTGTCACACCGTCTTCAAACCACTAGGCTGCGAGATCTGTGAGAGTGACACTAGCAGCCCCTTTCACTGTTGCGTCCCCTGTGCCGCACAGGCGCTTCATTTGGCCCTGATAGGTAGGATTTTGCTAACTCAATTGAAAAATACTGAGTTAGGAATTTTAGAAAAGAAATGCTGGTACATGCCTTCTCTCTCAGGTGCATATGTCAGCCCCTCAACTTGCACAATCATGAAAATGACGTTTTCCATCAGTGCCCGTGAGAGTCCACCATATAATATGGAAGGAAAAACCCATGATTGTAGTCTGTCATGGTGACATGCTTCTGCAAAACTTTATCATGCGTCATTTTAGTGACGATGTCATTAAAATTAAGTATAATTTAATTTTATGACTTTTCTCTAGAATAAATTTTAATTTACGCATTAGTTATTAAACTTCTGTTCTTTTACTCAGGACCCTCACTTCTCTTAACTTCTCAATTTTACCCTTCTGAAATTTCTTTGTTTTCCAGAACACTCACTTGGGGAGTCCATCTGTGTAGCACATAGCATAAAATTATTATCTACAGGGGGCACCTGGGTGGCTCCAACTCATGGTCTCAGGGTAGCAGGGTCAAGCCCCGAATTGGGCTCCATGATCAGCACGGAGTCTGCTTCCCTCCCCCTCCCCCTACCCCCACCTCAAATAAATAAATAAGTCTTTTACAAAAGTTATTATCCACAATATCCATGATTTTTAAAAGCCAAAAAAGAAGACTGTGGGAGCCGAGTTGACATCAGTGACACTGACAGCTCTCATATCTGGATGCCTTCCATTTGTTTGGACCCCATCTCAGAGAAAGAACAAGATGATCCCATGCAGATGCCATTTTCTTCTTTTCAAATGACATTTAGCTGTTGTGTGGGCAGCGGCTGGCTACATAGTTAAGAATCTTGATGGAGAGAGAATTTGCCTCATTAATTTTTCAAAAATTGCGAAGGCCAGAAATCAACATCAGAAATGGTTCAGATGGATTCAGAGGGGAAGCAATGGAGAGGCAAAACATCCAGCTTTTCCGTGCCATGGCCGTGCACTGTGCGCCGTGCTCATGGAAATGCCTAAGTGCACTCTTAATGAAAACATCACAATGATAAATGTAGAATTCTAGAATGCTTATTATATACCACGTGGGTAAAGTCACAATTAATAGCTGTTTGCAGATGGAAAAGAGTAGACATACATTTTTATATATTGCATGGTGCTAGGGACAGCTTTCACATTATTTTAATAACCAATTTATCATGAGTTATTAGTTCATATAAATTAGGCTCACACAATTGTGCATTTCTTACAATTTGAAATATACTTAAAAATAGGAATGATTTTTATCATAAAATTGTCCGTGCTTTCTACGGCCAATGACCGTAGCCATATTTCTAGCTAATATGACCCACCGCATAATAATTAGCTAAGACATAGTAACACTAAGAAAAATTCGCAGTTGAGAAAATCTTCAGATGCACAAAGCCAAAGGATTTCTAGTAGTAGGAGAAAAGAATGTTGGCCAGCTTTCACACACTCAATAAACCAATGTAAGTTTTACTAAGCCTTCTTTTAAGTTTGCTCAGGAGAGAGACAAATCCATAAAGCAGTCAGCCTGCTTGTGATCACGCTGCCAGAAATACACTGTAAACAATGAAATTGCCTCCGAGTTTTGGACTCAGAATTTTATGATTGACATTAAGGGTCAGTGCCTGCATTTTAGATCCATCCCCAGAAGCAATTCAATAATCAACAGAAATCAGAAGTCCATTCACTGAACCACTGGCAGAAAATTAGGTAGAGACTCCCGGTTTGCTTTGGATCAGAGGTATGTCCGATAACCTACAGCTAAGGAAAAACTGCAGCCTGAAATCCTGTATTCAGAAAGTGAGATGCTATGTTTTTGGAAGAGATACGAAGAGTGATAAGCAATGTAGAATGGATGAGAAAACGGTGATGTAATTAACTGGAAAATGGGTTGTAATGGAAAAATCTAATAGGCTTTAATTCTATTTCTCTTCCTTCTGAAATATTTTACATCAGCTTGATTGAGCTTGTAATAGCAGGTGTGCTTTTGAAAAAATCCAAACAAATTCAAATTATACTATGGCAACACCCATTGAAATGTAAACAGCATAAGTCTTTTTTAGTTCCCAGCAACAGGTAGGCAGCTTTTCTCCTCCGAATCTCTTGCATTTAAATTTCATGCTCTCTGTTTACAATTGGCCAGAGTCAGGTTATCCTTGATTTCTGCCAGGATGCCAAGTTAACTTGGCTGATGTTGGATGCCAGAAGGCAAAGAGCCTTCTTCCCTGAAGCAATTTCTGATTAAGAAGAAAATGAGATCTCAGGTGTATTTTTAGCATCTGGAATTCCAGAATATTCATTTATTCTGTTGTGACTTTGGGGACCCTTTGGGTTGTTACATGTGTTGTGTGTATGGTGAATAGTACTACTCCATGAATCATGATATTGACTTCACACCACTGTGTTGCCGTTCCTTCCGGAAGGCTCCCTTGTAAGGCTCATATAACTTCATAAAGGCATACGTCTCTGCATTTGTACTCTCTGAATATTCATGCGAGTCACTGCCAGCCACGGGCTGCACAGAGGAGAGAGGACTCCTGAGAGCGGGGTTTGTGGTGAACATCGTGATGGTTCAGCTGCCTCGCCCAGTGTGAAACGCACAGATCCCAGGCGTGCGGTCGCCGTGGTGGCTTTGCAAAGAGTAGCCTTGTTGCTCAACTCTGGCTCTTTCGTCAGATCCTAACAGACCACATTCCTGAAGTCCGGGCATAAAAATGGCGCCTTCTATCGCCACAATGTTTATGTCTGCTTCAGAGCAAGCTGCTCACCAGCCATCTTGAGAACTAATAGGGTTTCCTGGGGAAATAAGGAAATCATCCCTGGGTTTTTGACATTTCTCCCCATTACCTCTTAGCCCTCCCCCAGACTTCTCCTTTCTTTTTGCTGTGCTTCTGTAGAATTTAAGGAAACTCGGGGCATGCTATTCTGTGTTTTTTTTTTTAATAAATATTTTATTTATTTATTTGACAGAGAGAGGGAGAACACAAGTAGGCAGAGAGGCAGGCAGAGAGAGAGGGGAAAGCAGGCTCTCCGCTGATCGGAGAGCCTGATATGGGGCTGGATCCCAGGACCCCGAGATCATGACCTGAGCCGAAGGCAGAGGCTTTAACCCACTGAGCCACCCTGGTGCCCCCATGCTATTCTGTTTTTGCAAGATTGTGGACTCTCTTATTTTCTACAAAGATAATTCCTATTTTAAAAAAGCTCACATAATTCCAAAAGATTCACTAGGGTGCAACCGAATACTACAGCCTTTTACCAGGTGACTGTGCCTTGGGGAGCAGGATATAATCAGACTTTGAGGGGATTACAGGACACTGGCCCTGAATTAACACTAACTTCAGGGGACTTACAACATCATCGTCAGAGCAGGGGGTTGGGTGATGAGGGACGTTTGTCGCTCAGCTCTGTGTCACGGTGAATGGGTGATGCCGAACCCATCCTGTGATTATTTCCCTGATTCCAGGGTGCATAATTGGAATGGATTGGATATTAGATTCCATAATTGGAATACCCGATGACTGGCAGAATTTCCATGTTGGGAATGCTGAGAAATAGGTCTCAGGAAAGAACTTTACCAGAAACCGTATGTTTTTACCTAACCAATAAATATTTTAGAGAGAAAATAATTATTGACAACCACCGAGGGAACTCACCCGGAGTAGCTTATGGCCTTGGCCAAGGCCCGAGGCCCACCTTGATGTGCCTCCTGACCTAAAACATAAGGAAGTTACACGGTTGTGTGAGTTGCTTTTTAGCCCTAAAATGCTGATATTTTGATTCACTTACAACTCATTTCTTTCAGCACTTTTTTCCTTGAGTAGTCAAACTGGAGATGTATTGGGTTCATATCTATTTCCAAATAACCAAATAAAGTTATTCTCTAACCAAATAAACATGGCCTTGGCACGCCTGCACATTTTCAGTGATCGATTGTGCAATAAACGCTGATAGTTTCCTACACTCTTTTGTTTCCACGTGTATCAGATTCGCCTTTCCCCCTTCTTCTTGAAGCCTCACCTCTTCATTGTGGAGTCCTTGCTGGCTTGACATGAAAAATGTGCATTCGTAAGTCTAATGGATAATTACATCAAGGAGAGAAGGAAATGATATAAATTTCAAATTCAGAATAATTACCAAAGTCTTAACTATAACTAGCCATAACGTAATTACCTTTTTTCCCCCTTCAACTATTTTTTATCTTTCTTCATATACCAGGCTGATTTTTCATTAACTTTTCATGCTGTTTATAACTCTATTCCAGTTTGCATTCAGCCTTGCAATAGAGCTTTGAATAGAGTTCCACTCACAATAGAGCACAATATTGGATGGCTTTAATATAAGACAAAGGCTCTTACTGAAGTGGTAGGAACAGCATTTTTATTAAGATTGGTTCGGTGAATGGAAGGGACAGGCCCATTCCCATCTGGGATCATATCTCGGCAGTCATAAAATTTCTGAGCAGTTTGGGATGCCAGATCAATTTTTCAAACATTTTAGAAGAAATTTATCTGGTTCATTCATTTTCAGCATGTTGAAACATTTGCTCTTCAGTAATGATAACACACAGCAGTGGCGATCCCTCCTTTCCCTTACTTCTCTGGGTCCTTAGAGAGAGACAATCTTCAGCTCTCTCCTCAAACACAACTTCCCAGCACCTTGCAGTAAGCCACATTGACTACGAACGTGTCAGGAAAATACCCAAAGGTATTGTGTAGAACCTTGGGTTTTAAGTAACAGAATTCTGTCTCCATGGAAATTAAACCTACCAGAGATAAATAGAAAGCTTCAACAAGAGACTTTCTTCACCTAATCCAGCCACTAGGAGGTCCACAGTGGTTTCAGAAATGGCCACATGCAGACTTCCAGCAGCATCCTCTTCTAGACTCTCTCCACCTCTGTCTTCCTCGCTGGGCTGCACTTTCCTCTGCAAGGCACCATCCTTGGTGGGATCCCAAATTTGGGCTCCCAAATCTGATGGCAAAGACACCCAGGGGAAATTCCAGGCTTTTACCATCCTCCTTGAGAGCGGTTGCAAAGATGGGACCCTCTCTCCCCTGACGCTCATATCAGTTACTGGAAATGGACTCTGGACTCTTCTTCTAGAAGACCCAGTTTCTTTATGAAAATAAATATTCCGACTGCCCAGCCTGTTACAGACCTTCCTGCGTCTCAAAGCAAGTGACAACTGACAGCCTTATGCTCGCAAAGGGGGTGGGCAGAGTGGAGGCAGTGTTGCAAAAGAGGCCATGAAGGCAGGTTTTAAAACTGTAGCTGACAGCCACGGTGCCCCCTCCAGCTCTGCAGGGTGGAGTCACCAAGTTCTTAAAGGAACTCACGAAGTGACCTCAGAAATCACAACCACTGATGACTCCATGGGAGTCTTCCTATCTCTAGGACAACCCTGAGTTTCGAAAGTCCCCAGAACCACTATTTCCTTCCAGTGCTCGTTCCTATGCAGACAAGTTAGGTGAAGTCAGCGTTGTTTACCTCCTTTTGTGCTCATGACGGCCCCATCCATAGGTACCATTGTGATTCTCGAGTTACGATGGAGGAAACGGAGTCGCAGACTCCATGGACTCATGCCCACGAATACACGGTGGGTAGTGGAGCAAGGTTTCCCATCCTTTTCAGATCACAGTCACCTGAGAAGCATTGCTAAAATTGTGGCTCCCCTGAGTCTCACCCTGGGACATCCCAATTCAGTAGTTGTGGAATCAGTTGGGGGGACCTTACAGTATTAAGACGGCCAAAATTATTCTGACAAGTAACCAGGCTCAAGAGCCCCTGATCTCAAAACAAAGAAGCAGAATGGCAGAGGGCCAGAGGGTTTTAGCTATTGGATAGGCAATAGTAAAGAACAAGAAAAAAATAATTTATTCGATATAATTTGTGACAACCTGTTGTATCAGGAAAAGAGCATTCTGGGAGGAGGTTGGTGGTAACATACTGGCTTTCTCCTACAATCACTGCTTTTCTTTACCTGTATCCAAAACTTACTCTTAATATAGGCAACCGTTTCCTCTGTCAGCCATAGTGAAAAAATACGTTTTCTCTTTGGCTAATAATCATCCTTATAATGTGAAATGTAAAACACCAGGGTGATTCTAAATGCTTTTTCTTCTGCTTGGAATAGTCTTGCTCATCCCCTCACCTAACTCCTACTTACGCTTCAGTTCTCAAGTTCATTATCTCCACCACTAGGAGGCCTTCCTTGACCTACCCATGTCTATTAGGTTCCCTGGATATAGTACCTATCGGTACCTAGTACAAGTTATCATAATTTGCAAATGTTAATTTCCTCTTGTACCACTTGATAGTCTAGCACTGACCTCCCACACTAAACTATAAATTGGTAACCATATTTGATTACTTAGTGCTATATTCTCAGCATGCTATATAGGACCTGACCCATATTAAATATTTGATAATTCTCTGTTGAATGAATGAACAGGTAGACTCCTTTAAGGCATCACTGATAACCTGAAAAAGTCTTTAAGAAGACACCCCCCTTAATGGAATGTCTCAAAAAAGAAAGAAGTCGTGGCACCCTGGTGGCTCAGTTAAGCATCTGCCTTCAGCTCAGGTTATGGTCCCAGCATCCTGGGATCAAGCCCCATGTTGGTCTCTCTACTCAGCGGGGAGCCTGCTTCTCCCTCTCCTACCCCCTCTGTGATATCTTTCTCTCTCAAATAAATAAAATAAAATCTTTAAAAAAGAGAGAGAGAGAAGTGAAGAAAGTCTGGGAGAGGAGAAATTTAGCAAGGACTTAGAGAACAAGAAGCAAAAGCTGATAAGGAGGGAATTATCACCTGTAATCCAAGTGTAGGTGTAAGCAAACAGCCATGAACTGTGAAAATAGCTAAGGACTCAATGGAAAGGGGCAAGTCATCAGGTCATTCGCTAGAGAAACAAGAGCTAATTCCCGGAGAGTTGGATCTAGTTCTTGGGAGTATTTTGTTGTTATTGCCTTTTTTTCCCCATAAAATGTTAGAACTAAAAAAGACTTTCAATAACACTTATCCAGTAGTCTCCCCATCAAGGACCTATATTCTAGGTGCTTAGAATCCTGGGAGCTTGTAGACTTATGTTCAAAATTTCCAAAAGGCCAATGAAGTTTTTCTTTCTCTATAGTGTGGCTGGCTGACTTAATAGAAAACAGAAGTCCTTTGCATTTCTTCCAGTTAGATGAGCTCCGTGAGGTTACACATGCACATTATTGATTAAAATGAGGAAGTGAATGTAGTTGGTTTGGTAGTTCAATTATTGAGGAATACTGAGTCCAAGAGGAGACAAAATGGGATTTGGTGATTTTCTCCAGAGGCAACTCTTATTAGCCTATACCCAGAGTCTGATTTTTTAAAGAACTATTTGATGTTTAAGTGCTGAAAGATATAGTTTTTGGTGTATATATCTATATTTTGGTGTATCCATATCTACATATATCTGTATATATGGTAGATATATATAGATATATATATATCTATACATGTATATCTATATATATACATGTATACATATAAATGGAAACAGCTAAACCAAAATTAATGTATGTTCACATAAATGCATATAAACATAACTCTTAATGAAGTTCATTGATTACTGAATAGAAATCCTTAACATTTTCATTATACCTGAAAACCAATGATTTTAGGGTGAGTAGGGTGGGAATGGAGAGGTCAATGGAAACAACAGCCATTCTGAGGAATGGTAGACAAGACAGTGGACAAGACAGGACTCCTGTGGCAGAACTGAGGGCCCTTCAGGGGCTACATGAAGGAAGCCAGCAGAGAGGTCTGGCAGCAGAGATGGCGTCCCAAGACCATGGCAGCCGGGGTCTGGGGTACATAGGTGAACGTAACCTCAGGGGCCTTAGTAGGAACTGTAGGCTGCCTTCCCCAAAGCCAACTGCAGATCTGTAGGTTGTTGGTATTATTTTGGTTTCTGTTTATTAAGTCTCTTTCTAGAGTATTTTGGTAAGTACCTTTACCTGGAAAGAGTTTTTAAGTCTGGCTGAAGTGCTCGCTTCGGCAGCACATATATTAAGTCTGGCTGAAGTCCGACAACCTGGGTTCGGATCCTACTTGATCTGCAGAGTTCAAACTCCCCGATGCTGAGCTCTCTGAGCCTTGGTTTTCTCATCCACAAAATAGACTATTAATGATTTTTTCCAAGGCTGATGTAAGCATACGAAATAATGTCAGAGTGACTTAGCACAAAGCCTAAAGCAGAGCAGACAAAATTCTTCCTATCTTAATTATCCAGGTAATTTAAAAATAGCATACATTTTCCATATATCCTTACGGTATGTTCCTCATCCTTTGGTCATGAAATGTTTGGTGAAATGTGAAGTCTGGTATCTGGGTTAGAAAGGAAGAAAAGCATCTCTATCTATAGATAACATCTATAGATATTAGAAATCCACAAAAAATCCACAAAAAAACTATGAGGATTAATAAGTGAGTGAGGCAAGTTTGTAAGATACAATAAATATACCAAAATAATTTGTGTCCCTATACATGCAGTGAGCAATCTGAAATGCAATTAAGAATCACATTTATAGGGGCACCTGGGTGGCTCAGGTGGTTAAGCATTGGCCTTTGGCTCTGGTCATGATCCCAGGGTCCTGGGATAGAGCCCCACATCAGGCTGCTCACTCAGCGGGGAGTCTGCTTCTCCCTCAGCCTCTCTGCTGCTGGTTCTCTCTCTCTCTCTCTCTCTCTCCAATAAATAAATAATTTTTTTTTAAAAAAAAAGAACCACGTATATAGTAGCACTAAAAAGAATAAGATATATAATTAGAGATATATTTAATAAAAGAAATGAAAAACTTTGACAACAAACTATTATTTAAAGAATGACTTAGCAGTTTACCTGTCCTACAAGAGATGTGGGAGAGGTCTTATTAGTAGACCCCTAGATCCATTCTACCCCACAGGATTACTGGGAATCAACTTGAACTTGAATCAGAATCAATGAAGAGTTTGTTAAAGCATAGACAGGGGGCCCAACCCGAGTTTCTGATCTCACAGATCTTAGGTATGGCCTGAGAATTGGCATCTCTAACAAATCCCCAGGTGATGCTGATGCCGCTGACCCCTCACTGCACTTTGAGAACCACTGGTCTAAGGTAACCATTGCCCTGGCTGTTCATGGGTGACGGAATGAGCATATGATCTGAATCTAGCCCCCGCAATGTGAAGGGATTTCTGCTGGAAAGACACGGCATACCTAATTTGGGAATGAACAATGTCCCCTCCCCGCTCCCCACCTTTTTCCTCTGGGACATTCTGCTTCTGGGTGTGCAGCCTAGAAACAGCAGTGGCCATCTTGTGACCATCTGTGACCATGAAGGAACGTGTCTCATCATGACTCGAAGGCTAGCCAGAGCAGGGACCTGGAAGAAGTCTGGGCCCGTGATGACAAGTGGCTCCGCTGCACCTGGCCCAGGGCCTGAGCTTCTAATTATGTGAGAAAAATAAATATCTTTATTGTTTGGGCCAGTTTGAGCTGGAAATTGCTGTTTGTTATAGCGCAAAGTATCCTAATTAACACAGAAATGTCAGAGAACCTGAAACCTATAAGGAAAAGGAAAGATTGTAGGGAGAAAAACAAACCCATCACATACAAAGGAGGAAATGTCAGGTACACAGTGTGAAGCAACAGGAAACAGTCGAAACCCCACATTTAAATGTGAGAAAGCAATGAGGTGAAGGCCAGTAGCAAATTACCAAAACCAAACATTTTTTAGGGAGCAGAAATGAAACAATCCAAAGCAAAAAACTCAGCTACCGAACTCCAGTGAGGAACTCTACGGTGAACATTTACACTTTTGCAGTAGGATTTATTTTAATGTGTTCAATCCCCGAGGCAAAAGCTCCATCTTCCTCCATCTGCCTTCCCAGACCAACCTGGTAATAAATTACTCAACTCGGCTTATCCCTAAATAAAGAAAATTAGACTTCCCCATTTCTCTGCTCAGCCGGGAGCTTCCCTTCCCGCTAATGGATAAGACATGGAAGCCTAACTTCTCTCAAAGGTGCCAAGGGCTCAGAGGCCGACTGTCCTGAACCATCCCTGATTATGAAGGGAAACATCAAATTGTCAAGCTCACCTAGGTAACCAGGGCACAGCCTTAAGGTTAAAAACAAAAGTTGTCAGAATCAATTTTGAAATTCACCAGGAGCCACTGTCAGACAGGTGAAGTGGTGGTGATGAACGGGTTCGGAGAGAAAGTGATGGAAGTCAAGCAGCTGGCGTCAGCCCCAATTAGGGCATGGCACCGGAGAAGCCTGGGTGCGCTCACAGCCACCAGCTCCCTTGGAATAAACAGGCTGTCACGGCTATGCCGGGGCTGAACAATTAGCCACATCACAGATCTCAGTTGGATTAGTCAAAGGGCCAGTGTACTCTTCAGCTGTGGTCCCGTGCCCATTTGTATCTAGGTTCAAGATAGCAGGTGTATCACTTGGTGTTTCACTGTCCAAACCCAAGGCAAAAATGAGCAGCTTCTCAGCATTAATTGACAATAACCCAGCTCCTTCAGACTATGAGCAAATGCCACTTTCCAGGGTAAAATGGGAGCAGCAAATCCCAGGAACCAATGGGCTGTGTCCCATGGGTTTGTAGGAGAAAAAAAAAGGTAGTGGTGCCTTGATTAAGGGCTTCTTTAATGAGATCCAGCTCCCAGGTGGCCAGAGGCCATCCCAGGCGTGGGCACAGCGTCTTGATATTGCAATGTTATCTGCTTTCGCATGCTCTCTTTATTTGCTACATAAATCTTGCTGTGTAGCGGGATTTTCTAGAAACACTATTGGCATCTAATTTTGAATACAACTTAAGACTTCTGACCTCCTTGTCCTACCATTATCCCTCAGTGCCTTGAGAATTATCACGGTATTTTGGTGTGGCTATGAATGCATGACATCATTGTCCTATTAGTGAGGACCGTGGGTAGAAAAGTAGGGTGATCGTTCTATAAAAACAACAGAGAAAAAATTTTAAAGATGTTTTAGTTAAAAAATTTCCAGGAAAAATAGTCTTTGCCCCCTAAGCTCTGATAAAGACCAGAATTAAAAACAAAGAAAGATTTACGTACCCCAATATGAAGTTCTTTATCTTTATGTTATATCATGTTTGTAACTGACAGTGATTTTTCTCTTTGGTGGGATAAGACATGATTATAGGGCATAATTTTTCAACCCCTCCTATGATTCCTTGCTCTCCTTTCAAGTCTTCCCAAATGACTCAGGTATTTCTCAGTAAACAGTGAAATAATATTATCTTGAAAAAGGAAAGTATTCTTTGGAACAGAAAAACATATACTGCTACTTAGATGCATTTTTTTCTTTTCATTTTTCCTTTCCCTCATCTGTCTTCCAATATCTGCAAATAATGTAAATATGCAATCCAAACCCTCAGTCTCTTAAAAGGACTGTCTATATTTATCATGGAAAACCCTCTGTCAAAATGAAACATCATTTAATGTTATTCTCATATAATTTAAATACCCACACTAGGAAGGGCTCATTTGCTGATTTTATATCTGTTTGCATCATGTTATATTCAGAAGTCATAAAGAACTATGACTTAACTGATGATAAACAAAAACTGAAACTAGGAAATTTTGAGTCTTGGCACCCACGACATCACGGGACCAGGGACATGTATTTAGAAGTAGGTCCAGCCACAGCTGTGAGGGAAAATCTAAACAGCCAGGTGAGCCATGATGACAGGAGAATCCTATGATCTAACAAGGAATAACTGGTGGATTTTCCAGAAAACAAGTAAAGTAGGTTAGTAGGAGACTGTGGGAACAGGTTATAGGTGGGTGTCTAGGTGGGTTGATGGTTGACGTCAGGAAATTTCAGACAGAATTGCTCAGAGTAATGGAAAGCTTCAGTCTCTGAAAACCTGGAGAAATGGGCAGGGGACCAGCAGAGAGATGGGCCCTGAGTAAGAACAGGGACATCAAGTTTGAGCATACTACAACATAAACAGAAGAGCAGTTGGTAGAGAATCTGTGCAGTAGGCTTCCTTCTTGCCTGCAGTTGCTCTTCTTCCAGACTTCCATCCACCAAACACAGCACATTTGGAGGAATAAAATTAGAATAGAGCTCTGGAGATATTTTACCAATTTGGGGTGAGTTTGTACAGACAGCAGGAGATCTCTGGCTATCCCTGTGAAGTTTCCTCTCAGATGACAAGGGAGCCATCTTTCATTTCCACCAGTGCTATGAGAAGTAGGGGCTCAGGACCATGTACACTCAGAGTAGTACCAGTTGCTTGATAAAGAGGCACCCTATAAATCCAAAATATTTCAGCCTTTTTATCCCAGCTCATTACTGAAACCTGCACATCAGTTATAAACACACGATTTCTGTTACAGCTCCCTTCTTGTGTAATTTCAGAGAGCATTTAACTGACAAAATTGGCTCATCAACAATGAGACCTTAGAAAATGCTCAACATGAGTCTTCTATGCTGTTTTTATGTGAAAACCAGGGGCAAGATGGCACCCATGCAGAATGCTGGATGATGAACTGAAAATAGGTGACCAGGGCGCCTGGGTGGCTCAGTTGGTTGAACAACTGCCTTTGGCTCAGGTCATGATCCCGGAGTTCCGGGATCGAGTCCCACGTCGGGCTCCCAGCTCCATAGGGAGTCCACTTCTCACTCTGATCTTCTCCCTTCTCATGCTCTCTCTCACTCTCTCTCTTTCCTAATAAATAAATAAATAAATAAAATCTTTAAAAAAATATTGACAATAGGCAACCACATTTATGCTTTCTTAGTCTAAGAAAGATACTGCTGCAAAGATTATCTTCCTAAAATAAGTCCTCATCATACCATTGCCCAAAACTCCAGTAACTCTCCATTGCCTATAGGATTCAAACTCCATAGGCAAGTATTTAATACAATTTAAAATGTTGCCTCAACTCAATTTCAAGACCATCTACTATTCTACCCATTGGAACCCAAAAGGTTTTTCCCAACCACGGGAACCCTCTTTCTCATTTAATGCCAGCTTTAAGCCACCAGTCACCAACTGTCTAAAATACAAAGTATTTGTCTTCAAATACACACTCATGTACTCACCCACATACATAAAGCGCACTAGCAAAGTCTGAAGACTATTATTTTCCTTTTCAATTATGAGGAAGATCTAGGTGAATAAAAAAAGATTACTATATAAAAATAAGATATCGCATAGGTAGACAAATTTGTTAACTCCCTTAGATAGCTGATAAATTGTCTATCACAGAATTTATCAAAATTTAAAATGAAAATTTTCATATTATATCGTTGCAGGTTTTGGGCATAGATCTTGCATGGTAAAAAGATGTGTTGTGTTATGAACATAAGTGATGCATTAATTTAAGCTTTATCCCTACATTTTTTACCATTAGCTAGAAATTAAACCATAAGTATTAAATAAACTGCCATTCAGCATAGTTGAAAATAAATTATTATATATGCAAGATTTAAGAGGCCAGTTTTATTATACAAGTCATAAACATACTTTCCTCAGGTCATATGCAAAGTCTTAGGGAATAAGAAACTGTTGCTAAGACAGCAATTACAACAAAATGGGAACAAATTGGTTAGGCAAGTAGGCGAATTTATCCAAATCCAATAATAACACTAACAAAACGAGAGGGCTAGTTTTCCAATGGTGCTAATCATTAAGATTGGAGACTAAGAAAAATGATCCTTAGTTAATGATTCTGTTCAAATTTTAGGCTCAGCTAATTTTACACTTAGTGTGGGACTGTCTCTGTTTCCTCAGAGGCCACAAAACCAGTTGAAAAAATACACAATTCACTCAGTCAATACTTTGGGTGATGATGTCAACCAATTATCAAGAATAATGTAGGACTGTGTTTCCTGGCTGCTTATGCATTGATTAATCTTTCAGAAATCTATTTGAATATCTATCCATGAAAGCTGAAATTTTCCTCCAGGCATTCAATTTTTGTTGTTGTCTCATGAGTAAAATAGCCTGCTTCTACTGAAGTAAAATATAAAATTTACAAAGTGACTGGGAATGCCTAAACTTGCAAACATGTTTTTGATAACTTGTATCTGTTAAGTTTTGTGATTTTCCTACATTTGAAAAATGTTTTATGTTAGTACCTTAAAATCTCATTCTGACTTTAAATTGTCCACTCTGACTACCACTTGAAATTTGGAAATACAGATTATTACCTGTGTGAGGGTTGAAGGCTAAAGAATATTTCTGGTACAAATAATCAGACTTTTAGGAGTTTCTGTAACTGACTGCATGCATTATTCTACATAGACCCAGTTTTGTATAACAAGATATTCAAAAGAGTAGTCAAAGAAATTAAAATGGAACTTCATTATTCGAAAAACATGACAGGTGCTAATACATTGGAACATAAGGAATAGTGCAGAGGACCACAGGGGAAGGGAGGGAAAACTGAATGGGATGAAATCAGAGAGGAAGACAAACTATGAGAGACTCTGGACTCCTGGAACCAAACTAAGGGTTACAGAATGGGGGGGATGGTGTAACTGAGTGATAGGTATTAAGGAGGGCACGTGCTGTGATGAGCACTGGGGGTTATACGCAACTAAGGAATCATTGAACACTGCATCAAAAACTAATGATGTGCTGTATGTTGGCTAAGTGAACATAATAAAAAAAAATTCCTTTCCTCACTCCCTTATCTTCCCTTCTCTTCTCTTCTACCTTGTGGCTGCTTTAGTTTCTTATACACCAAATCTCAACAGCTTTCTGCCAGTAGACAACATGCATAACATTTCTGCCCATCACCTTCCTTTTGCTTCTTTATTGTGAGGCTCTCCATCTCTTTTCCAGATTCTAAATCAATGAGAGTCCTCAAATTGGTCTGGCAAAGACAGAACTTCTTAGAGAGAAAGCAAGGGAGGAAACTAATCTCTCTCTCTCTCTCTTTCTTCCTTCCTTCCTCTCTTTCTCTTTGAAGTAGAGTAAGTGTTTTTAGGAAAGGGAGAGGAAAAAAGACCTTGAAAAACTCAGAATTAATCAATTTTGCCTTTATGATACAAACTTTGGTGGTAGAAGAGACGTGGAAACCCATGTTTATTTTCAGTTATATTATTTTTTCTTTAAAAATATTCATTTATTTTACTAAGGCATCAGGTGATGTCTCCTTTTCAGATATTATTAGCAAACAAAGAAAAAAAGAAAAAGCAAAGAAAGAAGGGAAGAAAAGAGGAGAGAGGGGACCTTGAAAACTAGAGTTAGTTAAACCTCAGTCCCCCAAATTAGTGGAAGGTGGCCGTGTCTATGCTTTAAAAGACAAGCAGTGGCTTCTTTTATTCATTTAACAACTATCTCTTGAGGGCCTAATGTGCGTCAGACACTGAATAGGTATGCTGCTTCCTGACATTCAAATGCTAGACAAATTTCATTTTTCTTCAACGAAACAAAGAGAAAGCATAGAAAAGAAGGATGCCATGTTTTAGATAATCTCTGGAATATAATTATTTGTCCTAATATGGCTATCCTCCCCCTTGCTTCACCCTAGTTTACAAAATTTGATTTGAAAGATTATGGAAAGTGCATGTCCCAACAGTACCATCCATCATTTTTTAAAGTTTAAGTAATCCAAATCAACAGTTTTGCCAAAGATGCTGCTTATTTTGTAGAGGTGAGCACCTGAGTCAGTAACCAGTATAGTGTTCGAGACGGTCTGAATGGCATATTTTGAGAATCCCCTCTTATATGTTAATACTTCCCAATAGGGTCTCTTGCCTGAACAAGATTTTACTTTAATTATAGCCTAGGGAAAGGGTCTTCGTTAAGGCTGATTTGTTACTACACAGAAAACAAAAGGAATGACTTCTGACACAAATTTCTACCCACGACAAGCAGGCAATGAGATTAGCAGAAAACAGGAAATTTTGCATCAGACACACAATCCCTTACTCAGATGCCATGAAGAAACACAGCAATGCCCTGCCTACATACTCCAATATATTCAGTACAACGTCTGCCATCTTAAAGAATGCCTTGGAAGGACACGGAATTTAATTATATCACATGTAATGAAACTTTTTTTTGTTGGGTACCCAGTGTACTGTCTGGCCCCTAATAGGTTCCCAATGTATAGTGGTTGTGATGAGTGGCAGAGGGGTAAGGTAGTAGTTATTGGAAAATATTAATAGTTATTATTATACCTTTGGAAAATATTAATAGTTTGGAAAATATTAATAGTTATTCAAAGTCTATTTGAAAAATTTAACTTCCGTGTTATACTGTTTAATGAACATTTCACATAATATGCACTCAAAGTTTCTTAAAATGAATTGAATTCTCAACCCTTTTTATCAGGTAGTATCCATTAGTAAGGTATCAGTAAATCCTAGAAATCAAGTAATATTCAAAGAATTCAGGGCCTCTGGACTCTTTGTCCTCATTACAGTAGTATTTATAAACAGCCACCATAAACAGTGAGAGCAAGAAAAACATTAATTCTGGTGATGTGATTGGTAGTTACAATTAACTAATTGCCTTGAAGTCTATTAATGATTAGGAGTTGATTTAATTGAATTAATAGGAGTTGAATTGAATGAATAGGAGTTGAATTAAAGACGTCTGTAATACAAAATGCCACTTGGCTTGACTCACTAAAAGCATTCATATATTCCCATGTAAGGAGTCCAAAACAAGATTTTTCAGCAACTCTTTATGAACTCATAAATGATTGTCCAGGAAGTTGTTATTAACTGAACAAGATTCTCTATCTTGTCAAGAAAGAATGCCGCATACTTATAGAACCAACTACTGTTTAGAATGGAGGAAAAATGACAATATCATCTCATATCCTTTTTATGGGTAAGAGTAGCCAATTTCCAGTCATCTGTGTCACCGGACAAAAGTACACTGAATCCCCAAATAGGGAGAATTTACAGCCTTGTTCCTCAAGCTTTAATCATCACAACACTTTCATAAGTTTTGCCATAACCAGATCTGATCTGATCTGATCTGTACTGTATGACTACTACTTTTCTTGAAGTCAATTTAGATGCTTACTTAGATTCACCCTGAACAACGAAAACCATAAATGAGTGCAAAAATTTTATTATCTCATATCTATTCAAATAAAATGTAGTTGTCTATCTATCTCCTAACACTGTCTTGGGGACCAAACTTCGGGAAACACTGACCATGCTCTGTGGCCCCAAATACAGACACAGGCACATCAGTTGTACTGTTGGAAAAATTCTTCAATTCGTGTGGGTGATGCAGGAGCCCAGTTACAACTCGACATCTCTACCTTTCAGTAGTTTTCTTAAATTTCCCTCACGAGGCCACCTGTGATTTCCAGTGGATTTTAATTTAATCAATTAATAATTATGACCAACTGTGGTCATATAGGACCAACTGTATAGTAAGGTTTGGAAACACAGTGACACCGGATTACTAAATATTTGGAAATTCTGAACTATTTTGATTCGACATGAAGACTAAGAGTATTTTGTACTCTCCATCTAAAAATATCCATACCTAATATAATTTTACAATAATACATTGGAATACATAGTTTCTCAGAAAGGTAATCGAAAGCCTTTGCAATCACAGTGAGAACCCTTGGGAATCCTGGTAGCAGAGTGTCATTTAGAGTGACATGTGACAGAGGCCCAGCTATTGAAGAAGAAGATGTTTAGAGCCAGGAAGATAATTTATGTTTTACCTCTGTGGACATGGTAGTGTCACTCTCTGGTACTCAAAAATAATTATTCATGTAAAATAAGACAATTTCTTGAATTTTCAGTACAGAGTCCCTATTTCTCTGAACAAGTTAATTGTGTTTTAGCTCTTCCTACCGAATATTATAACTAAAAAAAAATTTTTTGAGTCACAAACTTTGTGGGATGGGTTACATCTTACATGCTGATGTATTTGGGATTTAAAAATAATTTAGAGATTACTGTTTTCTAATTACTTGAAAGTAAAGAAAATCAATTATATTTGGCTTTTCAGGGATTTAGGTTTCTGCATTAATAAATCACCAGAGATTAGGGCATGTAGAACAAGAGTTTATCTGTGTCTGGGAACCAAGTTTTCCTAACAAGTGTGCAAACTATTCTTAAAGGGGAGAATTAAAACAAGCAGTGTACTTCACAGATAAGAAAATATACCTGATTGGCTGATAAATGTTGTTAGCAGCAATCGCCTCTGTACCAACCAGTGGGAGACGCTAAAATCAATTAAGATGAATCCTGAACTATAGCAAGGGTTTGGGAGTATTGGTTGCTGTTAAAACCCCATGACTCAGAGATGTGAATGGCGTGTCATAATTTCTTATTATTCATTTTATCTGAAATTATTTAACATCTAAAATTGTGGGAAAGACATGGGAGGCCACCGTATTCATTTCCGTATCATGTCATGGCTTCACATTTGTTGCCCATTGAAATACACACCAGGCATTCCACTCATGACTGAACTCCATTCAACTTATTTTTGGTAAAAGACTGTTCTCTATGCATTCCTGCCAGACTTGAGGATCCTGAGGAAATTTACAACGTGCATGGCTTTTCCTTCAGAGTAGCTCTTGTTTCCTGTGAGTATCTAGTACACATTCAAAAATTCCCTGTCTCACTCATTATCCAGTGCTTATTATTCAATGCCAGAAAAACAGGATTTTCACATTTCACATACCCTTTGAGGTTGTGAGTTTGTAAACATTACGGTAAAGGGAACCCACCCCCACAAAATATTTTATTAACCTCTATATGTTAATGTAGCAGATAGTTTGCAGTTGGTGAAAATGGAAAACTTGGGTTTTAGTTGTTCTGTAAAAATTGTACAAATCACTTCGTCTTACTAGGATGCAATTATCTCATCTTTAAAAAGAAGGCAGCATGGCATTTGGAGATAATCATGGGGTTTTCTTTAAAGTTTTATTTATTTATTTGACAGAGAGAGAGAGCACAAACAGGGGGAGCAGGGAGGGAGAGGGAGAAGCAGGGTCCCTGCTAAGGAGAGAGCCTGATGCTGAGAAAGCAGACATTTAACCAACTGAGCCACCCAGGCGCCCCCATGGGTTTTAAATCAGAAAACAGAGGTATGAATCCTATCTTAGACACCAGGCTAGCGCTGTGACCTTTGGTAAGGTACGTAGCCTCTCTGAGCCTCATTTTCCTTATCTATAAATTTGGAGTTGTAGCTTGGACTTCATCAAATTGCCATGCAGGTTAACTGAAATGTCGAAGTTCCTAGTGTTGTATCTGGCCTACAGTGTGGGAGCATAAGACTTGATAGACCCCTCCTGCCTTTTCCTTCATCTTTAATTTCCTGGATTCCATACCTGGTGTATTTAAAATGAAGTGTCGTCAGGCGCCTGTGTGGCTCTGCTAGTTGACTCTCTGACTCTTGATTTCTGCTCAGGTCAGGGTCTCATGGGTCATGAGATCAAGCCCCAAGTTAGGCTCCCAGCTCAGCGAAGAGTCTGCTTCCTTTTCCCTCATCCTCTTCCTCTCTATGCACTCTCTCTTTCTCTCTCTCACTCTGTAAAATAAACAAACAAATCTCTTAAAATAAAATAAAATAAAAAAATTAAATGTCATCTATAATTTCCGTTGCTAACCTTCCATTAAGTTTACACATTGATATTTGAAAATAACTATAAAGAAGAGATTGCTAAATCTACTGAACAATTTCATACAGAAACTGAGACCTCAGTCACAGGCATTTTGGTGATGTCACTTTAATGTTATCGTGTGGCAGACAAGTCTTCTAAATTGTCCTAATGTCAGTATTTTTATTATGAGTCTTGGCATATAACAGAGGTTTTTATTGAGTATATATATATGACGCAAGCACAAGTGAGAGTTATTTTCTCTGAATAAGGTTTTCTATTTCATTTAACAAACGTTCGGTGGTTTTGTCCACACGCGCACAGTGAATGTGACGAGATGTTTCAGTTCTGTCAAGGGGTCTGTTTTTGATAATTATGACCACTCCAGGCCCACTCTGTCTACTAGAGCAAATAAGAATTTGGCACTGTGTGCGTGTGCGTGTGTGTGTGTGTGTGTGTGTGTGTGTGTGTTTGGCTCCCTGTATGTATCTGTGGAAAACATACAGATAAAAGTACAAAAGAATTAGCTTCTATAACATTTTTCAATTCTCCTAATATGACCAGAAGTCCCATTTCATGTGTGGAACCTACAATCTACATGCTCCGGTAGAAGCTCCTTTAACTTTGCTTCTGTCTTAAGATGCCGATAAAGAGTAAGAGCACCAGCCTTTTTATATTTGAAGAACATTATTTAATCATGTCACAGCCTCTTTGGTCCCCCCCAAAAAAAGAGAGAAAAGAGAAAAAAAGGAAGAGGCTCTTCAGTAACAGTTATGAGGAGTATTGGTATAAGAGTTGCAAAGAGCATTAAGATGAAAACTATGGAAAATTAACCTGACTGCTAATGGAAATGCTTTAATGCCAGATAAACTGATGAGCCTTTATTGCCAACAGTGGTTAAGGAGCAGCCCTTCTCATCTCTGGGCATGCAGGTTCTCTGGGGGCAGCCGGTGCAGCTACCCGCCCATTGTCCTATGTGTTCTGCAAGAGGATTCTAGACCAGTGCCACGTCTGTGAGACCCTGCCTGGCAGCTCCTCTATAGCGTGTTCTAAACCTGTGCCTCTCAGAGAGGGCATTCAGTTCCCTAGCAACATGCATAGTTAGCGCCCTTCTATTCCTAAGGGAAGTTTCCCTGCAGATGGACATTTTTTTTTAAGTGTTAGTAGCTGGAGATGCCATACAGATAGTTGTAACTCAGTATACTAGCAACATGGGAAATCACGCAGGTAAAGGACAAAGGTGGAAATATGGGTAAATGTAACTTGAATGTAAAGATGATATCTCTCAGTAGTCTGTGTCCTCTAGCTTTACTCAGTAGACCTTCCTTTCCAACCTCTTCATTGCTCGTATGGTTCTCCTATAGCCAAATGTAAATTCCCTCCTGCTTTCATTTTGCTATGGAGTCCGAAACTGTATACACAATCATCTGCAAAATCCTGGGTCTCATATATTCTGAGATGATGGGGGAATTACCACTATTATAAAGTGAGAGCCTATACGTTAATATTATACTTAAAGGACACAACCAAGTTTCTAAAACCTTCCCAAGTCTTTGAAAATGAAGACTTGTCCTTTTGAAGATTCACCAGGTAGGAGGAATTGAAGAGGTGAAGAACTTCTAACATAATTGTCCTGTTATACTGGAAATTGTGAGGCGATTGTTCATTAACACAACAATCACTTCAGGCACTGTCTGGGATCGAGGGTGTTAGTAGGCTACCATTTCCCTCGGCAGTGTCTCCTCTCCCAATGCCATCCCTAGGGGACTCGTGTGTACATTAGATTCCTTGGGAAGATAGATGCTAGTAAATTTATCTGCTTAGGAGTTATTAACTAATAAGATTATTACATAGTCACAGTTTAATCCCAAAAGTTTAAACTGTGACTATGTAATAATCTTAAGGGTGGGTTCTTAAGGGGGAAGGCAGGCATGTGTGAAGATCTAGTCCCTATGAATTATGGCTCTGCACATTTAAATTCTTATAACTTTGCAAAGCAGTCTCTACTAAGAATATTGAAATGAAATATGCCTAATACACTTTCCTTATGGAAGAAGATACTCAGTAAATATGAAGAATGAATGCTTAGATGACTTGCTGCAGCCTTCTGTTGGAAAAAAACACCCAAAAGGGCAACAGTACTCAACAAAAGGGCAAAGAGGCTCAATTAGAAAGGTGATTTTTCCAGTGTTTCTGTTAATGTTGGGTCCAGATGAGCACTGAAAATGACAGATACTGACAGCAGACATGACAAGATAGAAACAAGCTTCCTGACACCTTTTTAAGGTATTTTTTTCTCCTTTTCCTACTAGCTCCATGCTGACATTTCTGATGTCAGTAAACATAAATTTTTAGAACAGCCTCTGGGGAAGAGAATAGAGGCCAACCCAAGAGAGCGAACTTTCAGATATCCCTGCAAATGTTCTGCTTTTATTATTGCATGATTAGAGTCATACGGTAGAAAGCACAGAGGTTTCTCACTCTCTTTATAGACTTACTATCAAGACAATGTAGCACACACTTCAATTCCTGCTTCATGTATCTCTCCATGAAAGTCATCCTGCTCTCTAGGAGCCATTTTTTAAGAATCTGCTTTCTCTTCCATTCAAATTTGTTAGAGAGTTTAAGAGACCAACTCATTTAAGAGACCCTACCTTCTCGTTAAGCAAGAGTATCTAGGTCTCATGTTCTAACCCCTTCCTTTCTTTATAGAGGCCCTTGTAGAAACTCATTAGAATCTTATCTTATTCATCTGAGTATTTATTAATACTTTGACTCTTTGAGACTGTATATACTCTTTTTTTTTTCTCCCCAAATTTATTTTAATTTTTCAGTGTTACAAGATTGATTGTATATACTCTTTATCCAGTTTCAGACTTCTTCAGAGTTTACCATTGGAAAATAAGTCAGCAGTTGTTTTATGGGTTTCTTTTTAAAGTAATCTCCACTTTCATTAAAAACATAATGTTTCAGAATGCTGTGTAGTTAAATTTAAGATTTTTTTTTTTTTTTTTTTTTTTTTTTTTAGAGAGCGAGAGACTGAGAATGAGAGGGGAGAAGGTCAGAGGGAGAAGCAGATTTCCCACAGAGCCGGGAGTCCGATATGGGACTCGGTCCCGGGACTCCGGGATCATGACCTGAGCCGAAGGCAGTTGCTTAACCAACTGAGCTACCCAGGCGCCCTGTAGTTAAATTTAAAGCACACCAGCTTTGGAGTCTTTTAGGCTGGGTTTGTACCCTAGTTCTGTTACTTAATAGCCGAAACCTTGGGCAAATTATTTAATCATTTTAATCCTCAGTTTCCTTACATGTTAGAAAACACTTTCGATTACTGTTAGAATTCAATGAGATGAGACTTAATAAAGTGTGAAGCCTAAAGAAAGCACCCAATAAGGGATATCATTATTCTTAGGTCTGGGGGGATAGCTGTAGGGAATTCCAGGTCAATTTGCTAAAAAACAATTTTCCTCAAGCCAATTGGCAAGGGCCAAGTCACCAAACTTTCAGTAAAAAAAAAAAAAAAAAAAAATTACTTCAAGCTGTTATATGGATCTTTCAAACCAGGTCCAAGGTGGAGTGGAGCAGCCAGAGGTAGGAGTTAGGCAGGAGTAAGAGGTGAGTAGAAACAAGAGCAGAAGGGGTGTGAGGACCCATGAGAAAACCAGAGGAAGAAGTTCCAGAAATCCGAGGCATCTGAATTTTGAAACATGCCAAATGGATATTTGCTAAACCCAGCTGAGAAGCCAGTAGGGAAAGATGTAGAAAAGATGTGGTGAAACTAACACTTGGGAAAAAATTGGCAAATCGGTCACTTGACAAAATGATTTTTGGTGAATTGTCTTTGTGTAGCCAGTAGGCAAATTGGCCTTCTTCTCTATGAGGCCCATTTTTATAACAAGTAGAGAAAAATTAACATTTTTAATTTTTCTTACAAGAATATACAGTCAGAAGCAAGCAAATCATGAGTTAACATATATACATTAACTTTGAAATACAAAAGTAAATGTTCACCCCACAGAAGTTTTCATGCACTTGGATACGCACCTTAAACAATTCATAACAAAAGCAATTCCAGTTGATGCTAAATTTTAATCGTGCATAACAAGCTGTTCCCAATTCTGGATATGAGGATAAATGGTCAAGAGAATGAACACTGCATTACTTCTTTTCCACTATCTACCTAAGAGAGCTTAATATTGAGCTAAATGGGACTTGATGAGTATATAGACCTATATAGACTCATTTGTTGGAGTAAATTTAACACCTTTTCTTGCAGCTATCTTGTCGTGCTGTTCCTCTATTTCTGTATAGTGCCTTCATTTGGGTTGCAAACAAACAACACCGTCTTATTTAATAACATTAGAGCCAGCACACCTACCAATGAAGCATGATACTGTCTCACCCTGAAAAATATCCATTTTCTAAAAGATGTGTGAAAATCTCCTTGGTTCCTACAGGGATTTAAACCTAACAAATTGCACACAGCACACAAAATAAGCATTTAGAGAGCATTTTCTAGAGCTCGAGTGCCTTTTCAACTGGACCTATCAAAGCCTAAGTGTGTTCCTCTTACACTGTCATCTTGCTCCCCGAGGCAGAAAGATGCCCGAGGTTGTCTTTTCTCTGTGTATTGACAAAACTTCAAGTAAATGACAGTGGGAACCAGCTGTGAAAAGCTCTTGAAATTTTTGCTCAAAAGTTTCACTTAGAAATTGGCTTGCCTTGAAAAATTAATCCCAGTTCCTGAGTAGTGTAATTCACCCATTAACTTCATTTTTCAGTTTTACTGTCTTTCACAGTATTGAGGCTGGGCGAGTATCACACTAAAGATGAGAGAATCAGCTAAAAAGGCTAATGGGCCAGCTGAACGGTCATTGCCATAGAACACGCTTGGAAAGATGGATGGATAGCTATAAAGGAGGTGCCTTTACTTGGGTATGGTAGAAACACAAATCTGCACGTTATACATTTTTCCTTACAATGTTTTCCTTTATGTAAATCAGTGCTAAATCTGAGAATTATCTGACAGTAGGAAAACTTATTAAAGTTAAGAAATTGTCATTTCTTTCATGTTTAAATATAAAATATGAACATTTCAATGGATTTTTAAACTATCCACTGTGACCCTGCTAAAACGCCTATTTTCATTACCTAAATAATTTCAAATATGCAGACGTCCTTTGTCTTGATTCATTTGAAATCGTGTTCTAGGAGAGGTATTCATACTTCACATCCTGGGGAGGATCCACTTTTAAGGTAAACTTGGTCGAACTCCTGTTAGATCTACATTTCTGGTAACTTAAGTACCGATTACATGCAGTGGGGAGCCCTGCGTCAGATTGACTAATAAACATGTGGCAGGTGACTTTGGGATTAAATCTCATCTTGGGACAGAAAGATCCCATTTATATTGTTAATTAAGTGCAGGCTTTGTCCTTTATTTGAACCTTTGAAAAGGATCATGTAGCAGGAAATTTCAGTTGAGCAGCATGTCGATGATTTTCACGCAGACAGAGAATTAACACAGAGTGTGCTTTTAGCCCCTGATCTGTGCACAGTGTCTTTCAGCAAGTTGGTAACTTTTTTTTTCATTCCAAGACCTTAAGCAAACCTAGGGGAAACTGTATGTAATATTAAGCAAATAAATACCGGGGTGCCCGGTGGCTCAATCGTTAGGCATACGACTCTTGGTTTCACCTCAGGTAGTGATCCCAGGGTCTTGAGATCAAGCCCCAGGCAGGTTCCATGCTCATCAGGGAGTCTGGTTGAGATTCTCTCTTATCTCCCTCTGTGCACCTCCCTGACCCTGCTTGGGTGTGTACTCATGCGCTCTCTCTCAAATAAATAAATAAATAAATAAAAGATTTTTTTTTTTTTAAAAAAAAGAAAAGAAATACCATCTCATGTGAATCTCATTAGTTACTCTACTGATTAGCCCACTAAGTGTGAAAAGCAGAGTTCAGCACCTGGGAGACACAATGATGAACAGACACAGCCCCTGCCCTCGGAAAGTGTGCCCTCCAGGACAGTGGGAAAGACGAATGCTGTCCTCAAACAACAGTAACGTAAAGTACATATACTCCTTTGTGCCATCTGCAGGTTCGGAGAAGGAAGCAATCATTTGTTCTCCTGTGATCAGAGGAACAATCCTCTGAGAAAAATTGCTCTTTCATCTGATGTTGATTTGATTCATTTAAGAGTCCTTTCAGTTGATCCCTTCTGAATATATTCGCCAACACTCAGTCCCTGATTCTTTTCTCTTTTTTTCTTTTTAACAGTCTTTCCCTTCAAGCCATGCCTACAGCTCATCCTGTCACTCCTAAGGAAACCTATTCCAAATGGTACCGATTTTCTCCTAAATTCCACCTCTTTATTTCCTGCTCATCTCGGGCAGTTGTCATCTTAAATTCTTCCAATTCATGAAACCAAAAATGAATTCATGGTTACTCTACATCAAACCTAAAACCCCCCATCTGTATGCATTATTTCTGTGATAGCCATGACCCCTTGCTGGTCACCCAGGCATCAAAGTGGAGCTCCATCCTTCTCTCTAAGTCTTTCTCCCCTCTTCTCCCCACAAATCTCAGCCCTCTTTACTCCAGCTCCAGTATGTGGTTTACTGCCGCACTCTATGCGACATCCTTAGGGCCCAAAATCAGATAGGCAGCACGCTGTCTATGCACAGTGCCCACCCACATAAATTCATTCAAATATTTACTGAATGTCTACCATATTCAAATCACCAGGGGTTGAGGTGTTGAGGATATTACAAATTTTTTAAAAAGCTGGGTTTCTTAGAAGATAAAAATTATTTCTACTGAGAGAGGCATGTAATTAAGCTATTTTTTTTTAAATAATGTGACAGGAGTACCATCTCCATTTAGGGCATCAAGGAACATGTCTCCCAAAAATGGACTCTTGAATTTTAAACGATGAGTAGCAGTTAACTAAGCACAAGAGGAGGAAATGGCATTTCCATGTGAGAGACAAATAGGGACAAAGGCATACATTACCTGTGGATCTAGGCAGATGGAGGATTTTCAGTTAGTGACCCATCCCTTCCTTCTTTAAATTTCCAAAGGACTTGAAAGCTACTCTGCCCTGTCGAATGGTGATTGGAATATTTGCCAACTCCTGCCTAGATAACAGATTTAAGGATAGAGACTGTGTCTGGATTCTCTTTGAACTCACAATAACACTTGGACCCAGTTTACGCTTGTGGTAGACTATAAATAATGACCCCAAAGATACCCATATGGAGACCCCCAGAACCAGTGATAATGTTACATGGCAGAAGAACCTGAAGATATGGTTAAGTTAAGGATCTTGAGATGGGGAGACTATTCTCAACTATCCAGATGGGCCCTGGATAATCACAAAGATCCTCCTAACAGGGAGACAGGAGGGTCAGAGTCAGAAGAGATATGGGGGCAGAAACAGAAGTCAGAGCAATATGATTTCTGACTGTGAAGCTGAAGGAGGTTTTGTGAGTCAAGGAACGTGGGCACCTTCTAGAAACTGTGAAAGGCCAGGCGTGGATTCTCTCAGCACAGCAGAGAAGCAGCATAACTCTGCCCCCACATTTTAGACCTTAGAACTTTAAGATAATACATCTGTGGTTGTTTTAAGCCACTGAGTTTGTGATACTATGTTATGGAGCAATAGAAAACTAACACAGTATTTAATATTTATAAATGATGTCTAGATTCATGACATAATTTTTAATATTTTCTATATTAGCGTGACAGTTATAGAATCATATTTTAATTCTTTGTAGAGGGAATCCAAAATTGACTGTGCTCATTTGATAGAGTAAAACAAATAGGAAATTTCCATCATACAAGTTTTAGTCATCAGAGAGGATTTAGAAAGAAGACTGACAAGAAATTCCAGATATTGTGATAAAGCCACTTTCTTTAACTAATGATATCCTTTGCTTTGGAATACAATTTCAAGCAGAATTTTGGGGGTGTCATTATCAGAAAATGTGAATTTTTACTAAAATTCCTACAAAACACCATTCTACATTTATCTTTAGCCCGCTCTGAAATTTAGAGTACAAAGACAATATTTTGTGGGCATTGCAAGTCTCTCAGTGTTTTCAAAGAAGAAAATCCATAATCCATTGTGATAGGTGTTGGTAGACAATGACATTGAATGAAATGTGGTGAAGGGTGCAAACATTCAGTACTGGGTGTCCAGGAGAGTCCTCAGAGGTCACCCACAGGCATCCCCACTAGCAGGCACTAGAAACAAGTACGTGGGGGACCTCAGACCTATTCAGGACATCGGTCTAGGAACTGAGCCACCCAGAATTTTAACCTTTAATGTCCCGTGCTGATGCAATATTTAGAAATATAGTCAGTCCTCATTATTTGTGGATTCTGGGTTTGCAGATTTGCTTTATTTGCTACAATTTATTTATAACCCCTGAATCAATACCCATGACACTTTGACATTCGTGAGGACGCATGCGCACAGAGTGGCAAAAAGGTGTGTCACTCCATACATGTGTTTTGAGCTGCGGTCAAAGAAGGCCATGCTCTGCTTTCGGGTTTCAGCTCTCCTATGGAGATGACCAGAGGATGGAGACAGTAGAGGCCAGCAGGAGTGAGTGCAGGAGGCTTGGCTCTGGGGCCAGTTGGAGGAGGTTTGAGTCCCAAATCTGGCACCTGTTACAGGGTGGCCACAAGTAAGTCACGCAACACTACTGAACCTTGATTTTTCTTTTGTAAAATAAAGAAAAGCAGAATCCACCAGGATGAATTGGTTTTAGGATTTAAGAGTATAATCTATGTGAGATATTTGCACACACACACACTCCCCCTAGGAGCAGTGTTCAGTGTTTGTTAATGGAGTATTTGTGATGACTTTATGGAACGTAACTACCACAAATAATGAGAATCAACTGTACATTTCCATGTGAATTATTTTAAAGAGCGGCTAGAGCTGGGCAGGCTGCCACTTAAAAGACATCCGTAACAAACCTCAGTGGGAAATACACGGGCTGAGCTCATTGTGTGTTAGTGATAGAGGCCAGCCACATACCATGCTCTAGGATCCTGTTTCTCACTTGCAAAAACGATAATGGACACGATCATGAATCCCTTCTACCATTTCATATATATTTCCTGTCTTTATATGAGCAAGATACATTATTTGCTTATTTATTTTAGCAAGTTACATATTTTGCTACCGTATGACATTCCAAAGATGTAGGTTAAAAATACACAGTTTGTAGCGATGTAGTCACTTTATCACTCCCCACTTTCCCCGAAGAAGTCTATTTCTTTGTGGCAATAAAAATATCTACGCCAAGGCTTCCTCCCCCCACACAACATTTATCTGTTATGAAATGGAATTTTTGTTTTCAGGAATCATTCAACAAGGATTTATTAGGCACTCTGCTGAATGCTATAGAAGATTTAGATAGAGCAGTCGTATTTCCTTCTCACTAAAGCATTTATACCATCTCGGGTGGGGGGGGATGGAACAAGTGAATATACAAAGAAGAATAAGAAAAGCATATGGTCAAATAGATATGTGTATGTTGTACGTTGGAACCTATATATTTAGCCACCAATTTAAAGCATTCCAGGAGAATTTTTCAAGAGTCTGCCAATCAGAATTTTAGCCACTTGGAATTTTTCTTGAAAATTTTCATGTATATTCTAATCAAAATTATAATTACTTTGCTCCCTTCTATCAATATATTGATTCTAAATATTGGTAAAGAAGGAAAGAAAAAGCCCCACTAGCACCAACTATTAGAAGAATTGTTTTAAAGCTTCCATACAGAGTCAATAAACCCTAGCTTGGTGGATTAAATGAACTGTGTGAAGCGATAAATTCAGTATTTTATGCACCTTATAAGAACATGGTATATAACATAGATGGACTGCCTCTTCTAGTAGAGTGAGAATTCCTTGATCAATGTTCACAGTTATGCTATGTATTAAAGTCCAGAGAATCCGTTTGACCGATCACCTCTCTGAAGAGCTAAATGTGTGCTTAAATGATCGGTTATCCTCCCCATTCACCTCCTTTCCCCTCACGGGGCATGTAGCTCTTGTCTCTTTTTCCTATTGTGTGGAGAAAATATGGAACAAGTCCTGTACTAAGTTTTGTATCAGACACCGTACTGGCCTGGTTGTGGGTGGAAGAGTGATACACAGGACTCCAAGCTCACACAAAGGATTGAATATTTAAGTGTTTGGTAATTAATTTTAGTCAATCTTACTCCATACTTGGAGGAGAATGTTTTCCATCTGTAATAGGAGACACAAGAGGTTTTTCCCTTTTGGGAGTATGTATGTGGAAGAGATACATCACTGTATGTAATTGACACCTAGGAAGTGAGATTTGGAAGTTTTGTTATAAACAAAAAACCATTCCTAATATTGGCTAATTTTACATGTTGTCACAGTTCAGTAGTCTATGTTCACGTGAGTTTTACCTACAAAAGGATAAGTGAAGTAAATTTGTAACTTCAGACCATTTGGAATCAGATGGAATGTATTTGCCCAACATTGAATCAGAGGCCAAGTGAGAATGAATGATATCTTTAGATAAAACCAGTTGGCAGCCCAGAGTTTGTTTTATCCTTTCTTCTTTGGTATCCTTCTAGAAATAAGGATTTCTTTGTTCGTGTGTGTGTGTGTGTGTGTGTGTGTGTGTGTTGAGTACTTTGCTTTCCTAAAGCAGTGGAAATTTCATGTGTTTGCTATCTGCTTGGACAGGTTTATAAACTGAGTGTGGCAAACATGAGTCAGCCAGTGGAGCTCTTTGCCACTAATGAAATGTATCAGAGGGAAAAAGCCAAACCACCTCTCATTAGACCTGCAATCTATGGGAGTCAGGGAGGCAGTTGCTGCACCAATTTGGGGACCCTTCCTTTTTATTTATTAGTGATCTACAGTCTCTACTTCCTAGCTTTTAAAAATTAAAAAAGAAACTGTGGTAGGGAAACATTTTCTTTAAAGAATTATTTTTATTACTCCTATTCAATGACTCTTGTTATAGCTATCAAATCTTATATGTTACTACACTCTCAGTATATAAATATATGATTTATCTATATTAGATATTATGGAGCATCTGTACTATATTTATATAATTATATAACTTGTGTATTAGTCATATCTTGTACATAAATTATAGATTATTATATATCATATTGTTTATCTTATATTGGGATTTCACATATATTAAGTCATACATATTGATGTGCTGTCTTCTAACCTCAGCAGTATTTTAGAAAACAGTGTAATAATGGTTGCTTATGCAAAGCTAGGATCGGAACATACTGTCTATGTCTTTGTCTAAGTAGAATACCACCATCAGGACACAAACCACCCAACCCTATTACCAGAGCCAGGCTGATAGCTCTAGTCAGTGTCTGTGTCTTTGGGTGGCCCGGGACAGGGTCAAGAGGGTGAGATTTTTTTGTGGTCATTCTTGCCCAAAGAAAGTCATAATTTGTCAGACACAGAAAGGATAACATTGCTAGATTCCATTTTGTTGGACTTTACAAAGAACACACAAACACGTTACCGCCCCCCCAACCAACTCTTAAATGCTAATTTGTTGCCAGTCACTGTCATTAACCTGAAAGCATTTTTATAGTGTTGCCTTTGTTTAAAAACACACACCAGCCATTAAAGACTCCATCAGTTACTGAATAGATAGTTGCCACATGGATTCAGTTACTTGGGGTAAATAATGGAAGAGAAAATGAGATGAATTGGAGAAAAGATCCTTCGTGCTAAGCCGGCAAAATAAAATGCAGTTTCCAGATTCACACGCATCTTGGGAGAAAGTTGCTTCCACGCTTCGCAACTTAAGGATGTTAGTCTCATTAACTTTCCCACATTTGAAGTGAACGATAAACAGCTAGATGTCATAGTCAGAAGTGCTAGGATAAAATATGAATATCTGCACTCTGGTCTTAACTTTGTCGCCAGATATGCTAGCTGAGATGAGACAAGTGGTTCTGTGTCACAGGTACGGCTCAGTTTCAGCTTATCGAGGATGAGTTATACCTGTACCCTCCTCAGAGTTGTGGACACAACGGAGGCTGGACAAAGATAAGAAACGATGAGATAATAAATGTGAGGCTAGAGAAATAGAAAGGGTGATAGACTGCCCGATATCCTGGACAAAATAAATTTAGTCATGAAAAGTAAATAAAAACTGCTTAAAGATACACTAAATGTTAGAAGTCACAAATAGCTCCCCCTGGGGAGAAGGGCAGCAGAGGGAGACGCGGGGCATGGCTGTGGAGGTACCTACTACCCAGGTGCCAGCCTGACTCCTTAACGCGCAGTGACGTCATTGTCAGGCTATGGCAGTCTCCAGAGATCGTGGAAAATCTCTCGACCAGGTCTTCCCTCCAGCTGGCTAGCCATGTCCTTCAAATACTCATGCCCTGGCTCTGCCAAGTCCCTTCTGGTTGGATTTCTCAGAACATGGTGAGACACAGTGGTGTGAATTCTAGTTCCTTGTCCAGTTACATATTCACCTCCAAGCCCAGAGTTCCCGTTGCCAGGGAACGGAAGTCCAGGTGCTATTTCTGAGTTACTCACCTGGTGACTTAGGCCAGGCCCTCAAACTTCAATGGGCCTGCAAAATAGAGCTAGCTAAAAAGATGATTTGCATTCAGTAGTTCTTGGAGTGTAACCTGGGATTGTTCCCATCTGATGAGTTCCTAGGTAATGACAATGCACTTGTCCTTATACTTTGGGTTGCCAGAATCTTAGCAGAGTGGGGTTGAACCTCTCATACAGAGAGAGAGCAGTAAGTGCTCTTCTTAGGGAAAACTATCAGCCACTAATTTCATCAGTTCCTTGAAGTCCAGGACTGGACTAGAATCTTCTGCCAAGGCTTGGGCCGGAGCAACATAGCCCAGTACATCTCTTAGGAGAAGGGGCGTCCCTCTCTGCCAGGACGGGTTGGTTCTCACCAACCCTGAATTTCATCACCCTTGAATCTCAATCACCCCTGAATCTCATCATTCTGGATTTGGATCCAAGTGAGGCTGAACATCTGGCCAAACAGGACTGGCCTGTCTGTGGGGTACAGTGTCAAGGCTGTCTCTTTCTAACGGGTCACACATGTGAGCACTCAGGCCAGCAACTTCAACCTGCATCATATATGTTCTCTTACTAACTTAAACCATATTATCAACTATGGTAGATATCACCCAGAAGCTTCCAAGAAGGAGCCCTTTGGTCAAGAACCATTTAAGGATTAAATGATTGGAAGTATTTCATAAAGAAATTATCCCTGCCTCTCTTTATTCTTCTTATTTTCTCCAGATTGATTTCTGCAAAATATTTGTCCTGCACATCAGATTTTATTATCATTTCATTATTATCCCTTGTAGGGACATGATTGAGGCTGAGAGAGAGGAGAGTAGGCAATGAAAGTTGGGGAAGGAGACATCTGAGAGTCTGCTGTGTAGACTTTAAAAAGAGCCCCCAAAGTAATATAATATGCAACAGTTATAACTTGCTGCTTATTTGCTCACAGATTATAAAAAAATCCATGTTGAGTTTCATTACCCAGACCATACCGTAGCAATAAAATAATGAAGGGGCAAAGAGGCTTTAATAAACTAAAAGCTAGATAGGTATTCCCAGAGTTATCAGATGGCTTGTCAATCTACATATGTTAGATTTAGCATCCCAAAACTCCAGGTAACGACCCCTTTCTAAATCTGATTTTACAGGGGTGTACATAGGGCCCATAGAAAAATGGAGATAGGGATTCAGGCTAGAAACTCTCAAACAATCCACTTCTTCCTATAAATAAAAGAAATTTCGTGGGTACTATCCCCCTCTGCTGAAATCGACAAAATTGTGTTAGTAGTTGAATTCCTTTGACCTGTGGCAGGAAAGCTTTTTATTTCCTTTTACTTTCTTTCTTTTTAAATTTCTAAAGAGGAGGAAAATGTCAGGCAGTAGTGTGTTGTTACTGCCACAAAATATTATTAAAGCATAACTACCAAGCCAGAAAGCATAGCCCTGTACATTTAATGCAATGTCAGTTCTGATCTAGGTATTTTGCTCTCCAAAGAGATGCTTAATCTTCTAAACAAAATTGAACTGAATGGATTTAAAAAAAAAAAAAAAAAAGTCTGTTGTGGTAATGTGCCAGTCCAGATTACCAGCCAAATAACCAACTACACATTCACATAGGTGAGTATATGAATTTGAAATTTAGGCTTAACTCTGAAAATATTGATCAGGTAGTACAATGATAAACGATACCACTTTACTTTCAAGAAGGCAATTCGAAAATTGGGTCTTACTATATGAGTTTAAGGTTTTAAATGTAGAAAATTCTGTCTTAATAAAAAAAAATTCAGAGGGATCAAGACCAATTGAGATCATACCCATGAAATGGAAACCATCATAGAAATGTAAGACTTTATTATAAATAATCGTTAGTAAGGCTAGAAGATACTTACCAAACATAGTGATTTCCTGGGAGTCATGGTATTTACAAAGTTTAATGAGGCCTACTTAGTTAATCTTTTTAGAAATGACTTTAATTATCTTTTGTAATAACCAAATAAATATACATAAGAAATCTAAATAATTTGGAATATATAATGAGATATAATTGATGAAAAAAGACAACCAGATTTACATGACATTATGGTATCCCAACTAGTTAAGGCACTTCACTACATAATGAATGTGGGAAATAAGTGAATAATTTAGGCATATTGGAGAGAATGGGTTTAAAGAATCAGGTTTGGGCCCCTGGGTGGCGCAGTTGGTTGAGCGACTGCCTTCGGCTGGGGTCATGATCCCGGAGTCCCGGGATCGAGTCCCACATCGGGCTCCCAGCTCCATGGGGAGTCCGCTTCTTACTCTGACCTTCTCTCTCTCACTCTCTCTCTTTCCTAATAAATAAATAAATAAAATCTTTAAAAAAAAAAAAAAGAATCAGGTTTAAAGAATCATAGTGATTTTTATTTTACTGTGGCTTAAAAGTAGTGAATTAAGATTCGGGATCTATTGAGAATATAATATTCAACATTTCTTTTTATTTTTATAGTAATTCTAATAGTTTCCTGTTGCTTCCATCTTGAACATGAAAAGATAGAAATACAAAAAAGAAAGTAATTGGCCCAGATTATATAGTTATAAAGGGAAAGAGTGAGGATCTCAATGCAGGCCCTCCCTTTACTTGGCCATGTTAAGTCCTAACAATTAATACTCAAAACGTGCAGATGACAAGCGGCCGCCTCAAAGAGTGCTTTTTGCTTTTGATTTTTCTGCCCAGATCCCAATCTTCTCGAGTCACCCATTATTTTAATATGCAAACAAACAAACTGCTTCCTCATCCAATATAAAGTCCAATGTTCTGTAGCCAGTCCCCAAGGGGGCATATAATTTCTTCCAGTCTCAGCATCTATTTCACCTTCCATTTATGCCAAATTCTTAATCTCACTCCATGTTTTATCTCCCAGAACAAAACACTCTCCAGCTTATATCAGTTCAAATATGGTTCATATGTCACCCTCATGCATTACTGTGCCTCACCAATTTTTGGTGGTATCTGGGTAGTTAATAGAATGGGATTCAGCTCAGCACAGAATTGGAAACAATTTAATATTGAAGGTAGTCATTGTGGTTCCAAACATCTGTTGGCCATTTCCTAAAATGAGATTTCTTATTGGTTGTATCTTTCTTTAGGATCCAAATGTTCACATATTCATGTATTCACTGGGCCCCTCCCTCCCTTTTTAGACCGTTTTTCTCTTTACTTTTTGTCAGGGTCATTTAGCCTCTCCCCCCCCCCCCCAAAAAAAAGAACAGCTCCTCATTTCCTCTTATTTCATTATGCTAAAACATCCACTTTTCCTTTTTTCCACACTCCCTCAAACTATCCCAGGAGTCTTACTTTTGTAACCACCAGGGAATTTTCCTAAAGAACCACTTTCCTTGGAGATGGCATTCTGCCACTTCCTTAGAAGGCAAAAAAGTTGCTACCATTTGTTTTGTTTTTAATAGCAAATTTTCTTTCTTGTTACGTTAATACTTTTGATACACATTTAGTTTCACATCAGGGTTATGAAAGATAGCAGAATGACAAACATAAAGTCTAAAATTCTTGGGGATTTTTAGAATTAAAAAAAAAAAAAAAAAGCAAACACCCAAACACCCTTGCTTTCCTTGGAAAACAGACCTAAGTCAGGCTGGCTGTGAAGTATTCTTAAGATGCAAACTTTCTTAAAAAAAAAAGACGCAAACTTTCTTAATATGTTTGTGTTCCGATTCCATTACATGGAATTACACAGCCTTCAGGATGAAATATTAAGACGTTTATCGAAAAGTGTTCTGCCACTTCAACACAGGAAGGAAAGTTCCAGCTGGTGACTCTTCTTTCTCTCCTTCCAAGTCTGTACTTTAGAGCCATTATTTGTGTGTACCCAAACTAAACGTCTTGCCAGAGGATACGTATTCCCATGTGCCCTGCTAGGGAGGTGATGTGCAGGGCTTGAAATGTTCGAGATGACAAATAGTCCAGCGGGTCTGGCCTCTTCCTCTCCTGCCCTGAGCTGCTGGCAATTTATTTCAAATTGGGTGTGCATTGAAGGGTGAAGCCTGTACCAGTGAGTGCCAACCTCACCCCGAGCAGTGTCCTGCTGGATACAGGATTAAGTGAAAGTCTCTGGGGGCTAGCCAGAGAACGAGGTGCCCATTGTCACCAGAGGCATGATCAGCTTCACAGAAGACACCTCTACATTCCGCACTTCTTTCAAATGTTTACAGTGTCACATGCAATTCTGTCAACTATTTCTTTCTGACATGGCAAAAAATAAAACTATTCACCAACCACATTTCACCCGGTGGGGGCATAAAAATTTGGACACCCAGAACAAAATCTAGGTTTTGAACTATCTTGAGTTGAAGATAACCTTGCTGTTTTGTTGAAAGCCCAAATAGTACTTTCCATCATACACACACACACACACACACAGTCACTGCTCTGAATAGTGGGCAACAGAGTGCTATGTGTCTGCGTTAATCACCATGGCGTCTAGATGCGTAGATACTGTTGGAAGCCAGAGATAGCAACTGGGAACTCCATCAAGCTGACTTGGTGAAAATGATGACAAAGCTAATAACCTACTTTTTTTTTTTTCACTGTAAGTCTTAGCTACTCCAACTGTGTCATCTGGATTTTGTAACATTATTCTTCACCCTTTGAAATGACTCTTTTCTGTATATATCTATTCTCACTTTTCCAAGATCTCCCACCAGCTTCTCAAGAAGTAAGATCAACCTGCCTACTAACACTCAGTATTGATTTTCTTTCCAAAATATTTGGCAATGTCACAACACTTAAAAATGTGTGTACATATATTATATATCAAGCAAAGAGTATCCCTTAGATTTTCAGGGTTATGAGAGAAATCTCTTAGATGTTCCTGGCGGTGTAAATGGGTCAAACTCATGTGAGATTGACATTGCCTCCTTCCAGAGTTACCTCAGAAAAAATAGGAAGCAATGCTGTGAGGCTCTATAACTCTCCTGGCCTCCCCCCTCCAGCCTTCACTCATATTTAAATACAGTTGGTTCAAATGGAGGACAAAACTGAAATTAAACATATATATACATATATATATGTATATATATATGCAAATCACCTCATAACTTTATTTTAAAAATCTGTAGCAAATAGTGAATTGGGGAATTTAAAATCAAAGTGACAGATTGGGGCTATCTACACAGCCAGTTCAGATAATTTAATGTAAAAAAAAATTGTATTTTGCACAACAAAGGAATAAGAATAGAATTGACCCATTTCTGAAAGACTTCAGAGAACATTTTTTACAAATGACAGTGGATCATCTCTATCCTATAATACCATGAGAGGAAGAAAGACTAACCCTGGCCCATTTTATTTACTTTATGCCAGTATAGTATTTTATTAAGAGTTTTTCAATTTTTTTTACTATACAGATAAGTTTAACAATGATTCACTCAAAGAAATTTGACTGAATTTTATTCATATTTCACCTCTTTAGGGTAATCATTGCTAAGTGTTTTTGAGGTAGGAAACTGGAGATGGCACAAATAAAAAGGAGAGCTTAAATCAATCTGTGTCTCTCAATTTCCTTCAGAAAATAAGCCGCCATCACAGAAAATCTGAGGGAGTGTACGTGATAAACAATGAGATACTTGAAAGTTCTGGGTTCAAGTCCAGCATCTACTACTTCCTGGCTTAATCTTGGGCGAGGTCAACTTTCCAAGCCTCAGTTGTTTCCTCATTTATAAGCTTTGGATAAAATACCTCCCCTTCCTTTCCTTGGACTAGTGTGAGAATTCTGTGAGGCAATACATGCATGCCCATCATTTCCGGCATCCTTAGAGCACCAGCCTTTGGTGTGTGTGTCATGACGGACCTGCCCTATAGTTGCTGGGCCTGGGGCGAGAGAACTTTTTTCTTCCTTCATCACACCCCGTCCTGCACTGTGAGGAGCTTCGTGCACATGCACTGGGACTCATCTGTGCACACACCCAAGCCCCAGGCATCCTTTGCATACCCTGTAAGGCCCCCCACCAATGACGCAGCCTATTCTGGTGTACCCGCCGCTAGAGATCTGATCTGGGAAGAAGGTCCATACAGACCCTGCCTGGCCTCGGGGCTGATGATTGGCCAGAGAATTCTGGTATCCCAAGTACTCAGTGCACGGTCTAGGTAAGAAAGGGCAAACACCTTGGCCCTCCTCACCCTAGGTGGAGGTGATGTGTCTGGAAGATGGCAAGAGTGGGCCTTCTAAACATAGCCCCTGGCTGGCGAATAGTCTAGACCGCAGAGTTCCTGAGACCATCCTAAAGGCAATGCTCTTTCCTTCAGGCTTAATGTTTAGTTTAGTAAGCATAGCACATTGAGCTGAATAATTATTTAACATTCTCAGTTTATTTGGCATAATATTTATTTTGCAGTTAGACTGTGTGAAATATAGGATGCTTTCAGCTGCAAGTGACTAAAGGTCTAGCTTTTAAAAAGAGTGGGGAGGGGAGGGTTAAATAACCCATAATGAGAAATCCTGAGGTGGGGTGGGTCGGTGGTAGCTTGGAGCCTCAGTGACATTATCCTGAGGTGTGTGCCCTTCCATCATCCTTGCAGTATCCTGGCTTCGTGCTCATGTTCCAGGCATCATCCCCAGATGTGACTACACCCCCTGGAAGGAAAGTAAATATTTTTTCCCATCTGTTTCTTTTTACTGGCAAGGGAAACCTTTTGATGAAATTCTCCCACAGAATTCGTGTCATTGGCCAGAAATGTCAAACAACCACCTAAAGCCAGGGAATGGGACCACAGTGATTGGCTTACATCAGTCCTATTTCATCGGTGTCTTGTGAGAGGAGCGTCGGGTACCGGCATGGAATGAGAGGAGAAATGACCACCCCGTAGGCACTCAGCTATGTCTGCCATGGCCAATAAAGCTAGAAAGTCACTCTCTCTCCCCTGGGATGCCAGGCACAGGCTGGTGCAAATCTGAGCATCTAAATTAGCTTCTAGTGGCTGACCACAGTGCTCCCTCCAGCCCCACTGTGGTGCTCAGCTTCCCATCTTTCGGGGCAGCCTAGGTCCCAAGGAGCTCCTCCCTGTACTGTGTCAGTGCGTGCTTTGCTTTTTCTGAAATCAGCATCTCACGCTGAACACCAGTAAAAGATTTTGTCAGAAAACTGCGTATTGCCTCAGGTGTTCAGATCTTTATTTCTCTTCCTTCCTTCCTCTCTCCTGCTCTGTCTCTGTTGTGAGATGAAGTCCCCCTTCCAACCCCCACTGGAGGACTCATCCCTTGAACCAGTCTACAGACTCCCCTACGGCCCTGCCCTTGACTGTGAATTTCTCGTGACTCTCTGCAGTCACTCTGCAGATGTAAAATGCCTCCTTTTCCACCTGTTGGGTAATAGGCCTTCAACAACATTTGCTTTTTGCTTTCTCTTAAGTATCCGAATGAATGTCGCTGAGCCTTTTCTCCTGCACATAAAATGTACTAGATAATTAACAACTTTTCTAGTAAACTCAGGGAGTCAACCAGGTTTTCAGAGGATAGTTTTACAAGATTACAAAGAACACTGCAATGCCTAAAAGCAGTAAATCAATATCCACTCTTCTAAGCACACTTTCCTTATTTTCTTCCTTCAGCCTGTGAAATAAGAGCTTCCCCGAATGTCTAAGGCCCAAGCCTTTGATGCTGGTCAATGTGAAGGAAAAAATGAGTATGATGGGGATTTTTTAAAGATTTTTTTTTTTAAAAAAAAAAAGGAAAAATGTAGGGCTAGTCAAAATGAAAACCATGCTGACATCTCAAAGAATAATATCCAGCTCACCTCTGGCCTCCATCAGCTTTCTCCGTGAGCTAATGAGGTGATGATTAAGAGCATGGGAGAGAGAGCAATGAAATGTGGTTTCCTCCAGATGAAAAGCTGGGCAGGATTGTGTGTCTGTTAGCCAAATAGATTGCCATTTAAAGTGAACAAACTCTGACTTCACAAGCATAGATTCTGATTGGACTCATACCATTACCTTCTATAATGAAACTTTTCCCCTTGTTGCTTTCATACAGAAAATTAACCCTAAATAATATTAGCGCTCTTAATTCAATATAGATGCTACTAATTTATCTTTTAAAAGTAAATCTACCCAGGGAACATAAGATAAGTTTTAATTATTCAGCAGAAATTGCTATTGGACCTCTTCAGTGTTTCAGTTCAGAGGGCTTCTCTCTCTCATCCTAATCATAAACGGTGAGCTTATTGAAAGCTGGGTAAAGATTTACATGTTGTTGTTTCAAATGGGCACCCCTGTTGATGGCTTACAAGTCTTAAGATGCCCATTCACTGGCAAGGCTCTGCTTCCTTTCCTTTTGACTGGCTACCTGGATATAGGTTGATACTGTAGCACTCTTAGAAATCCACAATATGTATTAATCTGCATAGATTGTGCTTTAACCACACGCCTGAGAGTAACAGATTTCATTATTTTTCAGGAAATGGAGTAAGTTTACATACTAAAATGCTGGGAGAGAGAACATATTTATAGGTATACTTGATCAAACCATCTCAGGAAAGAAAAAAATCTAGGAGATCTGTGCATTCCTGGGAGGGCGGGGGATACTAATATGTATTGGTATATATTGATAGATATATCAGTAGATATTCTCACAACGAAAACAGAAAGAGGAGTTGTTTTTACTCTTTATTGCTGCATATGGATGTTTGCCAAAACTTAATGATATAAAACAGACATTTATTTTGTTTGCGGTTTTATGGGTTAGGAATTGGAAAGGCTTCAGCCAGACAGTTGGTCCCTAATCCACGTGGCATCTGCTGAGGTGGCTGGAGCTGAAGGATCCCCTTCCAGATGGTTTCTTCTTTGCCACACATCTGGCACCTGGCTTGGGATGGCAAGAACAGCGAGTTGCTGATCTTGTACTGTTCAGGAAGCTCTCTTTCTATGTGGCCTCCACGGGTGGCTGACTTGAGCTTCCTCACAGCATGGTGGCCTCAGGGTGATCTGGCTTCTAACATTGTGACCAGCCTCTCCCAGAGCAAGTAGTCAAAGGCCCAGGGAACGGAAGCTACCTGATTCTCAAGGCCCAGATGGTCTCAGTGCATAAAACACGGCATTTCTAGCATATTCAATTTGTTATGCAAGTTACCAAGGCCTGGGCAGATTCAGCAGGAAGGGAATTCAACTCCACCTCTTAACATATGGCCATCTTTTTTTCTAACACAGGACTGAATAAACATATTATGAAAAGATTCTTTATTTTACAGAATAATTCATTCCTGTCTCTTTTGCATAATGAACATTCAAGGGACATCTAGGATATTATGTCATTTGAAAATAATTATTCACGCCGAACTTACTAGAAACATGCTCTTGCCCAATGGAAAATATAAACATAGACATCCCCACTTTCACCGGTAGGTAAAGCGTACATTAGGAAAACTAGCATTCCCGTTTTGCAGAGAGATTTAAGACCTGGTGGTCACCGGGCACTTTTTTTTTTTCCCCAATCTGACTTCAACATCTAAAGGTCTTCCAAAAAACTTCTCTGCCAAAAATGACTCCCCCAGAATGAGGTTCTGAATATCAAAAGGTTTGCTCTAAGATTTAACTCACCCAGGCCAATGTGGGGAACCCGAAAGGAGCATTTGCTTGTCACATTCATTATATACTTGTCAGGTGGATCTAAATGGGAAGAAATTCTGCGCTTGAGACTTTCCAAGGCAGCATAGAACTGCCGTTTCTCCTTCTGGTTTTCCCATGTCTTTGCAGAGGGGTCAGCCCAGGAAGGACCTTTGAGTTCTGTTCCTTGTAGGCTTTCTACTTGCGAGGACGGATGGCAGACCCCAGGGCTGGGGAGTGCAGATGGAGTGTCAGCTCTGCCGAGGCAGATGGTCAGCCTGGGAGGCCCAACTCTAGCCGCAGTGATATGTTTCTGAAGGGCCGGTCTCGGAACACACTGTCCGGAGCTCACAGCGGGCGCCGTGCCCGTAATGGCTCTCTCTGCAGAAGCATCCTCGCAGCATATCAACTGACCAAATAGAAGCAGACAGGAGAGCAAATGGAGTGTATCTAAACCTGCAGGAGGGGGTGAGGATCCACGACCATACAGAAGCTCATCCCTGCTGTCTGCTGAGGCCAGGCCCATTTCAACATCAGCATAAATCGAGGCATGAATGATCAAATAAGCACCGCAGCCTTTTCATACCATTGACCCAACAGAAACTATGTGACTTCTACGGTCTTCTGTAGACCACTTTAGACCAATGGGTCTTTAAATTGGCCCAGTTATGTTCTCTGTTCCTGCTCTGCAGGACTTATAGTCCCCTCACAGCCCTGTTCATATGATTTCTTCGGGAGCATAGTATCAACTATGTAACTAAAATGACCATTGGATCTTGGAAGAGTCGAGTTACTTATTCAAGGTCCTACCATTTGTGGCAAGGACTAAGTACTGGCAATGAGATCTTAGGGTTTCTAGAGAGGCTCTCCCCTTCCATTTAGAACATATCAGCTGTGGACAATTCCATAGCTGCTGCTCACTACAAAATGCAGCCAAGGATTCAAACCACAAACCCTGGATTCTAAGATCATATCAGCTTCACTCATAATTGGAAAGAGGTTTGCATTGTAAATTGTGTTTCATCAAACCAAGTCATATTTGGAAAGAGGACATGAAGGGGAAAAGAAGGGAATTTTCTAAAAGGAAAGCCACTTCCTTCTTAAAAATTCTAAGGGAAGGCAAGGGAGAGATGTTATGGTAAACCTATCAAGAAACTCTCAAGGCCTGAACTTTATAATATTTGTAACAATGTAGCCATTGACCTTGAGTATATGAAGTATTATCATATATTACTAGGGACCTCCTGACATGGTATGTTTCGAAAGAGAAGTACATAGCAGTACTCTGGGTTGCTTCATCCTAAGCACCGAGGTGTGAAATGTGACTGCATCGTATACTCCAAATATTTAGGATTATTATTAAACACATCATTTTTTGCAACCCCTCACAATGACCCTGTCAAACTGAACTATTCTTACCCTCATTTCCGGATGCATACAGTGTGATTTAGAGAGGTTAAATGATGTGCCCAGTATCCCATGTTTATTTAAATGGCAAGAGCTACAGACCTGAGCTCTTCCCCACTCCATGGAACTGCCCTCATCACCACAACCAGGGAGCTCAGAAAAGGTAAAAATTTCCATGCTCCTATTCCAACCTTGCAATTCACTCACCAGAATCTTGTGATTATTACAAAAAAAAAATTTCCAAGCCTACTTTCTCTACTGGCAAATGGAAGTAATTCCCATCATTTCCATGGAATTATTGCAAAGATTTAATTAAATAATATTTAGGTGTCATTAGAGTACCTAACTCATAGTGAGTTACTAAATAAATGCTAAACTACTAAAAAAAAAAAAAAATACAAAGTCTGAAAAACTACAAAGACTGAATTCAAGTCAGAAAAATACGAAGTCTTTTTGGCATTCTACTCCTGAAACATTGTGATTAGGTACTTAGCAGTTAGAATATGACCATTGAGTCATTCTAACAAATCATTTAATACAAAATAAGCTGAGTAAAAAAAATCCGAATTGTTTTTAACAAAATACTTTATTCAGGCAACCCTTAAAAGCTGTGGACTAATTATTTATAACTTAAGAATATCCCAATTTTTACTCTTCTATTTTTTGTCCTCTCATTATTTGTTACTTGGGAAATGATTTGGCAAAGTTATTTAACCAATTTTTACTCTTTCCTTACCCGAAAATGGGCATATTGGTAAGGCCTCATTATACTGTGAGAATAAAACGAGTTAATCCATGTAATAGCAATGAAAGGCACATAAACATGGCTTAATAAACATTAGCTACTCTTACGAGCGTGATTATAATAATAGCACTCTTGTAGTATCAGTTACAAATGATAATCAAAGTAAAACTCAAATTGTTTCTGTTTTCAGTTGAAATATCACAGATAGATGGAGAGAGATCTTGTATATGTCTATGTCTTGTGTACACACACACACACACACACACACACACACACACAAACACACATGAGAGGGAGAGTGGGAGAGAGAGAAAGAAGAAATGGAAGGAGAAGAGGGCGGGCTGGATTCGGGGGCATGAGGAGGAAGAACAAAAAGAAGTCTGTAATGAGATCTCTATGCATCATCCCAGAGTCTCATAACTCATAGGTACCCATGGCTAAGATGGGAAGTCCATCCATCTAACGCCAAAGTCCCTGTTCCTTTCGCTAGATCATGCTGTTTTCCATGGGAAGAGAGAGGTTGACTAAGAAAACTTTCATTTAAGTGGACTTTATATATTCATTTTCTCTCTCATTACAATGACTAAGCAGGAATCTTTGGTGTATTCATACCCAAATCAGTAAATTTTTAAGATATTGATAAAGGCATTTCTCTTCTTCTTATCCAGAAACACGTTCTGAGGACTACTTTGTTTTTAAGTCTCACATTAAAATAGCTAAACATGGCAGCAGTGGCCTGGGTTTTAGATTGGCTCTGCAAATCAACCAGCACTGTAACCTCATTAGCCTTGTCTATAATTAAGGCATTTGAAGCCAGTAAATCTTAAAGCCCCTTTCTCTCTTTGACCCTATAAGGTAAACAGAATTAAAACCCTACCGCCTTCTACTTTTCCTGTTAACTCAAAAGTATAGGAGTGCTACAGGTTCTCATTATCCAGAAATATTGCCAGTGTTTTCCATTAAAATCCAGGTGAAACAAAAATGATATGAAAAAATTCACGGGAGTTAGCATTATATTACCTGGTGGCTATGTTTCTCTCCTTCACCCCCCACCCCGCCACCTTTTTTTAAGTAAGTAGCATGTGCACAGTAATTTTCCTTGTCATGATTCTATGCCTTCTTCATAGTGCATTTTGCCAAAGCAACCTCGGACATAAATGAACATTCTCAGGTATCCTAGCAACAGGATGTGATTAATCATACCTCTCAGCGCAGGGCAGATAAAATGCTTGCAAGGGAACGCAAACTCAGAATTGGCTACTGAGAAATTGGTAGTGCAGTGAGGGAAGCTTGATAAGATTCCATGACAGACTTTATTATACAAAGATGGAAGGAGGTAGAAGAGTGTATTTCAGAGACAAGACTATATCTGAGTGTAAAAATACAGTACACATATACACGAACGTAATGCATGTATATGTATGTGTATATATATATGCATGTATATATACATACACACGTGCATATACACACTATATGTGTGTATATGTATTTATGCAAATGTGTACAAAATTTCCATTCCATTAGAAGTGACATAAAATACTGAGTTGCCAAACAAGCACCCCTCCTCATTATTGCCAAGACATCACTGGATTGTCATTTATGTGCCTGTGGTTTTCAAGATCAGAAACAATCATTGTGATTAAGATATGCTTCCATACTGAGGTGGAGAAACGTGCTATAAATTGATATATATTTAATGTTCCTCCACAGAACAATATCAACAACCTCAAGTCTAAAATAGCTTTTAAAAATACCAGTGCTCAATTTATATAAATAAGTGGTCATCACAGGTGGTCTGTTAATGTTCAGTTAAATACATTTTCTCAGGAGAAAAGTTTCACCCTACTAATCCCATTTTTATGAGCACACTGTCCATTTTTATTCTCACAGGAGGAGTGTGTATCCAGCTTTAAGGAGAAGTAAGATCCAAACTATATGTTAGTGTTTTGTTTTTAAACTAGAATCTTTAACCATTAAAGCACAACAAGGGAAAAATGCACGTTCATTATTCTGAAAGCCTCTCTTGTTATTTTATCACGCATTCTCCTAATGGGATAGTTTTCCAGGGTGTCCGTGGTAATGTAAATACCTGGTAAAAGGGCTGGTCTCCATTGTACTTGCACTTGGTTTCAGCAGGACTGAAATTTACCTCCTGTTCCCCAGCATTTTAAGGAGGGCTGGGGCAGCTCATAACTCTCTGGGCGTGCCGACTCAGTCCCAAGCATTTGTGTTCAAGGCTCTGTGAGGCATGCGGAGACAAGAGACACATAGCGTACGCGTTCCTCTTGCCCTAAAGGAGGCCACAGTCCAGTTGGGGAAACCAGCTTGCGGCTACTTATGAGCCAAACGTTGGGGTCACCACTGTGGCGGAGGTATAAATAAAGAGGTAAGCGAGCATAGCAGAAGGGTAGTTCTGCAGGGAGTGGAGAGTTGGGGTGGCACAAAGAAAGGTTCGCAGAAGGGCTGACACCTGACTCAGCTCCGAAGGATGAACAGATTTTTGATAGGCCGGGCTGACACGTCAGGACATTCCAGGAAGCAGGAACAGCTTGCCCAGGGAGTTGGGATGGAAGGTGGGATTCTTGGAGTAACTGGTCCGTGTTGCGTATGGTGCGTGAGGGACAGTAGAGAAGGTAGGTTGTGGCCAAATCATCCAGAGTCATAAATTTCCCATTTGGGTAGGTGGATTTTATTTAATCTTTAGTAGCAATCCGACTCATGGACAGAAAAGCCATCCCTAAAATCAACGAAGTCCGTTAGGAGCATGTAGGAAATAACCCCAGGAAAAAAGTTCATACCGTGTTTGTGAACTAGGGCGGGGCCGGTGAACAAAGGAAAGTGTAGCCCAAAGGTCCCGTAGAAGAGAACAGAGCGGTCTGAGGGTTGTATTAGGCATGGACGTTGAGGGAAGGGGAGAAGCCAGTGACTCTGAGGCTTCATGTTTGGGGGCCTGAGAGACTGAAGGACAACTCTGAAGATGAGCAGTTTTTCAGGGAAATATGATTTAAGTTAAGGGTATGTGTTGTGGTGCAGTAGAAAATACAGATAGAGATTTCCAGGAGGCCTAAAAGCTCGGTAGAGGTTGGAGCTAGAAATATGGGTCTCCGAACCATCTCTTTCTATGAGGGTAGACACTGAGAGAATGAGGGACAGGATCCTCCTCATGCGGAGCAAGATGAAGGAACTCAGTAAGAAACAGGGTCATCTCCAGTTAAAGAGTATACTCTCTGTGACCCTTAATTAATATCGTATTCTCTTATTTATCTAGTTTTCATTTTTCTAATTTGCAGTCTGGTGTATATGTAACTAAGAATAGAAATCTAAATTGATTCCTATAACACAACCAACAGCATAATAAAACTAATAAATAACATTTATATAGCACTCTACAGTTTACAGAGCCCTTGCCTGTAACACAGGGGCAGGAGGACTGTTTAAGATCTCATTGAAAAACCACTACAGCAATGCCTTCCAGCCTCCCTTCTGAAACATCAAACCCCAATATCTTGTGTGAGTTTCCTCCATTTCCTGCTAGCTCTGCATATGGAATTATTAATTTTCCACTACATTCCAGATAAGCAGGTTCTGATCCCCATTTTACAGAGAGAAACTCAGGGAGGCTGATTGATTTGCCAGTTGGCAGGAGGCCTGGGTTACTTATCAGATGGGCCTCTCCATAACGCTCCTTGAGCGTCCCCATAATGTATTATCTGACTTCCCTCAGAGAGAACGATCCAAGAGAGCAGGATGGAATCCCCCATGGTTCCTAAGGCCCAACCTTGGGAGTCACATTCCATCTTTCTGCAAAATTCTATTGATTACACAAGTCAATCTTAATCAGTGTGAGAGGGGACCACATTAGGACCCAGTTAGCAGGAGAAGGAAAAACAAGGGTCATTGGGAGCATCTTGGAGACTCACTACCATACCATATTATTGATCTCCAATACTTTCATTCTCAACTTTCAGGACGTATGTCCATTATTACACAAATTAAAGACATTACAAGGAGATGTTTGTCTTTAAACATTTTATAATTCGGGACTTGAATAACATCTTTGAAAATTTGTAGAAATGTTTGAGGCATCTTGTATACCAAAATTTGTAATCAAATAGGAAACGATGGCTTACCTGATTAAAAAAACTTAAATGAGGAGGTACCCCATCACACTTAGTAATGAATGAAGCCTTTAAATGGACTATTCATGTCATTTATCTGTTTAAATCATTGAAATAAATCGTATCAAACAAGACCTCTGGAAATCACCCAAATGAACAGCATGTGCCTTTAATCAAGATGCCAGTTAGATGCATTCTACGCTTTTGGCGGCTGCATGAGAAAAAGGTTGTACATTTTCCACCCTGTATTTTAAGATTTTAAAGACAGGAAGAGCTGGTAGAGAAACTTGGATAAAGTTTACGTGCAGCTCGCATGGGTTGCATAAACTCTCAGTAACTAGCTCCATCTGTGAAATGTTGAAAGCTGACAAGAATATGATGACCAGAAGGGCATCCGCACTTACCCATCACAAAACCAAGGCTCTCACCTCCACGGTGGTGTTTCCACACATCCATGCCCTGGTGCAGAGTTTCTTATCTAAGCCCGTAACCATGCTGAGGCAGCCCATAGCCTAGCAGAAATGTGGGATTTGCTCCCGCTCGGGCTGTTGCCCTGTCTCATTCATTTGTGTGCTGCCAAATTTCATGAACAAGAAGCCATTTTGTCAACCTCATCTTCCTCATCGCTCGCTACTCTTGAGGCTCGCACAGTGTCTCTTGTGTTTCCCACCCCTGCTCTGCTAAACCTGTTCTCTCTCAATATAGCAACAACTGTGTGAACCCAGCTGATCAGATGCTGTGGGTGCCCACCATACTTCCTCAAATTATCTGTGGCGCGTGACTCTGTGCTCTGTGGATCTCTGCTGTTTCTGTTTTCTTGTGGTCCTATGTCACAATTATAGAAGGAGCATTTTTGTTCTTGGTCACTCTTCTCAGCCCAATACTCTGTGCTGCCTGCCTTCATGTTCCCATTCCGTGCCTCAGCCCTCAGCCATCTTCTTTTCCACATTGTAATTTTGGTTCTGATCTGTTTCCCAAGATCTATGTCCCTGTAACACCTCAAACTCAGTTAAGTCTTAAACTGAACTCATCATCCCCATGCCCCCAACACATTTCACCATTTCCCCAGATTGTATCATCATGTCCAAAGTCACCTATGAAACCATTCATCTTGACCTTCCCTTTTCCCTTGCACTTTACATCTTATAAATCCCTGGGTCTTATAAGTTCCTCCTTGCTACCTCTCTACTCCCATTGCCAAACTCCGTCTATTACCTCTTATCTAAACTCTTAGAATAGCCCTCCTCCTGAGCAAAACTATAGTTCCTAAAGCAAGCTTTAAACATGGCTCTTGCTCCAAAGGCCTTGTCCTACATAACCCATACTATTTCTTTTGCCAAGAATCAATACTTTCCCTACTTCAGACTTCTCAGATCACATTTCAAGGTCCAAATCAAGTATCATTTTCCCTATAACTTCATGGGCATCCCTTCATTTCTTAAAATAATCACTTCATCCTCTCACATCCTTTAAACATTTTGTACCTTTGGGCCACATCCCATTTGATAGTGTATTGTCTGTCCTTTATCTTCCCAAGTAGGTTGTAAGAAGTATTGGTCTTATTTCATTCAGGTGTTTATCCCCACACTTCATTCTGTGGGGATTTGTAACTCTAAGTTTATTGTTAAGTAAATGACTCTCACAAACAGGATTTTTAAAACCCAATAGCATATTTAATGCATCCTCATTTATCTTTGACTTGCATAAATTGGTTTGAGAGCATTTTTCACCCCTTTCAATTGTGCCCAGTCATCTCTAGAAGCATGTTGGACACAGCTGAAGCAGTGATTGCGTTTGGAAATTGCCATAAACTGGGGTTTCCTCTTAGTTATATCTTGTTCTCATTGTCCCACTCTGCAACTGACCTGCCACTTCTCATTTCAGGGAGAGTGGAGAAGAAAAGAGAACAAAAAGCAACTTCAGGTAAGATTTGGACTAATTAGTTCCAATTATTTCCTGTTTTTACTTTATCTTTAAAAAAACCTATTTGCAGTTTAATATTCAAAAACTCATGTTAAAAAAGTAATAGTTTATGGTCCTACAATTGATTGTTATTAAATTAATTAAATTTATACATTTAGTTTTTTCACTTTCACATTAATCATGTCCTCATTCTATCATTCTGTTCTAAAGAAGTTAAGATAGAAGGTGATTTTTTTTCATTATTACCTATTAAAAGGCAAGTCTTACAACCACCAACTTTAAAAATTTCGGGTTGTTAAAAAAAAATTCAGGTTATAGCAGTTGACATTTTATTTTCTCAAATATCTATGAATCTTAATTATTCTTCTTAAAACCATTTATGGAGTTGATTTTTTTCAGGACAGTGTTGACTACTTAACCAAAAAGAATCTTTACATTTTGGAGGGATTTTAAGAATTATTCTATTCAACTTCTAGTATATATCCAGAAGTGAATAATGTTCTAACACAGTGTCATTGTACATAGTAGGGGCCAATATGTGCTGACTAATACAAAAATAAATTTATAATATCTTTGTTACTTGGCTTTTAGCTGAAAGTCCTGAGGTAAAATAAAATTTCATTTACCAAGTAAATCTTTGCATAAGGGCAATCTTCCAGCTTCCAATGCCTTAAAATTGCCAGTAATCCTAGAAAATTCTAATTTGGCGTATACACCTGTGCCCACCACCCTTCCCAAATATCTACCAACCCATTATTCCATGATATGTGAGAGCTGCCAACAAAAAGACACATTGTTCCTGACCACTATCTTCTTTTCACAGCATTTTTTGTCTGACAGCAAAACAAAATTTGTTTGTTTGTTTGTAATTTGTGGAGTCAGTAGATGATCAAAATCTGAATTAATCAAAAAATGTATAAACAACCTACTCCCCTGTCCATTTTCTCCTTCCCAACCTTAGTATTCATCTCAGACAACTGAGCAATGTATTAACTGTACAACTTCTCTCTTAAATGTTGTTTGCATTCTTTTAAAGCCTTATCATTAATACAAAAAAAAAAAAAAGTCAAGGCAAGAAAATGTCTGTTCTCCTCATAGATGTGATTACCTCCATAATTGCTCTTCAGGGAACGATTATTTATACTGTTTCTAAAACACTGTTGTTATGATCCTATAGGTACTGGCTTAAGGAAACTTTATAGTTTGAGAGAAAGCTAAATTGGCCACAGTGGTAAACCAGATGCCTCTTTAAGTTTCCTCTATATTCATGGACTTTAATACTGTGTGTGACCAAAGGTGACATAAAGGGCTAGAGACAAAGGCAGGACAAGAACTCTGGTTCCTTGACTCATGCTTTCCCGGCTCGCATCATCCTAACCTTTCTTTTCAAATCAAAGTGCTAGTCACTTTGATACTGTGTTGAATTTTTAGCTTGATAAGATGTTTTTCAACAACTGGAAAATCTTTTTAAGGGAACAAGATCTTTGCAGGGAACACTAGTCACCAGGGTTATGAGGAAACTCTTTTTATTAAAATCGAGCTAATCTCCCTCAACTGATTCACAGCTTGTCGGTGTGTCTGATTTTTATGAGAACGGGAAAGAAACTTTCTATGAGAAAGTGAAGACAGCTAGCTAATGGACAGTGCTCAAATTACTGGGGTAATTTTCGAGACTCATCATTTCAAAGAATACAAATTGAGCTCTCACAAAATCTGTACTTGTAAAGATAGTATGTTTTCTAAGTTGGGATCTAAGCTTTGCCTATGTAGTCATAAATATCACTACCTTCAGTTTATGATGCTTATCTGAATATATACATCTTTAGATGTCAAAAATGTCATGGGCATCCCTGCCTCTGATGTCCTGCCAGGACTTCTTTTTATTGCTTGTTGTTCATTCTGTTCAGATTCTATGTCCTGCATGCCGAATTCAACCATGCTCCTGCACCCACCCTGTGGTTGATAGCACCAGGTCCATCTCCCAGCCGGGAAGATCAGTATTAATTTCTGGACCCATTCAGTCTTCTCCATCTTGTTGCATGAATCATGATGGAAACCAAAGAATATAGAAAAAAATGTAGTAGACAAAAATATTACCCCAAAACAAGAACTTCCAGGACTCTCACTTTTTGGTTGGTTAAGATTGGTTAATTCTTTGCTTATGGGATCTTGGACTAAGATGAAAGTTACAAGTAAGTTTTTATTCAGGATAAGAAATAACTTCCTAACAAGGAAACCTCTTCAGGGCTGGAAAGAATGGGATTATGTGAGTAAAAGTGCACAGAGGTTGGGTCATCACTTGTAAGGAAGAGTGGTAAGAGATTCATGAAGAGTTTGAACATTCCTAAAGTGCTTTCCAATTTTGTGTCTATGATTCTACTTACCATTATTACTTTATTGAAATGGCTCTACTATGTGTGTCTGGATCAACACTCTCTCTCTCTCTCTCTCTCTCTCTCTTTTTCTCACACACACACACACATACACACACAATCCTAAATGGTTCACATTTCATTATATAACTGAGTGAATCATGTTCCAAAGCTTAAGCTAAGTTATTCTGGTGAGTTGCTCAGGAGATCCTATAGCTAATGGGACTAACACTATAGAATAATATTGTCCTAAGGTCAATTTAGCTTCTTTTGGGGAGAAAGTTCTTTGACCTTGATTGAAACCGTGGCTGTAGTTTCAAATATGATGCTCCTCGTGATAAGCCAGGAATAAGTCACAAGAGAATATTCATAACCTGGTAATCTTATCTATTTTAGAAAAATAACTCAAAGCATATGTCTCTTGATACTGAGCTCAGAAACCTGTCTCAAATTCATATAAAATGGCCAGCAAGATCAAAGCTGAATTTGGCTATTTGGTAAAGAACATTAAAAATATATGCTGATGTGATAAAGAGGCAAGTTCCCGATATCATCAATTATCTATTTGCCCTTGATTTTTTCAAGGACCCAATTTCCTTACCAGAAAAACAAGAAAAAATGGCCAGGTGTATTCCACAGATTTTATGTAAAAACTCCATTTAATTTGAAGAATTTTAACTTGTCAGAAGAAAGACCCCTTTTTGGATCAAGGAACCTTTGGTATTAAAAAAAAAATACAGCAAAAAATGCAAAGAAGAATTCTCACAGAAAAAGGTGCTTCATAAATCATTGTTTAGAAAAGATATATTAATTAGAAGGTTTACTAAGGTAGACTACAGAGACACCATCTGTTAAATATATATGGTTCCAAATTTTTTAGAGAAGGAGAATACTTTCAACTCTAGATAAGTATTAAGTAAAGAACAGTCCCTGTGGGCCAGAGAATGGAGGTATAGATAGAGATGACAATGAGTATTTTAAAATGAAGTTGCATACTTTTCATTCATGACATTAGATCATCCCTAAAGTTGGAGAGGTTTTATTCATTTGCATTATTTGCAAAAAGTTACCAATAAAGAGGAGCAATGTTATTTTTCTCTCAACTCAAAAGAAGAGATTTATTAACGAAAATTCAGCAAATGGTAGAACGTCTGCTTTGCAGCTCAGTCCCTTGCTTACGTTTTGACTGTGCTTTTCCCTTCTTTGAAATGTCCTAAAGCATCAATAGAACCTGAGTTTTAAAACTCTTAATACTTTTAACATGCAGTCATTCAGGATAAAAAAATAGTTTAAAAGATACTTAGTAAATTCTTCCATCTGTATAGTAATAGTATGTTTACTTTCTTATATATTACTCATTTATTAAATGCTGATTTTTCAAATGGATTCTTATATAGCATTTTTCTACAAACTGTTACTATTTTTACAGTGGTTTTTGCCTTGAGTCCTATACACTGTCAAATAAACCCTCAAAAATAAGCATGAGATGACCTAATTTGTTATTGTTTTAATTATTGATGACCAACATTAAACTTATGAAGTTAGCAAGCAAATCATGTTGGGACAAATACATTTAACTAAACTATCATTATTTAAAAGCCCATAATTTAAGAATAATGAGAATCATTATTCCAGTTAAAATCAAGTCTCAAAATGTGTATCATCCTAAATTGCTTATAGCTTACAAAATCTCTGGTCACTCAATAATCCTGTATTGTGTGTTTGAAAGCCACTAACAGAGTAGATCTTAAAAGTTTTCATAAGAAAAAAAGGGAAAAAATATAACGATGTGTGGTGACAGATGTTAACTAGACTTATGGTGATCATTTTGCAATGTGTATAAATATCAAATCATAATCAAATCATTATGCCATATACCTGAAACTAATACAATGTTTTATGCTAATTATATCTCAATTAAAAAAAAAAAAGCTCTTCTCTTGACCCCATCTCATTTGGTGTCACAACGTGGGGAGAGAAAAAATCTAAGCATTTGTAAGTTGATACATTAAGTTTGCTAAACATTTTTGTGGTCCAGGCTTTGTGCTTGATAGTGTAGATATGATGGTGAATAAAATATAGCATTTATGTCCTCAACTCATTCACTTTCAGCTAGGGAAGAAAAGCAAGGACAGATGATTATAATACAGTGTGAAGAGTGCCTTTTAGAGAATTACAGGGTGCCATGAGGATGTCAAAGAAGACATCATCGCGGGGGGGTCAGTTGCTTTGAGTTGATCCTTAAAGAAATTGTGGAGTTTACCAGGTAGAAACTAAAAACCCAGTCAAAAAATGGGCAGAAGACTTCAACAGACACTTCTCCAAAAAAGACATACGAATGTCTAACAGACACAAAAAAATGCTGAACATCACTAGCCACGAGGAAAATACAAATCAAAACCACATGAGATACCGCCTTACACCAGTTAGAATGGCAAAAATTAACAAAACAGGAAACAACAAATGTTGGCGAGAATGTGGAGAAAGCGGAACCCTCTTACACTGTTGGTGGGAATGCAAACTGGTACAGCCACTCTGGAAAGCAGTATTGAGGTTCCTCAAGATGTTAAGAATAGAGCTACCCTATGACCCAGCAATTGCACTACTAGGTATTTACCCCAAAGATACAGAATGGACTGAATGAGGGAGTTGTAAACAAATGAGCACAAATGCAGACTTGTTCTCTCAAACAGTTTGTCTGTCAAGTGGGGGGAAGGCGAGGAGACAGAGACAGACAGAGACATAATCATGAAAGCATCGAGTCAGAGAACTGATGTTTATCGAAAACATGCTATTTCTGGCTCTGGGCTCAGTACCTTCTATTTGACCCTCAAAATGAGCTTGCAAGGCTTGTGTGTGGTCAACATTTTAAAAATTAGAAATCTGAGATGTAGGGAAGTCAATTCACTTGCCTTCAGCACCCCCATACTAACCGGTGGAGCCAGAAATGAAATCGAGGCAGTGGCTTGCTGGAGCCAGCTGATACTATCTGGGAGAACATTTGGAAACAATGGAGGTTCGCTTTTCTTCCCAGTTCAGCATCCAATGAGGTTATATATGTAGCTTAAATTGGCTATGGCGAGAGCATTTACACCACAGAAATTGGCAAACATTACAGACGAGCGTTGGTTGATTTGTTTGTTTGTTACACACGGACCGGGTGCGGCTGGATCTGGTCTATGCTGCAGTGAAGCCAGAGCATTTCTCACGGCCACAACATAAGACCTGGCCAAGGTCACTTTGGAAAACGGTATGGAGATTCCTCAGGAAATTAAATATACAGCTACCCTAAGACCCTGCAATTGCACTACTCGGTGTTTACCCCAAAGAAGCTGATGTAGTACAAAGAAGGGCCACATGTACCCCAATGTTCATAGCCGCAATGGCCACAATAGCCAAACTGTGGAAAGAACCAAAATGCCCTTCAATAGACAAATGGATAAGGAAGATGTGGTACATCTATACAATGGAATATTATGCCTCCATCAGAAAGGATGAATATCCAACTTTTGTATCCACATGGACAGTGTGGACAGGACTAGAAGAGATTATGCGGAGTGAAATAAGTCAAGCGGAGAGAGTCAATTATCTTATGGTCTCACTTACGTGTGGAGTATAAAGAAAATCATGGAGGGCATCGTGAGAAGGAAGGGAAGGGCGAATGGGGGGAAATCGGAGGAGGTGATGAACCAGGAGAGACTGTGGACTCTGAGCAACAAACTGAGGGT
>CM052808.1:40484456-40515860 GCA_028533885.1 Nasua narica | reverse complement strand
AGAAGAGATTATGCGGAGTGAAATAAGTCAAGCGGAGAGAGTCAATTATCTTATGGTCTCACTTACGTGTGGAGTATAAAGAAAATCATGGAGGGCATCGTGAGAAGGAAGGGAAGGGCGAATGGGGGGAAATCGGAGGAGGTGATGAACCAGGAGAGACTGTGGACTCTGAGCAACAAACTGAGGGTTTTGGAGGGGAGGGGGTGAGGGGGTGGGTGAGCCTGGTGGTGGGTATTGAGAAGGGCACATACTGCATGGAGCACTGGGTGTGGTGCATGAACAATCAATCTTGTAACACTGAAAAATTAAAATAAACATATTTGGGGAGAAAAAAAACAAGATGTGGCCAAGGTCACTTGGTTAGTGAACAGAGAACAAGAGTTGAGACTTGAATCCAGACCTGCGACCTACATCCAGCCCAGCAGAGGTGCTGGGGCTTTGCTGAAAAGATAAGTGAATATTCCTTCCTCATCTTCTATCTGCAGATGGCCCAGGTTGGGATAAATGACGTCTCATATTTATCTGTCCTCCAGTTCTAAGGTAGCAATTTTCTGCTTCGGCCTCCCAGGCAATCCATCTCTGGTGTGTTTGCTTTTTTAAATAGCTTTCCTGAAGAACTGGCTCTATGAACTATGTTAATGAATTCTATTTTTAAAAAAAATAACCAATTTTCTCTGGGTTTATAGTTTCACAACAATATTTATTATTGAGCGAAATAAAGTATCTTAGATGCATTTTTCCACCCACAAAATGGAAGACTTACCTACAGCCTGTTCATTAAAGGAAGTCCTGAAGAGGTTATTTTTAAACAAACTTCATTTTCCAGCCAGTCCAATTTATGGTAGAGAGGGAATAACAACACAGCTGGGCCACATTATTTCAAAAATACCTTAAATTCCATTGTATAACACTGCATTTAAAACAGTGCCTCGATGCAAACTAGACAAATCTGAAATGGTTAGTAGCTAATGGAGGAGAAATCACTGTGTCTAACCACGTAGTAAAAGTGCAAATGTGAAAACTTACCCCTGAAATTCTCTCCACTTGTTTAATTTGGATTGCTGTTATAGAATCTGGGGCTGGGTTTATTTGCACACAGTAGAGACTTGAAACATGGTTTCTTTAGGTGGCAGGGGAGACCTGTTATCTTTAAGGGCATCATAATAGATTTCATCTTAAAGTGCTGTGCCTCCTTGCCTAACTGAAAAAGTGAAACTTACCTGCGTTGATTCTTACACAACATCTGTGTGTTCTTTTCACTCAGGTAACGAGTGAAGAAGAGTTTGCTCATTTTGCTAGCCAAAAATTACTTCAGACTTTCATCTTAAATATTTTCTTAAAACAAAAAAAGCCGCAAGGAATTCCCAATTAAAATTAAAGGAATTCCCAATTTAAAAAAAAGTAACACAAATACAAATGGACTTTCAGGAGCTGATAGATCTCATTCAGGCAACGCAGACCAAAGCAGGTCCCCACAAAGTTAGGCTCATGCTCGTTTGAATGTCCTGTGCAAGTTGCATCAAAGGGCATTCTATGTGTATATATCAGTGTCCTAGTAATTACACTTTAATCTGACGCAATTTGGGAGTGAAGCATTCAAAGTAAGTGCATATTTTGATTAAATATCAAAATTTTAAAATGGCACTTATACTAACAAAGGATTAAAAAATGTCCCAGGAATTGAATATAGCTGATCCTTAGACTTTCTTCTGAAAAGGAGTCTTAAGTCATGCCTGATTTTCCCACAGAGAAAACAATGCACTTGTATTCCTAACCAAGGAACAGATGCCCAACTTTTTTTTTTTTTCATAGAAATGACCACAACCATTTTAATCAACTGTAAATGATATACTTGTACACTGTGTAACCAAAAACCTTCTAAAGTGAATGTAAGTCATTTGAGCTGAGCAATACAGGAATCGATCATATAAACTGTCCTATTATTTCACTGCAAATTCCCAGATAAGAGGATTGGCAGGACAGGAGAGAAGCCATGACGCTGTAAGGAAACAAAAAGCCCCTGAAGACAGCTTACCCCAGAAATGAGGTTACGACTTGAGTGGAGGAATTCTGAAAGGGGCGGAGCCTTAGTTAGAGAAGTGAGGGGGGGGTGACACAATGTGGGGAATATCAGCACCAGGGGACTCTCAGAAGCTGCTGCATAACCTGGCCAGCTACTTCATACTAAGGGGCTAATGAATGGCCATGAATTCGTACACTATTGATTCCAGAGAGCATATTTAAATTTTGTTCCATGTGATGTCTTGGCTTCCATTTGAACCATTAAAAGGAGTAGAGGATTCCTTTGGTCCATGCCTTGAACACTTTGCCTTCTTGGAATCCTCGCAGAACATCTCTTGAATGCTATCTCTGCTTGCTTGTCTGACTTTGCTTACACATCTTCACCATGCCCTAATTGTTAGCATGACTGTAAATCTTTAATATATTTCTCACTGCACGGGAACAACCTGCGTTTCTCAGCCAGGTCCTTTCCTCCTCAAAAAGAGCCCTGAAATGTAATTCTAGCCATGCCTTCTCTGAAAACAGAGTTTTGTGTTTCGTTCTGTGTTTCGTTGATACACCGAGACAAGCAAAACACCACATTCAATTTCGTAATGATTTGTTTGCTTATTTGGGTTTTTTTCCCCGCTCTCTCTTGTCTTCTTCTACATCAGCAATCTAGTAGAAACCTAATGCAACGCCTACAAGTAAATTTAAACTTCCAAGTAGTCACCTTTTAAAAACCAAAAAAGAAATAGAGGAGATTCAGTTAATAATATGCTATTGAACCCAGTATATTAAAAATACTCATTTCAAAATATAATCCGTACACACAATTATAAAGAAGATGCTGGAAACAATGCATTTGGCGGGCACGTGTGTTACAGCAGAAACTAATGGCATTTACGACATTGTTGTGGCACAGGGCACCTGCGGAGTCAGCCTTTATCGGCAGCATGCCCAGTCCCGGAGTGCCTTTCTGGAGACGGATGCCCTCACAGGTTCTATTTGCTTCCTTTCTGAGCTGTATTTTAGTGAAACCGAAAAATGTAGTAAAAACAAAAACAGAAGTTGCTTGTGTGGTTCTGTTTCATCCCTGGCGCCTCCCACAGGCCCTGGAAGACACAGACTCTCAGAAGTATTGGTTCAACAAACGAAGGAGTAAGTGGCTTTGTTAAATCATCAGACGCAGAAAATGTCCCTGTGGGCTTCCTAAGGAAAGAAGTCCTTAAGAATCATGAGAGGGAGTTGCAAAGATAGGACAGGAGAAACCCAGAGAAATGGAAACATACACGAGAAGGAGATGGACGCCCTAGACCGCACCTTTGAAAAAGCACAAAGATTTCTCTCCAGCCAACCCCAGGGATGTAAGCATTTCCTTATCCATAAATTACACTGAAAACCTTATTAATTCTGCATGTGAATTTTTGCAGCCTAATTCAATTTGGAAATGAAGGCATTCATTTATTCATGCATTTATTGGAGAACTATTAAAAGAATATTTATTATTTGCTATTATTTGGGCAAAGCACCAAAGTTCTATTTGAGATGGAGAGAAATCTCGAAGATATAAAAAAAAATTCTTCGATTTGATCGTTTAGGGGAAGGAGAGGATCCGATGGTATTTTCTGAATTTTGCCTTTAGATCCATGATTGATGAATCTTGATTGCCCTGGAGTGAGCCTCTTTGCCTGAAGAGATAATGAATATTACCTTTTCAGTGTCACTGCAGCATTATAAACAAAGAAAAAAAATCCCTTTTTTTTTATAATTCTGTCAATATTGCACTTGTTGATTTTCGATATTCTGTTATTATTTTAAAAATAGGCATAGGAATACAAGGAAAGAATATTATTTGCATACCACATTTTTCTCTACCTGCCTATGTGCTAGTGGAAATGGGAGTCAACATTTAGAAGTTATCTGGGGGATCGGACTGAGAAGAGATTACAGAGCATCATTCACATTTATCTCCCACCTTTATCACAGTCCTTTGTTGCCTCTCTTTTAGTTGCAGTCAGACACATTTATCAGTAACTCATCTGTCATTGATATAGGGACCTCTAACTTTTGCGAAATAATACGATATGAGTGACGATTTCTCTGTGTCAAGGAATGTTTGATATTTTTTTTTCTGATTGCGAGGCGAACCTAACAAGAGTTTGCATGCCTTTCCCGTGTTTGCCCCTCGCCAGGCCTTGTCAGCAGTGAACAGTAGTGGTCCTTGTGTGCCGGTGGGACAGCTGTGTGTTGACTTCCTGGGAATTTTAAGGGCATTTGTGAAAAGTCAAGCTAGAGCATTCAAAGCATCCTTAATCAACATATTTGTAGCATTGCTTCTATAAAGTTAAATCAAATGCGTCATATTCAAAATGTGTAACTTGTACTTAATTCATGTGTAATTACAGTTTTTTAAATATTAAATTTATTAATATTAAATTAATATTAATTAACATTAATTAATGTTAATTAATTAACAATTAGTGGCAACATTAATTAATTGACATTAATTAATGGCAACATTAAAAATCATTACAGTGGTTTACCTACAACAATTTTTGGTCTAAAAATACCGAACACCTAAAAGGTCATGGCTGTGTAATGTAGTGTGATTTTTAGATTTTTTTTATTGAAGTATAGTTGACACACAGTTAGTTCCGGGTGGGCAACATGGTGATTCCACAAGTGTGCAAGTAATGCTCACCACAACTGTAGAGACCATTTGTCACCAGACAATGCCTCTGCGATACCATTGACTACATTCCCTGTCCTGTACTTTTTATCCTTGTGACTCAGTCATTCTGTAACTGGACTATTATTATATTCTTTGATCATTGAGTATATGAAAAAATGAGCATCTTTTTTTCTTTATTTAACCTCATGCCAATGCACAGAATATTTTTTGGAAAAGTAAAATATAAGTTCATTTCTAGAATTTAGTTCTCCTTTCTGGCATGTATGGAGAAAACAAGAAAAAATCATTTTCCTCTTCCACATGAGGAAGAAAATCAAAAGAGAGATAACCAACTGAGTATTTTTTAATTCTACAGCAGAAGTCTTTAAGTAACCATTGCTCACACTGCTGGGTTAGGTCCTGGTTCCATGTTCAAGTACCAGTAATGTCCTAACCTTGGTGTTCTGAGTATAGTCGCAACGTTTGAATTTCACTGAACCTTACAGAAAGCATTTTAAGTTGGCAGTAGTCAGAGACTTTGAGAGATTTTACAAACAAACACTAAATGGCCTGAAAGATGAATTTCTTTATCTCTTGTTTTTAAGTAATATATAGTGATTGTTGGCAGAAATAGATAAAGCGAACAGATGCCTTGGGTCGGCTTTTATTTTTTTTTTTCTTTTCTCTCCAAAGACTACCACACACACACTATCAACACAGTAGGCTCTAGGACAGTGTACCTTAGGCACCATACTCTTTCAACTAGTAAATTATCAGCTGTAACATCATCACTCATGAAATAATATCAAAGGAAGATCTTTATTCTGGTTGAAAAAGAAAATTTGCCCTTATATAAGATGGCAGATACAGGGCGCCTGGGTGGCTCAGTGGGTTAAGTGTCTGTCTTTGGTCATGATCTCAGGGTCCTGGGATCGAGCCTCTCATCGGGCTCTCTGCTCAGCGAGTAGCTGGCTTCCCCGTCTCTCTCTGCCTGCCTCTCTTCCTACTTCTGATCTCTCTCTCCCTGTCAAATAAATAAATAAAATCTTAAAAAGAAATAAAAAAGATACCAGATACAATTGAATGTTTAGTTCATAGTTATTGATAGAAATGTAAATACCACGACTAAAATGTCACTAATTTAGATTTTTTTTTTGATATTTGACTTCAGAACTTGCACAAGTAGTATAATCCAGTATAGCTTAGTACTCTAAATGAGACCATAATCAATACTAAGTAAAGAGCCTATCTAAAGAACAGACAACAAACATGTCCCTGAAGCAGGTAGAACTTCTCCAGAGCACTGGGATGGAAAACTTAAAGGTGAAATAACTCAGAGCTTCATAAACCAGCAAAAAGCAAAGCAGCTATTATCAACTCCCCACTCCCCCATGCCCAGTCCCTGGTAAGATCTAGAGATCAGCTGTGCAATATTGTACCCATCCTAAACAATACTACTGTACTGTACACTTAAAAATAGGGTAGACTCAGGGCGCCTGTATGGCTCAGTTGGTTAAGTGACTGCCTTCGGCTCAGGTCATGATCCCAGAGTCCCGGGATCGAGTCCCATATCGGACTCCCGGCTCTGCAGGAAGTCTGCTTCTCCCTCTGACCTTCTCCCCTCTCATTCTCAATCTCTCTCTCTCTCTAATAAATAAATAAAATCTTTAAAAAAAAAAGATAAAAAAAATAGGGTAGACTCGTGTTATTACTCTTGCCACAATAAAATAAAATTTAAAATACATTAATTAAAATAAAGTCAAGCTCTCTATAGCAGGAGGCACTGACTAACTAACTCTAGGTATAATGACACTAACAATGTAACTAAAATGTCAAAACTGATCATACAATGATCCAGACCTTTGCTCAGGCAATTCAAGGCTTAGAAAATACTGGTCCCACCCTGTGGTTGGGGGAGAAATATGATCTTAAGAAATGAAGCTTTTCCATTTTTCTGTGTGTTCGAAAATTTTCGTAATAAAATATTGGAAGAGGGACACCTGGGTGGCTTAGTCAGTTGGATCGCTGCCTTCAGCTCAGGTCATGATCCCAAGGTCATGGGATCAAGTCCCGCATTGGGCTCCTTGCTGAGTGGGGAGCCTGCTTCTCTCTCTGCCTCTGCCTGGCACTCTGCCTGCTTGTGCTCTCTCTCTCTCTTTCTCTGACAAACAAATAAATAAAATCTTCATAGATAGATAGATAGATAGATAGATAGATAGATAGATAGATAGAATGTCAGAAGGCTAAAATAAGGAAAGCGTGGCAACTATGCCTTGTGGTTCCTCCTGTTGAAACCCTATAATGCAACTCTAGTCACATCATATTTCCAGAAGTGGTTGTTAGGTTGAGCATCAGATCCTGTCTTCCAGATATTTCAGGCAAACATACGAAGGAAGAAGGTTTTCTTCCCTCCTCTTTCATCCCTGAAACTGGAGAGAAAGAAGAAATGAAGGCCAGTCTTCTTCAGCTTTGGGAACTTACCTACAAAGGGAGTTTCCTACTTCCTCTATGTCCTTCAGACTAACTGATGCTGCTTCTTGTCCTCTTTTCACCAACTCGAATTGTCCAGTGTGTGTACTCAGCCTGCATTCACAATTACATCATATACGCTGAGACACTGCCATGAAGTATATGCACTTCTGAATTCTGCCCATGAACTCTGCACATTTTTATTTTAAACTTTTTAACTATTTTTTTCTAATTATAAATAATCTGCTTCAGTAGGTTCATATTTTTCTTTTTTTTTTTTTAGTTGGTCTTTATCCATGAGAAAAGATAAATTTAAATACTTCAGCTAGAGTGGTGAGGGAAGATCTCTCTGAGGAGTTGGTATTTGAACTGAATCAAGAATGATGTGAAAGAACCAGTCATGAACAGATCTGACAGAAGAGGGAATGGCAAGTACAAAGGCCCTGAGGCAGGACAGGCGTGGTGGATTGAAGAAATGGAAAGAAAGCCAGCATGACTGTAGCAGAGTGAGCAAGGATGAATATGTAGACGGAGTCCAACTTATGTGGAGCCATGTAGACTGTAGTGAAGAGTTTCCGTTTTATCATGATCACAGGAGAAAATCACTATGGAATTTTATGCAAGGAGATGAGGGGATTTTTTTTAATAATTTTGAGGGTTTTTTTTTTAAGATTTTATTTATTTATTTGACAGAGTGAGAGACATACAATGAGAGAGGGAACACAAGCAGGGGAAATGGCAGAGGGAGAAGCAGGCTTCCCACTGAACCAAGAGCCCAATATGGGGCTGAATCCCAGGACCCTGGGATCATGACCTGAGCCGAAGGCAGACCCTTAACCAACTGAGCCACCCAGATACCCCAAATGAGATTTTTTTTGAGCATTCTGGCTAGGGAGGGTTTCTAGAGGGGCAAAAATAGAGGTCTGGAGAACCTTTACAGAGTCGTTATAGTAAGCCAGGAGAAAAATGAAGTGGTCTAAAGTAGGGTAGTTTCCGTGGAAATAAAGACAAATTATCAGATTTAGGATGTATTTCTGAGGTAGAAATGGATGTGAGTGGCTAAGAGAGGTATAAAGGATGGCTCTAGATTTGGGGCATGAGCAAGTTGGTAATAATACTGTTAGCTGGGATGTGGCCAAACAAGAGAGGGCCAATTTCAGGAACTGGGGATAAAAGGAGATTTCTATTTTTGATACGTTACAATTGAGATGACTATTACCTACCTAAGCAGAGACACTTCTTGGATATCTACTGCAGTTATCTCTGGGTGAGAAATAATAGTGGCCTGAACTAAGGAAGTGGCAGTGGGGCTGGGGGAAGGTGATGCATTCGAGAAATGTTTGAAGAAAGAATAAACAGGAACTTGATTATTAATGACAAAGGAGCCGAGCAAGGGAAGGTAGGGGCAATTCCAAAGCCTCTGATGTGGATGACGGAGAGGTGCCGGCCCCTGACAGGGAGCACTGGGGCAGACCTGTGATTGGAAGTGAAGGGCTTCATATTTAAATAGGCATGGTGTTAGCGTTTATAGGAGATCCAAAGCCACGGGCACTAAGCACGTTCTTTTTTTTTTTTTAAGATTTTATTTTTTTTGAGAAAGAAAGAGCCAGCGCACAAGCATGATGGGGGTGGGAGGTGCAGAGGGAGAAGAAGAAGCAGACTCCCTGCTGAGCAGGAAGCCAGAGGGATGTGAGGCTCCCTCCCAAGACCCTGAGATCATGACCTGGGTCAAAAGCAGTTGCTTAACCAACTGAGCCACCCAGGTGCCCCCCACTGAGTGTGTTCTTATTTGAGCCTGGAGCTCAAGTGAAAGACACAGTTAGAGACTTGGGAGTCCATGTAATAAAAACACTTGTTACCAGTGCCAACAAAGTAGGTGAGATTACTCAGAAAGAGCCAATAGTGCAAAAGCATAAAGAGACTGTTTTCAGATGAAAACAAAAAGCTTGACTTGAATCATGATGGTTAGCAAAACAGTCTCAAAAACACAGAGAAGGAAGGCAATACTATAAGTACCCTTCCAAATCAGGTGTATCATTCAAGCTCCTCTTCAGCCAGAACTTACGATGAGTCAATACGGGACATGAGCATTAAGTCTCATATCCAAAGCAAAACCTGCGACCATAGAACAGGATGATAAAGAATTTAGAAGTTGAGACTTTGATTTTGAATTCTTGGGTAGTTATATGCACACTGCTGGTGGGAATGCAAAATGTTGTAGCCATTGTGGAAGAAGGGTATGGAGGTTTCTCAAAAAATTAAAAATGGAACCACCGTATAATCCAGCATATCCCACTTTGTGGTATTTATTTGTTCAAAAGAATTGAAATCAGGATCTAGAACAGATATTTGTACTCCTGTGTTCACTGCAGCACTATTCAGAACAGCCAAGATGTGGAAACAACTTAAATGTCCATTGAAAGATGAGTGGATAAAGAAAATGTGATATATACATACAATGGAATACTATTGAGCAGTATGGGTGAACCTCGAGGACATTATGCTAAATGAAATAAGCCTAACCCCAAAAGACAAATATTGTATGGTTCCACTGACATGAGGTATCTAAAATAGTCAAAGTCATAGAATCAAAGAGTAGAATCATGGTTACCAGGCAATAGGGGAAGGGGAAAAATAGGGAGTCACTAATCGATAAGCATAGAAGTTTCAGTCAAGTAAAATGAGTATGTTCGAGAGTCCTGCAATGTAACATTGTACACACCGGCAACAATCATGTATGGTACAGTTAAAAATTTGTCAAGAGGGTTGATCGTTGTATTTGCAGATGATACTCAGGTCGAGCAATTATCTTCCAAGCAATTGAGTTCAGCAGAAAACAAACAGGAATTAATAGACCCCAGGGGCGCCTGAGTGACTCAGTGGGTTAAAGCCTCTGCCTTCGGCTCAGGTCATGGTCTCAGGGTCCTGGGATCGAGCCCTGCATGGGGCTCTCTGCTCAGTAGGGAGCCTAATTCCTCCTCTCTCTCTGCCTGCCTCTCTGCCTACTTGTGATTTCTCTCTGTCAAATAAATAGATAAAATCTTAAAAAAAAAAAAAAAAAAAAAAAACAGAGGCAGACCCCATGACCGAGCTGCAAGGAGGGTACTGGCTATTCACATAAATCCAGCTCTTCTGGCTTCAAAATCGCTGACCATTCTCTGCCCCACAGCTGCCTTTTTAGAATAATGGAAGGTCTGTTTCTGGGAGGAACCGTGGAGATTATTTGGTGCTAATTTTCATTTTACAAACGGATCAAATGAAGCCATGACACAGTAGCTCATTAAAAGTCCCACACCTGCTTTTGGGTGCAGTCTGTCAGGATGTTGGAAGCATTCCTGTTGTGCTCTAATACTATTTACAAGGTTTTTTTCAAAGGAAATGAAACCAATCTCATGTATGCCCTCTGTGTGCCTCGTGGCCGAATGTCCTTCTGGAGAGAGCGGGGTGTAAAGGTTAAGATTTCCAGCTGTAGTCTCAGACTCCCATGGCTGGAGTCCCTGCTCTGTCCCTTAGGAGTCTTATGACCTCAGCCTCTCTCAACTTACTCCCCTTATTTGTCAAATGGAGGTAATACTAGTATTATCTCATAGAGTTGTAATGAGGATTGAGTGAGGTAATTCCCATCAAGCCCTGGGCCTAAGACTTAGCTCATGGTATGTTCACAATAAATTTTAGCAATCTTTTTTATTGCCCTTGATATTACTTTATATTACTTGCCTCTGTCCTTTAGCATCTAGGAGGGAAACGTTAATAACAGACACCCAGAGGTTTATTTCCATGTAGTGAGAATAAAACAAGTATTTGTTGAGACAGTGACAAAAGAAGGAAGAAAAGAAGGAAGAAAGTGAGCAACGGAGAGCTTGGCACTAGAAGATCTTTCTTCATTGTCTGGCTCATATTCTGAAACGTGGGAATGTAGAAGCTATTTTTATTATTGATATTACCCATTTTTTTGATCTGTGAAATATGCAGCCAGCATTTTTCACGTAGTATAGAAAAGATCAAGAAGAGGGGCTCCTGGATGGCTCAGTGGGTTAAAGCCTCTGCCTTCGGCTCAGGTCATGATCTCAGGGTCCTGGGATCCAGCCTAGCATTGGGCTCTCTGCTCAGCAGGGAGCCTGCTTCTCCCCTCTCTCTGCCTGCCTCTCTGCCTACCTCTCTGCCTACTGGTGATCTCTCTCTCTCTCTCTCTCTCTCTCATAAATAAGTAAATAATTAAAAATTAAAGAAAAAGAAAAGATCAAGAAGAAAGAGGTGTGTCTCCGAGTGTCTTAAGCAGGGAAGACAATTTCAGAGGTTTATCCATTGTTTTCACTGCTAACTCCGATTCCTGTACCTCGAACATTCCTCCTATGGGTGTCTGTGTGTGTTAGTCAGAGGCGTGGACATGATGGAGACAAAGTGCTTTCCCTTAGTGAGCTTGCCTGGGGGAGGGCCAGGAGACAGGGGAGTATTTATATAACAACAGAAGCTTCTATAGATCCTGTGGTGTAAGGGTTAGGAGCATGGACCCCGTGGCCAGACCCCCTGAGTTGGTTCCAGCACTTGGCAACCTTGCTCAATTTGCCATAATTTTATTGGAGGGGTAGCCACTTGAGATCGTGAACATTTTTATGAATTTCTTATAAAGTCATAGAAATCTTAATACCTTTCTAATTTGCTTCTCGAAAGAAACAGTACAATGGGAACATAAATAGGAAAAATACAACGTCAATAGGAAGACATTTGGGGCTGCATGATAATGAAAACCTATTTACTTATTTACTTACTTATTTATTTTTGCCCCATTTGCTAGAATCTTGAAGCTGAAAGGGACATTAAGACATTTTGTAGTGGAGTGAATTAGGACCTGGGGAGGCTGGGTTCATTGGTTTCCCTGGAGTTGGCTTAGAATCAGACCTGCCCCTTTTCAGTGATGTTCTGACTTCAGAGGCTGCTGCTTGGACTCGCCTTCTCAGCACCTCCCTGATTATGGTCTGTACTCTGTGTTAGACAAGGCATGCCATAAAGTGCTGGGTCCCCCCGCCCAGGGAGCCTGGCCTGGGCACAGGTGCCTTCGGCAGCCAACAGAGCGCAAGGGCTGCTCCAGCAAGAATGCAGCTCTATGAAAAGAGCACTCAGTACACACAATGGCACTGGATCCTGCCCTCTTTCTCTCTTTCATTTGTGTTTCCTTTCAGTTAATTTTGTTAACTCACTAAAAATTAGTTAACTGGTTTTGCAATCTTTAGAAAATGAAATACATGGCTTTGCTCATACGTCTTTATGTTTATACTCATGTTAATTAAATAATTAATCCATTATTTATAATAATGCTTCCAAAAACATATTGACATGAGAATTGCTTTAAATGAAGGAGGCTTTAAATCTCAACCACATCTATAGCCAAATGATTGCAATAATTATTTTTTGAAACCAGATCATTTAAAAACGAAATAGCTATTTTTGAAAGTATATAAAACTGATGCCCCATGTATGAACATCTTGCACAATTTAACATAATTTTATGGAAGGGATGCCCATTTGAGATCTTAACCTTTTTTACGAATTCCTTATCAAGACATAGAAATCTTAATGCCTTTCTAATTTGCTTCTCAAAGAAAATAATGGAAAACGCCAAGGAAAGAAACATAGAAAGCATTTAATATAAACTGAAATCATTAATACTTAATGGAAAAACATAATAATCCTTTCCGAGGCATTTTAAAACAGCTACTATAAGATCATCCCTTCTAGGAGGCTGCAAAGTTCTTCCAAACCAGTGCTTTTAGTCTTACTCTAAGGACTTGATGGAAACAGAACCTGTAAAACCCAAGGATTAGAAGGAGGTGGATAGTGAGGTCCAAATGCCTTCAATGTCATTGCTATTTGTCATCACAGATTTCCACTAAGCTTGCTCCCACTCCCGGCTCCCCGTTGGGGGACTGCTGGGTCAGAGGTTCTTCTGTGTTGGTTGTTGTTTGCTGAATGGGAAGGATGCCCTTTCAGAGTTTCAGAGTTTCTTCAATTTCAGAGTTGCAAGAACCAGTTCTGAAATAGTCGACAGCCTCAGGTGGCCAGATTTGTTTGCAGAAGCCCCTTTTTTTTTTGAACCAATGAAGCCCAAAGTCAAGAAATACTTGGGTCAACTTAATGAGACCAAAATTGCATGGTTCTTATTTGCAAATTTCTAAGACTATTTCATCACTCTCTGTCTTCCCTTCTGCTACTGTGTTCTGTTGATGACCACTCTTGAGCTATCTCAAGCCCCCTTCATGGGTGACAGCAGTCCACCCATCCCACCACAGCCTTCTGTCCTAAGGCTCATGGCACAGAAGGAAAGAATACTGGAGGATAGATTGCGAGGCAGAATTCTGAAGCCAAATCCTTGTTCTCCCTCTAGTTTTGTAATCTTGGCCAAGATACCTAAACTCACTGTCTCTTTCTCCTTCTCTCTCCATTTAAGAATAAATATATATATATATTTTTATTTTATCAAAGTAATGCATACACAGTTAAAGTGTCAAATACCATAGAAGTTTGTTTGTTTTTTAACCATCCCTCTCTTAAATGATTTGCCTAGTTAAGCAAAGCTCTCCCTTCCCTGCTTGTGACCTACTGACCAATGCTCACAGCCAGCTGAACACCAGGGCCTCACCTGCTGTCTCTCTAGCCTACCTGTCAACTTCTGACCCCATCTGTGGGGACATATGTGGACCAAGAGTCAATTGTGTTTGTTCCCAAACCTGCTGTGCCAATTACGCTTGTTCATATAATTATTCAACTCAATTGTAAAATATGTAAACCAAGGGCATATGAGTGCATAAAAGAATTGCTATTTCTATAAAAATGTTCTGGAAAGACTCAATGATGCTGAGTTGTTAAAAATAAAATGCTATTGAATAAGATGTGAAAATATGAGGGTTAAATATTAGGAAAAGACTCAAATTTAAAAGGATTTTGTTTTGTGTCTCTAAGTTCTCAATACACTTTAATGGAACTGAAAGTAGATAATATGAGTGATTATGGGTGTGGTTTATGTAAAAAAAAAAAGTGCAGAGCTTGAAATATGTAGTTATATTCCATATGCAGAAATCCAGGTCGTATTCCCATGCAATTCTTCTGGTATTCGTTTTTTTGTCCTTTTTCAAATTTTTATTTAAATTCTAGTGAGTTAACATAGTGTAATGTTGGTTTCAGGAGGAAAATTTAGTGATTCATCACTTACATATAACACCCAGTGCTCACCATAACAAGTCTGGTGTTAAATTAGATAAAGTTCACATAAAATACCAGCAACATGTCTGGTACTGAATAAGGATTCAGTACATACTAGATACTACTGTGGTTATTACTAATTTAATCAGTGTGCATCCAAGTAATTTTAGAAGAAAACAGAAAAGAAAGTTAAGTTTAGACCAAATTAATATTTCAAAAGAAAATATTGGGCTAAACTTTTAAATCCAACAATAAAATGTTAGCAGAGAACCTAAACTCCACTGTGATCACTTTTGTATCAGAATACCAGTATATAAAATGGAGGGTATTGATCATTGCATTTCTGAAAGGTTTTACTGGAGGGGGAAAAAACCTGATTCATTCATGAAAGATAACCCTGTTTCAGTTTCAACAACAAATTGCCACACAGTCTTAGGAAACTGTCCAGCCTTTTTCTATCTTTGTAGTCTCTGTTAGGTAAGGATGATGGTAAACAACATGACTAGTTTCTCAGACTAGTTTCTCACCGTGGCCAGAGGAATTACTTTGAGAAAAGTGCATTGTGGTCATATATATGTTCTTGAGTGGGAGCCCTGTGTGGCTCAATGTGCTATTTACGGTGCATGGAGTTCTCAAACCCTAAGGAAAAGGATCCGTGAAATGCTATTTTTTTTTATTTGATTTCCCATCAAAGCTCTAAGCCTGTTCAGTGAGTGTGGTGCATATGCCACGTTTCAACAAATGAAATATGCTTTACTACCGAAACCAAAAATGACTCAGAAGAAAGTCATGGGGTGACAGGAAAGATCCCGTTTCATTAGATTGCCTATACCACTAAATTAAACCTTTAATATCATAATCTATCTTATTAGCATGATATAAGAACATGTACACTGGATGTGAGATTTAAACTCTTTTTCATTTCAGGGGTTATGGTCAAAACCCAGTTAATTTCTGCTATGTGAAACAAGCCTGAAGGCTGCCATTTAAAGTCATCTTCACAGTTGACCATTATTTAATATATGATCATGCAGCAAGGAAGTCAGTCTATACTGATTATATGGACTGAGCCCAACATCCAAGGTAGTCATTACATTAAAAATATATATAGGCAGGACGCCTGTGTGGCTCAGCCTTCGGCTCAGGTCATGATCCCAGGGTCCTGGGATCGGTCTCCCTGCTCAGCGGGAAGCCTGCTTTTCCCTCTCCGACTTACCCTGCTTGTGTTCCCTCTCTTGCTGTGTCTCTCTCTGTCAAATAAATAAAATCTTTAAAATATATATATATATTTATATTTATATAGGAATAGCAGTGATTTAGAAGATATAGTCAAAGCCTTTAAAAGCTATACACACTATGACCATTACTGAGTAGTGAGGGAGGGTGCTTTTCTTTATGAGACAATTCATTAACTTAAAATAAGTTAATAACTTAAAACAAATAAGCAGTATTTGCTTTCTGTCCTTTTTTCAGAAAAGAAATTTTTAGGGGGATCTGGGTGGCTCAGTCAGTTAAGTGTCTGCTTCTGGCTCAGGTCATGATCTCAGGGTTCTGGGATCGAGTCCTGCATTGGACTCCCTGCTCAGTGGGGAGTCCAGTCCCTCTGCCTGCTGCTCCCCCTGCTTATGTTCTCTCTCTCTCTCTCTCTCTCTCTCTCTCTGTCTCTCTCTCTCTGTCTCTCTCAAATAAATAAATGAAGTTTAAAAAAAAAGAAAAGAAACTTTTACCTGAAAAAAGATTTTTATAATTTAATTCAATACATATTTACACATGACACAAAACTAGGTTCAGGGAAGTTATAAAGAGGAGTAAGATCCTCCCCGTGTTCAGCAAATTTGCTGTAAAGTGTCAGAGACATGTGTTCATCTAATATACTTCAGCCTGTGATGTGTGGAGAGCCAAACTAGATCAGGGGTGAGTATCCAATCCGTGACTGTACTTTGTTATTGTGCCCCAATGCCAGGTTTCCTGAGACCCTTACGAAATTGGCGGACCGTGGTTTCCTGGGGCTGGGGAGGGGAGAAGGGAACCAGGGGTTAGTGTTCAATGGGTACAGAGTTTCAGTCATGCAGGATGAACAAGTTCTAGACATCTGCTATTGTCCTTTAGAGTCAACGATACTGTACTGTACATTTTAATGTGTTAAGAGGATAGGTCTCGTGTTGTCTGGTTTTTACCACAATACATAAAAAAAGAATAGAAGAAATCGGCAGATGACCTTACACAGCCCTTATATTTGAGTGATCATGGAGATGGGGAAAAGAGCTGGTCATGTTCACATTTTTTAAGGAAATGACTTTATCATTATAAGCCAGAGCTTGAAAGCAATACCCAGTGAGAACAATTCCTCATGCAATCCATGAGCAACTTACCAGAATGTCATGAGAGACAAAGGAGCAGCCACATCTGACTTTTTGAAGAGCCATTTTTTCCACATCAATTTAATTTCCTCCTGGTTATGTAATGGATTATATAAACAATGAAAATGTGCTGAATAAAATCAGTTTCGTACGAAGGAAGATTTTGGGTTCTAGCCTAAACAATATTCTGATCGCCAAGCCATGAAAGTGTGATCTTAATCATGCTACTGTTACACATGTGAACAAGTAAATATAGAATTGCAATTACATCAAAGTGGGTTGAGGCATGGATCACATATCAAGTTCCAGCCCATGGGGATCAGTTGTCCTGTAGAACCTATAACTTATTGATGAGCTGTACAAATGACTTATAAATGCCTTCATCCAAAATGCAGAAATTTCTAAATCAAGTGGAGCTGCTGATACTTTATCCCAGGAAACTCATGACAGTACTATTCAGAATGCCCTCGGATGTATTTTTTAAGTCATTCTAAAGGCAGAACTGCATTTAATTGACATACGTATAAACTGTGTATTTTAGCACAAATGAAATTTAGTGAAAGATCGATTAAAAAGGCAAATGCCAATAGGACCTTTGTCATAATTAGGATTAGAAAATGAATATCACAAATAACTTACACTGGTAGCAGGTTATTTAAATGACACAGGATAGCAAACAGACTTACTCCTGTCACTGCTTAAGCCTCACTATTCTTCAGTACTTGTTCCAGTTTTTATCAACATACTTTGAAAGGATATTTTTAAAAAGACAGTATACAGACAGCAAGACATTATGTATACATGTATTTAATAGAGGATCTATATTAATATATAGTTTAGCAGGTAATATATAATTTAATATTTATGTAAAATTACATATCAAAATTATAGATTATATAAGAATGTGGTATGGTGTACAGTATATAATATGTATCATATATTATATATGTGTAATGTGTTATTTAAGGAAAGAATTGAAACTGTACTCCAGAAAGCGGGAATCTCAAGAGTTATAATTACCAAATTGCAGCTCCCTGGAATTGTTTTCCGAATGAGTTGAGGCTCTCTTCTCCCCATGGATGACTAAGCCAGAAGGAATTTACTGTGTTACATTTAGCAACTTCATCCAGCAGAAAGAGGGCCTTCTTGATTATCAGGATGAAAAATCATTGGCTCAAGGAAAACTCAAAGATTTCTTTCTCAGGGCTCTTTACTACAGAATAAGCGAACATTAGTTCTGGATGATTTAATATCCATGGGATCACTTCCCTCAAAGACCCTTTTCTCTTTCATCCCAGGTTTTAGTTCATTTACTCTCCCAGGCTTCACAGATCAAGGTATCCAACAGTGAACCATGGATACTCCATGCCAGGAGATGCCGTAGCATATCTATTCCGAATATCAATTTTGTTCAAAGAGGTCTGTCCCAAGGACTCAAAGAATCTAAGCAGAAAATATAATTGGATACAAACAAAGATTTACGCAAATATTCTAGCCAGGAAGTGTAATTGGATATTAACATACTGACACATAATGAAGTAGAATGCAAAGAATCCAGGGAAATTTTCTTCCCTTCAGTGGACATATTCCAGCTCCACCTCCCAGCCCCCCACCCCAGTCCCCAGTTCCATTTCTCTGATGCAGAGACAATAGGCACAAGACTCAGGCTTTTCTGTGGCAAAATCTGAAGGTAATGCCCTATTTCCTGCTGAGCGACACCAAGCCTGTCACCTCTTCAGTCGCCCAGAAACACAGCAGTGAGATATTCTATTTCATGACCCTTGCCCTCGCACTTCATGATCTTCTTTGTTAGAAATAAAAGGCTAGAGACATTGAGGCATCTTTATGCAGAAAGTTTTTAAATATATTTAGATGTAATGGGCATATATGAATTCCTTTTCTCTTCTTTTCCAGGATGGGAGCCAGTAAATTACCTGCAGCCTCTACCCAGAACCAGTGAGTCAACTTGATCTATGTTTGAGTCTCGGGTAGCTATAGATAAGCAAAGCAACAACAGTAATATCTGAAAACCCTATCGTGTCCTTTTTAAACCCCTGTTCTTACAGTGATGATAACTGTCACCCGAAAGCAAAGCTGAGGTGCTCTTGTTGGGGTATATCGTCTTGGAAGGTGGGGAAGAGAAGCAAGCAAACCATAATCCTTGCCCCAAGGAATTTACAAAGGAAACCAAAGATTTTGAAGATAGACTTCAATTATATCTAGCTTAATGATTAATTAGTGTTTATCTTATTTGAAAAAGTTTACATTTTCCGTGTTTTTATTTTTAAAGCATCTTACACTTTTCTGGAACATTGGACTTTATTTCCCAGAAATGTGTTCCTTTATGAATATAGTACAACCTTATTAATTCGGATATTGCTAACATACAGTCTTTGACCATTTGACCCAGAGTAAGGTGAAATTTATCTTTAAATTGTCTGCAGGAAATGAATTGGATAAGAGAAATAAAGGCTACACCTCTAACTTATTTAAAGAGAATAATTGTTTCCGTGGCTTTTGCATATACAGTGGTCTTTAGGCAAAAAGATTTAGCTATAAAGTAAGGATCCATGTCATTAAGTAGATGTCTCCTTAGACAGACTTTATTGGCAGGTTATAGTATTGAAAGTAATAAAACTGCATTGCTTTCAATAAATTCTGACTTCCATAATTCAGGCTAGCTTCTCCCTTTTCCTCCCTACCTCCCCAAACTCATTATTCCTATCTAATGAAGTTTACTATTGTGTTATATGTGAATATAGCATTTATTAATAGAAGATCAATTCCTATCATCTTTTTAAACTTACAAATATATTTTTTTAATTTTTTTGGATGCTTATTTGCAACATTGATCACCTGGATAACAGTATATTTATTTTTATAAGAAAAATGATCTATCATTCCCTCTCCCTTTCCATGACTTCATATAGCAGGTCTTTTTTTTTTTTTTAATTTAAAAACCAAAATTTCACAAAGTAGGCAAGATAAATTCTCAGGATAATAGTGGAGATTTAAAATGGGGGGTGGGGAGAGAGCCTGAAATCAGATCATGCCCCCCCCTTGAGGCATGCTGAAAAATTACAGTAGTAACTGAATCACCATTCATCCATCCATCCATCCATCCATCCATTCAAAAAACGTTTAGTCAAGGGCCATGCTTATTGCTTCAAAGCGTATAGAGATAAATAAAATTATCTTCCTGTCTCCATTGTGCTGACACCCATAAGCTGAAACAGATGCAGACAAATAATTTTCTGGTGTGATAAGTGATGTGTTTTCCTTGTCAGCAAAGTGCTTTGGGAACACAGAGAATATACTATTAAATCCGACTGGAGTAATTGGGAAAACATTCATAGTGGGTACAACATTTGAGTTCATTCTTAAAGAATGAATCGAAAATCTGCAAATAGGACAACATTTCAACTCAATATAAACAGAAGCATGGAGATAAGGAGGCACACAGAGTGCTCAGGAAAAGAGAACAGATATAATTAGCGGCAGAGAGTTGAGGGGTGGGAGAGCAGTATATGGAATATATATAGTACGTTAAGAAAATGTGCCCTTACTTGGTGATTAGAAACAACAGTTGAGGTGAGAGAAAGATTTGAGACTCGAAGGGTGAAGAAATGGAACAAGATAAGGCTGTTCATGAGAGAACTTATAAGAACGTAGAATAGAGGGGCACCTGGGTAGCTCAGTCGGTTAAGCATCTGCCTTTGGTTCAGGCCATGATCTCAGGGTCCCAGGGTTGAGCCCCTCATCGCCTGCCTGCTCAGTGGGGAATCTGCTTCTCCCTTTCCCCCTGCCCACCGCTCCCTCTGCTTGTGCTCTCTCTCTCACTGAACTCACTCACTCAAATAAATTTTTTAAAAAAATCTTAAAAAAAAAAAAAAAGCAGAATCAGCTTCTCCCTGATGTAGGAGAAGTGGAGTAAAAAGAAAAAAAAAATTTTTGAAGGTGAATATAAAGAAATTCAAGGAAGTTTATGTCTGGGGGCTTCCATTTCTTTCTACATGGTTAGATAGATAAACATGAGGTGTGGAATAGGAGGACGCAAGTTTGCATCCTAAGTCAGCTGCCGTGAATAACCTAACATGGGTAGGTCCCATAACCTATCCACATTTCAGTGTTGTCTTCTGTAAAACGGAGGCAATAAAAACATTTCATTCCTAATTTGGAGAACTCTGTGATAGACGTGGAAGCGTGTTCTAAACGGTAGAGCACTCTGTATTGAGAAGGAGCCTGACGGCGTGGCCAGAACACATGCTGAACGACCTCACTGAGCTCTTGTCCGGATGGTGGGAATAGCGATACGTAGCTTTTATGAGTTACTGAGATTTTTAAAGATAAGGTTTGCACCATGTATGCACATGAAGATGCTCTACCCATGGGGGCTGCTAGATGGTTCTCCTCTGTGAAGAGGAGCTTGTCTCTTGGGAAAGAAAAGAAAATGCAATGGGCAATGGAAACAAGAAGAGACCATATAAAAACGTTTTTCAACGGAATTAAAAGCCCATTCTGAAAACATGACTTTGCATGTATAGTTGTACCTCTGAGCTCTAGAGCAGCCAAAACAGACAACTTGATGGGCTCGAGTTGGGGAAGGTCAAAGCAGGTACTGTGTGATGGAGAGAACAATTGGAAATGTTGGTCAATGCAGATCCCAGAAACTTGCAGGCCTCCTTCTGGAAAACCTGTACATCAGCCTCAATGCTGAGTTAGCAGAATACTGCCTTTTCTATTCAGGGTCAGCTGCCTATGACCCTAAGGCTCTTGTCATTACCAGGTAACAAGTGAGTTGCCTAAATACCCCAAGGTCAAATACTTCCCCTTTGGCTAAGCTCCAACCATGGGCTACTGCTCAGAGAACCCTTGGTTTTCAGTCTCCCCCAGCCTGTGCCCAGCTTCCCCTTCCACTTGAGTTTTAGTTCTTCCCTAGCATATATGACAGTGAAAAATTTTCCACCTCCTCTGGAGTAAAAAACTGGAGTTGGAACCGAGTAAAAAGGAATGAGGCTGCATGCCCTGGGCCCCTCATGCCATCCGCATCCATTCAAGACCTCAGTACAGAATTCACTGGTTACCACAGGCGGGGCCACACCTGGAAGTGGGTTATCTCACCCGGCCACTAGGATAATGTCCGGTGTCCTCCTAAAATGTTTAGTGAGCCTGGGGGACCTCCGGAGAAAGCTGCCAAAATCTATCATAATAGCTACTAAACTTACCTCAGAGGGAGATTTGAATTCCTAGAGCATGTCCTCAATTTGCCAAATGGCAGTAATAAAGAAAATATAGGCTATATTGTACACATTATTGACTCCTATTTTAATTAATGTAAGACACATTCCTCATTTGGGAGCATGGTTGATTCATTCACTCGGTAATTATTCATTAAGGATATGTTAAATTCAAGGTACTCCTATCCAAGATCTTTGACGATAATGAATACAAGCACCTTCCATGGGTAACATTTGAAACATAAGGAAAACCCTGTCAAATTCAGACAAAATTCTAGGTTTCTGTGGATAGACAACTGCAGAGACTCATCAGGGGTTGGAAACCCCAGAGCTTTTTCTTCTCTCTCCTCAGGCTTGGGTCCCATGGTTCACTCTGCTATGAATACCAATGGGGATCACAGAAAATTCCCCTCCAAATACCTGGCTTCCTATCTACTCCCTTCAGGCAGCTGTGGTAATCTGTGAATGTGTGGCTTGTTCCAAAAGTTATTATGTCCTCACTCCCCACATGTCCTTCCCTACATGTCAGGACCAAGCTGAAGTGCAGCCCACCTCTGCCTTCCCCAGAGTAGGGCGATGCTTCTGCTGACTCGGCATCAAACTGGGTGTTGTCCCACCTTGCCGCAGGCCTACGTCAGCCCTTTCTTGAATGAGCTCTCAATGCCCAGTGCCCTCTACAACCACCATTTCATCCCTGCCTGGTTTGTATGCAGTCTTCATTCTGGATGTGCTACAAGAAGCGACTCACCTCTCATTAAAAACAGACTCAGACGTTTTCTCTCCATTTCATTTCTTTAGGGTGCACCTTCCATCTCCTTTTGTGATCAGCATGTCTCCTGTTTCTAGGTTCTTTATGTATTTTCCTCTTTACACCTCATCTCTACCCTTTATGTATCTCAGAGTTTAGTGAACCTTGAACGAAATTTTTTGGCCTGTTTGCCCCTTAGGTAGAAGAACACAGCCTCATGTCAGTTTCGTGGCAAACTCGAAATTAGGAGTCTGTGTGCAGCAACATTTCATTTACATATTTTTCTCATTGTTCTTTAAAAATCCTTTGCTGTGTCGTGAAATGATGTTCACTGGGGGACAATCCCATGAATCCCTGCAAGCGGGAATATAGTCCAGATTATAACATCACAGACTTGGGGAGCTTGGTAAAATGTTCAAGGCAGAGTCTAAAACTTGAATCCTCTTACTCTGGCTCCTATACTCCCTTCAGCCTCCATATATAGATACTGGGGGAAATGCTTTCCTCCTCTTTCATGAGTGGAAGTAATTCAAAATCATTTCTTAAGGTCATTGAACTGAGAAATGTTCCTTGGATTTTCAGGAAGGAAATCTGCAGGCAAGGTTTATGTCCTAGCAAAAGTCTTTGTGGAAAAGCTGTGGCAGTGTGTGATTTTAAAGAAGAGGTGCCCCTAGTCACCACTGAGGTGCCCTAGAGAGTCAGTCCACACAACCTGTGCTCACGCCTAGACCTTTGTATTTTGTGGTCCGTCCTTGTAGGCACAGTTCCTGGAAGGGACTAGTGCTTATGTGTACCCAGTGTCCTTGTGTTCATGCAGCTCCAAGGAGAGAAAGCGCGTCTCCTATCCATGAACACTCCAGATTGCAGAAGTGTGGTTTCTGTACGGGACAGGCCGGGGTGGGGGGGTGCCATTCCAGTTGCACCCTGGGTGTGGCTCGGGGCATTTTCTAGGGCACACCATACTGGTTCCTCTGAGCTTCACTGGGGAATGAGGAGAACTGAGAAGAGGTATTATGGTGTTAGAATCAAGGTTATTATTTTTTTATTAACATATAATGTGTTATTTGCCCCAGGTCTGTGAATCGTCAGACTTAACAATTCACAGCACTCACCGTAGCACATACCGTCCCCAATGTCCATCACCTAGCCCCCCTATCCCTAGCGCCCCACCCTCCAGCAACCCTCAGTTTGTTTCCTGAGATTAAGAGTCTCTTATGGTTTGTCTCCCTCCCAATCCCATCTTCTTTTTTCTCTCCCTAACCCCCACGACTCCCCACCCTGCCTCTCAAATTCCTCATATCAGAGAGATCATATGATACTTGTCTTTCTCTGAAGAATCAAGGTTATGATTAAAGTTAGAGCATAAAGGGGGTAGTTACCCATATTTCATGGGCCCCTAGCTAGCAGCCCTGCATTTACATATGCCTGGGACATGCTTCCATTGTCAGCCAGAACATTCCCTTCTGTAAAACCAGGATTACAGAAGCTGTTTGGAAGGGATAGTTAGAGACTTTTCTGCAGCCTTTCTGAGCTTATGGGAGAATTAAGCCTTACAAATCTTATAAGAATTGATGAGCATGGTGATATTTTTAAAAAATGCAGCATAAACCTTCAGATTCATGGCCTAACCATCACAACTGAAAAGCCCTTATGCTTCAGGATTAAAAAAAAAAAAAAAAAGCACTCTTTGCCAGCTTTACCTACTCTCAGACAGACTCCAGTATTCAAAAAGCTTGCAAATTCTGCACAAACTGATGCTATTATTCCCACATATCTAAAAATAAATGGCTGTGTTGTTGGTTTTTTGGGAATTTTTTGTGGGGTTTTTTTTTTGTGGGAGAAAGGATGTACATTATTATTCTTGTATGGAAATAACAAAGAAAAAGTGGCATCCCACAGTTAACTTAGCCGTTCTTTTAAATATTTTCCTCATACCTGAATTACACGAACGTAGTATTTTAATAAGCTGATCTGCAAGTGTTTTTTTTGCCCCTTCTCATTGAGGTGCAAAGTAATCTAGAGGGTCAAGGTTTCCAATCTTTTTCTCTTGCATTAAAATGATCTGTCATTTCCATTGTGGCTACACCCAAAAGTCAATTTTTGGTCTGGTTAAAGTGCCCTGTAGAATAATTCAGTGGTTACGAAGATGGAATTCTTCTCAAAGTGTAACTACTCCACTTGCTGGTGCAAGGTGGCAATGACATTCATCTTCGAAACGATTCCAATTCAGAGCAGGGGTTTTTTGTAGTTGTGTTTCAGCATTTTCTTTTCTTCTGAGTAATTTTTTATCTTTATGTTTTTGAACGTCATAATAAATGGAGGCTTGACTTGATGAAACTGAATAAAGTAATAGTGCCATCCCACGATGTAAACCAGGTATATTAAATTCAATAGAGTAAGAATTTTTAACTATTTCTCGTGCCTAGAAAGTAGAAAAAATATTCTGAATGATGTTTAATGTTAAAAGTTTGTTTAATAATAGAATCCCTTAATTTTTTGAATTGAGATACAATTTATATGCAATAAAATGCACAAATCTTAAACTTCCAATCCAGCGAGTTTTGACAACTGTATATACCCTGTATAATGGCCAAAATAAGGTATCAAATCTCATATGCTAAGTAGTTCCCTCATGGCCTTTTTCAGTCAATTCCAATAAGTGACCCTACCACCTCCCTCTCACCCCCTCATCTCCTGTGTTCGCTCCAAGCAATCACTTTCTTGTCTCTATCACAGTAGGTTAGTTGAGCCTATTCTGGGACCTCTTCTGAAAGGAATCATACAACATATACTTTGTAAATGCTCCACTCACTTACCCTAACATTTCTGAGATTGTTACATGTATCAGGAGTTCATTCCTTTTTTTATTTTTGAGTAATGTTCTATTCGATGACTGAACTACAAATTATTTTTCTAAATGTCTTTTTGACATTTGAGTTGCTTCTGGTTGGGTACTTTTATGAATAAGATTGCTCAGAAAATTCTAGTATAAGTCTGTTTATGAATATCTGTTCTCATTACAATCGGATAAAGACCAAGGAGTAGAACTGCTAGATCATAAGGTAAATGTTTAACTTTGTAAGTAACCGTCTAATACTTCCCCAGCAATGTTGAAAGTTCTAGCTGCTCCTTACCTCATCAATAGCAGGCATGAAATGGTATCTCTAGTGGCTTTAATTTGCATACTATTGATGGTTAATGACGTCGATCATCTTTTTACGTACTTTGCCCATTTGTATCTTCTTTGGTGAGGCTGTTGAAGTTTCTTAAATTTTTGCCCAATCACTTGTCTGTTGTTGATGGTAGTTCTTCATACAACCTGGATGTAAGTCTTTTGTCAGATACATGTATTGTAAATATTTGCCCAGTTTGTGAGTTACCTGTTTATTTTATTAAAATGCCTTTGGGGCATGTAGTTTGTTCAGTCAGTAGAGCATGCAACTCTCAATCTCGGGATTCTAAGTTCAAGTCCCATGTTGGGTCCAGGCAGTACTTAAAAAAAAAAAAAAAAAAAAAGATAAGGTGCCTTTGATGAGCTTAAATTTTAAAATTTGATAAAGAACTATAAATCACTTTTTTCATTTGTGGTTAACACTTTGTAGTGTCCTGAGAAACCTTTGTTTACCCTGAGATTGTGAAGATATTCTGCTGTTACTCAAAAAAGTAGTGATAGCAACTTTTTTAAATTGGGAACAATAATGACCATTTGCAGGCCGATAAAGAAGCATGTTTATAATGACTGAAACATAGGGCTGTCTCTGCACTTTTATAAATTTGTGATTACTTGTTAATTTGCATGTGTCTCCTTGATTTATCCTCTTTTTTCTGAGAAATAGAAAGTAAATTTTGGTACTTTGTGAATTAGCAAGATTGAAGTACTAGGAAAGAAAGCCCAATGTGAAGTTTGAATGTCCTATATATGATAATGACTTTAGATAATGATCTTTATAGTACAAGTGATTTTATAGCATTATTCACTGTCCTTGAGCAATGACTTCAATTCCAGGGAGCCAGACCATGCTATTTCTATTTTTTGGCCTCATCTTTGCAGCAAGAGGATGAGAGCAAATTACTAGACTTTCCTAATAATATCACTTGCTGCAAACATTGATTTAAATATACAAAAATTTTAATATTTTAAATATATATGCAATATATATGTATAAAATTCTCATCACTTTACTAAGATGATACTCTCATATCTCTTAGAGCTAAGGAAAGCTCTGAAAATATTTCATTCCTTTGATTAATATTTATTGATCCATACTGTGTGCTAGGCTCTGGGTGCATATGCTGTGGCGAGTAAACAGACCAGATACCGACCTCTAGGGGCTTACTCTCTAAATGGGAAAAGGTATTGTGTAGATTTTGCTAGATCCCCTGTAGGATATTACAGGACACTGGGAAAGACAGTAACAGGGATGATTTCTTTTAGGGATGCGTGCCTCCTCGGATGACATCTAATCAGAGACTTGGGTAGAGGGGGACCCAGCCATGTAACAGGTGGGGGAAGAGCATTCTGTGCAGAACCAGCACAGGTGAAAGCCTTAAACAGGTAGGAGCCAGTGCGATCCACATGAGGGTAGTAAGATGTAGTGCGCAGAGGGGCCAGATGAGGTAAGGTGAGGTAGGAAAGAGAGGTAGCAGCAAGATCACTGAAGGGCCTTATTGACTGTGGTCAAGAATTATGGTAATGAAGACTATCCTACCTTTCAGGACCTTGTAAGAAAGGCCCACATTTCTCACAAAATATGTGCAAGGTGTATATAGCTAGAATAAGGGGTATCAATTAATATTTTGTTTTAGAGTCCCTGAAACGTAGCTCTTATTTATTTATAAGTGATAACTGATAGTACATGGCCCAGAATGACTGGTGACAAGAGCTCCATGAAAGTCTGAAGCAGAGAGGGGATTACTAACCAAGTGGGTTTGGATTTAGAACCCACCAAAGGGCGATACGGGGCTGGTGCCTGAACATTCTGAAGATGTAGGAAGAAGGCCAGGAGTCAGATTAGCTTGAGGATAAAGTCTTGAAATAACGTCCAGGATTTAGGATAAGACCATGTGAGGGATAGCAGACCTCATGTACACCAACCATTTATAGATTATTTTCATGCAGGTAATGTGGACTGGATGGAAAGAAACCAGAAACAGGAAATTCCACTAAAAAGAGTTTGAAAGAGTTTGTGTAACTTATGCAGAATGGTAAAGGATAGGAAGACATGAAACCAAGAATCGTGCAGAAACCTCTATCAGTGGGTCAGATTTGCTGACTACTATCAATTTTCAAGACCAGCCAAGTTTATTCAGGTATAGAAGCCCCTATATGACTCTCTCTGTGACTCAGAGTTATTTCTGATCATTAGGAAGTATGGACAAGATATGCCATGTATGTATCCCTTCCCATGGAGTCTTCGAGAGAGGCAGGGGTGTGGCTGGAAACTGCCAGCACAGCTCTGGGCAGGCAGATGAATGAGCTGGGTACAGGGTGAAAGTCAGAATCCTCTCCCTGCTTCTGTGCCCCCATTACTGGCCAGGTAGCATTAACCCTTCCTCTTCTCAGAAAAGAATCCTCTGGCTCTCTCTCAAGGGTGCATAGTCCCTACATAGACATGCACACAACTCCGTCTCTGGTGATCATCTAATGGTGGGAAAATGAAAACCACATTCCCCCACGCTGAAGAGACTGGAACTCTCTGAAAGAAAGGTATCAGAATGACTAAAAATGAATAAAATAACAGGATGGTGAGCTTGCGGAAGAATGCAATAGTTTCAAAAATATTTTATCAGGAAAGTCAGGAAATTTCACTATGTTTTCCTTGTTGTTTTGGTTGAGCTTGAGGGTCTAGCTGGATATCTGCAAATGACAATAAATAACACCTTTTGGGAGATGCTCAGTTGGGAATATTCAAGAACAATGAACTTCACCAATGGGAGACAAATGAGCAGATGCCGAGATAAACAATTTAGGGATAAAGGAAAGAGTCCTTTGTGATATGCACAGTGGGGATTGATGGAGAAAATTTTTTTAATAGAAAAGAAGGAGAGACTCTAAAAAGTGAAAACGAGAAAAGCAAAAAAGAAGATCACAGAAATGAAAGTCAAAAGAATGTCTACAATGTGCTCTGAACAGTGGTAACTATAATTGAGAAATCAGAGAGATTTAAAACAGGAAAATCTTCCCCCAGCCTTTATAATGTGTCTGCAAAAAGTATTTTTCAATTGATCACTCTTCAATTTAAAATTTCTTTTCAGGAAATGGACTGTATTAAATCCTGTAGTTTTGGGGGCAACTGGGTGGCACTGTTGGTTGAGTGTCTAACTCTTGGTTTCAGCTTAGGTGGTGATCTCTTTGGGTCAGGGTATCGAACCCTCTCTCTGGCTCAGAGCTCAATGAGGAGTCTCCTTCAGTTTCTCTTTTCCTCTTTCCCTCTCCTGCTCTTCCCCACTGTGTGCACTCTCTCACTCTCGCTCTCAAATAAATAAAATAAATCTTTATAAATAAATAAATCCTCTAGTTCTTGACTCACTGCTTTTGAAATCTAGAAATTAATCGATAGATAAGCTTGGATGTTTTGTAATGGGGTAGTTTGAGGGCTTTTTTTTTTTTCAATACTAAATACGTTTTTGTTGAATTGGTTTTGTTGAATTGGTTGCAAACATTAGTTTTAACAGATCTATGATTCTTTAGGTTTTCCATTCATTGTATTAGATATTTTTTCATACCTCCTAAGGCTAAACTTGGCTAGTTAATATCACTGTGGAATTGGAACAGGGGAACATAGAACTAATTTCCTCATTTGACTTTTAAATTAGTTTTTTGCGTGTGTTAACTAAAATTGAAATGTTTCGATTATGAATAATGCCAAGATGAAATGGTACACTCCATTGACTTTAATGAAGTGCACATGTTCTTGCAGGCTTGTGAATGATGGCATGGTAGCACAAAGCTTGAATCTTACTCTTTAATATTGACTGCACTCACATATTGTATTTATGATACTACTTACCACAGTCCTAGTTTTTTAATGATATGAACACAGTTGAACTTAAAATTTTTGTTTCATCAACTTTTCCAAGGGACTGACATTACCAACGGTGTGCCCAACCTATTTTTACATAAAGCAAGAGTTGACAACCAATTTATTAAATTCAAATTAGCTGACATTTACTACATAACTACTATTTGAAAGGCACTGTGCCAGGAGATTAATTTTCAAAGAATAAACAAATCATCTAGGTAATTAAAGCTTCAAAATGAAATTTTTAGTCTTCAGTGCCAGTGACTATAATAAAGTGTATATAATAAGTTAAATACTAAACAACACTTGCTGCTAAGACATACAAAAGAGAGAAGCAACGAGGGATATTCTGAATGATGATATTAATATTTTATTAATTGTACAGCATCTTGAGTAAAACTCTGTTAATTTTTTTAAAACAGTGTCTTGAATTAAATCTTTAGTGGTTGTTAGAAGAGTGAAATATGTTTAGATTCTTATAAATGTATTTAAGTTTCCTGTTATATATCTACAAATTCAAGCTAAAGCCATGGGGTTTTTTTTTGTTTGATTATTTTTTTTAATTACAGTATAGTTAACATACAATGTCATATTAGTTTCAAGTCTACAGTGTAATGATTCAACAATACCACACATTATCCAGTGCTCATCACAACAAGTACGCTCCTTAATCCCCATCACCTATTTCCCCCATTCTCCAACCCCCCCACCCCTGTAACCATCAGTTTGTTCCCTAAGGTAAGAGTCTGTATCTTGGCTTGTCTCTCTCTCTTTCTTTTTTGCTCATTTTTCTTTCTATCAAAAATTCCACATGAGTGAAACCAGATGGTATTTGTCTTTCCCTCACTTATTTCACTTAGCATTATACTCTCTAGCTTCATCCATGTCCCATGTCATGGCAAATGACAAGATTTTATTCTTTTTTATGCCTGAATAATATTCCATTATAAAGCTATAGATATAGATATCACATCTTCCTTATCTGTTTATCAGTGGACACATTGGACTGCTTGGACACTTTGGCTATTATAACTAAGGCTGCGATAAATATCAGGGTATCCCTTTGAATTCATATTTTTGTATTCTGGATTAAATATCCAGTAGTGCAATTGCTGGATGATAGGGTTGTTCTACTTTTAACTTTTTAAGGAACCTCCATACTGTTTTCCATGGTGGCCGTCGTAGTTTGCATTCCCACCAACAGTGCAAGAGGGTTCTTTTTTCTCCACATCCTCGCCAACATCTGTGGTTTCTCATGTTTTAAATTTTAGCTGTTCTGACAGGTGTGAGGGGATATTTCATTGTAGTTTTGATTTTCATTTCCCTGATGATGAGTGATGTTGAGCATCTTTTGGAGTGTCTTTTGCCCATCTGGATGTCTTCTTTGGATAAATGTCTGTTTATGTCTTCTACCCATTTTTAATTGGATTATTTATTTTGGAGGATGCTAAGTTGTAATTGTTCTTTACACATTTTGTATTCTAACCCTTTATCGGCTATGTAATTGGCAAATTTCTTCTCCCATTCAGTAGGTTGCCTTTTAGTTTTGTTGATTCATTTCCTTCACTGTGCAGAAGCTTTTTATTTTGATGTAGTCTCAATAGTTTATTTTTGCTTTTATTTTCTTGCCTCAGAAAACATATCTAGAAAAATTGGGGCACCTGGGTGGCTCAGCAGGTTAAGCATCTGCCTTCAG